>OX336354.1:10151959-10848316 GCA_946902875.1 Nematopogon swammerdamellus
ATTTTCAAGTACCAAACTCTTGATTAAATTGATGTTTTCATCATTCGCAGAGATTGGTGGTCGACCAGAACGAGGCAAATCAGCTACCACTTGCCGGCCTTCTTAAAAATACTTTGTACCATTCATATGCCCGAGTTTTTGAGATAAGTACACGAATCACTGTAAGTCTTCTGCAACATCTTTAGTGATTCGGCGCAGGAAATTTCGTTTGACGCGCAAAACTTAAGGCAAACTCTTTGTTCAACAAATGCTACCATAGTAAAATCGCAGAACACTTAAAACAATGAAATATAAAAACAGCAGCTGTCATTACACTGAGTGACAGAGAGCGCTCAAAGTTCGCGCGGTAACTCAGCACAGTGCTACCAACTTATAGAAAAAAAAAATAGGTCGATTTGTTTACCGCGCGTTCTGTATTTTATGAATTCCCGGTACTTTTTACACAGAGTAGGTAGTACATATATATTTAAACAACAGTATAAGTAATCTCCATACGTTTATCACTACATACATGTCGTGTACAAAGTGTAACACGCAGAGAAACAAGTTTGCGTTATTTCTTCTAAACGCGCTGCCCCGACATGCCGCATAATTGTAATTTCACATGCCTATCTGTTGTCCGACTATGGGTTGTCCATTGTACAGATCGAAAAGTATGTATGTATGTATATATTCTTTATTGAACACCAATTAAAAAAAATAGGTACAACAGGCGAGCTTAATGCCGCGAGGCATTCTATTCTAACTAACCTTTGTGAGGATGTGGGAGAAGTACACACAATTGTTATTATAATTTTTATTTTAAACATTAAAATAAGCGTCCTAAGGACCATGCCTGCTTCGGCAGAAATGGAAGAAATTCTGTGAAAATTTCAACGGGCTACCTACCTCCGAGTATTACGGTTCAAGAGATACAGCCCTTGGACAGACAGACGGACAGACAGAGAGACAGACAGACAGACGGCTTAGGCTTAGTAATAGGGTCCCGTACGACGGATACGGAACCCTAAAAAGTTGCCACCTAGGGCCGGGAGAACCTAGTCGCCTTCCACGTTCACAAGACGTAAGGCTGTGTCTTCTCTGCTAAGTTCGATCCCTCTCCTTTCCTTGCAAGTTTCCAAGACAGTGTCGTGCCTTACTTGCTGCTTAATAGTTATCTTGTCCTAATACTTTGCTAAACCTGGTGGTCGGTGTTGTGCTGTAATTTACCAGAGTTCTTGCAACACAACGCCGATTACTCTGCTTATCCCGATTGGCGGGATACAGCGTGTGGTATGTGTGTATGTCGTGCCTGTCTCCGAGCAATCTACTTGGCTCCAACTTTGGGATCAATTACTGATCTGAGGCTCCAACATTTCCACAGACGTGGGTTTTCGGCAGGGTTTCCAAGGTCAAAACCGCATAAAATAAAATTTAGGATCCAATACCCTAGAGGGGATACCCGGTCCTATACCGCTGAGAATAACCCCCTATGTATAGGGGTTTATTCTCACCGGTAAAACTTCGAATGGTGTATAAATATAAAGCGGCGAGTGGCCGAGTGGTTTGGGCATCGGCTTCTCATGCGAGAGGTCCGCCGTTCGAATCCCGTCGGCGTGTACCAATGAGTTTTTTCTGACGAAAAAATTTACGTGCATACCTACACCTGCTGCTTCACCGTTCGGAACCGGTGTAAAACTGTAGGTCCCTTCCCTTGCCCCTTACTAGGTGGTAGGCTCAAATTGTAGCCGACTGGGTTGGTACCACCGTACTGGGTGTAAGATGGCCGCATAGCAGCCTCGGTTGTGTTCTCCTCTAGTCCAGTATAGCCAGCAATCCAGGGAAGTCTCCGGTATGGCACCTACCTTCTCGGAGGTGATATTGGCTGGTCGGGGCATGCGCTTTAGCCCCTCCAACTCTGCCACCCATACCGGATTAAATAAAAAAAAAAAAAATCACAGATTAGACCGGTGATGGATTACTCCAGCCACATATGGGACGACATCCCTTAGTATCTGCTGGCGTCCTTGGACTCTGGTCAGAGTCGGGCATCCGAGCGGAGACCAGAAACTCGCCGTTTTGTAGGTTCACTCTGTCTGTTCTACAGGTACTACTACCATGGACGCTACTCTGCAGAACATGAATCAAAACAATATGTAAGTATATACAACTATTTTCACTCATACATAAAACAACATAATACGTTGAATTTCGTGTTGGATTGGTTACTTTATAAAGGTTATATCGAAAAAAATAAGTACATAAATGATTACTGTTTAATTACTACTGATTATATCGACAAAGCGCTGTCCGATCGTTGATTCTCCACTAGACCATATCATTAAAGATAAGTCAATGTAAACTTCACCTATTTAAAATTCAAATGAATTCAGCTGATCAGTCTTTGAGAATATCTCCGAGAAGGCTTTCTCCGCGCCTCCGTTAGGGAGCTAATTGCTCAGAAAGCCTTTGAATATGACAAATGTGTGTAATCTTACATTTACACAACACACACATTATTTGTGTACACTTCGGACCAATAAATACACAGCGAGCGACAGCTATGGGACCACCACCGGATACTATACCCCATTTGGAAACACAATGCTGAAACTTTGGTTTTTATGGAAAGCGTCTAACAATGCCCATGGTCATTCTGTGATGTACGGGGATTGCGAATTCCATGCCATACAGGAGCCTTTTCATGCCCCTTTTAAAAACCCGGAAAACCCCCAACTTAGTCATAGAAACGAAATGGATTTTTTTTCTGTGTGCATGCTTGTATTTCTTGTACTATTAGGTAAGTCACTGATTCAATGACCCATCTTCAAAATTCTAGGGTACTTCCCGTGATAGTGGAATGCTGAAATTTGACGAGTGGTGGTCGCGAAGACTAATAATATGATCATAATTAGGTGGGTTTGCATAACTCTTCTCTTCTCTTGTGTTCGATAAATTGTGTTCACTTGTGTTCTATTGTGTTTTCTTGTATTATATTGTATTTTGTTGTGTTCTATTGTGGTATTTTGTGTTCCCTTGTGTACTATTGATTATATTGTTTGTGTGATGATATGCTCTCTTTTCTTCTCTTCTCTAGTCTCCTCTTCTATTTTCTTTTCTTCTTTGTGCCTAGGTGAATAGGCGCTTAGATGGATAGATGTGTTCTCTTCCTAAGACTCACGCTCATTTACTAAGCCATTTACTATCGCCTAACAATCTACCAAAAGTTTCAAGAAGAGAAGCACTGACATGGCACCTAGTTCACCAAATTGCGGGTTAATAGCCTTTCCCCAGTGACATTAGTCCGCCTCCAAGCTTGAGTGGCACCTCGTCTGTGGTGAAATTGGCTGCGCCTGAGGCTTCGACCTCGGCTACAGCCACCCAGTTAGGAAGCAATAAAAAAGAAATAAACAAGGTGTTATCGGCTGATATCATGGATGTTGTAGTCAACCGTGTCAGTTTCCATTAAAACTTTGGTTAGGTACGGTGATCCTGTCATGATGGAACAATATAAGTACTTACTCCACCTGCACTGCTTCTCGATCTCGAAAGGAGAAGACAGCATTTTGCATATAATTAAAATAACTCAAAAAATCACCTCGCCCCCCGCGGTGCGGCGCGGCGGGGGTGCGAGCTGGCCCCGCGAACGGGTAGGTGCTTGGACATAATACCCTGAAGGGGGCATTCACTTGTCGAGGAGGTGAAACAAAAGTATACAGAGATTAAATTAATAATTTGTTTATCTCGTCACATTGGCTTACTCACGCATCTTCTGTACATTATGTACACTAGCTGTGGCCGCGGCTCCGCCAGCTCTCATATTTGACTTCTCTGCTTACCTCATAGGCCATTTAACGTGATGAAAAGTAGCCTATAATTGATGGGAACAACCAAGATATCCGTAGAAGCAAACTGTATTAAAATCGGTTCAGTGGTTCTCGAGTTATAAGCCGACAGACAGACATACAGACAGACAGAAAGCAGACGTTGGATTTTATTAAAGGTAAGGAAGGAAGGAAGGATACATACATAGCGTCACGCCTGTTTCTCAGTGGGGTAGGCAGAGACAACGAATCTTCACGTACCACAACCCTGACACACCTCTGCCGCCTCTTCCACTCTCATAATGTTCTTCTTGCAAGCTCGTCGGTTACGGGTACTACGCACTTGACCCTTTTTGATCACATACCCGATCCGGTCTAGGCCGACCCTTCCCGACTTTTCCACTCATATTCGCTCCATAAATGTATTGGTTAGTCTTCATCATCCATTCTTCCAACATGGCCGAACCACTGAAGCATTATTTCTCAAACCTTGTCACTATACCTTCTTTCGGAACACAGCGCTCTCGTACTGCACTAAGTATTTCGTATTTCTGTGTACTGCGAATGGAGTGCACGCCGGCGAAATGTTGGTGGCGAGGCGAAGAGTACGCAATGTACGACTATGACCCTTCGAGGGTTTTATTTGTACGCGCAGGTGAGTCCGCTACACTGACGTATGACCGTGTTTGTTTTACGCCAACCACTGCGAGAGCACAATCAACTACTAATGAGACCATTATTATTGGTGAAGAAAGGGCGATAAATATTTATTGTTTATGATAACTGGGAATATTCGAAGGGTGTGCAATAAAAACACTTTTAAATGCATAAGTGCCTGAATAAAATCCGCACCACGCGCAAATATTTTTTTTAAAATTTTTTTTTTATGGAAACTGACACGGTTGGCTACATCACCTACAACTCCCGTGATGTCAGCCCATAACACCGGGGGATCTTGGTGCCACGTCAGCCTTCCCTTCGGTCGTGCCGGCTACACTGAACTGGACGGAAAACAAACTATTTACATAGCCGTTTCGACCGACCTTTCATTTAGTGCGGTGGTACCAACCCGGGCAGGTTAAACCCTACCACCTAGTAATATGAGAAGGGAGTCATATCCCTTATATTGATTGACAGGGATTGCATCCCTGGACTTACCGCGGATGCGTAGCAACCGGTTTTGCGGATCTTTCCTCTACAGAACCGGTAAATTTGAACCGTGTGGGGCCGGTACTTTAAAAGAATATCCCCACTGCATCTCTCCCCGTGTGTGTCATAAAAGGCGACTAAGGGATATGAATTCTTATATTACTAGGTGGAAGGGTTTAACCCGCCCGGGTTAGTACCACCGCACTGATTGCAAAGTCGGTCGAAACGGCTATGTAAATAGTTTGTGTTTTCCGTCCAGTTCAGTGTAGCCGGCACAATCGAAGGGAAGCACTGACGTGGCACCAAGTTCACCCGGTGTTATGGGCTGACATCACGGATGTTGCAGGTGATATAGCCAAGCGTGTCAGATTCAAAAAAATTAAACTCTGAATCTCTCTTCCTGCCTATATATTTCCGCTCAAGTACAGTCTCGGCTCCGTCAAGATGGGTGTGAATAGGCACCTGTCAGGTCGGCATGGCATTCGCAACTCCCGCATACGACCGAATGTTCATAGACGTCGCTAGACACCTTATTGCTCGGCGCCACATTTCGCGGTTTCAATAAAGAATAGATAAATAAAATGTGAACTGTTTACAAGGTTTGTATGTTTGTATATCTGGGGGCACGGCAGTGCCCCCGCCAAGTCGAGCAACACGGCCGTACCATCCTTTTCTCGAAGCAACTCAGGGTACTTTTGGCCTCCCTGTATCTTTGTTCTGGATAAAGATAAACACCTGAAATTTTCGTTACCAAGAGTACGAAAACATAAACATTTTCAATGTTAAAAAAACATTGAAAATGTTTATGTTTATGCACAAACAACCGATTTCAACCCCTAAAAAGTATTAAATAATATTTTCATCTTGAGTAGAAGGCGGTACAAAATCACACCTGAAAATTTATAGATGGATCCTTTAGTGCTTTTGTACCGCTATATTATTTTATATATATTACTTAATACTTTTTAGGGGTTGAAGTCGGTTTAATTTTTTTTTTTAAACAGTTTTTTTATATTACTAAGTCTTGTCACTTGTCAGTTTTACATAATTGTATACTTTATTAATCTTAAATCTGTATTTTCTGTATTATCTGTATTATCTGTAATGAGTAATCTTCAAAAGGCGTGTTAATAAATTAGACAACAACCTCTTTGTCTGCCTTGTAGCTGGCATGGCGCCTCTCTGAGCGTGGTTTCGCGAGGAGTGGGGTTATTGGCTGTGTAAAAAAAAAAAAAACATTAGTACTACGTTATATTTGTACATCCGATATGTAGCTCGCGTAGAGTCAAATTATAATATTTTATATAAAGTTTTATTTAACAAGAGGGTTTTCACTTGGAGCTGGAATGTCATGTCAAATATGTCTCATATTTTGGGGCTGGCAAGAGCAGTTCTTTCATTTTGAATTCTTTGTGTTGAACAATGGAAATAGTTTGACCGTATCCATGGGGTGAGCTGAACGCGTTATGTTCTAATAAACTTTCAATAGAACATCAATAGCTTATTTTATCGCCGCTCGGGTGTAATGGAGATTTAATTGTGTAATTATGGCGATTGGCTAGCCCAGTGCTTCCCCGGTGGTATAGTTACTTCGACTTTATAGGCGTAAGTACTAATGTTAATAAGAACTCATTAAAATCGGCCAAGTGCGAGTTGGACTCGCGCACAGAGGTTTCTGTGCCACCACGTAATTGGCCGTAGTTGTTACCTACTTTAATTTTGAGTTTGCACTTTTGAACTATAATCACACCAAGTTTGAAACTTGTATGTATGTATAACAGTTTTTGCGTTAGAGCAAACAAACAAAAAACCTTAATAAAAAATATACATACATATACATATCACACACGCTGAATCCCGACAATCGGGGTAAGCAGAGTAATCGGTGTTGTGCTGCAAGAACTCTGTTAAATTACAGCACAACACCGACCACCACGTTTCGCAAAGTATTCGAACAAGATTCAATCGATCAAGCAGCAAGTAAGGCACGAAGACCCACCCACCTGCTGCATGAGTCGGTGGAAGTACCGTGCCAAGGTGAGAGGTGGCGAGCCTGTCGCCCTTTAGCACGGCATCTTGTCCTTATCCCTTAGTCGCCTTTTACGACATGCATGGGGGGAGATGCAGTGGGGCTATTCTTTTAAAGTACCGGCCCCACACGGTACTAAAAAGGCGACTAAGGGATAATAAAAAATACGTTTCGTTAATTAAAGGGACCCTCTTAATTTTAAACTTTTAGATTGTTTTATGTATTAGTATAATATCCGCCACAATAACACATATTCTTTAAAAAAATTCAACCGGCTGCCTATTACGGTTCAAAAGATACAGCCCTCGGACGGACAGACAGACAGACAGGCGGGCGGCGTAGGCTTAGTAATAGGCTTCCGTATCGATACGGAAACCTAAAAATTATGAAAAGTTCAATACAACACAATATTATCGAAAAAAAAATTTTATTTATTTATTTTATCGTTTATTATCCAAATACATTTCGCAACTGTCATTTAACTAAGTACCTATGTTACATAATTATAAATGAAATACTTACACCAATATTTGGTTTTAGTTATTTTTAAATGTTACGTTTATTTCTTTGGTAGGTATTGTTAATGAGCGCTCACATTAACTTAACATATAAAAAATAATTGATTTGACTAAATTATTTCTGTATACCTATGCAATTAACTTTATTAAAACAGTAAAACAAAATACAACTTGATACAGTGAGTAAAATTAATTAAATAAAATTAACCTAATAGAGTGTTATTTTTAATATACTCGTATATATTATGTACATTAGAATAAAAAAAACACATATTATTTCGACCTATTCTCGTCGTCAGATAATTTTTCTTTCTAAGTTAATTATATGAGTAGTTACCGTTTATTGCCCGTGGTACCACCAGGTTGTACACCCAGTGGTACCACGGGCAATTATTTTTGCCCGTAGTACACCCAGTGCGCAGTGGTACCACGGGCAATTTTTTTTGCCCGTAGTACATCTGAACATTCTATTCTGATTTATGTTAGATGATTAATATACATACTAACTTTTACCCGCGGCTTCGCTCGCGTAAAATTCTGTTCAAAAAATTCAAAAATTTCAAAATTTGCAAAAAATTCAAAATTCGACATACTAATTTTTACCCGCGGCATCGCTCGCGTAAAATTCGGTTCAAAAAATTAAACATTTAAAAAAAATCAAAATTTGCAAAAAATTAATTTTTAAAAATTCTTTGTAAAATATTTTAAAATTTTTGAATTTTCAAAAATTTCAAAGTGCTCTCAATTTTCAAAAATTTCTACAATTCGAAATTTAAAACTTTAAAAACAAAAAACTATAAGTGAGACTGAGAACTATAACTTCTAACGCACGTACACGTACACTTAACTTTTTTTAAATGGAAGGATCCATAAGGCAGCGATGTACTTTCCCAGGATGCAAACTATCTCCTTCCCAAACTTTAAAGAAATCTGTTTAGCCGTTTAGGCGTGAAAAGCCGACAGACATACAGACTTACTTTCGAATTTATAATATTAGTGTGCATAGTGTGGATTTGATTGATTATACCGGTATTAACTTAGTCTTGGTTTCCAACTTGGTTAGTTGGAAAAGAATGCCGCAAGGCATTAAACTCGCCTTTTGTGACCCTTTATTTAATGGTGAACAAAATCAGAACTGAATGTTCAGGTGTACCACGGGCAAAAAAAAATTGCCCGTGGTACCACTGGGTGTACTACGGGCAAAAAAAATTGCCCGTGGTACCACTGGGTGTACTACGGGCAAAAAAAATTGCCCGTGGTACCACTGGGTGTACAACCTGGTGGTACCACGGGCAATAAACGGTAGTTACATTTAAACATTGACTAGATTCTCCAACTTCGACATAGATATATATATAAGACAATATCAGCTCCTATATTAATATGCAGAGCTATAATATCGCTCATAATCAGTTTGGTTCGGCTGCAACTTGGACTGACTTCTTACCTCTCTTTTTACCTATTTATGATGCCTCTATCTTTCAGTGCAGTACTTGCGTGAGTTTTCAAGTGTTAAATGAGCTCACAATAGCGTGCAGACTTGAAATAGCTTTGGTCCGAAGCATATCATATCATAGCGGCAGCGGCGGCCTGCGCGGCGACGCGGAGGCGGGGCGGCGCGGCGCTGCGGTACGCACAGGCTTGTGTTGGATCCTCTGTGTTCGTTTGGCAGGAATTTCTGCCTAGGTGCTAGTCTACAGGGTTGCTCCCTAGTCGCTTTTGAGTGTTAACAAAGTTCGCGACTTTCTTGTGTAAACTTTCTTAATTATTTTTAAAATTTGATTTCTTTCATGGCGTTTGCCTTCACCAACAAATGTAGGTATAAATGTAGTTTAATAAACACTATATCGTCGTTGCAAATTTAAAATCTCCTATGTGTCATTTTTACGTAAAATGAGTTTTGCAGATATTTGAAAAGCCAATTTGAAAAGCTACCTTATGCAAAAACTCCCATGTGAATATCTTATTATTTCACTGACTGAGGTCCAATTTATAAAATATCTTATGTGTCAGCCCACATTTAATTGTTCATCAAAATCTTCTATGTGTCTGATGGACACATAAGAGGTTATAGCAAAGAGCTTTTTATACGTCATTGGGTTATAGTAGTAATTTTGTTCAAAAAATTGTAAATTAAAATCTCCTATGTGATCATTCGATGTCAAGTGCGGGTAAATCACAACCATTTCTTATTAGATAGGGAGCACAATATTACGCCATGCACGAGATAAAGTAAGATGGTTAATTAGAAACAAACTATTGGGTACTTACTAGGCAAGGTCACGTGTTACTCGCCTCAGAGTTAGGCTATTAATCAAATAAAAAAAAATTTTTTTTAGATTTTATCAAAATTAGTGATTTTTTTGTCCAAGATCTCTAGAAAATATTCCACTGCCTACAGACAATGAAATTCGGCATCCGGTCAGGTCTACGCAGATTAATGAAAATCAAGGAAATATTGTGCAGGCGAACAAAAAGGCTAGGGCTTTAGGAAAGCCTACCTCCGATTTAAGAAAATACCTGAGGGTAAATATAAACAGTGTGTCGAAAGACCTAAACGAACTGTCAAACCACGTTGCTCGCATACAAAGTTGAATACAGATTCAAAATCAAACGCATTATGGAAGAAGACCGTGAAAGGATTCGTTTGTGCTTTTGGAATCTCAAGACATGGGCGGAAATGTATTGTCAAGTATTGATGTAAAATAGTAAGGGCTGTTTTATTATACAAACGATACCTAAACACATTGATTTGTTTCAATTCATTTCCTTTAAAAAACTCCGATGTGATCACAAATTTTCAAGTAAAATCTCCCATGTGTATGAAAAACAATTAAATAGGGTTTTCTATCTACGTCACATATTGTGAAAAAATAAAACCGTTTAACAATTCCTCTTTCCGTACATTTCAAATACATGGTTTGTCCAAATAACCAAAGCAGGAAAAAAAAATTCTAACAATTTTTTTCAGGAGACAGTTTTTTTCGTTTTTCTCGAAAAGTTACTTTTTATACATAGGAGATTTTAAATTTACAACGACGATATTAAAATGTGTATATCGCGCAATGTATGCGCGTAAAACAACGCAATTTACGTGGCAGAAATTACGCTCAGTCTGGCGATAGGCTTAATTAAAGATTTGGAGATGAATAAACCAATGTTGTATTGTGCGCAACCCTGGCCGCGGGGCATGAAACAGCGCATGACCCCAGGCGCGGAGATTAACCCTCAGGCAGATTATTATTTCGTTATTCTTATTGTTGTGCGCTACACCCAGATGTTGCTGCAGTCTGCACCAACATCAACGTTCCGGCGCGCGCGAACATGTTCATATATTATGTCGGCACTTCAAACACCTTAAAGTAATTTTTTTACATATTTTTATTATGTCATCCTCAATAGCTCAGTGGTGGAGACAGTCAACTGTTGCTATTGAATGTTAAGCAACGCTGGGTGCGGTCAGTACTTGGATGGGTGACCGCTGACCGTTGGAGGCTGACCGAGGTTCGGATTCCTCGTAAAACTGTAGGTCCCTTTCCTCCTAATCTTACTTGGTGGTAGGGTTTAACCCGCCCGGGTTGGTACCACCGCACTGAATGAAACGTCGGTCAAAACGGCTATGTAAATAGTTTGTGTTTTCCGACCAGTTCAGTGTAGCCGGCACGATCAAAGGGGGAAGCACTGACATGGCACCTAGTTCACCCGGTGTTATGGGCTGACATCACGGACGTTGTGGGTGATGTAGCCAACCGTGTCAGTTTCCATAAAAAAAAAAAAATCTACTACATTGAGAGACATTTTTAAAGTATTGGGTAAGCCTATACTTACCTATATATACTTGCTTCAAGCCCCAAATGTACAGTGTATTTTATTTTTATTTTTAAATTTGCCATGGCTATTCATACTATAATATTACCTACGTTACACCCGTAATGTTAGCATATTAAATACAGCATACATGTTAACATGTTTCTGTTGTTACTAGACGCCACACCCCCTTATTATTTTTATTATGGAAACGGTTGGCTACATCATCTACAACAGCCGTGATGTCAGCCAACGCACCGGGTGAACTAGGTGCCATGTCAGTACTTAGCATGATTTCATGTTATTTCATTCATTTCATTGTTTTATAATTAGTGAAAAATAATTAGTGAAGATGTACGCACCAAGATAGGTTAGTTGAACTGAACGTGTAAAATAGGCAGGTGGGCATAACCATTAAAGAGGAAATGTATTAAGCTTGTAAGTCTGATGAGGCAAAAAGAAAGGCTTGCTGGAACATGGTTTTACTGCAAAAATATTGCTAATATAGGATTTTACTATATGAGCATATTGTACTATGAGCAAAGTTTCTCACGTGAGCTCAGTAGTCTAATGAGAAATAATAATAATTATTGCTACGAACGGATAAAACGACAGATCTTCAACAAATTGAAAATAACTATCAATTTAGCGAATAAACAAAACAAAATTTTGTATTAACCTACATTTCGTCAGGTCTCATAATCTGTACACCTACCTACAGTAAGCGCCCATTTCGTAATTTTATAATTAGGTACCAGAAAGTATGTTTTATTAAGAGATTACTTTTTGAAATTCGAAATGCCACTTAAATACTAAAATATTTTGCTAATAGTAGCCTACCCACGCTCCTCTCTGCATCCACCTGCAGTTTAGACACGCACATTCCCTCCCCTAAACTTTTATTTTATTAACAATCTTCCCCCCCCCCCCCCCCCCCCCCCCTCCCCCCATCCCTACTTTTATTTTATTAAGAAACTTAACAACTAATAAATATATACAACTTTAAAATTAAAAATAATTTACTCAATAAAAAAGTTCCTCTGATAACAATATATTTGTGCTTATAACTAGATCAACAACAAAATAAAATAAAATAAAATAAAATTAAAGTAAATAATAAATGCTTACACTTATTAGTTTGTAGATTAAATTGTTTAGTTAGTAGGAAGTGTGTGATGTTAATTTTGCACTGTCTTTAAGATTCAGAATTTCAACATTAATTAAAATGTTTAAAGTAATAGAGCTGTGCACAAACTTCCTGGTGTATTGAAATCGCGCTTACGATGCGAATTCAGGAAAGCCACGATGTCTAACGCGACTAGACAAAGGCGAATCAATGAACAATTGGGCGGAACAAATCGGAAACAAGAGATTCTCAACGACACGTCTTCTTCGTTCTCTCCGGCACGTTCGTGTCGTTGTTATGTCTCATTATCCTGTCGTCATCTTCGTGTATTGTCGGGATGGTTAGGGTAATGGATGCACGTTTCGCTGTTGATATGCTCTCTGTTGTTGCGAATACATCCCTACTTCTTGGGCGATATAACGTGTATAGATAGGTGCATACTATATTATCACAACACCGATCACCACGTTTAGCAATGTATTAGGACAAGATAACTATCAAGCAGCAAGTAAGGCACGAAGATCCTGCTGCATGACTCGGTGGAAGGACCGTGCCAAGGTGAGAGGTGGCTAGCCTGTCGGTCTTTAGCACGCCACCTTGCCCTTATCCCTTTTTAAGTAGATACCGGCCCCACACGGTACGATAGATCTCTACTTTTAAATTTTATGGTGTCTGTCGTCTGTCTAGCTGTTAAATTTAGCTGCTAGCTCTTAAATGCCTAATTATGATTGAGACCATTTCATTGTATGGAGATAGCTTCGGAAGCCCACTTAGCGAATATAGATATTATTATGAAATCTGAAATATATCAGCAAAACGTTTTATTTATTTATGGGTGGAATGGAACCCCTCGGTATGTGGAGCAGTGAAGCCAAAAGGTTCTTGAAGAGACTTGGCCCTCTGCTGATGGTCGCAACTGGTGTCCCGCAATCAAGGGCCTAGGTATTTTATTCAAACTAGATTAAGCCTTGCCATCCAGCGGGGTAATGCCGTAAGCGTTCTAGGAACTTTATAAAACACCCCTTTTTATTATAGTAATTTTCACGTTTGATAGGTAGTTTTTAAGTTATTTTGTTATTTGCACTACTTTTTACCCGACTACGGCGAAGCCAAAAAAGGAAGGGTTATGAGTTTGGCGTGTATGTATGTATGTATGTATGTATGTATGTATGTATGTATGTGACTATCTATATTCCACTCTACAGCCTAAAGTACTGGGCCGATTTGAATAATTCTTGTGCTATTGGATTCGTCTTATTCACGGGAGTGTCATAGGCTATATAACAATTTTCAAAATTCAAAATGGCGGACGCACTGCGTCAAAATGTCAAATTAGTTTTTCAAAATATATTGAGTGGGGTATGAAATTAAAGATAATTAAATTACGATTCCGAAAATATATACTTTGCTATCTATTAAACTTATTTGTACAGAGAAATAGAGCAAAATGTGTGGCGCATGCATGTATGAATCGCGATTATTCGCGATTAAGCGATATGGTCGCCCGCGCACCGCGCCGCGCGCCCCCTCGGTTTCGGTACGTTACATACATATATCTATGACGCGCCACGCACGACGACGACGACGACGCGAAGAAGCAACATGGTATTGTTGGTAATATACCTACATACTTACTCACTGATCTACCGCAATTTTATATAGATACAGTACAGTACAATCTGCCCGTGCATTTACGCTCTACTACGTCTAAGAATGTATTTAGGATAAATTTGAAGAATATTTTCCTATCCTTACTGAAGTAAATACATTTATATTGCATTATTTAACTCCCCTCTTCTCTCTCTCTCTCTCTCTCTCTCTTGTCATTCAGTTGATGGTGTTGAACAACAGTGCCACTGATATAAGTACATAATATGTAATGTAAGTCTATTATATATGCGTATATTAAAGCGTATTTATGTAGTATTCGTTTGTACTTTTTCTTCTTAATACATTGCCACAAACTATTCTTGTTCACCTGCGTATACTTCTCCCACATCCCAAAGGTTGGTTAGAATAGAATGTCTCACGGCATTAAGCTCATCCATTGTGCCTATTTTGTGTAAATTGTTGTTCAATAAAGAATATATACATACATACATACAGAGTTATTATTAGATATAGTACAATTCTAAAATGAATTGGTATTAAATGTCCACGTAGTGTGAGCATATGTAGTGTAGGTACACTAAATATACCTAATACCTACAATATTTTCGGATGCAAGTTACCCTTCAGCTAAACGGGATATTGTGGAACAGAAGAACTGCCGATTGCGGAAAAGTATTCCCAATTTTCTGGGTGCAGTTTTAGCCCTAGACTCGATTAGTTGCCGGAAACCTACGTCTTTGCAAATGGTGGTGCCCAGGAGGTCCAGGTGCTTCCAGACAGGTATGACGCTGACTTAGAAACGGGCTTGTCGACCTTTGCAGATAATGCGCAACACAGAGTCTTGCTAACGTTGAAGGCGGTGGGCGTAGCATTCAGGGGGCAACATATTATCGTTGTTATGCGGACGACAGTACGGAACACGGGTTCTACACCAGTCACCCTTCAGTTAGGCGGGATGTTGTGGATGAGAAAAGGCGAAGACTTGTGTCTGTACTTGAGCAAACACTCGGCTCTATTTCCGAATGGGCCGTAGCAAGTTGGTCAAGTTCAATGCCTCCAAGATACAAGTTTGCGCGTTCAGTGCGAAGAGAGCGGCGTTCACACCAGCTCCTTCCTACCAAGGCACATCACTTAAATTTAGCGACCACCTCGGGGTCCTCCGAGTCGAACTTTCGCACGATCTAAACTTCCGGCGCCACATCGAGGGCAAGGCCAAGTTGGCTTCTAAAAAGCTGGGCGTACTCAATAAGGTGCGACGGTACTTAAGGCCGTATAAATCGCAGATTCGGTCCTGCTTGGGGTACTGCTCGCACCTATGGGATGGCTCAGTCAAATACCAGTTAGCGCCTCTGGACTCGATCTAGCGTCGGGCCGTGCGAATAGTAGGTGACTCCCAAGTGTACCGCGATCTAGAACCACTGCGACTCCGTAGGTATACATATGTGGCTAAATCACAGCCTGTTGAGAGCAATATTACCCCCAAGTACAGTATCGGGTCCTTCAACCTGGACACCTGTCAGGCCGGCATGGCATTCGCAGCCTCCGTATGCTACTGAATGTCCATGGGCGTCGCTAGACACCTTATGGGTGGCTCGGCGCCACATGTCGCGCTTACTATAAAAATAATATCAGTAGCTTTGGCCTCGCCTTAGTGGCTTACCTGCTTCGAGTGAGTGCATTATTCAAATATGTACACGAATCTGAAACCTCGGTCTTCGGCCTTGAACTGATTGGTTTACTAATACTTCCCGAATCCGCTTCACCCCACGCAGATATGTTTACTTACACAGAGAAAAAAATTGTGTACTTACACAGCTCAGTCTTCGGTCTTGCTCTGACTGACTTTTTATTTTACTTCAAGACTTTATATCGTTCAACTATACATTATTTGTTTATAGATGTAGATACTCACTCATGCCCTATATCTCTCTTCTGTGCTCATGCGCTATTTGCAGAAAACTTTAGTTTCAAATTCATGTGACGACAAATAAACGGACGAATAGTATCAATATACGAAGGTAAGCAAACAGTTTTTAAAAAAGCCTAAAATAAAAAATAAGTTATAAAAACTAAAACCCGACTACGAAAAAGCTAATTATGAAAATCTTGTAACTAAAAAAAAGCCTAAAATAAAAAATAATTTATAAAAAATAAAACCCGATTACGAAAAAGCTAATTATGAAAATCGTGTACCTAACTAAAAATAACAAAATAATGTTTTCCATATTATTTATCAGATACAGCAATTCTCTTTTTATATTGATTTTATCTTAGCACTAACTCTTTAAATTTTAATATTTTTTTTATTTTTAACGTTCTGAATATAGAGCCGTGGTCGGGCGTTCCCGCTGAATAATAGGACATGCAAATATTACTGCTCCTTGGTGTCCATAGAATTAGAGCGAGGAACTTAGGACGGCCATCGCTATTGTGTCTTACTGGCATCGGACGGAAGTCGGAACTTCTTTACGGAGGCTATAATTTTTGTAAGATCAGTCAGACCCAATCTAAAATTATTATAAGTAGATACATAGGACATACCGAACGACAACGACCATAATGCACGACGATGGCCTCACTTGTCTTGTTGAACGAAGAACGCCCGACCACGGCTCTATATTTAGAACGTTAAAAATAAAAAAAATATTAAAATTTAAAGAGTTAGTGCTAAGATAAAATCAATATAAAAAGAGAATTGCTGTATCTGATAAATAATATGGAAAACATTATTTTGTTATTTTTAGTTAGGTACACGATTTTCATAATTAGCTTTTTCGTAATCGGGTTTTATTTTTTATAAATTATTTTTTATTTTAGGCTTTTTTTTAGTTACAAGATTTTCATAATTAGCTTTTTCGTAGTCGGGTTTTAGTTTTTATAACTTATTACGTTATAAAATAAATCGTTCTTTTGTTTGTAGATTTAAAGATTTATATTTTCAATAAAGTTTATACAATAATACAGTTAAAAAGATCATGCCTCTATACTTTACAATTTAAAATTGTGTATCTCATTGTTTGTAGATTTTTAGGACTGAATCAAAAGAAAATTGTCATGCAATCAAAAGTGTCCCATCCATGCAACTTATTGCGACCAAGAAGCGCGAATGTTTCCACATTCCACTACATTTCCACTCAACGTCATATGGCATTCCCGTACTATGATCACTTATGGTGATTATTTTTGCGCTCATCCTGGGAAAGAAGGGGGAAGAGGATGGAAGGAGGGGGAAGGGGAAGGGGAGTGATGAGGTGAGGGAAATTGAAGGGGGAAGCAGAAGAAGTGCTTAGTGCCACGCGCGTCTTGTTTCAAAACAGCATACGGATTATAAAGTGGAATTGTTGGATGTATAGTGCTGCCTTATGTGACATCGGTAGTTTGAAAATGTTTTTTATATCCGGGGTTTGCGAATTCCATACCGGATGCTTTTTACGCTCCGATCCTATTATAGAGCCCGAGGTGGTTTTTGGTGGGGTACTTTCAAGTACTCCCGTATATTTCAGATATTACTGGTTTTGCAAATAAATTACGTACAAAAATTCAAATTAGATAACCTTTCCAGTTTATCTGTGAAATATGTCTTCTTTCTCCGTATTGTATAATATACAATATTATTGTTTATTCAGCATTCGTTAGGCAGTAAGACTTCACTCGAATTTGTCACAATTTATTCTATCCGGTTTAGGATTTAGGTAATCCGTTAACGTACGGAATTTTACTAAGCCTACGCCGCGCCGTCTGCCTGTCCGTCCGTCTGATGGCCGTATCTTTGGAACCGTAATAGCCCGTTGAAATTTGAACACAGAATAATATGTTTTATTATGGCGGATATAACAACAAATAATAAAGCATATTATAAAGAGTAAAAAATTTTATTGGTTACAAGAAACGTGTTTCTTCAACGTGTTTTTGTGGTGCGGAAACCGTCAGACTCGCACAGCGCACTTGACAGGTTTTTTTTAATGTTAACATTTTCGGAAGACGAATATCGACAGCGAACGAGCACAGCACTAGCTCAATCGACAATAATCGCGATGACGACGTCGTCTGGACGACAGGCCACTTGCTCGCCTCGTGGTACACTGAAACAGAGAATTAGGTAAAACTATTTTAAAATATTAAAAATCTGACATGTTTGCCACCATCACCTGCTACACCCTTGGCGTCATCTTGCGCCCCTTAGCGTCGTCAAATGGGTGCCATGTCAGTGCTTCTCTTTGGTCATGTCAGCTACACTGAACTGGCCGGAAAACGCAAACAATTTGCACAGCCGTTTCGACCGAACTTGACAGACAAGACAGACAAACGTACAGACAGATGGACAATAAGGACGGACAGACAGACAAACATAGAAAGATAGATACATTGTAACCAAACTATTGTTTTGGTACGCTATAAATAGTTTCACGTATACTACGAAGCCTGCCGACGACTGTACCTCAGCAGTGACATCGCCAATCTAGGCGCATGCGTCGCAACGTCATTACAGTGTAGCCGGACAATAATCTCGCGCGGGTTTCCGCGTCTCTTCGCGTCACGCACCTATTCTGTATCACGCTATGCTCAAGCATTGCCTGTTGTGACCGGCTATTTTGCTGTGGTTGCGTTATGCGAAAAGGGATCAAGCTAAAGCGATACAATTTCTTGAAGAAAGTATAAGTCACTAAGGACGAGGCCGAAGAGCCACATATTTATAATAATAATACACTTTATGCACTTAATTTGTGCCAAGGGCAGGCTTATTGCCTTAGACAATTTCCTCCAGTCAACCCGGTGGATGTACATTTTTACATGGTATCCGAACCATGGAGCAGTGGTGAATTAAATGCACGTAATTTTTTTTCAGTGCTGAAAAAAATCATTGGTACACGCCGCCGGTTGGATTCGAACCTCGGACCTCTCGCAAGAGAAGCCGACGACGCCCAGACCACTCGACCATCCGACGCTCTATCCTAATTGGGCGAGGTCGATCGAAGTCTGAGCTGTATTCTACAATGCAACAATTTCAATGATAATAATTAATTACCAGCCCAGTCGGCTACAATTTGAGCCTACCACCTAGTAAGGGGCAAGGGAAGGGACCTACAGTTTTACACCGGTTCCTAACGGTGAAGCAGTAGGTGTAGGTATGCACGTAATTTTTACGTCAGAAAAAAGTCATTGACGCGTGTCGGCAGAAAGCGAGCATCGGACTTTGATAGGCATAGAGATTACTCGTTTTCATCAAAAGTACTAAAATAAATTATTATTCAATATATTCTTGGTTAATTCTCGTTTAATATAATCCATATCGCAAAACGTACCCAAGTTGATATCTGGATCGTCCTATTACCGTCATATTGGAGCGAACGAATCGGTAATATGGTGTGTAATGCATCTAATATTATTACGAAAATCACACCAATGACATAAGCGTGGCCAATATCTAGGTAATTTGTCGTACACTGAATGTTCTGTGCGCCTTTTCAATACCTTGATGTGATGGACATTCCATTCTACATTATAATGGTGAGTACAGACCGCTGCAAAGTATGTAAAATACAAGCTAACATAACGCACGTTGTAACAAATTCCTATATTCTTGCATTGCATGGTACACCGTATGTTACATTGCACCAGTCTGCACGCGGCATTAGATTTTATAGAATTATACAGAGTGTTCGGCACATCGAACGGGAAGCGAGTGCCCGTGTTGTCGTTCTGTTCTGTCTCTGTGCCTAATTTTGACCACATAGTGAATTATTTGTGTGACATGTGGTATAACGTTGGAAAGGGCATAAACTAGCGAACTTTTTAAAAGAAAAAAATGAAGCTATAAATTGCTGTCAGTTTTCTTTTTAATGAATTAAGAAATTAAGATTCTGTCATATTTTTACTCGTTCTCGGGACTTTGGGGGGTCATAAGACCTTTTCATGGTATTAACTTCATCAAATAATACTTTTTCTAGAACAAGGATACATAGTAAAATTTAATAAATTTTATTTCGTGCTGATAAAATCATAAAGAAAAAAGTTACAAGGGTTTAAAGCTGGGATTTTGGTAATTTTCAAAAATAAAGAAAAAAATCGTATCTCGATACCACGTGACATCTGACAAAAGGTATCATGGGTCAAAACGTTGCAAATGACCCCACTTTCCTACAAAAAAAACTTGTCGGTCGATGTGCCGAACACCCTGTATACTTACGTAGTTATGTATGTGGAGATGTTTTATGATTGCTGATTGAGATGATTGTCTTCCTGAAAACGAAAATAAAAATTGTTTTAAACGCTATGGGTACCTGCATTTTTCTATCTTTTGCTTCTCATAAACTCTTTGGCTTCACCGTAGTCGGGTGAAGTAAAGATGAACGCGAATGTTTTGAAAAGTCGTACAACAAAAGTTGTTTCAATTTAAGAATCTTGAAGAATCAGATTGCAACTTTTAACCCGACTACGGCGAAGCCAACAGGAGGGTAATGTTTAACACACATTTTAGCGTTTATTTAGTAAACAAAGATTCATTGTACGACTGTTTATTGAAAATTGCTATAATGATCGTGTTAAAATATATTTTAATACAAAATAAACTGGTCGGATTAAACTCACGTTCGTTCTCCGAGCTATGATACGCTCGGAGTACCTACTGAGTCCTCTCTGCTAGTTGGCGGCCGGCAGCAGAGTCCTCATGAGGATGGGCCATACGTTTGGCCCGTTTGGGTCAACCCACATAGATTGGAAAGCGACCGTGAGTGAAACCGTTTCATTTATAATAATTTATATCAACCACAGTAATTAAAAACCCATAAAATATAAAATTATCTATTTTATATAGGTATGTACCTCAATAATTGATAGATGTGATATAGGTGCATACATATATATCGGTCTTATGGGCCGGTAAAAAAAATCATATCGAAAAAAAATCGTTCCTGCGTCGTACGGCGAAAATGTGGAATGGTCTTCCGGTGAGTGTGTTCTCTACTATCTATACCTGGGGATCTTCAAAAGGTGTGTTAATAAATTAGACGACGAACTTTTTGTCCTTCTCATAGCCGGCATGGCGCCTCTCTGAGCGTGAATTCGCGTGGAGTGGTGTTATTGGCTGTATCTGATCTTCCATTGAACTTCGGGCACGGCCACCCGTGCCGGCTGCCTTTAAAAAATACTATAGGCATTCTATAAAAAAATTTTTTCTTCGCCAATATTTTTTTTTTATGGAAACTGACACGGTTGGCCACATTACCTACAACATCCGTGATATCAGCCCATAACACCGGGTGAACTTGGTGCCACGTCAGTTCTTCCCTTCGGTCGTGCCGGCTACACTGAACTGGACGGAAAACACAAACTATTTACATAGCCGTTTCGACCGACCTTTCATTCAGTGCGGTGGTACCATCCCGGGCGGGTTAAGCCCTACCACCTAGTAATATAAGAAGGGAGTCATATCCCTTAGTCGCCTTTTACGACATACACGGGGAGAGATGCAGCAGTGGGACTATTCTTTTAAAGTACCGGCCCCAAATTGATATGCAAATGACCAACCTTATTCCCCCATTTTCCAATAAGTTGCTAACTTTGCAAGTAATGAGGGTGAATGTAGAAATATCGAGTGTTCGTCTCCACCCACCGGTAGAATAATTACACGTTTTATTATAACCTTTTAGTACCTCTTCTAAGGAAGCGCGGGTATGAAAATACGCTCGCATATTCAGTGTTAAATGCTGTCTAGTTGACGTCATAATTATATCGTCGGCTCTTCAAGGCGGTGCAGGAAGGGTAGGCAGTGGTAATAGGAGACAATTATTACCACAAACAAGAGGTATTACAAGTGCACGGCCACAATAGAGCTGGGAGGTGAGCACGGAACATGCTGACCGTTTGACCGGTGTAATAAGGTACGTGGAGTAAGCAACTAACTACGTTAGCTTATTATATATCACTTTTTAATCTTTATTTTTATGGAAGCTGACACGGTTGGCTATATCACCTACAACATCCGTGATGTCAGCCCATAACACCGGGTGAAATAGGTGCCATTTCAGTGCTTCCCTTCGGTCGTGCCGGCTACACTGAACTGGACAGAAAACACAAACTATTTACATAGCCGTTTCGACCGACGTTTCGCTCAGTGCGGTGGCACCAATCCGGCCGGGATAAACCCTACCACGTAGTAAGGTAAGAAGGGAAGGGACCTACAGTTTAACGTGGAATCCGAACCACGCTCAGCCTCCAACGGTCGAGCAGTCACCCATCCAATTACTGACCGCGCTCAGCGTTGCTTAACAACAGTCGTCCGACCGCACCACTGAAGTACCGAGGCTGACTTCTACTATATACTTAGATGATAGATGTTAACATTAATACATGATTATTATTATTATAGAGGTCATTTCTATGGAGTAAATTCAAACATTTCAGAACAGAATAATTTTCTTTCTTCAGCTTTGGCTGAAATAAATTGAAATAAAATCACCCCAAAATTACATCGCTCTATCAAAGCATTAATACTGGATTATGCCTATGATTGGATGCTCTATATCTAGGTGGAAGATTATCACTAATAAAACTGATATGATTGATTCATGTTGAACCATCGACGCACGAGTCTAATTCGCCTTGGACAGGGGTTTTTTACTATTATAAAATGGTGCTTGCTTAAGGCGCTTAATCAGATGTGTAATTTTCGTTCCGGGAGCTACTCCTCACAACTCTACCTCTTTAACTATGTGGTAGGCTCAAATTTTAGACGACTGCGTCGATACCATCGCACTGGAAGTAAGATGGCCGCATAGCAGCCTCGGCTGTGCTTTCCTCTAGTCCAGTACAGCCAGCAATCCAAATGGAAGTATCTGGTGTGGCACCTCCTTAGAGGTGATATTAGCTGGGCGGAACATGTGCTCTGGCCCCTCTGACTCAGCCACCCATACCAGATTACATTTTTTTTTATGTAGTAGAAAAACACCAAAAAATGAATTAATATAACAAATATTCCTGTTTTTTTTTATGGAAACTGACACGGTTGGCACCTACAACGTCCGTGATGTCAGCCCATAACACCGGGTGAACTAGGTGCCATGTCAGTGATTCCCCCTTTGATCGTGCCGGCTACACTGGACTGGTCGGAAAACACAAACTATTTACATAGCCGTTTCGACCGACGTTTCATTCAGTGCGGTGGTACCAACCCGGGCGGGTTAAGCCCTACCACCAAGTAAGATTAGGAGGGAAGGGACCTACAGTTTTACGAGGAATTCGTACCTCGGTCAGCCTCCAACGGTCAGCGGTCACCCATCCAAGTACTGACCGCACCCAGCGTTGCTTAACATTCAATAGCGACAGTTGACTGTCTGCACCACTGAGCTATCGAGGCTGACGTTCATTACACTTTCTTTCCCTAAATACTAAACTTCAATTTCGTCTCCCGACGCGTTCCTGGCTCCACGTGCGCCGCCGCATCGGTGTTGAAAGCCCGCGCCCTCGCCGCATGGGGCCACGTCTCCATCTCTAGCTCTCGTCTGACGCACAGACAGACAGACTGTTAACCTCCGCCTTTATACTACGAATTGAGTCGTGAGCTTGTCTACTCGTAGTTAGTTGTGAGGTTCTATTGGGAACATTGTTAGCATACAAATGAGATCAGATCTATAAATTATGCTCCCGGATGTTGTTTATGTCCGGTATCGAAAATCATATTTTACATAACATAGAAACAACATTTCCCATTGAAGAAGATATTTATTTTAATTTAGTTACGTAGATTAATATTTTTCTGTTTTTTTTTTCTTTAAATACCGTTTTAGCCTTAATTGTTTCTATGCAAATAAATCATTCCAAATTAAATAATAACATTTAAAAAAATGACCACGCAAAATAAGTTCTAAGGTTTTCTAATTATTATGTGAAAATGTCTTATCTGAAAAGATGTTCATCTATAGATAGATCAGCTAATTATGTACCATTGTTATAATTAGGTATGTACCTACAGTAATTGTTTTTAATTAACTTGACGTAGTTGGTACATAACCTGATACACTCATGATTTTAATTGTTTTTTGTACAATTTCATCCATAGGCAGGTAACCTGCACTTGGACATGTCGAAAATTCGACCGGTTCCTACCGGTCCCTACCAGGGTCCCTACCCGGGTAGGGTAGGGACCCTGGTAGGGTCCGGTAGGAATCACCCTGGTAGGGTGATTCTTCCCCTGGTGGGGAAGAATGGAATTGTTTCCCTCTCTTCCCCCCTAGGGGGATATGTGGAATTTTGTTACGCTCTTCCCTCCTGTAACAAAAAAATAAATAAAAAATAATAATGTAATAAAAATTTCTAATATTTTTTTTGTCAATGCGAAGAAGAACTGACAAACTTCGCAAGTCACAATATTTCGTTAGTAGGCACCTAATAAGTATTATAGTCAATTACAAATAATTAACCCATACTACCGCTCACGAAGTCAGCCCGTTACACCTCAATCTGGTCAGAACTAGGTGCCATGAAAGTGTTCCCACATTGCGATGTAACAAGAGACATTAGTCAAGCAAATTATTACTTACATAGGTACATACCATCATTTCTGCACCTACTTGTCGCAACACAGGGTTGCGTGTTGCCAGCACATTAGCAAAAGTATCGTAACTGCAAAGCGCTCGACGCAACCCTGCCTCGAGCGACAGGACACTCATATATTTTTGATCCTGCACGCCATTAGTCTTGTCTATTAGGAGCGGTTATATCCACCATTTTGTTAACATTTTCATCTTCAAAATGTACACAATTTTGTCGAAATATTTCATAACTTCATACCATTGACATAGTGTCTATTTTTTTTTATTTTTTTTTTTATTGAAAGCTCGACATATGGCGCCGAGGCCCCCATTAGGTGTCTAACGGCGCCCATGGACATTCGGTCGTATGCGGGGGTTGCAAATGCCATGCCGGCCTGACAAGTGCCCATTTACGCCCCTCTTGAAGGACCCGAGACTGTACTTGGGGGGGAATATATGAGCAGGGAGAGCGTTCCAGAGTTTACCGGTTCTGTAGAGGAAAGATCTGCGGAATTGATTTGTACGCATTCGCGGTAAGTCCAGCGTGTAGAGATGCAATCCCTGCCCAGTGCGCGTGGTGCGGTGGTGGAAAGGGGACGGCGGGATCGCGTTAAACAGCTCATCCGAGCACTCCCCGTGGAATAAGTCACACTTAGGGAGCCGACATCCCTACGGTGTTGCAGTGGTTCTAGATCGCGGGACAATTCGGGGTCACCCACTAGTCGCACGGCTCGACGCTGGATCGAGTCCAGAGGCGCAAGCTGGTATTTGGCAAAGCCATCCCACAGGTGCGAGCAGTACTCCAAGCAGAACCTGATCTGCGATTTATACAGAAGAAGCTTTTGGTCCGGCGTGAAGTACCGTCGCACCTTATTGAGTACGCCAACCATTTTAGAAGCCAGCTTGGCCTTCCCCTAGATATGGTTGGTCGTCTATTTGCCACTCTGCCTATCGCCGCACTAGGTGTAATTTCTGTCGCCTAAATTTCGTCGCTTAACGCACATTCAATGCCCTACATATTTCTAACCGACACATATGTATACAGGGTGTAAAAACGGCGAGTACATTAAATTTAGGAAATGATTATTGGGATCAAGAGTAACAAAAAAGTCGAATAACTTTTTTCTGAATTCCCTTTCAATAAAAAGTTACAGTTTTCATACAAACTAATTGATTTATTTAGTGTAAAAGGATCTAATGTTCCGCACGAACGTGGGAATGAAAGGCGCGCAGTGAGTGAGCGAGCAAGGACGAGTGTCCGGAGCGAGGAGATGCGCGGCGTGAGTTTTTCGACTCCGACCGTTCCCCCGCAAGCACCCTCCCTCCGCGCGCGTCAAATTACACAAGACGAAAACATAAATTTCAAAAATGTATATCTCCAGAACTAGACACTTTAGTTAGAGAAAAACTTTATTTCCTTTTTTCTCTCAGAAAAACATGAGGATTGCGCTGGCGAAATTAATGTACTGGCCGTTACAACATCCTGTATAATAACCTTTTAAAGTAGAAATGAAACATTTTATTTTCTTTATTATATTGTTTTTGTTTCTTGTTTATTTTATTTTATTAAATTTAATTGATTTGTGTTGTAATGTAAGGGGTCAGACTTCAAACCAGCCGCAATTACCCACATGTTTTGTTTCGCATTATGCTGTGTTTTACTACATATTTTTTTTGAGAAAAAAAATTTTTTTTCTATTTTTTTTATTACCTATACATATGTTATTTTATACGTTTCACCTACAAGTAGGTGTCTAACGATGCCCATGGACATTCTGTGACGTAAGGGGATTGCGAATGCCATGCCGGTCTGACGGGAGCCTTTTCATGCCCCTTTTGAAAAACCCCAGGCTTTACTTGCGAGGAATTTGATGGGCAATGAGTTTCACATTTTCCCGGTTCTGTAAATAAAAGACCTACAGAATCCGTGGTAGGTCGATTGCATAGGGGTGCACCTTAATAACAAAACAGAGTTATCTATTATTACACTGTGCACTCTCTTCTGGAACTACACCAGTATGCTGCAGTAATTATAGTATTTTGTCTCCACACCGGTTCTTTACCTCAGCCTACCCCTCCGGCTACGCTGGTGTGATGGCACGCGACGCGCGAACGTCTCGTATGAGTCAAGGAACTAGAAAAACTGCGCTAATGTGCTAACAAACTAGTACAAAGTTAAAGAGATAATAAGATTTAGTAGAAATGAGTAAATTACTTGATTATAGTTTTAATATAACGAAATATACAAAATGTATTACACAAATATAAAAAAAAAACATCTATTAAACTAGAACTAACAATCGATCCAGTTTGGTTTCATCTGTATTTATTTATTGAAATTGTATTCAATATATATGTTGAAATATTTATTTGCCAGATATAAACTAAATTATGTATGTAAAATCGTAATATTTATACTTAAATGTTAAGATTACAATAATTGACACAATTATTTCTTGTTTCTCAAATTGTTTGAGAAACAAGGAATAATGTGCCAATAAGGTGAGACGGTACTTAACACCGGGCCAAAAGCTGCTTTTGTAAAAAAATAAATACAGATTAGGTCCTGGTCGAACCATCCCAGGTTCAGCCAAATGTCATTTGGCACGTCAGAAGCAGAAAATTGGCCCTGCCTTTCTAATTTGTCGCCCAAAGTTTACCACCAAAATCAAAATTAGTTTATTTACCTATACGCACGTGATTGATCAAACTCTACATAATATGTAGAGTTTGATCAATATTAATTTGTATTACATAACAGTATTGTGTACAAAATTTAAACAGACGGAGAGACAGACAGTCAGACGACAGTCAGCCTAAAAGGGTTAAATTTTTTTCTTCTTTTGAGGTACGGAACCCTAAAAAACAGATGAAACATACACAATTTTATTCAATAAATAATCTTAAATTTTTTTTTCCTTAATTCCCCATAATAACCCCATAGATAATTGCTCCATATACTTCCCCATGCCCACGTGTAAATATTTATAAAGAACGATCCAGAACTAACGCGGTTAAATGATTGTAAATCTGCTCCCGGCTTACTCCTGACGTCGTTATAGAGCTTCATATATTTTGATTTCCTGTAGTATTTATTAAATGTTTACTTTCACGTCCATTTGTACTTCCTTATTATATAATTGAATCTGCACTTCCATTGAAATTACCATTTATGATTGACCAGCCACTTCACTATACCCTCGGTAGAATTGATTATAGTACTTTACAATACACCAACCACGAAAATGTGTACTTAGATTTATACAAAACATTACATACAATAAATAAATCTAAGTACAATTAAAATTATCAACAAAAAATAAATACATTCCGTTTTTTTTTCTAACCAAACATATTGTGCAGGTTTTGTATAGGTTTTTTTGTTTTGTAAAGTACAATTTATTTTATATACATTCTATATGCGTGTACATTATCAAACAATAATATGGAAGCAATTATTTTCATAAAATATAAAAAAGTAATACTAATAACTGAAGAATTAAAATCTACCTAAAAAGACCAAAACCATTTATTCCCAAAGATAATAAAATTATTTACTAAACACCAACTAGTATTTCTGCTTTATAATTTTTAGTAATAAATACCACATAAACCAAAATTTGTAAATCGCGCCATCTAACGGCATTAGTGTGAACTACTAGACCGCTGGAAAGCTTATGTTATGTACGGAGCTTATGCAGAGCTTTCAACTAGTTGGTGAGTGAGAGGCTGGGAGAGCTTTTAGTAATTCCCAATCCTGCAACTAGGTGGGGCAACAATTTTCTCAGAAACGCGATCTAGTAGGTGGCTGTGAAACTATCGTGGAATATTTATATGTTAATTTCAAATTTGAACCAATAGATGGCGTCGTTAAATGGAAAGCTAGTTTGCTCAGACTCACGAAATGTTCGTCAATTTACGTGCAAGATGGCGCAACGTGTCGTGAATTACACCACTAAAAGTTTCTAATGCGCGCCAAATTTCGGCGCGAAACAGTTGACATTGGGTAATTTTTGTAAGGGATTTACGTGGTTGGCTCACGCGTGATGATAGTATGTACTCGTACCTACATCTATTCGTTGCCCATGCTATCGGCCATTCATCACTGCATGGCATACGCAACCCCCGCGCGCGACCGAATGTCCATGGGCGTCGTTAGACACCTTACGGGTGGTGGCTCGGCGCCCCATGACGCGCGATCTATAAAAAAATATGATGGAACTCTAGTTTATTAATCCGGTGGCTAGGTGTAGTTCCACATTGTGAAGCTTTTTGAAAAGGCGACGTACCTATAGCAACTCCTTTCTAAGCCCCGACACAAAGGAAGGGGTCTTATAAATTTGACACCTCCGACTGTCTGTGCGTCTGTGCGAATGTGTGGCTGTGTGTGTGTCTGTGTGTTGTCTGACTGTGGTATCGTAGCTCCCAAACGGATGGGCCGATTTGGATGCGGTTTTTTAATAGGAAGCTGGTTTAACCGGGATGGTTCTTAGGTATGTTTGATGAAGATCAGGTCAGCCTATTCGAAGATCATCAGCACTTTTCCTAATTGGTAAAGGGATCTCTGCTGTAAAATGGAAAGGATGATGGGCAGATTGGAACCACCCTCCAACAGCAATAAGATATATATCGTTGGATAGGTCTTTTCAATTAGAACAATTGTTATGACAGCTTTGTCGTTACAACTGTGCGTTCGGAGTTATGACACTTTTTATTTCTAAAGAAAAATATAAAAAAAAACTATTTTATGTAAACAAAGGACATACAATTGTTATATTTTAATAAACAACGACCAAAATGAAGACAACAATATTATAATAGAACATTATTGTACATACCTATCAAGACGGCGAACGATGGGCACATGTGCACACATAATATCAATTATCTCGTATTTAGGTATGCGATTCATGCAGGATTAATGCACCAGCAATATTTTTAAATGATGTCATTATAGATAAAACATAAAGCACGATTGAAATAATAAACAATTAAATTATTATTATGAGTTCTTATTATTTTCCCCTCCAAAAAAAAATTTTTTTTAAACTTTATATCTGAACTTATAAGTCTCATAACTCCGAAGGCACAGTTGTAACAACAAAGTTGTCATAACAATTGTTGTTCTAATTGAAAAGACCTATCCAACGACATAGATCTTATTGCTGTTGGAGGGTGGTCCCAGGTTCCATAAATTTTTGCCCATTCTCCTTTATTACACTTTCACTCGTCGCCTTTAAGTAAAAAAATTAAACTCGGTTCCCCGACGCCTCTAATTATTAAAGCGTAAATTGTTTTTTTACTTTTTGAGAGTTTTTGATGTGTCGGGTTTTTTTAAATTTGTAATTTAACATTATTTTAAGCTTTTTAAGAGACGCAATTTCTTTTGAATTTTTATCCTTGTTTAATTTAGCATAGGTACCTACCTATAACTATACTCGGTTGGTCGGTGTCCCAGTTCGACAGAATTTCTTTACCACCACGGTATTCCTCGTTGTATAAGATTATAAAATAACAATCTCAATAATTGTTTTTTTTTGTATTGAAACTGATACGGTTGGCTACATCACCTACAACATCCGTGATGTCGCCCATACACCGGGTGAACTAGGTGTCATGTCAGTGCTTCCCTCTGGTCTTGCCGGCTACGTTGAACTGGACGGAAAACACAAACTATTTACATAGCCGTTTCGGTATTTTTTCAATGTAATCGGTCTGTTTCCGATGTTGGACATGGTTTCGGCAATACTTTCATAACGCATATAACCTCGATTATCTCGAAAAATGCGAGTAGATACTAGGAACAATCTTACCGAGGTTTTTAGGGTTCCGTATTTTTATTCTATTACTAATACGCCGTCTTTTCTTCCATCTGTCCTACGTTTAAAGGGCTGTATCTTTTGAAAAGTAATAGGTAGTCGGTGAATTTTCCACAAAATATGTATTATTATATTATAGCAGATATCTTACCAAATTATTTCAAAAAAATCAGTAAAAAAATTGAGGGGTGTCCCCATACAAGAAACGTGTTTCTTTTTCAAGATTTTGTTTTGGCTCTATCATAAGAAACGGTAATACCTATATACAACCGTCAAACTTGGTGTGTAAAACAACAAATAGGTAATAAAAACCGGTTAAATGTGAGCCGGGTTCGCGGTAAGGATCCCGAACTGAATGAAAGAAAATAATTTATTTTTTTTGGTAATTGCATATAACAATCTGTTATATTTAATCTGTTATTTTATTTTATTATTTATACAATATACCTAGTTATAAAAAAATAACTATACCCCGCGTCCCGTCTAGTGCCCCCGCTACCGGCGCGGTGGTGCAGTGCAAGCAGGCGACGCGCGCGCGAACAAGAAGAAGAAAAGAGCAGCGCGACGACGACGCCGTGCAGTCCGGCGGATACGGAGCTCTCCGATGTCTCCGAGATGGTGGTGGTGGTGGCCTACGTGTCTGGTACCACCACCCATCACTCAAAGCTAGTCCTCGCGTCGTCTCGGAGAGCTCCGTAGCCACGGCCTACACCCGCCGACGCGCTTGGAGACTTGTCTTCCGCCGCCGCCGGCGGTATTACTGTTTTTGTATTAATTTTGTGTATTTTTATTACTTTTAGTATAATATATGTAAAATTTATATCTAAAATTGTAAAAATGTGAAATAAAGGATATAAATAAATAATAATGACACAAATTGTATGGTGGTACGAAACCCTCCGCGAGACCGACTCGCACTTTGCCTGTTTTTGAAGCTTAGCTTATTAAACCGGGAATGCTGTGGTGATAAGCAAATCCGGTCAATCTCCAACACCTGTATAACCGGCTGTAACAGCTAGGCCACGATTACACCCTTGTTATGTATTTACCCCGGGGGAAATAGTTTACATAATGCGTAGTAGGTAGATACATAATGTGCATTATAAAATGGCGAGGGTTGCGTCGGACCGCAAATGTGTTAGTCGTGGGGTGCGGGAGATTTACCGGCTCCCCGTCCGCACCCCGGGGGAAAAATGAAACGTTTCCGCATCATTTTGAATATTGTGGAAATTGAGGCTCTCTGTTGGTAGGTTTTTAGGGGCTGGAAGATGGAATTATGGTGAAAACAAGTTATATTTTCAGTCGAAACTATCTATTCAACCTCCGTAGCTCAGTTGTGATATCAATCGACGTCCGGTCCTGAAGTTAAGCAAACCCTGGCGCGGTCAGAATTTAGATGGGTGACTGCTCGACGTTCCCTTCCCTTACCTTGGTAGTTGGTTGGGTTTGACCCGTTCGATTTGATATCGCGGCACTGAATGAAAGGCCGCTAGAAGCTGCTATGTAAATAGTTCGTATTTTCCGTTCAGTTTAATATAACCGGCAAGACTAAAGGGAAGCGCCGACATGACACCTAATTTACCAAGGTATTGTGGGCTGACATCACGGGCGTTGTAGACAATGTAGCCAATAATGTTGATTTCGGTAAAAATAAATAGGAATGATTGGTAGAATATAATAGAATAGAAAATGCTTTATTTACTAGGTGGTAGGCTCAAAGTGTAGCCGACTGGGTTGGTACCGCCGTACTGGATGTAAGATGGCCGCATAGGAGCCTCGGTTGTGTTCTCCTCTAGTCTAGTATAGCCAGCAATCCAGGGAAGTCTCCGGTATGGCACCTGCCTTCTCGGAGGTGATGTTGGCTGGTCAGAGCATGTACTTTGGCCCCTCCGGCTCAGCCACCCATACCGAATTAAATAAAAAAACATGCAACTGTATCGAATGCTAACATAAATTGATCCTCCCATTTTATGTCGGTTCCATTATGCATATCTCTCACAAAAATACAATTTCAACTCTGAACTCAACATTTTAAAATCCCGACTAATCTCATACAGCATAAAAAACCGATCCGCACTCGCGCCGCATGTAAATCTATATTTCTGTCTGTCTGTCTGTACGTGGAGTGGGGGGTCAGAGGGGGGGGGGGGGGGGGGGGGGGGGGGAAAGCGGTGAAATGACTTAGGTACTGGTACAACACAAAGCCGAGCTATGCATCAGCCAGATGGAACGGAGGCCTATATGAACCGATCGCAGTCCATTCATATAGAGCGATCCGCGTTGAGATCAGGCGCAGACTTATTTTTATGGAGCCTGACATCTTTGACTGAACTTATTTGGACTTTAGTTAGAGCTGGGTGTCATGTCAGTGATTTTCTTCTTGCCAGCTTAACTGTATCGAAAGAAAACATAAAATCTTTTTTCATAGCCGTTTCGACCGACCTTCATCCATCCAGCGGTTGCGATACCAGCCAACGATTTGAAGCAACAGTTCATTAACCCCCGACGAAAAAAAACGGAGGGGTGTTATAAGTTTGACGTGTGTGTGTGTGTGTGTGTGTGTGTGTGTGTGTGTGTGTGTGTGTGTGTGTGTGTGTGTGTGTGTCTGTGGCATCGTAGCTCCCAAACGGATGGACCGATTTGGATGCGGTTTTTTTTATTAGGAAGCTTGTTTAATCGGGATGGTTCTTAGCTATGTTTGTAATAAAGTAATAAAGTAATTAAGTAATAAAAAAAATAATTATCTTAAAAAGTGGACCGATTTGCATGCGGTTTTTTAAATAAGCTTGAAATAAAAGTTAAATTACAAATTTAAAAAACCCCCGACTCTTAAAAAGTCAAAAATAATTTCCGTTTACTTACTTAAAGGAGTCGGGGGACCGCTAAGTAAATTAAATATGAAGACTCAAGAGTTGCGCGAGAATTTACTTGCGGTCCACCGACTCCTTTAAGTAAGTAAACGGAAATTATTTTTGACTTTTTAAGAGTCGGGGGTTTTTTAAATTTGTAATTTTTTTTTAATCCCTGAGAACAAGGTTCCACTTTTCATCTGTACTACTATCCTAAGCGGATTGTAAAAACAAACAAAACAGAACAAAATCAAGCGTAGTGTACTACCATATGAATGGTGAATAAAGAATCAATATCATCAATACTAATAATAAATCTGTAAGGGGTGGTCATGGAGTAAGTTACTTTGTTTTAGGAAATATTGAGTTTGTAGCCTCTATGTATGATACTAAAGCTAAATTGACGATTTTTAGAAATCTTTTCTGTATGTATGTATGTATGTATGTATGTATGTATGTTCCGCCATAACTCTTAAACCGATCATCCGAATTCGATGAAATTTTGTACAAGCACATTTAACTATATGGGACACAGGATAGGCTACATAAAATTCAGTTCCGGTTACTCTATGTGGCTCCCATACAAACCGATATGTTAAATCCGCGCGCCTTAGTACTATACATACATAGGTATTTACCGAGCGAGCGGCAGTTGGCGGCGCGGCGGCGGCGCGGAGGCGGCGCGGGGGAGGCGCGGCCTATAAACTCAACAGCGAACCGAGCAGCCACACTAGGTATATTCCTTTTTCACGCAAAAACTACTGAACAGATTTTGATGAGCCTTTACAGTACTATAGCCTAAACATCAAAAAGGCTATAATTTATAAGTAAGTCGGAAAAAATCCTGCCTTCTGAGAGCTATCTCGGCGTGCGCTGCATAAACCGTTAGAGTTACACGAAGATAGTGTATGGTGAGGTTGTTTCTCTAAAATAGTTCTAAAAAAAATCCGCGACAGCATATATCTACCTTTTATGTGGAAGCCACTATAGCCAAAATAGTGAACCAAAAATACATTTAATTGGATACTGTATTTACAATGCATATTTTATAGTTTTGAATTAATTCTTATGAAAATACATACTTTTATCGCTTCTGGTATTTAAAGTAGATAAACTTTGGCTGTTACACTAAGTAATTTGGACAAATAGTTTAAAAGATACGACGATGACAAAGCGCTTCTCTCAGCGGGGGGCAGCGGGGCGAGGCGAATATGTTTGTATGAATTTCCTCCATAAAATTTAAGCCGATCATCTAAATTCGATTAAAATTACTACACGCACATTTAGCTACTAGCTTTTGCCCGCGGCTTCGCTCGCGTGAAATTCGTATTTCAAAGAAGAAAGTAAGTAACTGAGGGCGAGGCCGAAGGCCGAGCTGCGTTCAGAAAGACTATAAACCTTCTCGAAGAAAGTAAGTAAGAAAGGGCGAGGCCGTAGGCCGAGCTGCGTTCAGGAAAACGATAAACCATCTCTAAGTAAATACATAAGTAATTAAGGGCGAGGCCGAAGGCCGAGCTTCGTTCAGGAAGACCATAAACCTTCTCGAAGAAAGTAAGTCATTAAGGGCGAGGCCGAAGGCCGAGCTGCGTTCAGGAAGATAATAAACCTTCTCGAAGACAGTAAGTAACTATGGGCGGGGCCGAAGGCCGAACTGCGTTCAAGAAAAGGATAAACCTTCAGCAAGAGCATAAACCTTCTCGGTGAAAGTAAGTATAAGCTATGGGTGAGGCCGAAGGCCCAGCTGCGTTCAGAAAGAGGATAAACCTTCTCGATGAAAGTAAGTAACGCAGAGCGGCCTTCGGCCTTGCCCTCAGTTACTTACTTTCTTCGAGAAGGTTTATAGTCTTCCTGAACGTAGCTCGGCCTTCGGCCTCGCCCTTAGTTACTTACTTCCTTAGATAAGGTTTTTGATCTTCCTGAACGCAGCTCGGCCTTCGGCCTCGCCCTTAGTTACTTACTTTCTTCGAGAAGGTTTATAGTCTTTCTGAACGCAGCTCGGCATTCGGCCTCGCCCTAAATTACTTACATTTTCGAGAAGGTTTATCCTCTTTTTAAACGTAGTTCGGCCTTCGGCCTCGCCCATAGTTACTTACTGTCTTCGAGAAGGTTTATTGTCTTCCTGAACGCAGCTCGGCCTTCGGCCTCGCTCTTAATTACTTACTTTCTTCGAGATGGTTTATGGTTTCCTGAACGCAGCTCGGCCTTCAGCCTCGCTCTTAATTACTTACTTTCTTCGAGAAGGTTTATGGTTTCCTGAACGAAGCTCGGCCTGCGGCCTCGCCCTTAATTACTTATTTACTTAGAGATGGTTTATCGTTTTCGTGAACGCAGGTCGGCCTACGGCCTCGCCCTTTGTTACTTACTTTCTTCGAGAAGGTTTATAGTCTTTCTGAACGCAGCTCGGCCTTCGGCCTCGCCCTCAGTAACTTACTGTCTTCGAGAAGGTTTATAGTCTTCCTGCATGCAGTTCGGCCTTCGGCCTCGCCCTCAGTTACTTACTTTCTTCTTTGAAATACGAATTTCACGCGAGCGAAGCCGCGGGCAAAAGCTAGTAATAAATAAAGGAAACTTTCTAAGGGCGACCGGCAGCGGAGTAACGTACGTCAATATAAGAATATCCTTATAACTCGAGAACTACATTATCGATGTACATGCGGTTTCCACGGTTACATTGGTTAACTTCTAAATTACAACGTTGCGGCATCGGCGGCCTGAGCTGTGAGCAAAAATATCACACAAAGCGAAGCCGCGGGCAAAAGCTAGCTACTTTACCTATATAACATCCTGGGGTAAAAGTAAATTATAGTATGTACCGCGAAAGTTTTGAGGTGACGAAAACTGAAAGTCAATTGTCGACTCTAAAAAAACTCAAGTACTGAGCGGTGTGAAGCACTGCTCGCACTCCGCCGCGTTTTGATTTGATGATAGCTCTCAAAAGTGCGAGCTGATGCAAAAACAAAAGGTGTTACTACTAAACAGAGAATTCATTGATTCTAAAGAACATGTAAAAACACTATAGAGGCTTAATGGCTTAAGCCCAACGTTGCTATTACATGGAATTCATGGGAAATTAATCTGAGAAAGGAAAGACTGCGTAGTGGCTAAGAAGTATTTATCTCGTGAAAAGTTATACAGAGTGGTACAGAATGGGTAGAGGTAAACTTCGAGCAGCTTATACCCAAACGAGACGGATACGCTTTCATACAATCTTGGGCCTCATTTAAAAAAAGATGAAAATGGTGTCAATTAATAGCCTAAATATTAAATCTTCATTGAAAATTCAGAAGATTTTGGCAATCTGAGAGCAGAGTTTTTAGAGATTTAGTAAAAGTGAGGTTAAGTAACCACCTTTTATTTATGGAAACTGACACGGTTGGCTACATCACCTACAACATACGTGATGTCAGCCCATAACACCGGGTGAACTAAATGCCATACACAGGGTGTCCCCGGACAGGTGTAGTTCCTTTAAGGAGGCTATTCTACGCTTTGTAACAAACATAATACTTTTTTAAAGTCATTAATGTAGTGTAATTTTGTTATGCTCTAATCGGACGCGCGCGAGGTGCGGGGCAGCGGGCAGCGGGAATACGGACGGGACGCGACGCGAGTGAACCCAAACAGATAGCCCGCTCCGCCCGCGTACCGCTCGCGCCCCGACCTGCGCCATTCCGCCTTGCGTTTCACAGTCGCGCGGTCTAAAGGCACCCACACATTGTAGTATGCATTTAGTTTGTTAGGAAATCCTAAAATTTTACTGAAAGCACATATTTAAAAAAATCTTTCACCAGTGCTTTTGTTGCAAGGCGTAGAATAGCCTCCTTAAAGGAACTACACCTGTCCGGGGACACCCTGTATAATATTAAAGACTCCCAGGTTGATTCTATAAGTACAGCTGAAGAAAGAAGAGAGAAATTTGAAACCGTTTGAGGCTGTCACGGGCGAACGACGAACATGGAGGGATGGTAAATATGCAAACTTTATATGTATCAGTGTGACTGACTGAGGAGTCCTAAAAGGGATTCCAATGATAATGCTGAAAGTAGGTAAGTAAAATATGTTAACTGCTCCAAGAAATCAATGTGAAATTCTTGTGCAGTGCAAGCCATCGCGTACACACACCGTTATAGTTCAATTTCCAGGTGTGAGTGTGCGTATCGGATAGATATAGTACATTGTCGCATCGCGGACTGTCGAGAATTTTACTTCAAATTCAGGCGTCTTTATTATACCTACCAGCCTAAAGAAGCTTGATAGTGGAATTATTTATGACATTTAGTCTTAAATGACGTGTTGATTTCACGATTATTCTAATGTTAGATAATTATTGTATGAAAAATAGAATCAGGCATTAGAAATTTTACTTTCAATACTTTTTTTTTCCTTCAGATACTCTCAATTTCGTTTTCGATATTGTGAAATAAACTATCGACCAGACATAATATTTATCGTTTTTAATTTTTTATGACTTGCAAAGGTGCCTATGACCAATACTTCGTCAGATGATCAGACACAATCAATATCGCTACTTCTCTCGGACCTAAAATGGCCAATACTTCGTCAGATGATCAGACACAATCAATATCGCTACTTCTCTCGGACCTAAATCCACATTCAAAGAGGGCCCAAGGTGCCATGTCAGCTATAAGGAGCGGACTAAATGATCGTCATCTAATTGATGTGCCTTTTGAAGACGCACAGAATATAATATTTTTAACCCCATGTAAGTATACTATTTTTATTCTTTCATTGACGATGCACGCTCCAAGAGGGCTAGAGATATAGCCATTTCTGCTAAAACCAACTATAGTGCCCAGCCCACCCCACTCAGCCAGTGGCGTAGCGAGGCGAGGCAGAGGGGACGTACGATTTTGATCCCACCACGAGGCGTGCATTCAGCTTCGCAGATGTTTCTCTACGCCCGGATGGCTGTCAATACCCCAGGCCTCGCTTTCACTCTGTGTAGACCGGCGGTGTAGAATGCGGTCTGTCTGACGCCGGACCTTATGCAGCTAATTCTGGATAAGTAAGATTACTGAACGTCCATTTGACTGTCGAAATGGTGGTGAGATTGAAACTACCACGAAAAATCCGTCTTAAGCTTTTTCCAAAACTAGTGTGCGAAATTCCGCAATGTTCTCTCTTCAACTAGGTACATTTCACGTATTTGTCGAGGTCTCCTAGACATCTATAACTAGCGAAAACAACGATTGCTCTACAACTTAAATTAAAAAATGTATGAAAACCCATTTTGAAATTTAATATTTAATAATAATATAGATACAGATGTGTGCAGAACAGAGGTTGCAATAAGTAGCTTAACATAACTAAGGCAGTACTACTAATACTGTACTACAGTACAGTAGGCATAGTACATAACTATAAGACTTACGTAAGGCGCTTAGACCACTAAAAAAACACGTATCTAAAAAATCCTTTTTTTTACTTTTTCGAATAAATATCAGAATTAGAACTGTAATAGATTTTTTTTCATACAAAAATCTACACTACAATACTATGCACCACACGCTGTATCCCGATAATCGGGGTCAGCAGAGTAATCGGTGTTGTGCTGCAAGTACTCTTGTAAATTACAGCACAAGACCGACCACCACAACAAGACGACATGACGATCACAAGATAATTATAAAGCAGCAAGTTAGGCACGAAGACCCACCTGCTGCGTTACCGTGGCAAGTTGAGAGAGAGATTATATATATTTTTTTTTTTATAAATATGGTAATTCTTTATAACTATCCTCTTTTCAGTGATTCGAAACTCGTAAATAGTGCAAAATCTCGCAACGTTTTGTCAATACTTGTTTAGCAAGACAGTTACAAAGGATAAAAATATACAGCAAATGAAAGTACGTACTTCATACGACGATATAATAAAATAACCAACATGTTTTGAAAACACGCAAGCGTAAACAACTTTTATTATGCTCCTTCACTTCAATTTTCCATTTCCCTCTTATTATACTGAAGGGCTGGCAGTGAATAGATAAGAAAAAAGCGGTTTTGTAACGAAACCACATCATGTCTCTAACCGATTGTGCATTTTTTTATAGTGCCGAAAGATGGTTTTCGTTCTGAGTGGTTATTGCTTCGCCCTAAGTAGTTCGTTGTTAGTCGTTATTGCTCATTTCGTGTCTGGAGTGTCCTGGAAGCTTCCGAAGCACCAAGAAGAGTCCTGAAGGACTCTCGGGAAACACAAAACTACTCAAGATTGGCTTCTGTCCAAGGAATAAAGAAATAAAACCTATATGGAAAGAACACGTCACAATTCGTTCATTTAACATTTTTCATGTTTTTATTAAATTATTTTATACTAGCTTTTGCCCGCGGCTTCACTCGCGTGAAATTCGTATTTAAAAAGAAGAAAGTACCTAAGTAAGTCCGCTACCGTATCTTTATTTCGGCCAGCGGAATAATTCGGTTTGTATGAGAGCCACATCTTAGCGTAACCGGAAGGAACTGAATTTTGTTTAGCCTATCTTGTGTCCCGCATAAACAAATGTGCATGTACTAAGTTTCATCGAATTCGGATGATCGGTTTAAGAGTTATAGAGGAACATTACATACAGAAAATATTTCTAAAAATCGTTAATTTAGTTTTAGTATTACTTATACATAGAGTTTACAAACGCAGTATCTCATAAAACAAAGTAACTTACTCCATGACCATCCCTTACAGATTTAATATTAGTATTGATGATTGATGTTAGTTGTTTGAATATTTGTTCATATTCATGTTGTTTTTATTACAAAGTATGTTTTTTTTATTTTAAGGGTTCCGTACCTCAAAAGAGGAAAAAAAACTGAACCCTTATACTTTATAGGATCACTCTTGTGTCTGTCTGTCTGTCCGTCTGGCATAGCTTATTTTCTCCGAATATACTGGACATAAACACTTTCAATTTGGTACATATAAATTGGCTATGTCCTCCTCTAAGAGTCGACAACAAAATGCAATATTGTTGTCCAATTTTACGCTTCTAGTAGAGCGCACGCGCCGCAAAATTAAATGTTCTGTGGTTCCAGGTGCAAGAGTTTTAATATTTTTCCTTCGTCAATCATTATTCATTAGTCATACATGGTCATACGTATCTAGCAAGTATGATGGCAACCTAATTACATATTAATAGGTGGGAGGGTGTAACCCGCCCGGGTTGGTACCACCGCACTGAATGAAAGGTCGGTCGAAACGGCTATTTAAATAGTTTGTGTTTTCCGTCCAGTTCAGTGTAGCCGGCACGACCGAAGGGAAGCACTGACGTGGCACCAAGTTCACCCGGTGTTATGGGCTGACATCACGGATGTTGTAGGTGATGTAGCCAACCGTGTCAGTTTCCATAAAAAAATAAATTTAAAAAAACTAAAATTTTATTGTACTACTACAAATACAATACTAAATCAAATTAAGTTTCAGACTTCGACCATATTTGAGATGTTTATTTAGTCATACTTATAGAACACACAACGTTAACAATATTCATTGAGACATATTATGCATATTTAGTATGGTTCGTCAACTTTTTTAGGGTTCCGTACCCATACGGAAGCCTATTACTACGCCGTCTGTCTGTCTGTATCTGTAGTAGGTACATTGCAGTAGTTTAGAATATCGTATTGCAGTTATCTGCGGTGCAGAAGCCAGGCTACTGCAGAATAACCCCCGTTTTCGTTACCTCTAGTCTATTGACTGACTATTCTCATAGGAAATACCTGTCAGCTAGGTACATTGCACCCGAAGGTGATAATATTAAAATGGGACCACCCCGCAAACTTCCTGTATGAAATAAATAAATAGTCGGGATAAAAAGAATCACTCCGATCGTATAGACCATCTCAGAATAATCGGTGTTCAAACATGTTGAATTGAGAATCTCATCCTTTTCTTAAAATCGGTTAAAATGGCGCGAATTTTTAACTTACATATACGCCTGTCCATTTTGGTGTACACATGAATAAATCCAAATAGACCAGACGTAGGGATGTTGGCAATCAAAATAAAAACAGAATAGAATAGAGAAAGGCAGATGAATGGTGAATGAAATGGAAAATCGTTACTTCAAAGCAAATATTATTTAAATATGGAATTACACGCCTAACCAAAGATAATTAATTTAAAAGTTTGCCAGTAGGTATAAAAAACTATAACTTTTTAGAATCAGTTTGCAGGACACGTGGAAAATGTTTAGCGGTGGATATTTTATATTGACCGAAATTAACAGTGAGTAGTTTATAAGTTCCTTATAACTATTGGTTCAAAGGACTTATTTGCTTAAAGACTTGAAGAAAAACAAAAACGAAACTAATTTAAACAAAACCCAAATGCACTGGCCACTTCGAACGCCGCGCGAGCTGTCAAATTATTCGAACAAAAAATTTGAATTTGGAACGTTCACACCGTCGTCAGTCATTCCGCGGCCATGTTCAGCGAAACGTCAAAATAACACGAAAAAGTTGAAAGTGAAGCATGCATTTCGTTTTTGTCTGAAAAAGTTGATGGAGATAAAATAAGTGAAACAAAATGTTTGCTGACGGTGAAGTGAGAGAAGTTTCAAGTTACGACGGCGACGCAGGTGACGAGTTAATTAGGTGGGCGCATGAAGTTTTCTCAAAGCCTTAAAACTTTAAAAGAAAAATCTGTTTATTATTGTTTTACGATCTTTAAGCTAAACGTCTTGAGCTAAAATTTTTACGGATTTTAAATTTAAATTCGCGATTACGACTTCGCAGTCTTTTGTTATCAGCATTTGTTTAGTAACTGATTTTATTTATGTTTGCATTGCAAATTGCTCGGAAATCGTACGCTATTTTGGCGACGCGTTGCGGCAATGGGCGGCAACTTCAGATCGGTAACTAACATGGCCGCTCGCATCACTTGGCTAAAATAGGCTACTATATTTTCGAAATTAATCTATTGAAAGCTACGAATAAATATTAAAAGGCTTATTTCTACATTCTCACAAGTCACAAATTAACGAATATTGTATTTCGCCTACGTCGAACGACGCATCTCTCATCTTTTAATTACGTAGGGTTGAAATATTCAGCAGTTACTTTTTTGTGAGTTTTACTTATAATGGAATCACAAGAATGCTACATATTTTATTTTCATTTATGACTTAGCTTGGATACAACAAACAAACAACCTTTATGGTAATTACTGTAGTATCCGGAATTGAACAACTGTTTGTCCTACAACCTTGCTTATAAATAAAATAATCTTCAAATTCAAATTCAAAGGGTTTTTATAGAAAGCGCGACATGTGCCGCCGAGCACCCATAAGGTGTCTAACGACGCCCATGGACATTTGGTAGTACGCGGGGGTTTCAAATGGCATAACGGCCTGACAGGCCTATTCACGCCTCTCTTGAAGGAAGGAAGTTTAGTTCACATAAAGTAATAGGATGAAGCATTTCATAGCACGCCGTCTAGATGGCGAGAGTGGCGCTAGGCATGACATGGCGATACGGAACCCTCGGTGCTCGAGTTCGACTCGCACTTGGCCGGTTTTTTTATGGAAACTGACACGGTTGACTAAATCACGTACAACATCCGTGATGTCAGCCTATAACTATACTGTACGGTGTATGGTATACTAGGTGCCATGTCAGCGCTTTCCTTATACTCACTTTGTGTTTATGGGGACAGCTTCGACGAGCCTGGCCCCTCTCGCCAGGATCAGCAATACTTCTGTTCTACCGAGGACGCAGTCAAACTCATCAACAACAATGACGTAAGGCAAAACTCTATTCTACAACTTTGCTTTGTATCGAACCAATATTTTCAATTGTTTTGGTGACCAAAGTGAGGGTAGGTACAACATTCGAAGAAATATTATACAAAACATAATAAGTAATAGGTACCTACGTCATTGCTGGATTTAAAGCGGCGGCGGGTGGCCGAATGGTTTGGGCATCGGCTTCTCGTGCGAGAGGTCCGAGGTTCGAATCCGGTTGGCGTGTACCAATGAGTTTTTTCTGACGAAAAAAATTGGGTGCATACCTACACCTGCTGCTTCACCGTTCGGAACCGGTGTAAAACTATAGGTCCCTTCCCTTGCCCCTTACTAGGTGGTAGGCTCAAATTGTAGCCCACTGGGTTGGTACCACCGTACTGGATGTAAGATGGCCGCATAGCAGCCTCAGTTGTGTTCTCCTCTAGTCCAGTATAGCCAGCAATCCAAGGAGGTCTCCGGTATGGCACCTACCTTCTCGGAGGTGATATTGGCTGGTCGGAGCATGCGCTTTGGCCCCTCCGACTCAGCCAGCCATACCCGATTACATAAAAAAATATGCCCCATTTTTTACCCGACTACGGCGAAGCCAAAATGGAAAGGTTATGATTTCTGCGTGTACGTATGCATGTGTGTCTTATGTGTCTATGTTTCACTCTACAGCCTAAAGTGCTGGACCACACGCTGTATCCCGACAATCGGGATAAGCAGAGTAGTCGCTGTTGTGATGAACTCCTGTAAATTACAGCACAATACCGACCACCCTATTTAGAAAAGTTTTAGCACAAGATCAAGCAGCAAGTAAAGCACGAAGACCCACCTGTTAAATGATTCGGTGGAAGGGCTGGGCCAAGGTGAGAGGTGGGTTGCCTGTCGCCTTTATACACGGCATCTTGTCTATAACCCTTAGTCGACTTTTACGACATGCACGCGGGGAGAGATATAGTGGGGCTATTATTTTTAAGTACCGACCCCACACGATACAGTTAGGGCTGCCACCTTTAAAAAATTGCAGACCCGGAGTATTAAGGAAATTCAAAATTTGGGTGAGTATTTGATCAGCGGGAAATAGATCGAACATTGCTGGTATGCTTATTGTGTCGGCCTAGATAAAAGATGAATTATAGTGAAAGAATTGTTTGCCGGAAACGCGTAGTTTCGGAGAAAAAAAAAATAAAAAAAAATATTTTTAATACAAATTAAATTTTTTTTTTTTTTAAATGCACCAACAAATTTATTTTTAATAGGAATTTATGCAAAAACGACATGCGCCGCCTCAACATTAGGTTAGGTTATAAATTAACCGTGGTTATTTTTTTTTAAACCACCAAAACATTCACTCATACCACTTCCCTTGTTTTTACATACATTTATATTCAAAACCAATGTTTTGGTGCTTTAAAAAAAAATTCTTTTGCATGAAAAATTTATTTTGTATGGGAAAAATTTTTTTTTCTCCGAATCTACGCAAAAAAACTTAAATTTTCAGATGTTTCGTTAATTAATGCATGGCGCGTCCGATTCGTCCGATGTCCACGCACTCCGCTCCGATCATTCAGTCCAGTGATTCAGTCAGTCAAGCCGAATTCACCGCTCGGTTCGACTCGAGCGGCGGGCGAAAGCCGGCTTTCACTGACGCTCGCGACGACGACGACGTGCGTGCGTTCCACGCACCGCCCGCCTGGTCTGACCCGGAGAAATACGATGTTAACCCGTAGCCCGGATATACACCATTCAAACCCGTAGACTCCGGGTCAAACCCGGAGGGGTGGCAGGCCTAGATACAGTACTGGAGTTGGTACTGGACCGATTTTAATAAATAATGTATCATTAGATTCGTCTCACTAACGATTGTTACCACACTGCATGGCTAGGTGTCATATTGTTAAGCTTCGAAAAATATTTAATTTTTCAAACCCCATCGAGTGAGTATAGTTTGAAGAGCTCGAGTAGTCAATTTCTGTACTTAATGGTTTAGAACTAAAAAGAAGTAGCCACTGTCATTGAGGTATTCTCAATGGCATCGTTATATTCACCGGACTTCTGAGTGATTTCTGTGTTTAATAAGAATGTTTTAGCATAAACAAAACAGCCACCGCATTCAAATTCAAATAAAAAATTTTTATTGCACACACAAAATTATAAACAATGTCACACTTTTACAAAGTTATTAAAATTTTGAACAATATTAGCATTATTTACATATTTCATTAGACGCATAAATTGTACAATTCAAAAATAAATAATCTCATTTATAGTTTCACAAAAATTCTACCGCATAACCAACCGTCTCCATTTAAAAAAAAAGTCGTTGAGGGTTAGAGAAGAATGAAGGGATATAGAAGATGAGTACTAGAGGCTGATATTAACAAATTAAGCCCTAAAAATTTATAATTAAAAAAAAACACACACACACACATACAAGTATCATATTTATTTCAACGCTTGAAACGAAGCAATGTGCCGCTGCAGCCGCTGGCGGTGACGACGGCGACGGCGACGCCCGGAGGTAGGTGGGTGTGGCACTCTGACCCCATCATCCGTCCGGCCGACGTGCAAGAGCACGCCAACTTCTCGTGGGCGGACGAGGAGCAGGCGGAGACAGCCCCGGGCGCGCAGCAGCAGAACATACACGTCCAACACCTGCCCTTGGCACCAGAGCTAAGTAGGGGGACCAATTGTGAAGAATTGAAGGTGTGTTCTTTCTTTTTAAATGTATTTAGGAATTATAATAAGTACAATGAATAAACAAAAAAGTAACGTAATATAAAAATAATTACACCAGCGAACATTAACAGCGATCCTGACACAGCTCTGCCGCCTCTTCCACTCCCATAAGAACATTATGGGAGTGGAAGAGGCGGCAGAGGTGTGTCAGGATCGTGGCACTTGGAGATCCGTTGTCTCTGCCTACCCCACCGGGAAACAGGCGTGACGCTACGTATGTATGTATGTACCAGCGAAGAATCCTTTAAGACAGAAATGTCGAAAAAAATCTCAAGAGAGATGAAAGAAAACATACATTATTCATCAAACTAAACATGAAATAAAACAAAAACCATAGTAGATGATTGATAGACTGCAAACAAAAATGAAACACAACCAAATATCTATTGATTAAGATTATTTTATTCTAAATTTGCTTCTTATTATGAATTGACTAGGTATTCAAAGAATATAACATCCACATGTGAAACTTTTTCCTATCATCAATGCCTGGATGGAGCTAACTTGGAGAAGTTTGTACCTACACGTTAATTTTAGCTGCGTAGATTTTGAGGTCACTTGCTATGTAAAAATATAGAAGCAGCGACAGTGGTGGTTAGTTCACCAAGGTGCGATGGGGGCTGACGTCACAGAAGTGAAAATTACTGGATGATACTGTTTATACATACTAACTTCAGAACAACTACATGCTTAATCCATGCAAATATAATGCAGGCTTATCCTCAACATCCGGTCAAGAACGAAAACGAACCAACGCCCACAATGTCGACGCAACCGGTCGAATCCTCCACTTCAACTATCCTCTCCGAACCAAGTAACCTTACTTTCCTGTTCCCACATTATTTTATTTATAGTTCCTATTTTGTCCTTCGTATTCGCCTTTGTCTCTCAATAGTCGAATGCTGGTTTTTCTGTATTTCTTGGAGTTAGATTTGCAAATGTTTTATTGATTTTTTTTATTTTGATTAGGTTTATCGGGTTATTACACTTGAGTCGTCGTATGTCTATTATACAAACATGTGAATTATTAGTAATAGCAATAGGTAGGTACCTATTAGTGGATAGTGTACCTATATGCATGCTATGATGCTATGCATTTTGTGACATATGTTGTGCTGTGGTGTGAGTCGTATTGTGAAAGGGTTTCGTGTGTAGATAGATAATTAATTAATTATGTTAATTGTAATTAATAATTACTACAACATTTACTATAATCCCTCTGTAATCTTCTAACTCATGGGGTTTTCAGCAACAAATCATTTTTTTTTTATTATTTGTTGACCCGCATAACCACATTTTGTTTTTGTTTTTTGTTTTTCTTGTTCTTAATAAAGGCAAACAAGAAATAACTTGTCGCTAGTTTTTTTTAAGAAAACAAAACAAAAGTGAGGCTCATATATTCATTTGACATCATAACTTTCAAAAAGCGTTGTGTGCAATAATATAAAGTTATTTTGGCGCCTGTATGTACCTATAATGAAACAAAAAATTAGAATACTACAACGCGTGTCGCAAGTTGGTATGGCGGACCGCGGGTTGGCCGCGCAAACTCTAATTCTATCTAACCAACCCAATATTTTGTTGGTCATGATGACAAACATTATGCCATAAGTATTTATTTGTAATTGTATTATGGCGTTATTTTTGAGTTCTTATAATAATGTATATCTTTACAAGATTTGAATTACTTACAATGGAATAATTTTCCAGCCGATGTCCACCTGACTCTTGTCTCGAGCAAGGTGGACAAGTCTGACCCGAGCTCCAGACTGCACTTCGTCAAGTATCTCAAGAAGGACGGACGCACCGTCAAGCTTTGGGAGTGCAGCATTTGTGAGTTGATCAATAAATGTATTTATTAAGTTTCATCTAAAATTATTCGAATCAACGACTATAGAATAAATTTGGTTTCGAAAGAAATCTCAATTAACCCAACCAATCTTGGTAAGCGGTCGACTGATACTCGTAGTTACATCAGGCAGGACGCAGGTTATGGACAACTGGGTGTTTGTGTTGGTGCGCCAGTCTGGCGAATGGGCGAGACGCGCCAGCCCCAGCCGTAGTCGTCGCTTTACCTCTCGTACCCCCGCGGTCGCGCCGTACCTCAGTCGTGCATCTGTACGGACTACGGAGACACTAACAAACTCATACTGTTTTCCTTGTTCCGCGTCATTAGTACGCGTCTGTTACCTTAATTAAAGCATGCGCTGAATTTGTAAATACTCGTACTTTCTGTGTGTTTGATTGGAAACATCTTCTAAAATGCTCTGTTTTATGTTCTCTTTCTTCTTTCCACTTTGTAATTTATTTTCCATTTTAGTTTTGTATTGAAGTTTTCATTGGCACATCGAAAGCATTTATTTAACCATTCCGCAGGAATCGTTCAGGTTTGTGTTCGATTGATTTTGGAAATCCTAATTCGAATAATCGATCTTACTTTTTAATAACAATGCATGTAACGCTTTTCAGAATATATTATAACATTCTAAAGAATAACCTATAAAACAGAATGTTACTGGATCAGTGATCAGTGATCAGTTAATGAACTGGATCAGACTTAACAGACAGGACTTGAAGTATATATTCTCTGTTCCTTTCAGGCAGTCGAGAATTTCAACATCAATACACACTGATGCGCCATCTGCCGACGCATACAGACGAGCGCAACTATCACTGCCTGGAGTGCGGGAAGAGTTTCCGGCAGCTCTCCACGCTGAGCCAGCACCGAGCCATACACTCCGCTAATAGACCATATTCCTGCGAAGTAAACACTATTCTTTCGTATCATTGAAACGTGACATCACGTCTCATAATTCAGATTTCCATCCGACGACGTCGATAGTGAGAAAACAGTAGTCAGCCTCTTAGATCACATCTCTTGACTTGATGTGACTGACATCACATTCAATAATTTGGCATCGGTTGATAGCATTGCGTCTAAATATGCCGTGGAGTTGAAATGTACAACTTTCTCTGTTCCAGGTATGTAAGAAGACGTTTAACCGGGTGTCGACGCTGATCTCCCACCGCAAGACGCACTCGGGCAACAAGTCGTACAAGTGCCATATCTGTCCTAAAGGTTTCTACCAGAAAGGTAAACTAAGAAACACGACACGATGCGATATGTGAAACTGTAGGATCCTTCCTTTAGCTAATTAACCGACTTCCAAAAAAGGAGGAGGTTCTCAATTCGTCTGTATGTTTTTTTATTTTTTTTTTATTTTTTTTTTTATTTTTATTTTTTTGTATGTTTGTAACACGATTTCTCCGTCAATTGAGGGCCGATTTAGAAAATTCTTTTTTTGTTAGTTAGGTCATACTTCCGAGGTGGTCCCATTTCAATTTTATCGAAATTGGTTCAGTGGTTTTCGAAAAATCAGCATAATACTATGGTGTGTGGTTACCTTCAGCAAAACTTGTGATGTGGTCGTTTTCGGCAATTTTCAGTTTGATAAATTAGTATGGTGTGTGGTTACCTTCAGCAAAACATTTGTGATGTGGACTTATTCAGCAATTTGCAGTCTGACACATATGGCGAATAATTCTGTACCACTTCAATCGATTTCGATTATTCGATTTCGATTATTCTTTTTTATGTAATATTACTAAAAAGAATGAAATAAAAACTGTTTTAAAAAATATTAAACCGATTTCCAAAAAACAAAAAAAAAAAAACTAAAAAGTATTAAATACCTAATATTTTGAAATTTTCTCTGTCCTGTTGAAATACATGAATCGATATACTAGTGATACATATTCGGACCCTTGTTTCATGAATATTCTAAATTTGAAATTTTTTTATCTTTTCCGACCGGCGTTTAATTTATTATGGTACCTGGCCAGTACCTACTGTACCGAGTACCATCGAGCTGGTTTGATGATGGAGACAGAAGGTGGCCATAGGAACTCCTAAACTACACATGATAAACCCATCGTGTTTGGGCTCGTTGCATTTGTCTTCACGAGAAATTTACTTTAGACCTAAAAGATTCTCAATTCGACGGTATGTTTTCTTTTTTTGGATGTTTGTTACGCGATTACTCCGTCAATTGTGGGCCGATTTTGAAAATTCTTTTTTTTTTTATTTGAAAGGGGATAACCCTGAGGTTTTTGAAGTGAAAACTTCTTTAGCGGCTCTTGGCACTTTTTTAGGTGGGTAAAAATGTATAACTCGCGACATCGCGTCAGCGTCATTTTTAAAATGAAACCTTAAGTCATTGCGTTAAGGGTTAAGTTAGAGTGGCACGGGATCTGCCGGCACTCCCGGAGTGCAACTGTTAAGTAGGGTTCCGTAACACGTTTATGTCTGTCCATTCTACTAAGTTCTGCAAAATGAATGTAGGGTTCCGTAACATATGCATGTCTATCCGTTCTACTAAATTTTACAATTTTCAACCAAGGTCCTCCGACGGTTATTTTATAATAAAAGTAGGCTTCCGTAACACGTTTATGTCTGTCCATTCTACTAAGTTCTGCAACATCACCTACAACGTCTGTGATGTCAGCCCATAACACCAGTGCCATGTCAGTGCTTCCCCCTTTGATCGTGCTGACTACACTGAACTGGTCGGAAAACACAAACTATTTACATAGCCGTTTCGACCGACGTTTAATTCAGTGCGGTGGTACCAACCCGGGAAGGTTAAACCCTACCACCAAGTAAAATTACGAGGGAAGGGACTTACAGTTTTACGAGGAATCCGAACCTTGGTCAGCCTCCAACGGTCAGCGGTCACCCATCTAAGTACTGACCGCACCCAGCGTTGCTTAAAATTCAATAGCGACAGTTGACTGTCTGCACCACTGAGCTATCGAAGCTGACGTGGTCCTATTTTAATTGGGTCAAGATCGGATTGGAAAGCGAGGCGGAATCGCGAGGCCGAAGGCCGAGCGATTCCGCCGAGTACATTAATAGCAAAAAATTACTAAAAAAAACTGTGAAATAAAAAAAAAGTTTTAAAAAACATAAAACCGACTTCCTAAAAAAAGTAAAACTAAAAAACTATTTAAAATAAAAATATAAAAACCGCCTTCAAAAATATATGAAATAAAAACCTAAAAAAAAAAAACGAACCCTAGAGTTGAAGGCGGTGCTAAAGCAAGCAAAAATGATGCATGAAAGAAAACATGAGCGGATGATAATATCCTTTGTGATTTGTGTAGCCTTTTTAGCACCGCCTTCAACTCTAGGGTTCGTTTTTTTTTTTAGGTTTTTATTTCATATATTTTTGAAGGCGGTTTTTATATTTTTATTTTAAATAGTTTTTTAGTTTTACTTTTTTTAGGAAGTCGGTTTTATGTTTTTTAAAACTTTTTTTAGGTTAACCCGTCCGGCTTATTAAGATGCACCCCACTGAATAATGTTCGGTCAAAATGGCTATGAAAATAGTCCGTGTTTCCCGTCGATTTAGTGTAGTCGGCACGACCAGAGGGAAGCACTGACTTTTTTTTACCCAGAAGTCTTTAGACTTGACGCCGACGACTGTTATCTTAAAATGCATCATTAGTACCAACCAAGAATTGAAAATGAATATCAAATCAACGTGGTTATTTTGCAGGCAACCTTCGCAACCATCTCTTCACGCACACCAACGAGCGTCCGTATCGCTGCAACCTGTGCGGAAAAGGCTTCAACCAGCAGTCCAACCTCGTCTGCCACCAATCGAAGGTTAAACAATCCTGTGAACACTATACGTTGTAGCAATATTGTTGGAAATTAAATGTTGGTAGTTGATATAATCTTGAAAAATTTCATCCTTGCAAATCTGTTGGCTTATCGTTCGCTGACGCTCAAGTTTCAAAGGATATATCAACTGCCAACATACATTAGGAAGAACATTTAAGAGCATGCTATACACATCGGCTGAACGATTACTTTAAAATCATTCGACATAGGGTAACAATTTTACTTTATACATTTCAAGGATATATATCAACTACCAACATACATTGCCAAGAACATTTAAGACCATGCTATACACCTCGGCTTCCAATACTAAAGTAATGAAACGATTACATCCAAGGAAAGCTTTTAATTTTAAGTAAGGGATACGTTTGTTATACTTATTTTGAGAATTTATTTCCTACAGAAGCACAGATCTCCAGTAAAAAATTCGATGAAAAATAAAAAAATTATCCTATATGAAATAGTTCTGAAGTAATCGTTCGATTACGTTGTATGATTACGATTACGTTGGAACTTATTCAGTACAATTTTCTTATATTGCCTTCTACTTTCTATTAGTAATAAACTTGTAAGTAATTTTACTCCAGACGCATGCTGGAGAGGGCGATGTCAGACCGAGCCGGCCACGGCGTGCTATCCAGGCGTCGAGTGCTGGTAATTCTGCTGCTGAGCTGCAAAGCGGCAGTTCGGAGTGCTCATTTGAGTCGATTAGGTCAGGTCGAATTTTATGCATAACGTTAATGACATGACAATACAGTGTTTTGACAAGACTTAGCGAAATTGAAAAATCATAGCCAAAAAATTCATCATTGTTAACCTTTTACAACGGTGTACTCAGCAAATCTCTATTTCCTGCCGTTTGCCTTCCTTGCGGGTGCCTGGGTTGCGGCTTGTGGTCAAGCAATAATGGCTTTGATTAGTAGGAAAGTCGTGAATCAAGGAAAGTAAATCTCTACTAGATTGCGTCACTTTCTGTTTCCGAGTTTGATAACTTTTAAACACAAGCTGCTCCATGGTTCGGATTCCTTGTAAAACTCTAGGTCCATTCCCTTAATTTTTACAAGGTAGGGTTTAACCGGTTCGGATTGGTACAACTATATACTATATAGACTATATAGTATACAACTATATACAACTATATAGAATGAAGTTCGATCGAAACGGCTTTGAAAATAATTCGTGTTTTCCGTTCAGTTTCGTGTAACCGACACTTATGACAGCAACAAGGTGTGATTGGCTGACTGACATCACACCTTGTTGATGCTGTGACAGTTTGTACACATACTATATTAATTAAGTGATCTTGCAAGTCAGATCAGGGTTCATAAAAACAAGTTGAGTGAGCTTCATCCATCGTTTCATCTTCCTGTCTGTCCGTGCTGAGTACCCGTTATTATAATTACTATAGCGCTACACTGACTAATTCTTCACTTCTAATTATTTCAGGTCCACAGAGAACCAATATCAAGTCTCATCTACACTTGAAATTCGGTCGGATGAACCCATGCAACAAACTTTCACGCCTCAAGATGCTCTCAATGCCACTGAAATTCAGTGGCCCGAGTGGTTGCTCGAGGAGCCACCGACTGCTTCCACCAGTTCTGATCAGATACCAGGTGGTATGGTGGTGGATTCCATTAAGACTTACCACATGGGCGTGGCGCTGGCTACCAGACAGACACCTTTCGCCTTGCTGAGACCGGACTTTGGCTCTCCAATGCTCGTGAAGATAGTCGATGCACAACATTTTGGTGGGAAACAGGTAACATATTTATAGAATATAAATATCCTTTATTGCACTTCAATAAACATTTTACAAAAGGCGGACTTATTACCTATGGCGAGTTCTGCCAGTCAACCAGTCTGTAGGGTAGCAACAAAAGAAGAAGAATGAAAAGACACTTAATACTAACGAAAGTTAAATAATAAAAGTAAACAAGCAGACGCCAGGCATTATATTCTCTGGGTGAGAAAAAAAGGCTAAGAAAACTCGCCCGCAGTAAATTTTTGGAATACGAATGTTTTGTAAAATTTTTTACAGATGCTTGTGCCGGCAACTGCTGAAGACTTACGTGTCGGTGGAAAAGTCGTCGCACAAGAGGAAAACCAACAGCAGGTCCGTGCATTTGATTTTTCTTTATTTATATTTGTGTGCAAATCGGCTAAGTCAGAGGGGCCAGAGCAAATGCACCGACCAGCCAATATCACCTCCGAGAAGGTGCCAGAGACCTCCCTTTGCATTGCTGAATATACTGGACTTGAGAACAAGCCCAAGACTGTTATTCAGCTATCATCCATCCAGTACGGTGGTATCAATACGATCGGCTACAATTTGAGCATACCACCTAGTAAGCGAAAATGGAAAGGACCTACAGTTCTACACCGGATCCGAACGGTGAAGCAGCGGTTGTAGGTGGTAGGGTAGGTACTGGACAGTTTTTTACGTGCACATGATTGTTCGGAAAGTACTTTGAGATGTTCCTAATTCATATTTATATGACGATTTCTTGTTCTGAAAGCAAAAGTATTTGAGACATTCCAAACACCGTCACTGCTATAGAGCGTTCCAACTAAAAGTTCCCTTCGCCGTTATGTTGGCTCCACTGTCAGTGTCACTGATTGTGCCAGATTGTGAGGATTATATTACCTAATAATGTAATCGGTATTTACCGTACAAAAAATACGGTAAATACTGATAATTACGGGTAAATCTGTACACATAGCAACCCTCAACGCTGTTTTGACAGAAAGACAGTGGAGCCAACATAACGGCGAAGGGAACTTTTAGTTGGAACGCTCTCTATGTATGATGATTTCCGAATTTCCGAAATCTTTCCTCCACAGAACTGTCAAACTCTGCAACGCTCTCTTTGCCCACATATTTCCCCCACGTACGTCTCAGGTCCTTAGAGAGAGGCGTGAATAGGCATTTATCAGGCCAGCATGGCATTCGCAACCCCCGCGTGCGACGGAATGCCCATGGGCGTCGTTAGATGGGTTGTTCGGCGCCTCATGTCGCGCTTTATATATAAAAAAAAAATCTGCAGATCCGCGTTCCTGTCGTAGCAACGGTGGTGCCTCGACTGCACCCTGGGGGTCAGCTGTTTCTGGCTGTCCAGGAGCCACATGCTGCAGCTGGTCTCTCTGGCGACCGTGAGTGGCTCTACTTTATCTGCAGTGAATGAATATAAATTAGATCTACGGTACAAAGTAAACTGTTTCTCTATATAACTAATCAATAATCATGATATTATGGACAACCGAAGAAAAATATGCCATATTCTAAATGTCTTTTCTCGTAAATTTAAGGGTGATCGCTCACTAGTAGGTCAAGATCAATACCACTGAGAGGGCACTTTGATCGCAGGTGGTACAGGTCGGTTAACCAAAGCTGGCGCGTGCACAGTACTCACACCAATGCAATTGTGCAAGTGCGAGTGAGACAGATCGGGTTTTCGTGATGTGTATGCCCCGATCTGTCTCACTCGCACTTGCACAATTGCATTGGTGTGAGTACTGTGCACGCGCCAGCTTTGGTTAACCGACCTGTAGTCTAAGCGGGCCACCAATAGAAACAAACAGAGAAGTTGGATTACACGCTGAACTACACGTACAGTTTGATCGTTGCGTCTAGTGCGCGATGTAAATATAAGTTACGTACGCGTAACATCTAGACTATGTTGAAGAATGAATATAATCTGTTCAACATGTAAAAAACGTAATGTCATATGGGTTGCCTAGTAATGTTGTTTATTGTCACTTCGAAATATACATTATAAATAAATGGACACAAAGTATTACTAAGAATCTTTAATTTGGATAATCTAACAGATTCCGCTGTTTAAAGCATAACACTAACAGGTTATGGGCCCAGGGCATGTTTCTGTTTGATTTGAAGTGAAAATGGAGTTCACAAAAGTTCAAATTGGAAAACTTGAAGGTAAAGAAAATTGGATAACATGGAAGTATAAGGTCCAAATTTTACTTAAAATTATTCCGAATTCTCTTGACATAGTACAGGGGTTGAAAAAGAAACCTTGTGAGAGCAGTGTGACGGCGAAACCAGAAGAGCAGGAAAGATACAATACTGACCTGGTTAATTTCGAGCGTGACGATGGATTGGCTCTCCTATGTCTAACAAGTAATATGTCCGATGAAGTTCTGGAGAAGGTGATGAGATTTTCAACGTCAAGAGAAGTCTGGCTGGAACTACACAGGCTGTTCGATGGGGTGTCGGAAGACAAAGTATATCACCTGTGTATGGAGTTCTTCAGCTTCAAGCATACACCGAGCGACGACATGTCGACCTTGATCTCTAAATTGAAAAATGTTTGGAATAACCTACGGATGGAGTTAAAGAAGACCGAAGGTGATGAAACTGAATTGCCGGAAATTCTTTTAACTTGCAAGATCCTAGAAGTTCTGCCAGAGAAATATTTTTCATTCAAATCAAGTTGGATCTTGATGGGTAAAAAGGATAGAACCGTGGAAAATCTAACTTCTCAACTCTGTGCGCATGAGCGAGCTTTGACTAGCAAAGGAAATGAGACTAGCATAAAAGCACTCACGGCAAAAACTGATAAGATAAAAATATTCAAGTGTCATTATTGTGGAAAGGAAGGACACATAGTGAAGAAATGTAAGAAGTGGATATCAGACGGAAGACCACCGAAGGCATCTTCCTCTAAGGTGACCGAAAAGAGTGTCAACATGAATCTAATGACTGTGATGGCTATAACGGCAGATTTTGATCCCGAAGGATGGTACGTTGATAATGGGGCAACCAGTCACGTATGCAATCGTGCTGAATATTTTCATACTTTTGATAAATTCATGCAAGGACACACAGTCACAGCAGCTAATGGACAAAGTATTCGTGCAATAGGCAAAGGAAATATTGTCATAGACGCTGATGTAAATGGCCGTAAAGAGAATATCGTGCTCCAGGATGTGTGGTATGTACCTGACATCCAACGAAACTTATTCTCTGTTCTGGCGGCACAAGATAAACTAGGCGAGAGTACCTTTTTGTCTACAAAGGAGAGGTGCAGCCTAAGACTGGCTGGAAAGAAAGCCAGAATAGTTTTAATCGGTGAACGAAAGAAGAACGAAGGATTATACAAGCTGAAAGTGAAGACTGTATATCCTGTGATGCCGATTGAAATAAATGCTGTCGTTGATCACGTAGAAAAACTACAATTGTACCACGAGAGATTGGCACACCAAAATAAACGGCATGTAAAGGAAGTCATCGAAAGAGAACTTGGAATAAAAGTTAACATTGACAAAGAAATATGTAAAGGTTGTGTTTATGGAAAGGCACATCGGCAGAAGTTTGGGAGTCGAATTCGAGCAACAAAGCCGGGTGAACTAGTACATACTGATGTATGCGGACCTTTCATGTATTCGATGACAAAGTACCGATACTATGTCTTATTCAAGGACGACTACACTCACTATCGTTACGTATACTTCATGAGAGAGAAGTCAGAAGTGAAATCGAAGCTAGAGCAGATGTTGGCAGAAATGAAAGTGACCGGACATACTGTGCAAGAGCTTTTGAGCGATAACGGAGGCGAATTCGATAACGAATCCATGAGGGAAATTCTAAGAAAGAATGGAATAAGACAACGGTTGGTAATGCCGTATACACCAGAACAAAATGGCTGCAGTGAACGTGAAAACAGAACAATAGTAGAAGCAGCACGAGCCATGATGTATGCACATGAGACCAAAATTCCTCAAGGACTGTGGGCAGAGCTGGTAAACACAGCCACATACATTCTCAACAGAACGGGATCTAGTAGTCGAGTTGAAGGAAAAACGCCGTTTGAATTGTGGTTGGGGAAGAAACCATCAATAAAGCATTTGAGAATAATAGGAAGTAAGTGTTACGCCCATGTACCGAAGCAGAGGAGGAAGAAAATGGACAAAAAAGCTAATAAAGGTATTCTAATTGGATATGATGAGGATGGCTATCGAATCTGGAATCCAGAAAACAATAGTTTGATAAGGTCAAGAGATGTCATATTTGATGAAAAACCAGAGAGTTGTCCGAGTGATGGAAATTCCCAATTAGAAGATGAAGTTGAAGTAGCCATTAAACTACCAGAATCACCTAAATCGTCAGAAGAACAGGATCAAGTTCCTCAAGTGCCGGATCGAAATGAACGAGATCTTATCTTAAACCCAGAAGTGGCTGAAGAATCTTTTGAATCAGAGGAGGTAGAAGGTGAAGTTGACGATCAAATCTATAGAAGCAATCTGACTGAAGAAGAAATAGAGCAAGCTGGACAGCGTACACTACGAGATCGAACTTTACTTGATTTACCGAGAAGATTCAAAGATTATGCAATGATTGTACAGAGCGAGTTCAAGGAACCAACAAGCTACAAAGAAGCCATACAAAGCAGTCAAGCTTACAAATGGAAAGAAGCAATGGATGCGGAAATGTGTTCATTAAAGGAACACGAGACGTGGACCATGGTTGATCTTCCTAAGAATCGGAAAGCTATTCCATGCAAGTGGGTATACAAGATAAAGACAAATCAGGAAGGTGAGATCGAAAGATACAAAGCGAGACTAGTTGTTAAAGGTTATTCACAGAAGAAAGGCATAGATTATGAAGAGACTTTCAGTCCCGTGGCGAGAACCGGTACCATCAGAGCTATTTTGAGTGTTGCTGCAAGTGAAGGAATGCATTTGACTCAATTTGATGTGACTACTGCGTTTCTTTACGGAAAGCTAGAAGAGGATGTCTACATGAGATTTCCTGAGGGATATGAAAACAATGGTATGAAAGTGTGTAAACTGAATAAAAGTTTATATGGTTTAAAACAAGCACCGAGGTGTTGGAATCAGTGCATTGCAGAGCACTTGAAGGCACTGAATTTCAAACAGAGCGACGCGGATCCTTGTTTGTATATAAGAAGAATACAAGGAAGAAAGCTTATTGTTACAGTATATGTGGATGATGGTCTTGTAGCAGCGAACAGTCAAGAAGACGCAGATGAGTTTCTCTGTGAACTGAGAGAAAAGTTCAAGGTAACGAGTAAACCTGCTTCCTACTATCTTGGACTGGAAATAAAAGTACGAGATAATCATTCAATTAAAGTTAGTCAAACCGCTTACACGAAGAAAATTCTACAGAGATTTGGAATGAAAGACTGCAAGCCGGTGTCTACTCCAAGTGTGAAGGCAGGTGTAGAGGCTGCAAAGGACGAACTTGATAAACAGATTTTTCCATACAGAGAGGCAGTAGGAGCACTAGCATATCTGATGGTGGGAACCAGACCCGATATTGCATATTCAGTCGGGGTAGCATCAAGATCTCTGGAGAACCCTTCCAAAGAAGACATTATGAGAGTGAAGCGCATCATGCGATACCTTCAAGGCACTAAAGAGCATGGCATTGAATACAGGTATCGGTATTTGACTGATTCATTAGATTGTTACAGTGATGCAGATCACGGCGGTGATTTATCTACAGGACGCTCAACTTCTGGAGTGGTATCCATGTACGCTGGGGGAGCGGTGACTTGGATGAGTCGACGGCAAACGTCAGTCGCTATCTCCACAAGCTGAAATAGTGGCGGCAAGCGAGGCAGCCAGAGAGTTAGTTTGGTTGAAGCGGCTACTGAATGAAGTAGTCAAAGAGCTGCACGTACCGCAGCTACACGTGGACAATGAAGCTGCTATCAGGCTAGCGAACAACCCTGAGTTCCACAGACGAACGAAACATATTCGTCTGAGACACTTCTTTGTAAGAGAGCAAGTTATCGCTGGAGATCTGAAGATTAAGAAAGTTTCTTCGGAGATGCAGTTGGCAGACATTCTTACCAAGACCTTGCCAAGACCGAGGTTTCAGAAGCTGAGTGCTGAAATGGGTTTAACTAAACTTTAAGAGGAGGTGTTGAAGAATGAATATAATCTGTTCAACATGTAAAAAACGTAATGTCATATGGGTTGCCTAGTAATGTTGTTTATTGTCACTTCGAAATATACATTATAAATAAATGGACACAAAGTATTACTAAGAATCTTTAATTTGGATAATCTAACAGATTCCGCTGTTTAAAGCATAACACTAACAGACTATAAAGCCATTAGAGTAAGATTTTCCAAGAAAATGAACCGTTTATCTATTGCCCAATGTATTATGTTTCGGTCGTCCAATCACCCGATTTGTATAATTCGTCCTTAGAAAAATGCTTTCAGCTAAGAGTTAATTAATTTATTCGTATAGTGGGAATCGATAAAACGGAGTTGTTGGTGAGAAAAGATGACCAACTAAAAAGTCCGTACAGGGGAAGTCCGTACGCGGGATAAGAAAAGCCGGGTGTTTGTGTTTAGTGCCACCGTGCAGATCATGGATAATGGTGCAGATGCACGACTGAGGTACGGCGTGACCACGGGATACGGGAGTAAAGCGACTGCTGGCGCGTCTCGTCCATTCGCCAGACTGGCGCACCAACACAAATTCAAATTCAAAATTCAAATTCAAAGTTATTTATTTTTTAATTCCCTTAAATAATATATACATTATAAAAACATTTTTTATGTGTTATATTAGATGTGGATTGAAAAAAGGTGCAGGCGCAGTGCATGTGGCACTGGCATTTCAGTGCCGCTGATAACCTTGTAGGTACCTATCTAAAAACCAAAAGTAACGAAAATGTAAGTGAAAGGTAGGTAGCAAAGAAAGAAAAGATAGGTGATGTGTTAATAAGATGAATGAATAGTGTTGAATAATGCTGTGTTGTGTGAAGGTGTGAGTATTTAATGAATTTGATAATAAAATTATTAGATTTAGTGGTTGATGGCCTTCTGTAAATTGTAACAGGTATTTTTTTATAATGTTTTTTGAAGGTTTTTATGTACACAAACACCCAGCTTTCTTTATCCTGCGTTAGGTGTGTGTTATTTTACCTTTACATATTTTCACAATCAGCCAATGGTGAGAGTTCTTTGGTTCTGTCCAGCGCTGCTGACTGGAAGCCGGATGAAGACTGAGATGGTAGATGTGGGATGTCTGAGAGAGACGGCACTGGGCCCGTCCAGTGTGCACGACCGCGACAGAGCATTGTACAGGCGCAGCATGGACCCTGTCTTTGGAAATCTGCAAGGTAAGATGATATGCGTTAGTGTAGTAGGCGCTTGGATGAATATGTTTTATCTTTTATTGTTTACATACTATTATGTTATCATTTCTTCAGTGTATCAAAAGATTACATAAATTGCCACAAGTATCTGTTTTATACGAAACACTGGCATGACACTTTTTTTTTTTTTTATTGAAACTGACACGGTTGGCTACATTACCTACAACATCCGTGATGTCAGCCCATAACACCTGGTTGAACTTGGTGCCACGTCAGTGCTTCCCTTCGGTCGTGCCGGCTAAATTTACCTTATCTTGAACGAAAGAGACATCGGTGTAGCTTAGCCAACCACGTCAGAGTCTGTAAACTGAAAAATGACAATTTTGAAGAGTGTAATCTGAAAGTAGTGATAACACTTCTCAACGATTTGACTTATCCGACAAAAGAGGTCAGAAATGGTATCACGCGAATTTGAGCATGTTTCGATGTGTTTTGATTGGTGTTTTGTTTGTACCGATGTTAAGGTCCGAGCACACTTTGTGTGACGCAGTCACCTCCTCCGCCACCGCCGCCGGTCGTCTCTCCCTGCCGAGGACTCGATCTGTTTGACCCAGCCGACTGCATGCCTATGGGTAAGACTACATACTATTTCCTTTGGGCACAAGACCGGGAACTGAGACTCGGCTGAGGAACCGGATTAGTTCCAAGGAGAATGGCGCCGGGAGATAGTTCCAAGGGGAACAACGCTGGGGGGCCGAGATAGTTCCAGGGGGAACCGGGCTGGGGGACCGTGATAGCTCCAGAGGAAAAATGGCTGGGGACAGGGATAGTTCCGGGGGGAACAGGGCTGGAGGACCGGGATAGTTCCAGGGGGAAAGGATCCGAGAAACCGGAATAGTTCTAGGGGGAACGGATCCGAGGAACCGCGATAGTTCCAGGGGCAACGGGGACGAGGGACCGGTGTAGTACCAGGGAAAACGGGACTTGGGGACCTGGACAAGGAAAATCCGGATAAAGATAAGTCGCCTTTCCGATTCCTGTCCTCGAATCGTTATCCTCCCATTCTTTATTTCCTTAAAGAAGACAGTACCATTATGATAGGCTATGTGTCTCCAGGACCCCAGATCACAGCTGTGGAGGCGGGGGAGCCGGTGGCCGCAGCGGGACCAGCCCGCCCAAACAGTGCGGACTTATTTATACATCTGACCCAGTTCACGGTCAGTTTCCCCTAAATATATATCATGTTATCTGTTCCAATCAAACCTTGGATAAAGAATGCTCTGCACCTTCAACGCACTCTTTGCGCCAAACTTATTCTCGCTCATACGATGTTCACTCCATCTCGGCGTATGTGAATACTTTACATCCCCCGGGCGGCGGCGGGTGGCCGAGTGGTTTGGGCATCGGCTTCACATGCGAGAGGTCGGCGGTTCGAATCCCGTCGGCGTGTACCAATGAGTTTTTTCTGACGAAAAAATTTACGTGCATACCTACACCTGCTGCGTCAACGTTCGGAACCGGTGTAAAACTGTAGGACCCTTCCCTTATATGGGTTTTAAATTACCGTGGTTGTGAAGGGGCCCATACATGGGGCGATATCTCGTTTCGATCGATCGGCAGAAAATCGTACGATCCATCTTTCGATTTCATCCGCTCACACACGAACCATGTGATCGAACGATTCTCAGTGTCTGTGCGGACACAAAGCGTATAGCACGTACGCGGGGTGCGCGATGGAGTCGCGCATTGGCGCTTATTTGCTATAAAAGATACTTGCAACAACAAAGAAAGGAAGACCAGGAGAGAATGGACTAAGAGATGGCTTCTGAAAAGACATCAATATTCTCACATCAATCTTCTCGAGAAATTACGTTTTCATCTCAAAGATTGGCACAACTACCTTATGATGTCAGAGGAAACATATTCAGAGCTCTTGAAAATCTATCTTTCAGAATAATAAAAAAGATACCAATATGAGACAAGCTATGACTCCTCACGAACGTCGCATCCGATCACGCCACACACTTGCGATAGATCGAACGATATTCAGATAGCATGATCGCATACGATATTTTCGGGGTTGCCGGTTGCGATCTCCGATCGATCGTTCGACTACAAAATTGGATGCGATATTGCCACACACGTACAATCCATCGTTCGATTTTAACATCGAACGACGGATCGTTACGATAATCGCCCCATGTATGGGGCCCTTCAGACATTATTTTTAAACAAAACAGCTTTACTCACGGTTCTTCACATAGCTCGTGAAGAATGAATTTGTTAGCCTCGATAGCTCAGTGGTGCAGACAGTCAACTGTCGCTATTGAATGTTAAGCGACGCTGGGTGCGGTCAGTACTTGGATGGGTGACCGCTGACCGTTGGAGGCTGACCGAGGTTCGGATTCCTCGTAAAACTGTAGGTCCCTTCCCTCCTAATCTTACTTGGTGGTAGGGTTTAACCCGCCCGGGTTGGTACCACCGCACTGAATGAAACGTCGGTCAAAACGGCTATGTAAATAGTTTGTGTTTTCCGACCAGTTCAGTGTAGCCGGCACGATCAAAGGGGGAAGCACTGACATGGCACCTAGTTCACCCGGTGTTATGGGCTGACATCACGGACGTTGCAGGTGATGTAGCCAACCGTGTCAGATTCCATAAAAAAAAAAAAAGAACCGTGAGTAAAGCTGTTTTGTTTAAAAATAAAGACCCCTCCCTTGCCCCTTACTAGGTGGTAGGCTCAAATTGTAGGCGACTGGGTTGGTACCACCGTACTGGGTATAAGATGGCCGCATAGCAGCCTCGGTTGTGTTCTCCTCTAGTCCAGTATAGCCAGCAATCCAGGGAAGACTCCGGTATGGCACCTACCTTCTCGGAGGTGATATTGGCTGGTCGGAGCATGCGCTTTAGCCCCTCCAACTCAGCCACCCATACCGGAATACATAAAAAAAGTAAATTCCGTGTTCTGCGCAGCAGAGTGAACATCGTCATCAACAGCCCGTATCGATCCACAGCTGGATATAGGCCTCTCACAAGGCACGCTACCACACGCGGAATACCGCTCTTCTCATCCAACCACTCACGACTACATTTTTAGATCGCCTGTAAAAAATCACACACATCGTAGATACGGTGCGTTCACATACAGTGAACATTGAACGAGCAGCATTAAAATTAAATATATTATCTGGTTCAAAGTTTCCCCTGCAAATGACTCTTTTCTACCTCTTATAACACATGCACAGTCCCACATCCCAAAGATTAGCTGGAATGGAATCTCTTGTCGCATTGTGCTGGCCTTTTGTGTCAACAAGTGTTACAATAAAGAAAATCACTATTATTACTTTTTTAATTTTATATTTGTGTACCTACTTACTTAAAATTAATTCATGCAATTTGTTTCAGGATCCCAAATTAATGAAGTTAGATGTGCAGCTCTCGGACAGTGATTGAAATAAAAGCTAAAATTGTTTTTAATAGTTGAGTTGCAAATGTTAATTAATGATAATTGAAGTAGTTACGTACTGTTTCAAAATAAGAATATACGTGGATGTGTGTTACTAATTTTATAGTCAGTCCGGAGTCCCACTGTGTAATGCCGCGCACAGATTGTTGCAATGTAACATGTAATGTAATATAACACTCTACACGTGTTACATCAGTTTGGATGCATCGCGCGAACAAACCTCGCATTTACTACGAAAGTCCTGCGCGAACCCGTTTCGCCCATTTGTGTTCGTCTGAAAAACAGAAAAAAAATGTGTGTGTTATCTTTTATGCTACATTGCAGCAATGTGTACGACTAATTCTTGCATTGCATGCTAACAAACTCAAAATCAGCATGTATATTTTATGGTAATGCAAACTGTTATAAGGTCAAAAAGGACAGAATACAACTTTTTAGTTTTACCGCTCATCAAAGCATAAATTAATTAATTCATGGGCTGTACATTAATATTATCAGTTGGAGCATGAAGACATGTAAGTATCCCATGCTTCACCCAGGTGGAGAACCTAGGTGGAGCAACGGACCCGGGCAGCACAATTCAGTGCATGATACTCGTACATTGCGTGTTATACACGTAAAGAAAAATAGTTGATCGTTTTCAATTGGTCAGTTCAGTTGGTCGAAGTGGAAAGCCCTGCATCATGACGGGGCGTTGACCGTGGCACTACCGGTAGCACTACTAGTAGTGTCACGGTTAAAATGTATTTACCGTAGCACTACTGATTTAATACAGGTAGTGCCACGGTTAAAATTTATTAACCGTAGCACTACTGATTTAATTTGATAGGTTTACTCCCAAAATACGATAATCCAAAACACTAGCAAAACCCGGGAAACCTGCATTGTGTGAGATTCCAAAGTGAAACTTTTTCGCACTATTACTATAAGATTCTAAATAACAAAAATGGCATTTTATTGTTTTAACCGTGGCACAGTCGAAGCTTGTAGGCTTTCCATCAGTTCAATAAAGCACTTAGTTCCAAAGGACCCTCACACATACAGTGGCAAAGATGTGTTCCTCTGTTTCCAACGCAATTTCTATACATCTGTGCATTTCAAAGCTGTTGCAGTACTTGCAGTGTATTACTGAGTTATCGATGTGCATGACAGATTGCGAATAATTCTGTACCACTTCAAACGATTTCGATTATTCTTTTTTATATGATATTACTAAAAAGAAAGAAATAAAAACTTTTTTAAAAAACAAAAAACCGACTCCGATGAAATCACTTTTCGAAGTCGGTGCCAAACCCAACACAAATAAATCTGAACATCACTTGCCAGCAATTTAAATCTTTGCCAGCAATAGTTTCTCAAGATGTGGATGTGATGGTTATCCTGATTGCTCTCAGTATGCCATACCCAACACGGCCTTCATAAAATGTTTGTGTTTGGCACCGATTTCGAAAAGTGATTTCATGCCCACATATTTCTCACCAAGTACAATCTCGGGTCCTCTAACAGGGGCGTGAATGGGCACCTGCCAGGCCGGCATGGCATTCGCAACCCCCGCATACGACCGAACGTCTATGGGTGTCGCTAGACACCTTATAGGTGACTCGGCGCCATATAAACCTCAAAGCTATCTAATTAAATCAGTGGTGCTACGGTAAATTAATTTAACTGTGGCACTACCTGTATTAAATCAGTAGTGCTACGGTAAATGAATTTTAACCGTGGCACTACTAGTGACTAGTAGTGCTACCGGTAGTGCCACGGTCAACGCGCGATCATGACATATTCTCATCGCCTGCGTGTTGTTTTAATAACTATTTCTATTACATCCATCCTATTAGCATCCCTATACGCTGGGCTTACCGCGGATGCGTACCAATCGGTTCTGCAGATCCTTCCTCTACAGAACCGGTAAACTCTGGAACGCTCTACCTGCCCACATATTTCCCCCCAAGTATAGTCTCGGGTCTTTCAAGACAGGCGTGAATGGGCACCTGTCAGGCCGGCATGGCATTCGCAGCCCCCGCATGCGTCCGAATGTCCATGGGCGTCCCTAGACACCTTATGGGTGACTCGGCGCCACATGTCGCGCTTAGTATAAAAAAAAACATAAGTACCGTGAATATATTATAAAGAACGAGTTTTATCTTTTTTTTTATGAAATTAGTTTATTAAGTTTTGTTGTATTTTACGATATAAAATACCACAATATAAGATGTCTACGATAATATTATCACATATTATAACGTAATGAGCCGCGAACCGTCGATTTTTTTGCTTTTATTTTGACATTATGTACGCGTAAATTATTAGTTTATGTCTTCACATCGTCAAACCTCGAAACAAGTCATCCAAGCCATAAGTTACGTAATATAAGTTTAAATATTTGTAAAGCCCTCTAGCAAAATAGAGATAACATAAGAAAATATGATTTTTTTGTTTCAGTTTTTCTTTTGTTTTTTATTATTTAAGTGCCGATTAAAACACGCCGTTTTTTCTTGTTAACAATATTAACACAAATCAAATATTACGTTATTCAATTTAAATAATTCGTTATTAAATTTTCTGCGAATGTTAATTTTAAAGTGAGAAAGTTGTTGATTTTCTTCTTAGATTTAAGCAATGCGGTCTAAATATATACAATGAAAACATGGAATCGTTTTATTGAGCACCTTATTTTTCCTATAGGGGATATGACTTCCTTCTTATATTACTAGTTGGTAGGGTTTAACCCGCCCGGGTTGGTACCACCGCACTGACTGAAAGGTCGGTCGAAACGGCTAATATGTAAATAGTTTGTGTTTTCCGTCCAGTTCAGTGTAGCTGGCACGACCGAAGGGAAGCACTGACGTGGCACCAAGTTCACCCGGTGTTATGGGCTGACATCACGGATGTCGTAGCCAACTGTCAGTATCCATAAAAAAAAATATTTTAGCTAAGCAGCTGCTTGAGTACCATGCGATGTGGGTCATCTTTGCAATTTTAATGCATAGGTACTACAATGAAAGGAAAGAGGTCTTTATAGAATAAGTAGGTGAGGACGATTCGCCGGTGGGCATAAATGGTACATCCCCTAGAATAACTCATCAAATTAGTTAAATTTCTTTAACCTTAGAAGTGTGTCTGGCTGGACCGCGCTCAGGCCCTGATATAGACACTCAGTAGAGCTATTACGAGTTTCGCTACGCCGCGCCGGCTACGCCGAGGTGTAGCGTGCGTAGAGAGCGTAAGCGTCTGCGCAGAAGCGAATGCGATAGATTTGCGAACTCGCTTCCGCGCAGCGGCTTACGTTCTCTACGCACGCCACGCTACACCTCGGCGTAACCGGGGCGTAGCGAATCTCGTGATAGCCCTGCAGGGCCCAGGCAGTTAACATAATTTAGGGTTAACATTAATATTGCAAAAGACGAACAAAAATGTACAGTCGGCCGGTACTTACATAAAAATAATAGCCCCACTGCATCTCTCCTCGTGCATCTCGTAAAAGGCGACAAAGGGATAAGGACAAGATTCCGTGCTAAAGGGTGACAGGCTAGCCACCTCTCACCTCGGCGCGGCCCTTCCAGCGAGTCGTGCCATGCATCAGGTGGGGTTTCGTGCCTTACTTGCTGCTTGATAATTATCTTGTCCGAATACTTTGCTAAACGTGATCGGTGGTGTGCTGCCACTTACCAGAGTCCGTGCATCACTACACCGATTACTCTACTTACCCCGATTGTCGGGATACAGCGTGCGGTGTGTATGTATTTCAAACAAAAAAATAATGTTATATGTATTATTCACATACCTACTTTGACCAAAGTAGACCAGAGTGTAATACACGATACTGACATATTATTCTTTCTGTGTTCTGTGTGGGCCCCTCCGAAGCTGGGGCTCTAGGCAGAGGTCCAGTTTGCCTAGGCAAAAGTCCGCCACTGACCGTGGTACGTGGAGATCCCTCGTCACTGTAAGTCCATTCTCTAGCTAGATCATTAGTAATTTGTGTTGTCACTGCCCAGTGGCGGGGCAAGGCCTAAATTTGATGTGGGCAAGATATTTATTGCGAGGCCCTCTCTGGTATAGCATGGATTTTATGGATTTTCACTGTTGAAATGGATTTCCGGTATACTGATCAAATCAAACATGTTTGTCAGCATACCTTTCGTCGATAAGAGTAAACATAATCACATTGCAATAATACTGCCTCCACTGCCTCTGTCCTCCGTTCCCATCTTTTGTCTAATAAAGGCTTTATAGTGAGCTTTAGTTTGCCTTTGATTAAGTCTAAACATGTTTACTCGGGGTCTCTTTTAATAGATCTAGCTGAATATTTTTCATGAATCATGCTCATGCTGCATGAACTTTCGAGGCGCGAGGCCCCTCGGGCCGCGAGAACGTGGGCGATCGACCACGTCGCTCGCCCACGCCTTGCGCCGCCTCTGGAAACAGGCATGGCTTTAGTTAGGCATGCGTTCTTTATTAAACGAACTAGACAATTCCCCCTCAGTTAACGCAACGGTGCGGTTAGCGGACTCTTAACTGCGAAACGTTTTGTTCATTTTTAGTAGTAATTGCATTGAACACGCGCTGTGAACACTTCTTCTTTTTAAATACGAATTTCACGCGAGCGAAGCCGCAGGCAAAAGCTAGTTCTTCATATAAAATATACCGCACGCACGCCTCCCACACGCTTCCCACTCAGAACTAAATTCCGTGTTCTGTGCAGCAGAGTGAACATCGTCATCATCAGCACGTATCGATCCACTGCTGGATATAGGCCTCTCACAAGGCACGCCACCACACGCGGTCTAACGCTCATCTCATCCAACCACTCACGACTACATTTTTAGATCGCCTGTAAAAAATCACACACATCGTAGGTACGGTGCATTCACATTACAGTGAATATCGAACGAGCAGCATTAAAATAATTTTTTTTCTTTTCTTTTTAAAATGTTTCTTTATTAAACGAGCTAGACAATTCCCTCTCAGTGAACCAACGGTGCGGTTAGCGTCCTTTTAACTGCGAAACGTTTTGCTCATTTTTAGTAGTTATAATAAAATTATTCTTTCTGCATTGGCGTATCTAGGGTTATTTTCCAGGGTGGGCCTAGCCCCTGAAAAGCGATGGCCGATGAAGCCGAAACCCGATGTACCTACGCAATAAAAGTAGGTACCTAATTTGAACTTGAAGTGTTGAGCCGTATTTCGACCATTGATTTCGGAAAGTTTCTTTACCTAAATAAAATGAAACAAAAGCATTTTTTTAAAGTGTTTATTTTGATTACCTGGATGGAAATGGAATTTTATGTTGATTCCTCAGCTGTAAGATTTAAGTGTTTTTGTGTGAAATTATTTAAGTGCCCACCCACAGTACAATTTTGGGTTGGCAACCCAACATCCTGGGGTGGGCACCAGACACTTCTGTGGTGGGCCGTGCCCACCCGCCCCCCCCCCCCCCCCCCCCTCTATATACGCCAATGTCTTTCTGTGTTCTGTGTGGGCCCCTCCGAGGATGGGGTTCTAGGGAGCTGCCCAGTTTGCCTAGGCGAAAGTCCGCCATTGACCGTGGTACGTGGAGATCCCTCGTCACTCTCTAGCTGTAAGTCCATTCTCTATAAAAAAATAGCTAGATCATTAGTAATGTGTGTTGCCCCATTTGGAAACAGACATGGCTTTACTTAGGCATGCGTTCTTTATTAAACGAACTAGACAATTATTCCCCCCTCAGTTAACGCAACGGTGCGGTTAGCGGACTCTTAACTCTGCGAAACGTTTTGTTAATTTTTAGTAGTAATTGCATTGAACACGCGCTGAACGCCAAATGCTCGGCACGTGTCGAGGCGGGCTTGTGGCTCGCGGGCCGTTTCTTGCAGACGATGTGCGGTTGGGTGGAAAATGGTCCCATTGTTGCTGCGTGCGTGGTTTAAATGTGGTTGCTTTTGGGTAACTGTAGGGTGTCAGCTCTCATGGTCTGCCCATGAGAGCTGGACCATTTTGCACAGTTCGTTACTTGAAAAACAAACCGGCCAAGTGCGAGTCGTCTCGCGCACCGACGACGCTAGTAATATATATTCGGTGCCGACGCTTCTACACGACAAAAAAATACGTTGAAAAAACACGTTTCTTGTATGGGGTCCCCATTTTATTATTTGTTTTTATATCCGCCAAAATAAAACATATTCTGTGAAAATTTGAACCGGCTTGCTATTACGATTCCCGGCCAGCCATCGGACGGACGGACGGACGGACGGACGGACCGACAGATGGACAAACAGACAGAGAGACAGATGGACAGACACACTTATCACGTTGTAGGCTTAGTAATAGGCTTCCGCAACGGGTACGGAAACCTAATAATGTTATTTTCATCTGATACTTTATATCATCTGCCTATTTATTGGTTTAACTTGAAAATTCAGTCGAAACGGCTAAGTATGTAAATAGTTTGTGTTTTCCTTCAGTGTAACCGAAGGGAAGCACTAACATGGCACGTGCACTGACATGACACCTAGTTCACCCGGTGTTATGGGCTGACAACGCGGATGTTGTAGGTGATGTAGCCAACCGTGTCAGTTTACATAAAAAAAATTACTTATAGACAATGTAGATAATATACTTTTCTGCCCTTCTAATTTAGCTCTCAGTGCGGCAAATAGATGGCACAACTCGTACTGATTTGTAGTTTGAAAGATATAATATATGAAAAGGAAAGATTAAAGTTTCTGTATAATTTATTTGTTTTCGATGAATAACTTATGAATTTCAAATGCATTTATGACTTTTTTTAAAGTCTCAACTCAAATTAAAGCTCGTACGTACGAGTACTTAGCAAGGTTGGTCAGCCTCGGTAGCTCAGTGGTGCGCTCGGTCGACTGTTGTTAAGCAACCCTGAGCGCGCGTCAGTACTTGGATGGGTGACCGCTCGACCGTTGGAGGCTGACCGTGGTTCGGATTCCACGTTAACCTGTAGGCCCCTTCCCTTCTTACCTACCTTACTAGGTGGTAGGGTTTATCCCGCCCAAGTTGATACCACCGCACTGAACGAAACGTCGGTCGAAACGGCTATGTAAATAGTTCGAGTTTTCCGTCCAGTTTAGTGTAGCCGATATGAAGTGAAGGGAAGCACTGACATGGCACCTAGTTCACCCGGTGCTAAGGGCTGACAACGCGGATGTTGCAGTCAATGTAGCCAATCGTGTCAGTTTCCATAAAAAAATCATAGACAATGTAGATAATAGACTTTTCTGCCTTTCTAATGTTGCTCTCATTGCGGCCAAGAGATGGCGCCACTAGTAGTTTCTTGTAGTTTGAAAGATTTTATGAAAAAGAAAGAATAAAGTTTCTGAATCATGTACTGTTTTTTCGATGACTAACTTATGAATTTCAAATGTATTTATAACTTTTGTTAAAAGCTTCAACTCAAACTAAAGCTCGTAGCAAAGGTGATAGTGTACAGGGTATTGCTGCAGACGGAATGGGCCCTATGTGCTGCAGATATGCTGCACATGGTACCTATTATGGTCTTTTTTTTTATGGAAACTGACACGATTGGCTACATCACCTACAACGTCCGTGATGTCAGCCCATAACACCTGGTGAATTAGGTGCCATGTCAGTGCTTCCCCCTTTGATCGTGCTCTTAAAGAGTTTGTGAAGTAATTCGTCCAAATATGTTTAAATTTATGTATTAAGTAGATTGATTGGATTTCATATGAATACAGTCCCATCAAAGCATTTCATTTCAATAAAAACCATTAGGTACATCGATCTCAAATAAACCGTTTCTCCGGGGCGGCGCGGCGCGACGTCCGAATTTCACGACCGCACAAAAATGACCGACGCAATATTTGACGCGAAGAATGCGACAATAAAACGCGAATTATAGTCCGTGTAGTCCGTTTTTTATCAAAGGCCGATGGTCACGTGACCGTCACGTGACCAGAAATATTAATACTGGTGTTAGAAGTGACACGCGCCCGTTTCCCACCAATAAATAAGTCCCCCGCAAATACGAACAGACGCGCGCGTACCAAAGTCAACCCTATTATGTATGGCAGAAGGGCATAATTTAGATTAAATAAGAGGAAATGTCACTTGACAGTTTTGGGGTTGGCAAAGGCGACAGAGCTGGCCCGCCCGCGATGATTATCGAATAATAAAATGGCGCGGGTGGGAGTTACCCGGTTTTTATTGTGGACGTATTTTTTCAACGTTTCAGCGCAAGTAAGATATTTTATTGTGGGATTAAACAGTAAAATTATACAATACTTTAAAATATCGGTAATTGGGAAATAAATTGTAAAATAAAATATACCTATAATCGAAATAAATTTGTGTAAATATAAAAATAGTTCACGATTACCATTAAAATTCAACTCTTACGTAACTAATTCAATAATTTAGTATACATATATTATTCATCTTAGGTGCAGTACAATATAATAGTGATTATGAGAAAGTTTCGTTATTGCATCTATTAATTAGAATAATTTACCCATATTTAAAAAAATATCTCAAAACCCCGAAATCAAACCTGCATTATTTTATTTACCCTTTTGTAAACATATTACCTTAGAATAACATCATGGATTTCTTACAGAATAAAATATACTTTAACAGGGCGGTCGCCTTACTTTTAAACGTATGACGACTCACAAACGCCTGTGTGTGTACCCCCACATTTTCCAATCGCTCCGAGCCATCGTTCGCCCCCTAAAATATCATAAAAATATGATGACTATATCAACGTCGACACTCTCCATTCTTTATAGCTATTGTTCACTAATACTCATATTAACCCATTACTGTCGCGTGCCGATATAATAAACGAATAATATCACGCTATTGTTGAGACATTTTTTTGATTATTTATAGATTCTATATCGTGACGTTGTGATTGCAACGTCGTCGGATTTTGTTGGTTTAGCCTTGCTTTGTTTGTTTGCGTTGGCGTTTATTTGTTTTGTTTACTTCTATCTTGTTACATTTGAGTCAACTGGAGTTTATATCCTAATACAAAAAATATAAAAATAAGCGACGTTTCTACGGGCAACGGGCTACGGGCTACCGGTCGTGTAACGTACGTCAATAGATGAATATCCTTATAACTCGAGAACCACTTTATCGATTTATATACGGTCTTCACTGTTACATCAAGATGGTGTTAGTGTTAGCCTATAAATCATAACGCTCCGTCATCGGCGGCCTGAGCTGTGGCCCGCGGGCAAAAACTAGTTTATTTAGTTGATAACATGAAAAAAAAAAAAAAAAAGATTATAATAAAAAGATCTGTCACGGGTGACCCAATACGTTCGTCCGTCGCTCAGGACACAGATATTAAGACCACATCTTGAGAAACTACACCCAGCAAGCCACTGTCCATTCTGTACCTACCACCGTATGGCAGCATAGAATGGAATTTTGTCCTTACTAGTTTGATCAATCGAACAACTGGGGTTTTTCAAAAGGGACGTGAAAGGGCTGCTGTCAGGCCGGCATGGCATTCGCAATCCCCGTGCATCACAGAATGTCCATGGTCATCGTAAGTCACCTAGTCGTAAGTGAAACGATGCCACATGTCGCGCTTTCCATAAAAAGGAAACTGGTACAGAGTCGAACGATTAACATTTAAGGTGAACTTTTTATCCTTTAATTTCAACAGATTGTCCATAACACAGCAGTCTAGATGCCATGTCAGCTCCAGCCATGCCATCCGTCATGTCAGAACCTTAAAACAGCCTAATCCTTCTGAGAGTGTGCGAACAAAACCGTTCTTCTAGTCACATGACCAATCAAATTAAGTTGTAACACGGTGTGTAACTGGCGCTTGCGCAGGGATCGGTGGAGCGACGCTCGGTCACGTGGCCGCCGCGTGCGTCGCCGGGGCGTCAGCAACAGACGCAGGAGCGGGATTTGGGGAAACAGCTCAATTGATGCTGACTCGTTACAAGGATAAAAGATAGTTAATTTGGAGAAGCGGACATCTGCCTGTCAATAGCTTTCGCTTGAGATATGTTTCTGTATTATTATTTAGTATTGGCTAAAAATAATTCTTATAACATTTCGAGTTGTGTTGGTATATTTTTTACTCTAAAGGGCCTTATCTAGGGCACTTATGTTATACGTGATTGTGCTATAGTGTTAGCTAAATTATATATTAGGTGGGTACCTAATATATAATTTAGCTAATAATAATAAATAAATTTAAACAAATATAAGTACCCTTATTATATAAGTGTCGACTTTTGGCCGGTTTCACCACCAGCTATTCAATATAACTGCCAGTTAACTACGGTCATATGTATGAAAAATCCTTCCTTCCTTTCCTTCCTTACCTATAATAAAATCCAACGTCTGCTTTGTGTCTGTCTGTCTGTCCGCTTATAACTCGAGAACCACTGAACCGATTTTAATAAAACAAAATTCTACGGATAGCTTGATTCTTCCCATCAACTATAGGCTACTTACTATCACGCTAAATGACTTATGAGGGTAGCAGTGAAGTGAAATATGAGAGCACTTGGCAATATTTGTATGTAACGGATACGGAATCATTCACCCGAGTAAGAACCGATGACATTACAATATCCTGAAGGGGGAGGGGAGGGGGGGGGGGGGGGGTAAGTAGAGGCATCATATAGGGAGGGGGGTGAGGGAGGGGCGGGAGGGGAGTCTGTCCGCTTATAACTCGAGAACCACTGAACCGATTTTAATAAAAAAAAATCTACGGATAGCTTGATTCTTCCCATCAACTATAGGCTACTTACTATCACGCTAAATGGCTTATGAGGGTAGCAGTGAAGTGAAATATGAGAGCACTTGGCAATATTTGTATGTAACGGACACGGAATCATTCACCCGAGTAAGAACCGATGACATGTGGGGGGGGGGGGGTAAGTAGAGGCATATAGGGAGGGGGGTGAGGGAGGGGCGGGAGGGGAGGTGGAGGTAGAGCGATGGAATCCCCCTTATCGTTATCCTTTCCTTTCTTCCTTACCTTTAATAAAATCCAACGTCTGCTTTCTGTCTGTCTGTATGTATGTCTGTGTATCTGTCTGTTTACCATCTTTGGGGTTGCCATATTTACTCCAAGTATGAGATGGAGGGAGAGGGAGAGGGAAAAACGGAAACGGAGTGTTAAAGATTGTATGGGAATATCGGTTTTTTTAAAGGAAAATCATAATTATAGCTACTCAAAACAAATAAATGGGGGGGGATGGGTGTGACGGTGGCCTCGCCCTTAGTTACTTAATTTCTTCGTGGATGTTTATTGTATTCCAGAATGCAGCTTAGCGCCCATAGTTACTTACTTTCATCAAGAAGGTTAATCCTCTTCCTTAACGCAGCTCGGCCTTCGGCCTGACCCATGGTTTATCCTCTTCCTAAACGGAGCTCGGCCTTCGTCCTCGCCCTCAGTTACTTACTTTCTTCGAGAAGGTTTATAGTCTTCCTAAACTCAGCTCGGCCTTCAGCCTCGCTCTTTGTTACTTACTTTCATCGAAAAAGTTTATCCTCTTCCTGAACGCAGCTCGGCCTTCGGCCTCGCCCTTAATTACTTTCTTTCTTAGAGATGGTTTATCGTCTTCCTGAACACAGCTCGGCCTTCGGCCTCGCCCTCAGTTACTTACTTTCTTCGAGAAGCTTTATGGTCTTCCTGAACGCAGCTCGGCCTTGGGCCTCGCCCTCAGTTACTTACTTTCTTCGAGAAGGTTTATCCTCTTCCTGAACGCAGCTCGGCCTTCGGCTTCGCCCATAGTTACTTACTGTCTTCGAGAATGTTTATCGTCTTCCTGAACGCAGCTCGGCCTTCGGCTTCGCCGTTTGTTACTTGCTTTCTTCGAGAAGGTTTATAGTCTTCCTGAACGCAGCTCGGCCTTCGGTCTCGCCCTCAGTTGCGTAATTTCTTCGAGAATATTTATGGTCTTCCTGAATGTAACTCGGCCTTCGGCCTCGCCCTTAATTACTTACTTTCTTAGATAAGGTTTATCGTCTTCCTGAACGCAGCTCGGCCTTCGGCCTCGCCCTTTGTTACTTACTTTCTTCAAGAAGGTTTATAGTCTTCTTGAACGAAGCTCGGCCTTCGGCCTCGCTCTTTGTTACTTACTTTCTTCGGGAAGGTTTATAGTTTTCCTGAACGCAGCTCGGCCTTCGGCCTCGCCCTTAATTGCTTACTTTCTTAGATAAGGTTTATCGTCTTCCTGAACGCAGCTCGGCCTTCGGCCTCGCCCTTAGTTGCTTACTTTCTTCGAGAAGGTTTATAGTCTTCCTGAACGCAGCTCGGCCTTCGGCCTCGCCCTCAGTTACTTACTTCTTCTTTGAAATACGAATTTCACGCGAGCGGAGCCGCGGGCTCAGCTAGTGTCACTATAATCGACAAATAACTGTTGGACTTTACTATACCGGAGATGGTAAGAACGGGCGTTGTTAGTGAATATTATCTTTTTTAAGTATAAACAACTTTATTGAAACTAGGTACTATAAATATCTGAAATAACAGAAAACCAAACCAAATTTAATATGCTAAGTTAAAATAACCCTCTAAAACTACAATCTATGGTTTCTAAAACCAGCACGCTTGCGATATTTCCGGGCTGAATGGTCAACTTTTTTTTTTTTACTTTTTAAGTAGCCCCAACTGGCGGCGGGCTGATTTTCTCTCTTATTATCGTGCCAACCCTATAGAACGCCATATTCATGTGAGCGAAGAGACGACGACCGCTTCAGTAACCGTGTCCTACACTGGCGGCCGTGGACAGTAAAACTGAGTGTGGGAAGACCTCCCGCCAGGTGGGACGACGACATCAAGTACGTCGCCGGAAAGCAGTGGTTCCGTACCGCTGAAGGCCGGGAGGAGTGGAGGAAAATTGGAGAGGCGTATGTCCAGCAGTGGACGCTTACACGCTGACTGACTGATGTGAGCGAAATCGCGGACAAAACCTACGATATAATTATTGCATCTCAGGACCTCTTGTGCTGCACAAATCGTTCCGTTCCGCAAAACAGAACTTGACTAAAAAATGGAAAAGCATTTTTCAGTCATTCCAAAACGATACACTTCAAAATCTTTCTAAGCCTTCACAATAAAACCCAACACTCTGTGCCGGCAGACGGCCAGGCCGGTTAAAGGCTGTTGGGCGGGAGGCAGACGGGCGGAGAGGCTGTGGTAATCAGGTTATGAAACAATTTGTGGGGCTGCCGATGCGTACGATATGACTTGTGTAAGCTCCACTGTTGGCCAGCGTCCACTAGGTATATAAATGGGAACCCTGAGCGATTTGAACGGCAAATAGAAGAAATAAGTAATTTATCGCAAATAACGAAAAAAATTGCAGAAATCCATAGAAAAATCTATAAGAATTCAAGGAGTGAAAAAAAAGAAGTAATGAACTCTTCATAATACCTAGCCTCAGGAGTTACTGCCAGGCTCTCATAAGAGTTTTAACATTTCACTTCATTGAATTTATTATTCGAAAAAATTTCACACACAACCGAGCACACAACTATGTTTCGAACTACCAGACTAACCTAAATATATATATTTTTTTATGGAAACTGACAGGGTTGGCTACATCGCCTACAACATCCGTGATGTCAGCCCATAATACCGGGTGAACTAGGTGCCGTGTCGGTGCTTCGCTTCATTTCATGTCGGCTACACTGAACTGGACAGAAAACACAAACTATTTACAAATCCGTTTCGACCGACGTTTCATTCAGTGCGGTGGTACCAACCCGGGCGGGATAAACCCTAGCACCTAGTAAGGTAAGAAGGGAAGGGACATACAGTATATTATTTTTTAGGGTTCCGTACCTCAAAGGAGGAAAAAACGGAACCCTTATAGGATCACTTTGTTGTCCGTCTGTCTGGCTGGCTGGGTGTCTGTCTGTCAAGACCTTTTTTCTCAGGAACGGGTAGAGGTATAAAGTTGAAATTAATATCAAATACTAAGGTCTACGTTTCCTCGGAGGTGTAAAAAAATTAAGCTTATAGGTCCACGCAATCACTAGATACGCCCATTTTAGTCACATATTTTGCTACCGGCAAACCAAATCAAAACCTATAGAGTACTTCCCGTTAACCTAGAATAATAAAATTTGGTAAAAAGCAAGGTCTCATAGCACAAGTAAAGGAAAAAATCGAAAATTGTAAATTTATAGTTATGTGACAAAAAAAAAAAAATTGTTTTGTATGTCAAGGTCCCTTTTTCTCAGGAACGAATCAAGATAAAAAATTGAAAATAATATGAAATACTAAGATCTACGATCTTTTTAAGGTGGGAAAAATGCAAGCTTCTAAATCAACGCAATCAAAAGATACGGCCGTCTATGTCAGATTTCATACTCGCAAACTCACTCCACTCAAATCAAAACCTATAGGGTATTTCTCGTCAACCTAGAATCATAAAATTTGGTAAGAAGCAAGGTCTCATAGCACACGTCAAGGAAAAAATCCTAAAATCTTAAACTTGTAGTTATATGATATTAAAAAAAAATTGCTTGTTTTGTGTGTCAAGACCTTTTTTCTCAGTAACGAGTCAAGATATCAAATTGAAATTAATATGAAATACTTCTGCGATCCCTTTGAGCTATAGAAAATGAAAGCTTCTAAATCAATATAGTCAATAGATACGGCTATTTATTAGGGGAAATTTTAATAATTGCAAACTCACTCAAATGAAATCAAAACCTATAGGGTACTTACCGTTGACCTAGCTAGAGTAATGAAATTTGGCAAGAAGCAAGGTCTCACAAGTAAAGATAAAATCCGAAAAGGATAATATGTCGTTAGTCATATAAGAAATATATTTTTGTATATTTCAACTTCACGAATGCCGCACAGTCAATAACCATTGCTGTAGTGTTTATTTAGGCGGTTCGTGATTTTCCAAAACAATTGTTTTTGTACATACATAATACCTACAAATATATTGAGTGATGCTGATGATACGGAACCCTCGGTGCGCGAGTCCAACTCGCACTTGCCGACTTTTTTAATTTATTTATCTAATTTATTATTCGAAAAACTTTCACACACAACCGAGCACACAACTATGATTCGAACTAGTAGACTAACCTCAATATATGTCTCAGTATATGTATAATAAAATAGTAACAATTTTTTTTTTTCTAAAGCTGGCATACAAATTTCATCTATTTACCTAATGGTTTCTTTCCACCCGAAATTTATCTAAGACATTTTGTTAATATATTTTGTAGAGCATCATGGACGTGACTTTAGTCCGGGCGTGCTCTATGAAAGTTGGCAATGTGATAGTACAATATTGAAATATCGAATTATCGTTCCGCAGCCTCGGTCGTCCGCCTCTACCTACCCCCGCCTCCCCCACGTCACGTTGCCGCCGCGCGCCGCGACCCCGCCGCCGGCGCCGCGCCGTCGTGCCTTGCAGTGCAAGCCCGTGGCTGCAGTCTGAAAATAATAAAAAAAACGACTTTTGTTCGAACTCTATTTGCCTGCATAATATTTTGACGGGAATTCGATGAACGTCTTAAGCTAGAAACTCATTGGGCCCACGTACGCTACGCACGCGTACGTGGGCGCGTCGGTCTCCATACATTTTATATGGAAGAGTGCAGCACGCAGTGTGTCGCGTAGCGTAGGGTGGCGTGGGCGCAATGAAACTGCGTGCTGCACTCTTCCTTATAAAATGTATGGAGACCGACGCGCCCAGATTCGGCACACGCACAAAGTTTAAACTTAAATTACATATAAATTATTTTACATAACCCTTAGATTAATATGTTAATAGCAGCCCCGGCTGTGTTCTCCTCTAGTCCAAATCCACAGGGAAGTCTCTGGTATGGCACCTTCTCGGAGTTGATATTGGCTGGTCGGAGCATGTGCTCTGACCCCTCTGACTCAGCTACACCTATACCGGGTGATTAATATTAATGTTAAATATATGTAGGTACATTGTTTCTGTTTCACACTGGCTTTGTATTTTTTCTCAAAACGAAATAAATAAATAAACGGTAGGTACTGTACAGATAATATAAGAGAAGTAAAGAAGATGAAATAAGTGATAGTAAGCCCACGGCGACAAGGGTGACAGGCTAGCCACCTCTCACCTTGGAACGGTTCTTACACGGACTAATGCAGCGGGTGGGTCTTCGTGCCTTACTTGCTGCTTGATAGTTATCTTGTCTATATACTTCGCTAAACGTGGTGGTCGGTGTTATGCTGTAATTTACAATATTATCTGCAGTACAACTCCGATTACTCTGCTTACCCTGATTGTCGGGATGCATCGTTCGGTATGTAAGCCCACCGCTGGAGTCAAACAGTGGCTCGTCCATCTTGTGACTGCATTTGAATAAATTCCTCGCGAGGATGTGAATCCAATTCCATCGTGTTAGCTCTCACAAGTGAATCCGGCGACCAAACTAATGGGCGAACAATACGACGAAAATCTCATTAGATGCGATAATTTGGAAGGGTCCTTGATTTTGTGGTTATGCCATTTTCGATTAAGAACGCGCTGTCTCTTAAATTCGATTTCTCTGTCATAGATGTAATTCAATTCAAAGTACAATTGAAGTTAATTACAGCGTTATTAGTAGATTGGTAGATAATTATAACACCTGACCGCTTTTATATAAGCGTCCCTCCCGGGGCGGCTGATGTTCATATACAGTTGGTAGACGTCTTTGCCAGCCTCGGTAGCTCAGTGGTGCGATCGGTCGACTGTCGTTCGTGATTGTAAGCACGCCTGGTCGAGGTCAGAACTTAAATGGGTGACCCTTGGACCGTTGAAGCTGACCGTGGTTTGGATTCCATGTAAAACAGTAGGTCCCCGCACTGAATGAAAGGTCGGTCGAAGCGGCTATGTCAATAGTTCGTGTATTCCGTGCAGTAAAGTGTAGCCCTGCACTGACATGGCACCTAGTTCACCAAGGTGTTATGGGCTGACATCACGGGTGTTGTTGGTGATGTAGCCGACCGTGTCAATTTCCATTAAAAAATCTTTTAGGAATAATGTTTACTTCCCTTTAATGGTGTAGGTAGACGTATGTTCGCTTATAACTCGAAAACCGTTCAACCGACATTAGCGTTGTTTTTACCAGTGCATCTGGTCTTCAATCGGATGATTGTAAAACATCATTACATTGTTAACGCGAGCGAACCCGCGGGCACAGCTATTCAGCCATATTATTGAAAATGCTTTTGCGGTTCCATAAGGTGTGGCACACACAGTTACCCTCACACACAAACACACACAAAGTATGGGAATACTTACACACACAAACACACACGCACACACACAGCCAGCCCCCCTTCGACGAAGCCCCTCGTGTCGTCACAATCAACTATGAAGCATAATTAGATAAAATAAAAATCTTATTACAACACTCCTATTTATTATTATTATTTTATTTATTGCGTAACTAGAACCGGGATCAGTGGACTGTGCCATTTTTATTGCATTATCTTTTATTTGATTCAATTACCCAAACTTTATTTCGAGGGCTTACTTCAAGAATGCATTAAGTCAGAAAAAGTAGTTTTGAGATAATCAAGATTTAAAGTTTACGAAAAATTTATAAAAAATTCTACTTATATTTACAATATCAGTATTATGTACCGAGATTTATTATCTATCGAGGTTAAAAATGTTATTAATGAAAAAAATATATGTTCACACAATAGCACTTTATATTCAAAAGTGTAGGAGAAGGTACTGACTTAGTGTATTTTGTTTGACGGTTAATTTTGCAGTAAAACAAAAATACTGCGTTAAGTCTTATAGTAATTTAATGAAAAAGACAGTTGTGGTTGGTGCTTTGGTTTGGGGTTGGCTCTAGGCCTGCAAACTAGTCCCGCTTGGTTGAGGACCTTCGTGCAAAACCCTGCGATCTCCAGCTACCCCAGCCAGCCTATGTCATGGAAGAAAGGCTTTCATGGAAGAAAGCCACAAGTCGACTGGGGCGATTGCAGACCTCTGCAACGGAAGATGGAGAACGGAGTATGTCCCTTCGTTGGTTGTCAAGCAAACTGCACTCCAACAAAACATGCTCGGTCATTTCATTCGTCGCCAAACATTACCTGCACAGTGGGCTATTCGTAATAACCACGGTGTGTAGATATTTATTTAGCTTAGCCCGGGCCAGATTGATAAGCTTCAGAGCCAGCCTTCGGTCTGGTTTAGGAAGAGCAGCTCTCGACTGTCTGCACTCTGAGAGGCCCTTCCATCTGTCCCTGTGTTTCCGTGATGTCGACGCGTGCAACCAAGTCCAAGTTCAACCAAGTTTTCTGTATGCTTGCTGACGACATTATCACGGGTTCCGCTCCTATGGTTATAGTTCTAGAGCCTCTTCGTTGTAGTGCAGTGTACATGACATACGCCCATCTCAGTCCCAGCGGTTGCCGCTTGTAGCACCCCGATTACTTCCATTTGGAAAACTGTTGAGTGTGCACCAAGTCGTACTGATCTATTAATGTTCAGCTCACGTGAGAAAATGCCCGCACCGGTCCAGCTGCTTGTCCTTGACCCGTCTGTGAAGATTCTTAGTTCTGTCTCACTAGATGGGCCGGGGGTTGGTCATTAATAAGGGTAGTTCACTGCACACCGTGTGCAGGACACTTGTGTGCTTTACCGGTTCGTCCCCTTTTCATAATCATAGTGCCTTGAGTCTGAATGCGGACGCCGCTGCCTCTTGTTTGACACATAGGTCCAGCGTTGACAGACAGAGTATGGCTTCAATGGTGGCCATGGGTGTACCGCATACAATCCGTAATATCCTTGGAGGTAATATCTATGCAGGCGAATCTCTAAAGCTTCTCTAATTGCATCGTTGATTAAAAAGACAGTTTTACGGGATTATAATTTTTCAGTGAATTAAAATGGTGGCTGCTACTAAACTAGTTGTATTGATCTTCATCTATCTATTACGATTACCAGAGAGAAAACGCTTCATCTTGCCAAAAAAAAATTCTTTTTTAACTAGATAACCTCAAATTACAACAGCTCACTAACAAATTCACTCAGCGAATGCTTGAGGTGCCATCCACGGTTCAGTATTGCAAGCACACAATTCTAATTTATGTCGACTTAATGCATCGGCCAGTGTAGTTGTTAACAACCACCACTTCAAGTAATATGGCCAAGAATACATTAAGTCCGACTTAGTGCTTTTCGCACTAAGTTTTGACGACGTTTCTAAAAATCGCGTCTTCGTAAATGCACTAAGTGACATAATGTCTTTTTGAAAATGATTTCATTAAGTCTGAGTAAGCCAAAACCGCAACATGAAATGCATTAAGTCACTTAATGCTTTTTTGTAGAATAGTATTCTACCACGAATTATCGAATTTGTATTTGTGAAATAACACTAAGTAGACTTAATGCATTTCAGAAGAATTACATTTTGCGATTAACCTAAAAAACATTTACAGTAAGGCACTAAATTGTACTTAGTGTATTTACGTTGACTATAATTTCAACAATAATCAGAACTTAGTGCCATTCTATTCGAATCATGTCATTTAGTGCTTTTTGCTTGTACAAAGTAGTTATATTATGACTTAATGCTATAGCTATCTTTGGATCTCGTCAGTGTACAGCTTAGTGTGTTTTTGAAGAATGTAGCGCAAGAAATAATGAACAAAACTGTATAATTAAGTCAAAATCGATTTTTTTTGACATAGTGCATTCTTGAAGTAAGCCCTCGATTTCTTCCTATCTTAGATATTTAAGTGAGAAATGTTTAATGTTTTACAAGCAGCTATGTATTCAAATTTGAAACATTTGTAGGCTATGAAAATAGTCGTATTTACTTTGTTGTTGTAGTAGGTAGAACTTATAAAAAAATAAATTACTAATGTATGCTTCTCTAGCCCTCGGAGATTAGACATGTTTTAGATAATTTTTTAATACGTAAGTACTATGGGGCTGGCATTGTAGCAAGGCGGCTAAAGTCCTATCCAAATGAAGAGAAAAAAAAAATCAAAATAATTTTAAGTCATCGATAAGTCGAGTTTACAAGGTAAATATTTTTATTAAAATATTCAACCTATAATAGAAACAAAATTACATTAAAATACATATATATACCCACCTTGAAATAAACGACGACGCCAAACATCCCTAGTAGCTAGGTATGCTATTATAGCGGCTTTTCCCTTTTGAGTAGCGATGGCTAGGTTAACTTAACTGAAACCTAGTTCTGTTCATAATCTAACAATTATTACGAAAAAAAAAATTCGATAAGTTAAAGCTAATAACATAGAAAGAAAAAAAAATAATGCTTACTAGACTGTTAGTAATATTTCGTATTTACAGTTTTTAAAATAATATAAAAGCAACAAAAACCAAAAACTCAAAAAAATTTAAAACACCTTCCCAATAGGCAAATCTGCGACGTACAGAATGCGCAAGTCCATACGAGGGGTGACCGCAAAAGAACAAAGACACAAAAAGGACAGACGGATCATCAACTCTTGGAGCTCGTGAAAAGTCATTGGTGTGCACAAAGACGAATTTACAAATATTAATAATAATAAATATATTATAATATAAATATATATTAACGTTTTTGTACGCCTTATAGCTGGCATGGCGGCTCTCAGCGTGGTTTCTCGAGGAGTGGTGCTATTGGCTGTACCTGATCTTTCGTTGAAGTTTTAGATAAAGACACCCGTGTCGGCGGCGGTCTAAAAAAATCTATCACTGTCGCACTTGTAGATCCATATGTTACCAATATCAACGGGCTGTCTCATGAAAATTGTGAGCACTTTATAGATTTGAGTTTGGCCGAATAGAACCGGGCATGGTTGGCTTTATCGCCACTACACCCTAAGAGGAATATCTTTTCTTTCGCACCTTTGTGCAATTTTCTACCGGCGAATGTGTTTCCGATATTTTCAACGTGAGAGTCTTCAAACGTCGTTCAACAAGCTGAATAGCGCTTCTATCAATTATTATATTTAATGTTATAATGATTTCTATAATCAACGGATCTAGTGGTGTGGTGTCAGGTGACTGTGGTTTCGCGAGGGCAGGTTGATTTGACTCTTTAGGGTAACTTTGGTCCCTCGGATACTGATTTTCATAAAACCATTTCAATAATATAAGGAATGTTGTTACACATCGATGAATATACCCGTAACACTATCTTCTTCATTTATCCTTTCAGGATCATAGTCTAATTTCTAACTGCCCCAGACTTAGCGTTACCATATTTTAAACTGGTCTATCATTTTGAAAGCTTTGTATAAAGGGTAACCGCCGGGGTTGGAGGAGTGCGAAACGTGGAGAGGGGGAGGTGCACAGAGGGACCGCATCGCTTATACCTTGGTTAATGTTGGGGGAAAGGGCATTTTATTTCGAATAGTTTTCTTGTTAGGGGAGAATTTTGCATCTTGGCAATGCCTTATTGGTGATTGAGTGCCTCTTTTCGAAAATCTTAATGATGCTTTTTGTTGTTGAAGATCCACTGATCCTTGTACCAGGGTTCAAAACCGACTCCATTAAGTTTCCATAAAATATGCATACAGTTAACTAAACAAATTAATTACTCCAACGGTCTTCGTTTCGTCGGTTGACGTGCCCAGTCCACTGTCTCTTGACCCTAGCCACCCATTGTCTAATACCGAAGATATCAGGAGTATGTCTAAATGGATATTATCTATATAAAATACAAAGAAACATAAACTAATATACACAAATTAAAATAATATTAATTAAAAATATGCCTAAAAGTATGAAAACTATTAACACATAAATTTATGTAATTTAATATTTGTAAAAAGGATTATAAAAAATTTAAAAAGGTCAGAATGTACTGGCACAAGATCGGTAGGTACAGTAAATGATCTGATATACAGTACATAATATGTATACTGTACTTACAGGTCGGTTAACTAAAGCTGGCACGTACACAGTACTCACACCAATGCAATTGCCCGCGTGCGAGTGAGACAGATCGGGTTTTCGTGATGCGTATGCAGTGCGACGTCTCACTCGCACGCGGGCAATTGCATTGGTGTGAGTACTGTGTACGTGCCAGCTTTAGTTAACCGACCTGTACATATAGCACTTTCCTACTATCCCACAGTTTTTGTAGGGATGAACGAAAATGGTACATTTAAGATGTATTCTAATACAAATAACTTCTAACCGAGTTTATTTACTCTGAAATACATTATACACGAGAACAGATCCACCTAGATATAGCGTCACTACAGCGTGGATAAAGTAATTATCAAAAGCAAGCAGGTCAGAAATGGTGTTTCTGAAATTAAATTAACTTAATACAGAGTGCGTACAGATAGGACGTGGGGCGACTCGCTCTTGGCGAGTTAATAAAAATATCATGAGGCATTTTTGCGGGATTTTTTTTTTTACGTTTCCATAGATCTAGGAAATGAGTAAAGTCCTATTTTTTATTGCGTTGAACTCTGCCATTTCGCGGTATAAACAGAGGAAAAAATTATACCCACAAAAAGGTAAAAGAATTTACAATTAAAAAATCCAAATTCCAAATACAAAAAGTTGTAATTATGTAATAAAATGTTTCTTGCATTATTATAATTTAACGTTAAACCATTTCAGTAATTTAATTACGTTAAATAATTATTATGGGATACATTAACGAATATCCATTCATTCTATCTGATAAATAAACACTTTTTGATTTGATTTTTTACATAGCCTATTACATACTTGAACTATTTACATAGCCGTTCCGACCGACGTTTCGTTCAATGCGGTGGTACCAACCCGGCCGGGATAAACCCTACCACCTAGTAGGGTAAGAAGGGAAGGGAGGGACCTACAGTTTAGCGTGGAATCCGAACCACAGTCAGCCTCCAACGGTCGAGCATAGGTAGTTCCATAGTAATTTAAAAATGCACATTATCATATTTTAATTTAGTAAATAATATACCATTAATTATAACAATTAATTTAGTAATCATGTTTACTGAATATGTTAAAGGACATTTTACTTTATTACAAATACACTTACCTAAGTGTTTGTAGTCCTGTTTTTTGGTTTTAAACATGTTTGCAAAGAAAAAATTTCGTATTGCTATATTTTTGCGTTGCTGTTCTCTTTCACCGGAGCAGTAATTAGGTAGTTTACATTCATTTTATTTGAAAAAAAAAAAACAATACTTTTGGTGCCTAATTCAATCTTACTTAATAAAAATAAACAATTTTTAAATTTAATTTAAATAGATATACCTGGCCAGTCATATCTAATACTATAATTAATCGCTAAAATAAAAGCTGCAAACTTGGATATACACTACTGGTAGTGGTCCTACCTAACAGCATATAAAAAAAATCAGAACTAGCCGTTAGTTTGCGATTTTAATGTTCGATATGACTGGCCTAAATGTACGTGTATCATACATACGTAACATACTCGTATCTACCTATTTACTACTGGTACACAGTACACACGTATCGTAAGGTTCGTCCTCTCTGTCATGTACAATGGTAGCATCACGCCGAGCTGACTTCAGCGAGCGGAGGACGAGGCACAGAGAGCGAAAATCTACATTCAAAGAATAACGCCGCCGTGGAGCAGCATACATCTCAATTGCGCAAGATTCCAACCCATCGTACATTATTCGCCCTCGAAACCCTGGGGAAAGCCATAAAATCGACATATTCTCATTGTTACCTACCGGTAAAATTCACTATGTGATATTTATATCTACTGCAGTCAATAGCGTCTTTCATAAGGGCACACGGGGCACGGGCCCAGGGCCTCCGACATCAAGGGGGCCCCCCGAGGCCCCCTTGATGTTGATGAAAATTTTTCCGCCGCTCGCATTAGTTATCATAGGACGCGCCAACTCAGTCTAACAAGAAAAAATTACTCTTTGAAAACTACATTACTGTAATATTTGAGCTGTAATAATTGAGTAAATTGAGTATAGTATCAACTGTCTCAAAGCTGTATTTAGAAAAAAATTTTATATATGGCAGCTCAGACGTCAGAAAATTCTCTGATACCCGATATAAATAAATTCATTACAATTAAACGGTATAATATTAAGGCTTCAATTGATCTTCAGTGGCTTCTCATAAGTTTAATAAAGTTAAAAAGTGATTTAGTTGTGTTAACAATGAGAGTACATCGGAAAAATTAGCCCCGTAAGCTAACAAAATCACAATTTTTATGTAAAAACGACATTTAATTATTGAAAAAAAAAAATTCTTTCTAAAGAGGGCCCCAAATTATGTTGTGCCCTAGGGCCCCTGCATGGCCTAAGACGGCCCTGACTGCAGTAAAGTTCAATTCACCACAATAATTGTGCTTATTAATTATTAAAAAATATCACACTGCAAATCAACAATACCATAGAACATAACAATACAGTTCATCCTTGTTATGGACGCGGATTTCGACGGCGAAGACTATACACAGTAATGCAATTACACGTGCATTAAGAAATAAAAAATATTTATTTTTCACTTCAGCATTATATTTGTACATAAAACACATTTTAACAAATATACGAAAAGATCAAAAAAGACATCAACATCTAACATAAGCATCTACATCAAATATTGGAATAGTATAGGGGCGCCAACATGACGAGCACGTAAAAGTAATTAATACGATACGTTATATAAAGAGACAAAACTATTTAATTTCAAACAAATATACAAATACAATACGTGCATATTAATCAGGAATACTTTACAAGGTAACCTTCACCTAAAAACGAGTTTCATAACTAATAGTGAAATACACGCACACTTCACAAGAAGTTCGCGAAATCTGCGTATACCTACACCTCGCACAAATGATGGAAAATTAAATCTATTGTTTGATGGTGTACTGTACAGGTATATAACAGCCTTCCTAACAGTATTAGAAATTTAGAGACAAACAGACAGTTCAAGACAGCTATCAATACCTACTTTAGTGTCTAATAAATACCAGACTAGGTTTTTAGTTTTTATTTATACTTATATCTAGATTATTATAAAACTAGCTGAGCCCGCGGCTCCGCTCGCGTGAAATTCGTATTCCAAAGAAGAATGTAAGTAACTAAGGGCGAGGCCGAAGGCCGAGCTGCGTTCAGGTAATCGATAAACCTTCTTAAAGAAAGTAACTAACTAAGGGCGAGGCCGAAGGCCGAGCTGCTTTCAGGTAAACGATAAACCTTTCTCAAATAAAGGATGTAAGTAAGGGCGAGGCCGAAGGCCGAGCTGCGTTCAGGTAAACCAAAAACCCTCTTCCGCCTTCGGGCCTCGCCCTTAAAGACTTCCTTTCTTCGATAGAATATAATATCGTATACTTAATCTATTTATTTCATAAAAATAAAAAAGTAATATTAATAACTAAAGAATTAAACCTACCTAACAAACAATAAAATAACTATCAAAGCGGGCATTTTCAAATGTTCTTAGAGCACTTGCGGCATTACCCCGCTGGATGGCAAGGCTTACCCTTTGAATGAAGTACATAAGCCCTTGATGGCGGGACACCAGTTGCGTCAACCAGGTCAAGCCTCTTTTGGCTTTACTGCTCCACGGACCGAGGGTTTCAACCGCAAACGCAACAAATTTGAAATCTTGAATTATATTTCTATATTTGCTGCGTTTGAGGCTCTCCGCCCCAGCCTCGGCCGCGCCAGCCGCTCTTGAAGATGTCCTAACGTGACTTGGAGCCAATGTGAGAACAAAAGTGGCGTCCCAAAAGAACTACCCTTAGTCCATGGCACTAAGGTGATAGCATCGGGCCTCTTGCCATCCAGCCGGGAATAACCGCGAGGTTCTAGGATGCACGGTATATTTGCCGGTAGAAGCGTGGACTTTATAATAAAATTTTAATTAAATTAACTCAATCTTAATATTAATTAACTTTATTCGAGATGGTTTAGCTTCTTCCTGAACGCAGCTCGGCCTTCGGCCTCGCCCTTAGTTACTTTCTTCGAGATGGTTTATCATTTGTCAGAACGTAGCTCGGCCTTCGGCCTCGCCTTAGTTACTTGCTTTCTTCGAGATGGTTTTTCAATTATCCGAACGTAGCTCGGCCTTCGGCCTCGCCTTAGTTACTTACTTTCTTCAAGATGGTTTAGCTTCTTCCTGAACGCAGCTCGGCCTGCGGCCTCGCCCGCGTCCTTTTTTCGAGAAGGTTTATGGTCTTCCAGAATAGAGCTCGGCCTTGGGCCTCGCCCTTAGTTACTTACTTTCTTGAAGAATGTTTTTCTTCTTCCTGAACTCAGCTCCGCCTTCCGCCTCGCCCTTAGTTACTTTCATCGAGAAAGAATATCGTTTACGTGAGCGCAGATCCGCCTTCGGGCCCGCCTTTAGTTACTTACTTTCTTTTTTTAAAATACGAATTTCACGCGAGCGAAGCCGCGGGCAGCAGATATATAAATTTTATTGCACCAATGACAGCGACATAACTTCGACTTTCAATTATTATTTTTATTTATCAAACAATTTGTCACCGGCCAGCTCACGTCGAGATGACAGTTCTCCGTTGTCAACATGACATTTAAAATTGTTTTTTACCTTTACTTTGGATTACGTGATTTTTGTTATATTTTTTAATTATTATGTTCATCCGGGATATACACTGTCACTATAAAAAGTTTCGTCAAATTCCGTTCAGTGGTTTTTGTGAGATGCGCGTACAAATAGATATTTTTGCATTTACGATTTTATGATATGTATAGAAAGAATAGATATGTATAGACTATTGTGTTCAAGTTATAAAAAAGAAGAACTGTCATTTTCGTTGTATCTACTTATTTTTAAATTTCGAATGAATATTTTATTCAAATTGTATTTGCTGCCAGTTCTCAAGATATAATTATGTACTTTGGACTACGTGATTTTAAACGCGCAATAATGTTTATAATTGTAAATTTTTTTTTATTTTTGTTATTTTTTTTACGTATTATGTTAACCCGGCATATAAACTGCCACTATACAAAGTTTCGTCTAATTCCGTTCAGTGGTTTTTGCGTGATGCGCGTACAGACAAACAAACAAACAAACAAAAATTTTAAAAACTGTTCTAACATGTTCAGTATCTCATTTTAAGCCACCCTGGTTAGTTTTTTTCCGAATACATTCAATGTACAGACTTTCTTACCTCTACGATTTTATTATATGTATAGATAATAATGTTACTTGTCCAGTGGTCCACTACGTAGGATAGTATCGACTGAAAGTACTTATAAATTAATACCTATGTCCTCGTTGCGTGTCGACATACCGAGTCGAGTGTTTCGGTCTGTAATGGTTTGCGTGGTGGACCTCCATGTCCAAATTCTTGTAAAATGATGTAACCGCAACAAAAGAAAACAAATGTAAAATTTTCTCATAAAAGTCAATGTAATGTTCTTTTGGGAAATAAATATTCTTTAAACTGAATATGGCGAATGCACATTGTGTAGTTATTGTAGAAGAAATAACAAAATGTATTTTTTTTTCTTTATCACTTGGTACCACCGCACCGCCCGGGTTGGTACCACCGCACTGAATGAAAGGTCGGTCGAAACGGCTATGTAAATAGTTTGTGTTTTCCGTCCAGTTCAGTGTAGCCGGCACGACCGAAGGGAAGCAAGCACTCACGTGGCACCAGTTCACCCGGTGTTATGGGCTGACATCACGGATGTTTTAGGTGATGTAGCCAACCGTGTCAGTTTCCTTAAAAACAAATTACTTTTAATGGTAATTTTGGGGCATGTTTTTCAACTCCGACTCAGGGCTAAGAATAACGTTACATGACGGATGTCGTATGGGGAATCTGTCATCATAAGTACGTATCTTCCGTCATTAAGTGGAAGTTGAAATACCAAGGCTTAGGCTCTATGTCTTGCGGTCCAATAGCGTAGAAATATTATATATATGAACAAAATTGTTCTTACGATTAACTACTGATGTCAGTCTTGCCTAAATCTAAAAGGCAAAACATCCACGGTGGGTAACACTGACAAACATCATCTCGTTTCGCAAATTCGAAATTAAATTTAATAAACCCTTCCTCTTCAGGCCTTTATCAAAGAAGTTTGTACTTTATTAGCATACAGAAAAGATTTAATTTATGATGATTAGTGTTTGTTTTTCGGACAACATGTGCACACTTTTGCCTTTTGGACAGGATAATTCAGTTTACTTGCCTGAATTTAAATTAAGTATATTAAATATATGTAGGTAGGTTTGTTGCGTATAATCGTAGCTCAGATAAATATATCACTAGCTATATTTTCGTCAGATTACTAAAAGTAAATTCAGTAAAATCGCCATGTTTTTTTTTAAATCATTTTCATCAATGAGGTGGTACGGAACCCTCCTCGCTGCGCGAGTCCGACTCGCACTTGGCGGGCATTTTTATCCTATTACTTTAAGTGAGCTAAACTTGTATATATGTATATACCTATACATATAATTGGTTTCTCGGAAACGGCTCTAACGATTTGGATGAAATTTGGTATTTAGATAATGTTATTTTTTTCACACCTATCTAGATAGGTATAGACGCCGAGCGAAGCTCGGTCGCCCAGGTACTTATTGTAATCCGGTTATTGTAACATACAACAGGCATCAACATACAACATACATACCTAGCTCTCGTGAATACAAGATGATTGCTTGACTATATACAATGAACAAATCCAAATGAGACAATTTACAGAAGCGAATTTGCAACTACAGTTTCAGCAAATCGCCCCATTTATATTGTGTGTGGTGAAAATTGTTTTATATGGTTTATGTTGTTTGCAATCTTTCCACACAATGTAAACCGTTATCAAATAAATAAATTTAAAGTAAATTTCTAGCACTCGGACAAATGCATGTGAAGTGCCATCTGTGCTTCAGCAGTTGCATAGCAAGCGTACAAAGCGTGTTGTGAATTTGAAACGCACAGACGGCGCTATTCAAGTAAGAGAAAATGTAGTTAGTATCGTCCTACAATGTAGCGTCGGGTATTAGTCGATATTTGTCACTGGTGGCGGCGATCCGACATGTTTTTATCTTTTCCATTTTGCTGTATCGTGTGAGAACGAAATAAAGTGTCTGATTAATTAACTTGTATTTTAGTTGGCCGCCGCCTACTCCTCCACCTAACCCGACATTCTTCAGCACTGTCTGTGTGTGACTCAGTGACTCAATAAGGGTCGGGAGCCGTCATTGTCCACTCCAAAGCAGAACTGGTCGCGTGTAGCAGCAGCGGGGAAGAGTACTGGGGCGCGGTGTACCATCCAATTACGCCAGTCACGGAATCTGGAAAAGAAATAAAAATAATTTTAAAACAAAATTGGACATAGATTTCAATCTGAGGTACCGGAACCGGGGAGTATCGGGCGAACGGGAACGGGACCGTGGCACCGATACTAGGTGACCTAGACCTGGAGGACCGAGACCCGGGGGAGTGGGACCAGGACGGAGTAGGTCTAGCTAGAGGCACCGTTACCGGGAGTAAACAGCTCCTGGAAGGAGCTCTCAGTATGGAATGAATCTCTGGTCCCGAGAGGTACCGGAGTCCCGGGTGACCGGAACCGAGACCAAGGGTACTGGAACTGGGGTCATCGGGACCGGAGAGAAGGGTCGGAACCGAGGGAGAACAGTCGGGCGCCGTTTCAGTCGGCAACTTCGGGCCTCGCGACATTATTTTGTACATTCTACCCAAGTTTATCGAGACCTTATGGGATTCTAAGCTGCTGCAAATCAATACAAAACTAGTTTCCCTCGAAGCTTTCAAAATCAATCAGCAATCCTTTAAATTGAAGCTCAAACATCGCAATCCAAAGGTGACGTGAATGCAAATAGCAAACGAACGTCTGCCTGAGACCGCACCGCACGAACACGGCGGACAGAAATATGTATGACAAGAAGATGCTTTCCATTTTTAAGGTTCCGTATCCATACGGAAACCTATTACTAAGCCTACGACGTCCGTCTGTCTGTCTGTCTGTTCTACTGCTGTATCTTTGGAACATTAATAGCTAGCCGATTGAAATTTTCACAGGATATGTATTACTAGGCGGATATAACAAAAATAATAAAAAATTAAAAGTAAAAACATTTAATAAAAATATATGCAAAGTGTTTTCTCAACGTATTTTTTTTTTTAATATTGCAATAACCTCCGTGGGTGAGTTCCGCACTTGTAAACATTTACACAATAAACATTTTGGAATTGCTAATGAACAGGCTCACTTTATCGAAATGATGAACACATGCACTTAGATTCATATAATTTAAAAAGTGTAATCTAAAATCTATTCGTTCCAGAAACGTTTTGCACAATAAAAAGCATGAGCCGGCGTATCATTAGGCTGTTATCACGTTTAACTATTTTCATCAGCATGGTAACATTTTATTTACTCATTGCTTCTGATTTTCTGAAAATAACGCTAATAACATATAATTAAATTACGTTAAATATTTGAGCTTTTAATCCAAACTTAAAATTTAGGTGTTCAACTAAAATAATCCTCTTATCAATCCTATTTCGATGGGCCGACGCAAATCTGTTTAAGTCTAGATTTAAGTCTGTCTCCGTCTTCCGAGAGACTTATGCAAATTGTCTGGGGCGGACGTCTCCGCTGAAAAGGGTTGAAAAGATTTAGTCGAAAAGGGAAAATGGTAATTCTGGAGGGGAGTTCGGTGCGCAGCCTGTGCGAGAGAGTTCGTTTTCCGCAACTATTTGGAACTTTTTCGGTTTGTGTTATTCGGGACTGGCTTGTATAGTGCCACCAGGAAGTTATGATGCGTGGGAAATATGCAAAACTATCTGCATTCCTAAGAAGGGACGTGAACTTTCGATCGAAAGTTTGTCGATAATAATAACGATAATTGGTTATTAAGTCATACAATTATTATCAACAAACTTTCGACCGAAAGTTCACGTCAATGCAGACAGTTTTGCATATTTCCCACGCATCATAACTACCTGGTGGCACTATAGTTCGTGTTTTTAGTTGGCGTGTTTCAGAGATTACGACTTTCACGAAATTATAAATTTTCGAAGAGAATAGTTTGGATGCATTTTTAAAAGGATATAATAATATTATACCAAAGTAAAGTACTGGAATGGCACCTAGTTTCGACAGGTAACTGTTTTGCACGCATATAATTGTATGTGCGAGCATTATTATTGTGAAGTGTCTGTTGAATCTGTGAGCATTTTAAGGACCTCATTTTTAAAAGTTCATTTCGTACTGTTCAATAATATGTGAATGCCACTAAAAATAGTAGGTACTATACTATAGCTACCGCTACTATAACTAGTAGTAATATGTCAGTCAGTCAGTCAGCGTGTATGCGTCCACTGCTAGACATACGCCTCTCTAATTTTGCTCCAGTCCTCTCGGCCTTTAGCGGTACGGAACCACTGCTTCCGCCGACGTACTTACTTGATGTCATCGTCACATGTGGCGGGTGGTCTTTTCACATTCGGCTTTCCTGTCCACGGCCGCCAGTGTAGGACACGAGAACTCCAATGGTCGTCGTATCTTCGGCTGAAGTACCCAGCCCACTACCACTTGAACTAAAGTAGTATTATGTATTAAATTAGATAATGAAAACGTTGAATGACATAATATACAAGTTTTACGACAACATTTTCTCAATTTCAGATATACGTAAATACAAAATTGTATCTTTTAATTAGGAAAATTCTAAAACGACACACATTGCACATGAAAATCAGTATATAACGAATTGTATTTTTATTAGAAAAATGCAAAGCGAAAATCATTGGAAAAAATACATCCCGGCCAGGATTCGAACCTGGGTCTTTGGCTTGAGCCGCCAACACGATAACCAACTACGCCACCGGACCGTTACGTATTATCTCCAAATTTTCGCTCTCTTGCACCTTCATGATGATGTCGCATAATTTTTGCGAACAATAAAAAAATTTCTAATAAAAATACATATAAAGCGAGTACGTGCCTAGTACTAACATATAAACATAGAATACAATATAACGAATTTACCGGTGCGCGGCCAGAAATATTTAATTCGCCTTCGACCGGATATGATCGGTTCCGAAAGTCCAACACGGGAAGCGGAAAGACATCGATTGTCTCCCGTCGTGAGGCCACTTCCGCTGGCTCCTTCAAATGACCCGTGAGGGTGAGGCAGTCGCAATTTACTGAGAAAACGATAGTTAATAGCCGCAGCCAACCACAACAGCCGGTAACAAAATGTGCGGAGACCTTGCGCTTCATTAGGATCGAGTCTTCGACATGTCGATATTGATTACCCGCTTTACGTAGGGACATGATATTACATATACCGATATTGATATTATATATACCGGGGACTTTGAATTTTTTTTATTAGTTGTTGTTTCAGTTGTTATATTAAAGGTAGCCGGGAGTGGATGGATGAGAAGAGCGGAAGACGGCGTGTGGTGGCGTGCCTTGGGAGAGGCCTATGTCCAGCAGTGGACCGATACAGGCTGATGATGATGATGATGATGATGATGATATCAGCCATGGTACCTGGGCGAACGAGCTTCGCCCGGCGTCTACACCTATCTAGATAAACTTGAAAAAAAATAACATTATCTAAATACAAAATATCCAAATCGTTAGAGCAGTTTCCGAGATACTTCCGTGATACTAAAGAAGACCTACCTGCTGCATGACTCTGTGGAAAAACCGGGCCAAGGTGAGAGGTGGCTGGCCTGACGCCCTTTAGCGCGGAATCTGGTCTTTAGTCGCCCTTTTACGACATGCACGAGGAGAGAGGCAGTGGGACTACAATTTTTAAGTACCGTCCCCACACAGTGCAGCAGGCGCAGAGTAAGCTCCTAAACATAAATATAAATAAACCATTTAATTTTATTAAATTAATTTAATTTGTTCATGAATTATTGAGATTTCAAAATGATCTTGACAAATAAAATTTAAAATATCAAAACGACGATAGAATCAGTCGTAACTCGTATCAAGCCTACAACATTTATTGCATTAAACATTTTAACATATTTTAACATCGTTCCCTTGACATTATTTAAATCTTCACTAAACAATTATTGCATATTGATTATTGTCATTGTCACTGTCATTAGTTACTCGATTTTCTATTCTACCACGCAATAGGCCGTAGGCTATATTTTATTTTGCTCTCTTCCTTAGGCGTGAAATCAGCTTTCCGAAACGATTGTTCAAAATTATAAACCTCAGTAAATAACCACAAATCACAGCTTCGAAATCATTATTTTAATTCGCGTAAAGAATTGACATTTCGTATGTATCACGCAACGATGCGCCGGCACAATGCTCGCGACAAAGATGGGGAACAATGCGCAAAAATGAAGCGCCATTTGGAAGGGGGATTCGCGCGACAGAAAGGCATTAAACTTGTGTAGGCACTCATTCAACAAGGTTTTTAGCCAGTTTAAATAAATTAGTTAAACATTAACGATGATCAAGGGTAAATTGTACAAAATGTAAGCATTTTCAAAATCTCAATTTTAATATATCTAATAAATACATAGGTACATACCACATGCTGTATCCCAACAATGGGGCTAAGCAGAGTAATCTTTTAAATTACAGCACAAAACCGACCAGCACGTTTAGCAAAGTTTTCGGACAAGATAACTACATCAAGCAGCAAGTAAGGCACGAAAACCCACCTGCGTATTATATGTATATTGATAATATATTATTATGTAATATAATTTAAAATAGAATTAATTTAATTTATATTGTAAATGACGACCAAATATCTGTTATAAAAAGAAATCTTTATTTTGGTGTGTACATATATAATATAATAAACAAAAATATATATTTCTTATACCTAATAAATATAAGTACAATATTTATGAATTTCTACGTTTATGTATGTTTTCTTCTTTTCTTTACCTTTTTATCCGACTTTATAGGCGTTAAACCCAACTTTTTGTTCTATCTGTCTGGCATAATTGAGCGTGCAAAAAGGTAAAAATCACCTCTCCTCTCAAAACCACCCTCAGTTACGTGCCATACCATCACATTTTCGGACTGTTGCTAGGCCGTCTAGCCTGTTAGTACGATTGAAGACACCCAGCTTAATTCGGGAAACAAACCCGCTGAAAGACAGTTCCACACCTTAGCGGTGCGACAAAGAAACAATGTTGAGAACCGATACCGATGCGTTCTCAAAAGCCAAATGTCAACAACAAAAGGATTCTCAGTCTCTATGCGACGAGTGTTGCGGAGATAGGACGGGTGGCCAAGGAATAAGGGATTCTAGTTCCTCAGAACAGCGCCCGTAATAGTACCTGTAGGAAAGACGGAGCGAACCTACAAATAGCGTGTAACTCAACTCAGAGAGAGAGAGAGAAAACAGGGAAATCGCTCTTGCAAAATACAATTTTCATCAAACTGAGATAAAATCAGATTCAGATATTTATTTGGCCATAAAGAACACACAACATTAACAATATTTCATTGAGACTTCAATGCATATTCAGTATGGTTCATCATTTTTTTTTGTCCTCTCTCTTTACTTTTGCTGAAACCTCCTTCTTTGGGGAGAGACGAAAAATAAAGAACGAATAGCAATTTTCACACTGTTACCCTCTATCGAAACAACTGAGATACCGGACATATCACCTACTTCACCGTCAGCCCATAACGCCTTAGTGACCTAGGCGCCATGTCGCTGCTTCGTTTTGGAAGTGTCGGCTACACTGCTAGCTACACTCAACTGGAAGGAAAACACGAACTATTTATATAGCCGCTTCGCCGTCAGATGAAATTAAATCATACTTTATTGTTGACCAATAGGTATATAAAAGGCCCACAAAAAGTGAGTTTAATGCCTTGCGGCATTATTTACTAACTAACCTTTTGCACGTGGAAAACACGCAGGGGCGGACAATGCAGTAATAGAGAAAGAGCAATAGTATGAAATATAAATACATATTTCCTCCTAAGTACAATCTTGGGTCCTTCAAGAGAGGCGTGAATAGGCACCTGTCAGGCCGGCATGGCATTCGCAACACCCGCGTACAACCGAATGTCCATGGGCGTCGTTATACACCTTATGGGAGGCTCGGCGCCACATGTCGCGCACTCTATAAAAAAACATAACTTATATGGATAATTTGCATATACATATAACTTTTAATTTATTTTATTTCGTCTTATTTACAGATCTCATACGTACTGCATCAGTAGGGATAGTGTATTATTATTTTAAAAAGTGTAAAGTGTAAATAATTGGTGTATTGTGAGCGTGAAGTGAGGAGGCACTTGTGCGCGTGGGACGCGCGCGGCCGGTGCACGCCGAATTGACGCGTTTGTGACCAATAAGTATTTTGTTGTCACGTTTTCGTTCTATGTGGGGCCGATACTTTAAAAGAATAGCCCCACTGCATCTCTCCCCGTGTATGTCGTAAAAGGCGACTAAGGGATATGACTCCCTTCTTATATTACTAGGTGGTAGGGTTCAACCCGCCCGGGTTGGTACCACCGCACTGAATGAAAGGTCGGTCGAAACGGCTATGTAAATAGTTTGTGTTTTCCGTCCAGTTCAGTGTAGCCGGCACAACCGAAGGGAAGGCTGACGTGGCACCAAGTTCACCCGGTGTTATGGGCTGACATCACGGATGTTGTAGGTGATGAAGCCAACCGCGTCAGTTTCCATAAAAAAAAAAAAAGTTGCGGTTTTTCTTATTTTCTTGTTAGTTTTAGTTTTGTTGTTGCTTGCATTGGCTTTAAAAGTGGAGATACACATCAGATGAAAACTGTATGTATACACGTAGTATGTGATGATAATTCATTTTATATTTTTTAAACATGCGTCACGCACGACGATTATTATCATTGTCGCAGAAACACCCAGTTACTGATTAGCGGTAGAATACCACTTTCACCTTCTTTTTAACCGACTTCAAAAAAAGGAGGAGGTTCTCAATTCGACTGCATTTTTTTTTATGTTTGTTACCTCAGAACTTTTTCTTTCAACACTTTGTGTTGTGTGACAAAATGCAGCAATGTGTATGTGTTGTCAAACATTTATTTCAAAAAGAAAACTGTGATCTTTTTTAGATTTAGAAAAAACATAACATAATGCACTGGCAGTTTGCCAGGCGCAAGTTTTTATACTTTTGGCCATAGAGACAATCTATACTTTTCAAAATTAAAATATTTATTTTAGTTTGTTTCGAATGTAATCCTGTTTTGTTCTGGTTATTGTTTTGCTTTGTAATGTGCAGTTCGGCCCTAGAGTTCTAAATCTCAACATGTAAACTCAATTTCTAACTTGGAATAAATGATTTCACTGCATCGTCTATCCGAGTTTCTTTCAAGATAGAGAACAAGAATATTAAACATTCACTGGTGAAAGTAATCACCAGTGCATTTAAACCACTCATTTAAAGTCCTCCTAAATTTTCTTTAATTATATTCGGTTCATTAACATGATGAAAAAATTTAGTACCGTTTTCCTTTTGAAATAATAATTTGACTAATTTAGAAATTAAGTAAATTAATATAATACCGTTTGGGGCCGGTACCTAAAAAGAATATCCCCACTGCATCTCTCCCCGTGCGTGACGTAAAAGGCAACTAAGGGATAATGACAACCTGCCGTGCTAAAGGGCGACCGGGTAGCCACCTCTCACCTTGGCACGGTCCTTCCACCGAGTTATGCAGCAGGTGGGTTTTCGTTCCTTACTTGCTGCTTGATAGTTATCTTGTTCTAATACATTGCTAAACGTCGTGGTCGGTGTTGTGCTGTAATTTACACGAGTACTTGCAGCACAGCACCGATTACTCTGCTTACCCCGATTGTCGGAATACAGCGTCTTCGTGTATGTATGAATAACTTAGTAGCGGTGCAGATCTTATAATATTATTATTATCTACCTAAATACATAATAATCACTAAAATTGTATCAGTCTTCACAATGCTCGCACCATATGGTGAGCAAATACTTGGACACATCACAACAAACACCCCAAATGCGACACAATTAACGTATACATTTTAAGATGTTAAATAAACATCGAGTATTTCATTTAATAAACTCCCCTCTAGATTAAGAGCGCTAATCAGGCTGGCGAGAGAGGGAGGACTATAACAATGGCACAAAGGAAGGGACCCTTTCAGAATATAATTCGCAACGCCTTTAACTTGTCATATCCTCGTTCATAAAAATATGTATTTTACGTATCGCCTTCCAACGGGGGTGTTACGTGTTTATTTTTTGATACTAAAGGGTTTTAAAGCGACATAAATTAATGTGGAATACTTTGTGAGTGCCATTTGTATTCATTTAAGGGTGAGTGATATGTTAGTAGAATTTGTTTTGGATGTGTAATTCGAAGTTAATGTTTGTGTAACATAGAAAAAGATAATGTTAAAAAAAAGAATAATAATATAGGCTGATTTTGTTACCATGACAGAGGGTTAATCTGTATACAAAAATAAGTAGATTTAAAAAAATAACGGTGGCGAAACAGAAAAAAAAAACTACTCATTCCATATTATTTACAGTATATGAATTTCTAGAGTTAAAACTCTGTAACCTTGTTACATGCGTATGGGACCCGCATTAGGCTAGTTTAAAGTGACAAAGTTCTTGACGTGTCTCCACATTTTAGTGAAAACTGTACCTAACACCTGTACTATTATAAAATGAAATTTTAGTTTATCTTACACGATTAACTTCGATAACGGGTGGAATGATATGGCAGGCACACACAGGAGGTAGTGTTTATGCCGCCTGGGTTGGTACAAACGCACTGTATGAAAGGTCGGTTGAAACGGCTATTTAAATAGTTCGTGTTTTCCGTCCAGTTAAGTGTAGCCAGCACGAACGAAGGGAAGCACTGACATGGCACCTAGATTACCAAGGTGTTATGGGCTAACATCACGGATGTAGTAGGTGATGTAGCCAACCGTGTCAGTTACCATAAAAAAAAACAAGTTCAACCTCTGTAAGCTTGTCACATGTATGGAGCGCGCATTATTTTTTTATTCGTTTATTGACACATTTTCTTTTTTTTATATTAATTTTACATAAAAAAACTTTAATCTAAAATTAATATAAAATAACAAAATGGAATTTCCACCACCGGCGGCGCACAGTGCTGCGTCCAAAGGACAAAAGTCCAAAGTTCGCTAATTTTGAAACGTAATTAGTACTAAATATAACTCATTAGTTATTACCAGACAGTTCGAAAACAACACTAATATTTTTTTAACCCCTTCCTAATGACTTCTACAGCTCTGTAAACTTACTATTTAAACCAACACATTTTAATTATGCATTCATTTGCAAATTATCGAGGTAACGTTATGTGGTATATCTGTATCGTGTGCAGTTTTTCAGTCCTGTTTATTATGGCTGCTGGTTGCCGAAAGTATGTTAAATTTATATTATATTTTTCATCCAAAAAATTCTAGTTAGTTATAATTTTGACTATCACTCTTTTGAGGTATGTCGAAATTTGTAAAGAAAAGTGATTATTAAATTTTGACTAGACTTTTAAAAAAATGTAACCAGATCCACTTCTCAATTTTTTTATATATTGTGGTGCAACTAATGTAGATTACATTTCAGTAAAATTTAGCTGCTAGTTCTTGCTAGCCTTAACTGTGTAATTTTTTTTTCAGGAACTTTGCCGCCCATAAAAAATATCGATCTCTTCGATGCGTGGATCTCTGACCAGTACAACTCCAAACAGGTCGCTGTGGTGGAACAGTTGAAGGTCCAGCTTGGATACGAGGAGTGTCCTGATGCGGTGTATGCTGATTTGAAAGAGGCTGCACGTATTTATTGCCTCAGAATAAAGAAGAAATGGCAAGATTGTTCGGATAAATAAGAGCTTTTTTCTCGAGCCATAAAGAGTGGCTGAATATGAAAGTTCAGCTGCCACAATCTGCTGCGCGCCTTCACGAGACTCCTAATCCCGAAATCGAAGCCGTGCCTGGACCCAGCACGGGACACGCAAGGAAAATGTTTGATGAATCGTCGACTAAAACGAAAAAACGTCGTGTCCAAGAACTGCTAACAACCGCATCTCCTCAGGAGCTGAACTTCGCTGCTTGGGGGTTCGAAACTGATTCAGATTAGACATAAATGTATGTAATATTAGTCAGCCTATATCTTTTTTTAGTTTTTTTTTATGGAAACTGACACGGTTGTGTGATGTCAGCCCATAACACCGGATGAACTTGGTGCCACCTCAGTGCTTCCCTTCGGTCGTGCCGGCTACACTGAACTGGACGGAAAACACAAACTATTTACATAGCCGTTTCGACCGACCTTTCATTCAGTGCGGTGGTACCAACCCGGGCGGGTTAAACCCTAACACCTAGTAAGATAAGAAGGGAATCATATCCCTTAGTCGCCTTTTACGACATACACGGGGAGAGACCGGCCCCACACGGTACAAATAAAATGTACAAATAAATAAATATGTGTATTTTATCGTCAAACTTTGTACTGATTTACTAAGACTGTAAACAATGTTTTTATTAGTAGATTATTGTCATATTTTGTATTTTTATAATAAAAATTGTGTCTGAAGTCTCAAATAAATATTTTTTACTATCCTCGTAACACACTTTATACTTGTCATGTTCCAACTCATTTCGTACTCTCTTAGTAAGGTTAGGTTAGGTTAGGTTAGGGGCTTGAATCTTTCACAGGGTATAGTCGGAAGTTAGTTGTACTAAATACTTTTTATTTCATTCAAATCGACCAAGGAGAACAAAAGTTATGATTTTTGTCCTTTCCTCCCATACTTTCGCAGCACTGTGCGGCGGGGCGAACCCAGGCTACCGATGGTCGGACCCGAGAGAGAGAAACCTCCGGACAATTCGAGCGGTGTCGAGCAAGACCGCCTTCTGCATCTGACCCTTGATCCAAGCAAGTGGCTCTAGCGAGAGCCTCTTTTTTATTATTATTCATTTATTATCACATTCACATATTTACATTAATATTAATTTTAATTATAAAAATACACCACATATACTCAAAATTAATATAAAAATAATAAACGGAATACCGCCGGCGGCGGGAGGCAAGCCTCCAAGCACACCGGCGGGTGCAGGCCGTGGCTACGGAGCTCTCCGAGACGACGCGAGGCAAGCTACGAGCGATAGGTGGTGGTACTAGACACGTAGGCCACCACCACCCCCATCTCGGAGAGCTCCGTATCCGCCGGACTGCACGGCGACGTCGTCGCGCAGCTCTTTTAAACTTCTTCCTCTTCGCGCGCGCGTCGCCTGATGTTCGCACAGCACCACCGGTAGCGGGGGCACTAGACGGGACGTGAGGTCCCGATGACCCCAAACTGGCCGATGGTGGACGTCGCCCTCACCGTAGATGTTGTGGCTCGGCCGACGTCAACGCTCCATCTTCGCCGTCGATGAAATGCACCGGCGGCGTGGTGCTGGGTGGTGTGGCGTGCGTGTGGTGTTGGAGAAGAAAGGCGGCTCTCGTATTGGACGACGCGGGCGCGGGGAGGCCGGGCGACGCGGTGAGCGGAGGCAGTGCTGCTGCGGGCGAGCGGTGGCGGCGGCGACGTCGAAGTCGAGCGCGGCGGCGGCCGGCCGTCGCTGCAGAGCCTGCTCTCCATCACGCAGGTCGCGTCCCGGGTGGTCTGCAGCCGCTACTGTTACCCGGCATGTCGATTTGGGTGGAGTAGTACCAGGGGCGCCGAGCGGCGGCGGTGGTGATGCCGGCACGGTGCCTCCAACCGTGCGGGTCGCTGCGCCGCTGGAGAAGGGTCCGCGCGTGGCGGAAGCTCGGTAGGGTCGTCCCAGGCAAGAAGTTTTTAAAAACAATTTCCAAGAGAAAAAATTTTCGACATGTCGGTTTGACAGCTCTTTTTCTTCTTATTATTATTATTTTGTTAATGAACTAGCAGCAATATGCTGATGTGTTCATGTCTATGATGATCACTGGTGCGGTGTTACTATATTTTGTTATATTTCTTCGATTTTTAAATCTATTTTTGAATGTGTTTATTGAGGGTGCTTCAATAATTTCCTCGGGCAGTTTATTCCAGGTGTTTACGATTCTGTTAGTCAGGAAGTGTTTTCTTGCTTCGGTTGAGAAGCTTGTTACATTGATTTTCAAACTGTGACCTCTTACGTGAGTGTTTGAATTAAACATAAACATGCTTTCCAGCCCTGGGCAGTCATAGTGCCGCTTCAGTATTTTGTATGTCTCTATGAGATCTCCCCTATGTCTTCGTTGCTCCAGCGTTGTTAGTTTGAGGATTTTTAATCTTTTTTCAAATGTTATTTTTCTTAGAGTTTTTGGCAATTTTGTCGCTCTACGCTGTACATATTCAAGTAATTTATGTCCTTGGTAAGATGGTATTATAGGCTAGGTTAAAGTGACAAAAGTTCTTGGCGTGTCTCCACATTTTAGTTAAAACTAAAATGTGGAGACACGCCCACGCCTATTATGCATGTCTCCATATTTTAGTTAAAACGTTATACGGCTTATACTAATGAAATCCGACGTATTATGACCGGATGTTTATAGCACAGCTTGTCACAAGCTGTATAACATCACGCTATTTTAATAGCCTTAGCAGTATGGTTGAAATTGAAGTCGGTGGAAATTACTACTTACGTGTAGGTTATGAAAATTGTGTATAAAACTCCTAAAATAACACGAAGTCTAGATAATTTATAAAAGACAACCCCACTTGGAACTTCCGCATCAGTGAAACATTATTTTCAAATGTCGACACGAAGGAGATGATTATTTAAATTGCTGAGAAATAAAATGTCTGCGGCGAGCGTGCGCGCGATTTTGAAATAATTTGAATGACAATACTTGTCTCGTTGTAAATTCTAATCTCAATAGGGTCGGCCCACTGGCGAGAGGCGGTCCCCCAGTTTATGCTCGCAGTTAACATTTTTATGTGAATTTTTAAATATTTATTGTCAAATTTGTTGAAGATATAGTGGAATGTTGGTGGAAGTAAATTGTATCTAAATGGTTTGACATCGAATTTTTATTTAAGTATAGGTATACGTATTTCAATAATAAATAAGGTTTAACTTTAGCCATTTCTCATCCCTTTGATACCGAAATAACATAGTATTTATTTATTTATCAGCATTTTATTCATGTATGCATGTAACCATAATTTGTCCGCCTGTGCAAAATTTTTCATTTTTCAACTAAACGTTTTCCAACAATACAATCCTCATTATAACTAATAATATTACCTACTAGCGTTTTTCCGCGGCTTCGCTCGCCTTAAACTCTCATTTAAAAAATGGTGTAGTAAGTAGCAGATTTTTACCTCAGATTAGATATATAGACAGAGCATAGATAGAATTATATCATAGCAGCATAGATAGAATATACTTTCTCGAGCCTCCGAGCTACTTTCTGTTTAACGAACGATATACTTTCCTCAAAACATTTAAGTGGTGGTATTTCCTCTAAGAAAGTAAGTCACTAAGCGCGAGGCCCAAGGACGAACTGCTTTTTTAATGTTTTTTTTTATTAATTATACATGAAACGTGCAACCAATTACATTTTATTGTTCTTTAAATATATGCACAGAGCCTGGCCAATTGCAACAGCCTGGCGTTGAATGGGAGGAGAGAGTATGGATATGGATGTATGTGCAAAGTGAGATGCGTATATTATGTATTAGAATGTGCGAGAGGATTTACGTCAGGGAAGTCTCCGGCATGGCACTCTCGGAGGTGATATTGGCTGGTCGGAGCATGCGCTTTGTGCCCTCCGACTCAGCCACACATACCGGATTACATAAAAAAAAAAGTATAAGTCATGTAAACTATACGATTTCTCGACGCCCTGAGGGCGAGACCGAATTGCGTCCTACGATAATACTTTCTCCAAAACAGTAAGTCACTAGGCCGGAGGCCGAGTTTAGTTCGGGTAATCGAAGGCCAAGTCGCATTCAAACTAAGTTTACTTTCTCAAAGGTAGCGCAGGCGAGGCTGATGGGGCTCACTTCTACGATATAATTAATAACGTGCTATGATATTATTGATTGATACAGATCACTCGGCGCGCACGTATAACCCCCACATAACAAATTTTCTATGAAATACATTTTACATACTAGGTTAGTACCACCGTACTGGACGTAAGATGGCCATATTACCTCATAGCAAGCATTGCAGCCTCACCTGTGTTCTCCTCTAGTTCACTATAGCCAGCAATTCCAAAATATGGCACTCTCGGAGGTGGTATTGGCTGGTCGGAGCATGTGCTCTGTCTGGCCCTCTTGCTCGGCCAGCCTTATGGAATTACCTACATAAAAAAATTCTAAAAATTCACATTTTTGTGAAAGACCTACGGGCTGGGTAACAATCGGCTATCATGAATGAGCCTGACGTTAACACGAGCGGATCCAAATAAAAATGAACCCATGCTTAGAGATATACAAAATTTTGCAAGTTTACAAAAATTTATTCAAATCTATCTAGCTGTCTATATGTAGAAAGAATATTGCGTATTTATTATTTTCTCTCGCGGGTCGGCCGCCGCCGCGCACCACCGCTCTTCAATTCACTCGTCATACATTTCAACATTCCATTCATAACTTTTATTATGAAAATAATGAAAAGCTAAAAAAAACTCGCCTTTTTGTGAAATATAAATGTTATTCGTGGGTCAGATTTATGCAAATGTTATTTTTTCAGAAATTTAGATGTATACAATACCTTTATTTACGGATATTTATTTACATTGAAAACTATGAATATACCGAATTAATTAACAATGTAATTGTGAAAAGAATTAACTGTTCACCCTGAATCTTTGAAAATCTAATAGGCCAAGTGCAGAGAAATCCATTACAAACAAGCGTTTATTGAAATGTTGCTTGGGATAACGGGTACTTCTACCGTTTTATCGAACGGACTCAAAATATCGCGCGAGCCAATCCGAAAGTAAACGCTACTATTTTCTTTGTAAATAATATCGTCATTAATATATTCTGTCACATACCTTTCGCCTTTTCAACCCTTTTGTAAACTATCAGCATATACATTTCAACTAAAAACTATCAAAATAACCTACTGTAAACCCTCAAAAAGTAGCAATTTTGAAGCGGAACTCGCTAGGGCGGGCGCCTGCGGTGTAAGGCGGGCGGCACGCGCCGCCGCCGGAAATGACGAGATCCATCTCGGACGGAACGTCAACAACGCACCGGAAGTAGGCGCAGCGTGCGATGATGGCGGCAGATTGTATAGATAGATTATTGCGAATATTATACGCTTAATGGGGGACTAACACTGCTAGATTTTCGTCGAGTGACGATAGGCCGTACGGCGAAAATCGAAAAGTGGTAACCTCGTCAGTAAGGAAGCAGAGAAGATGTTAAAGTATCTGTAAGTGTAAGTAATTGTACCGTGTGAGGCCGGTACTTTAAAAGAATAGTCTCACTGCATCTCTCCCCGTGTATGTCGTAAAAGGCGACTAAGGGATATGACTCCCTTCTTATATTACTAGGTGGTAGGGTTTAACCCGCCCGGGTTGATACCACCACCCTGAATGAAAGGCCGGTCGAAACGGCTATGTCAATAGTTTTCTGTCCAGTTCCGTGTAGCCGGCACGACCGAAGGGAAGCACTGACGTGGCATCAAGTTCATCCGGTGTTATGGGCTGACATCACGGATGTTGTAGGTGATGTAGCCAACCGTGTCAGTTTCCATAAAAAAAAATCTGGAAAAAAAGCAAGAGGTTACCAAAATGTGGCCCGTCGACTCGACGATCGTTGTGCCCATAGTCGTATCAGCGCATGGGCTGATAGCGAACAGCCTCGACGACCACCTAGAGAGGCTCTCGCTGAGTGGTTGGGTCAAGGGTTAGATCCAGAAGGCAGCCCTGCGCGACACTAAGTACACGCATCGTTCGGAGGTTTCTCTCCCTAGGGCCCGACCATCGGTAGCTTGGGTCCACCCCGCTGCCGCCGCCGCGCCGGTGGCGAAGGAGACTCCATTTGTTTTTTTATTAATTTTACATTTTAAGTTTATAAATATGTAAAATTAATATAAAAAAATATGTAAATAAATGGTTTATTAAAAAATTATAATAATTTATTAAGAATTTTATTTGCAGAGATGAAGAGATAAAACATATGTTTTTTTATTTATTCCCCCCTCAATTCCCCGATGGTGGTAAACTAACTATATATCTATGAAAGCATTATACAGGGTGTATGATGACTAAAGGTCATAAAGCAAACCAGGTACTCCTGAGCCTATTTGGAGCAAAAAAGTCAGATGACATTTTGTTGTGCTGTGAACTTTTTTTTCCATACAAAACTAAATAGGTAGGCTCAAATTGTAGCCGACTGGGTTGGTACCACCGTACTGGATGTAAGATGGCCGCATAGCAGCCTCGGCTGTGTTCTCCTCTAGTCCAGTATAGCCAGCAATCCAGGGAAGTCTCCTGTATGGCACCTACCTTCTCGGAGGTGATATTGGCTGGTCGGAGCATGCGCTTTGGCCCCTCCGTCTCAGCAACCCATACCGGGATTACATAAAAAAAAAATTAGTTTGGTATGAAAAAAAAAGTTCACCGTAGAACAAAATGTCATCTAACTTTTTTGCTCCAAATAGGTTCAGGAGTACCTGGTTTGCTTCATGACCTATAGTCATCAAACACCCTGTATGGTACTTAGGTAATCGGATGATAATAATGCGAAGTTTCGGTTGTACATTTATCTAAAGGTTGTAGAAAATGAGTTTTACAAAATCGCACTTTTGGTGATAGTCTAGGCAAATACCCCAGAAGTGAACCTAGAGCGAGGTGGTATGAAGCATTCACCTAGGTGACCTATTAGAATAGCTTTTTTTGTAGATATTCCTTTTTTTGTAGAGTGTGAATTATTATGTTTTATATTTTGTCAAAATTATGTCCTCAAATATATTTAAAATTGTCACAAAAGTACTATGCGACCTCCTCTGAACAAATTTCAATATTTCTGCGTCGACAGATTTTGAGAGGTAATGTTCACATTACTGCTACAAAGTTTAAGTTAATGATCTACCAAACTATTTCCAAGCACTAGTATTTTAATTAATTTGTCAGCCTCCATAGCTCAGTGGTGCACAAGGCCGTACCCAGGGGGGGGGTTCGGGGGGTTGTAACCCCCCCCGAAATAGGTATCCACTATGGCCGGTGTTCAGAAAATATATTTTTGAGCAGACAAACAATTAAAAATTCCGTGGGAACTTCCAACTAAATCACAACACAAAGGACCACGTGTATTGCATTGGGTTGGGGCAATAAACATCGGGCTATTTCGGAGGCGCCTATTGTTTCAAGACAAAACATCTGGCTAATGCTACCTCCTTCCTAGCTACCCCGCAAGCAGACGAGGTGTAGTAGATAAGAAAGCGAGAGTTGGTTTAGTTATCCACCGTAATTCTTAATTCCGTTACGTTCATAGTGTGTGAATGTACCTACTGACGTTGTACACTAGTGAATTTGGAATCTATTTGGTGAGTACATAAATCAGAATTACCTACTTATTAATTTTCATAAATTTTATACAAACTGTTTGATTTAGTAAAGCGATATACAAGTCAAACTGAGGCCCGTTGGCTTAGCCCAATGGGAGATAGGTGTTAAGTAGTATTAATTTACAATACTTATCTCTTTGAATTTTTTTGAGAGGGGTCTGCTAGGAGTTCCATTTTGATTAAATAAATAAATAAGTATGAATTTTACTGCGATGTGGAAGGCCGAAGAGCATTTCTTCTAGTCAAGCTTTTTTTTTTATTAGGTTTAACCACACAGAATCGTTCTGTACATACAAATCTTTAAAATATATAATACATGGCTAGAACTATCTGTACTTAAGGCTAAACACAACATGAACAAATTAAGATACTAAAATTAATAGCTAAAATTAAAAACTTAAGCCAAAGCTTTATTCACATCCAAGAGAATGTACGAGGTTCTCTCAGTAGCGACTCCTGGTGCTGAGTATTGGGTTGGCTCTGGGCTAAGGACTTTTTTTTTCATAATTTCATAACTTACGCGTTAATTTATTTCTACCACAATGAGTTCAAAAACTGACCATTATATTCCCTTTTGCTGTCTTTATGTACATACTTTAATTTCGACAAACTTGGGCAAGGGCGACTGTTTTGAAAAATTTAACGTTTTTTTCAGAAAATGTTCTCGTTGAGAATGGTTTTTCCAAAAGATCTTCCATTGTAGATTTCGCACTGAAGTTTGCCATTATTACCAATAAATAATCACTTTAAAAAAACACCGCACAAGATTCATCGATAACAGGTACATACCTACAAAACGGAATATATACAGCTATCAACTCGCGAGATTTTGTTTACAAAGCAGTCACGCATACACTGTCGCAGCAGCGCGCACACACACGCACAACAACGCACCTAGCCTAGCTCGCTAGTCGCTAAATGCGCTCCCCGCTGCGCCAACTCGAAACGCCTATCAGCGGGTACGCGCGGGACGGGGGAACATAGGCCGCGTGTATGGAATACGATGGCGCGTCAAATGTAGCCAACCGGCAATTAATGCCTTGATGTGTCGTCATTCCTCGCCCGCGTATTTAAAAATAAGGAACGGGATTGACGTTTTAGCTTATTCATCGTGGGTTATACATAATAAAAATATTATTGCCCCGATATTTTTTCACATTTGTTTTTGCTTAATACTTTGATATTAATGCTGGCATTCATTTTATTTGGTTTGGCGGCGCCAACCTAGCCAACTTAAAGGTAAATCGCCGCTGGGTTCTCTCAAGGTGTTTTCTTTCACCGGGGTGTTTTATATTTCTAACTATTATGCACGTACTAGGTGCTATGTCTATGTCAGTGCTTCCCTTCGCCACGACCGAAGGGAAGCACTGACATGGCACCTAGATAACCAAGGTAAAATTAAGGATGTTGCAGGTGATGTAGCTAACAGCAGGTAAGATAAAAAAAAACGGCCAAGTGCGAGTCGAGCTCGCGCACCGAGGGTTCCGTATCGCCATGTCATGGCTAGCGCCACTCACGCCATCAATGGCGTGTTATGAAATGCTTCATATTAGTTAAATGTCATGATTAGTTAAAATGCTTCATAATCTATTCGGTAGATGACTTTTTGGTTTCTTCTATGGGAACCTCTGTGTATTTTTTACTTTTTCTTATTTTTAATATTTGTTGTTATATCGCTATTATATCCACTATTATAAAAAGTGGACCGATTTTCATGCGGATTTTTTAAAAAAGCTTGAAATAAAAGTTAAATTACAAATTTAAAAAACCCCCGACCCTTAAAATGTCAAAAATAATTTCCATTTACTTACTTAAAGGAGTCGGGGGACCGCTAAGTAAATAAAATATAAAAACTCAGAGCTGCGCGGGAATTTACTTAGCGGTCTCCCGACTCGACCCGACGTAAGTGAACGGAAATTACTATTTTTGACTTTTTAAGGGTCGGGTTTGTTTTATTATTTGTTGTTATATCGGCCATAATATAATAACACATATTCTGTGAAAATTTCAACGGGCTACCTTTACGGTTCAAGAGATACAGCCCTCGAACGGACGGACGGACGGACGGACGGACGAACAGACAGACAGACAGACAGACAGACAGACAGACAGACAGACAGACAGACAGACGACGTAGGCTTAGTAATAGGATCCCGTACCGGACACGGAACCCTAAAAAATCGTGTAACAAAAGAATTAGATTTTTTTAGCTAACATTATAGATTGATTTATATCCGAAACTAAATAGCTTTCGCTGAAAATGTTTTATTTAAAAGAAAAAACATTTTTACTTTCTCCATACATTTTTAAATACCTATTCCTGAAATATAAGGGTGAAGATCTTTTTTTTTTGCCCAAGTGGTGGAACAAAAGATGTTTAGAATATGAAATACTACACGCTCAGCCTTCATGCTAACACCCATTTTTGAAAGAGGGCGTTTAATGAAATACCTACATTACATGCACACTGTGCATATATAGGTCTTTCAAAATTAGTTAATAGTACGCTAAGGGCCCCCCTGTATCATATAGGGAGTAAAACCTATATAATGTTTTTTGGACCTTGGGCTTTTTTTATGTAAATTTTTTTTTTATGTATTTAAATAAAAAAATAGGTGGTTGATTTTTATAGCCTTACCGATTCAGTTTCATAACAGTAACAAAAAAGTCTTTATTACCATTATGATGTAACACGTGTAAGTTGGTAAAAAAATGAAATTCTTTCTATCCCATACTAATAAAACTAAAATTGTGGTTTTTCACAATTTCTGAAAGAAATAGGTCTATATATTGGAAGACTTTTTTGTTCCTGGCATGAAACTGAAACGATTAAGAAAAACATTTTTTTTTTTAATTTTATCTTAAAAAAAGATTTTTCTGTAAAAAGAATGTTTGTTCTTCAAAAGTGATCGATTTCGGATACAGCACCCCCCCCCCCCCCCCCCCCCTCATCCTTAGCGTACTATTAACTAATTTTGAAAGACCTTATATAACGTAGGTACATGAGTTTACAAATATTTTTTCGAACCTTGACCCCCCCGAAACAAAATCCTGGGTACGGCCCTGGTGGTGCAGACAGTCAACTGTCGCTATTGAATGTTAGCAACGCTGGGTGCGGTCGGAACTTGAAGGGTGACCGCTGACCGTTGGAGGCTGACCGAGGTTCGGATTCCTCGTAAAACTGTAGGTCCCTTCCCTGCTAATCTTACGTGGTGGTAGGGTTTAACCTGCCCGGGTTGGTACCACCGCACTGAATGAAACGTCGGTCGAAACGGCTACGTAAATAGTTTGTGTTTTTCGACCAGTTCAGTGTAGCCGGCACGATCAAAGGGGGAAGCACTGACATGGCACCTAGTTCACCCGGTGTTATGGGCTGACATCACGGACGTTGTAGGTGATGTAGCCAACCGTGTCAGCTTCCATAAAAAAAAAATTATTGAAATGCGTATTATCTCTTTGAATAGGTACACGCCGCACTACGGAAACACACGATAGAGAGCGGACCAACAAAATAATAGGCAAGTTTTGTTTTCATTGCGCCGCCGGTTGCCGCCAGGGGGCGCCGAATATCGCCATTTCCGTAGCGGCCACGGTAATGACGATATGGTGCTCTAGCGCTTTCCTGCCTACCCTCTCCGCTGCATCCGTAGCATGGAAATAAACACATAGACAGAGCATTGCACACATTAACATTTCCACTTGTTAGTCAACATTTGGTTGACATGCACTCCATTTTCATTTAATTTTTCGCACGTTAGTAACCTTACTTACAATCCCAGGAATGGCTGGCAGATAAATTACTTTAGGCTTCGCCTTTTAGTCCGCCCTTTGTCACTTCTCTTGTGCAATAAAGGACATTTCATTTCATTTCTTTTCATTTCAATTTCATTTCATTTCATTTCATTTCATTTCATTTCATTTCATTTCATTTCATTTCATTTCATTTCATTTCATTTCATTTCATTTCATTTCATTTCATTTCATTTCATTTCATTTCATTTCATTTCATTTCATTTCATTTCATTTCATTTCTTTTAATTTCTTTTAATTTCTTTCAATTTGCAGCAGACTGAATGTATTTTAGTAAATAAGTGTGACAGTGATATACATACATCTGTTATTTCGCCTTTGTAAACTTTCTTTCATGTCCTCAACAAGTCGATCCCTCTTCTAGGTAGCTCCCCACTTATTCGATACCTACGGTGCTCTAGCGCTTTCCTGCCAACCCCTCTCGACTCATCAACAGTGATTGCGCGTCTCGCTGCAACGCAGTTATAGCTACTACGTCAAATTCCAGATCTCAAATATGGGGGAACTTAAATAATTCAATAATAATTCAATAATGGGCTTTCAATAATTTTATTAGAATCGTTCGCGTTTTTTACAAAATTTACTTAATTTACTGCAGGGCATTTCACACTTGCCGACTCTCGTTTATCAACACGCGTGTTACTAGTCGCCTGATGGAAATTGTGGGTATTTATAGATACCTAACGTTTGGGACAAAGTTAATTATATGAAGTGTCGTTTAGCAGTTTTCGTGTCAACTACTATTATGTACGTTCTGGAGATAACGATAATAAATCAATTATAATAAAAAACGAGTAGGTAGACATAGCACGATGACTCAGAGTGCCAGCCACAAGTAAGCTTAAACTCCGCGCATTTGATCTGCCCATAGACAAGCATTTTCATGTCATGGGGCTGGGCACTATACTTTATATTTTCAAATTAAAATTATACGCTGAACCATCACTGTATTGCCTTCTAATTGTGAAGTAAACGATTAATTTATTATTATTAATATTTTGGAAACTGACGCCAAACTCTTCTGGACATCAAACTCTATTTACAAAATTTCTACTTTTTATCGTCCAGATTCGGAGAAAATAAGCAGAGTACAGACAGTCAGACAGACGAACAAGATTGGTATCCTATAAGGGTTCCGTTTTTTTTTCCTCTTTAGAGGTACGGAACCCTCAAATTATATAATTGTACTTAGGTATTGTGCAAAAGCTATATCGCTAAGTTATAGTCGCACTATCTAAAAGTTGTAAAATTATAACTTGTGGGTTTTTTTTTATGTAATCCGGTATGGGTGGCTGAGTCAGAGGGGCCAAAGCACATGCTCTGACTAGCCAATATCACCTCCGAGAAGGTAGGTGCCATACCGGAGACTTCCCTGGATTGTTGGCTATACTGGACTAGAGGAGAACACAACCGAGGTTGCTATGCGGCCATCTTACATCCAGTACGGTGGTACCAACCCAGTCGGCTACAATTAGAGCCTACCACCTAGTAAGACGCAAAGGGAAGGGACCTACAGTTAAGGTATCAAAATTCATAGAATTTTGTTATGGGAATTTCGTTACGCTGGTCTTCATCGCCATACCTCTACTCGTTTCTATGTTCTGTGTCCTGGAGTGTCACACAATCAATAACCAGTAAAACATTAGCTATCTACAACACGTATATAGGTAAATATAAGTAAGTATGTGGATTGCGATAGCAATATGGTTGCTTAGCACCGTATCAGACAGGCTCACTCCAATAAATGAACCAGTGAGGCATCGAACCACGTCAAACGTGGCTACCTTCAGCATAAGACATTTCACCAACCTAATGTTGTGTGTGTGTAGAGTGTATGTCATTTGATTGCGGCTTGTTTGATTGGCACAAAATTACCAGTTACAGACCGACCAAGTTATCTGTGAACTGAGTGGTGCGCTGCCATCGTTTCATTGTTGCCAGTGTTGTGAATGTCCCCGTTTTATTTGATGTTTCATTATCGAACAGTTCAGTTGGTATGTTGCTTTGTGCAAACAATATTGATACTGATTTATTGATATTCTTAGTAGAGGAACGGTTCGAGAGTGTAACATCAAATAAAACGGCGGCATTCACGATTGCACCGGAACTTTACTGCTACTACCGTTTACCGTACGGTGTTGTCACGGCCGGCGCGGCGCCGCACCGCGCCATGGCGGTGACGACGCGGCGCGACTGTGGCCGGGCCCTAAGTCAAGATATTTTACGTAATATGTGGTTGACTATTTAGAATAGCTATTTTGCTACAATTATCGGCCACAAGACGTGCACTGCTGAACATACGCCTCCCCCATAGATTTTATTACTTGTTTGTTATCAAAACTATGCATGTGAGTATATTATGCTAAAAAAATTGGTTGTCTGTAAAGTCGGTTTACGAACGATAGTTTTACGTGATAACGTCATAAAGTGGTAAAACTACTGGGAACGGTTGGTACTTTAAAAACTAATAATATTAATTATCAATATAAACTTTAAGTTTGTAAATTTCTAGATAACACACATCTACCTACTTTATCAATAATCCTACATAACGCCATCTACATATCAAAGCGCATACTACAACGTTGCAACACCTACCTAACTGCGAATCAAGTAAACTACCGCTGAAGTATTTCATTTATAATCCTATATAACGCCATCTACATATCAAAGTGCATACTACAACGTTGCAACACCTACCTAACTGCGAACGCCATGAAATCTTCACCTACTGTTGAACGAATTCGCTTCGCTAGTACATGATCGATTTAGCCGGGTGGTTAAGACGTCTGGTTGGTCACACAATATTGGTGGCAGGGACCGCGGGTTCGAGGCTCGCAAAAGACGGACAAATGTATTTTGTATTTCCTACTCTCCATATATGCCTCTCTATCGCTTTTTACGGGCTCTCGCTTGCACACACAGGTTCAGATGGAACGTGACACTTTTTCGTGCGTGCAGCCGGTGTTCATCAATTTATAAGACGTGACGTTGTTACGTCAATAAATAAAAACCAAATATTGGTATAAACAAATATCTTATTCGTATATAGTGAAATAAATAGAGGATGCAATTTCAATGTGAAAAATGAGTATGTACTCAAAAATAATTGTTTTTATTCAAATCCTGGTTTACAATAAGGTATAATCTGATCACTTGATTTCGCTGTGATTTCAGTTGTACACGTTTACACGTATTATGATAGTCGTGATCAATAGGCCACACCCCAGGCATATTGTTTTGGGTGTTTTCTTTTTCCTTTTTTTCTTGCGAATATCTAGATCTCCAAGCAGTTATTTCGTGTTTTTCCTTGTTTTTCTAGTACATCCAGAAGCCATTTGTAGGTCGGTATTTCTTTTCTCACCGAATAAAATTTATGAACTTTTCTTCAGATGACCTCACGGTAAAATGAATCAACACGAATAAAACCATCTTTCTTTGTCTTATTTTACCAGCTGTTGTGACTTTTGTATGTGTTTCTTCTGCAGCGTTCTTTTCCTTAACAATTTTGGAAATGAGCCCTTTACTTACACCTGAAAATTCAATCAATCACAAAACTTCAAATTAAAATGTATCTGTTATGTGGGAAAAATTTGGTTTACAACTGGCAACACTAATCTGTAGCAGCTTATATTCTTTTGTACATCTGATGAAATGGAATTATCGGCGCTTGTTGTCGAGGATCCTCTTCTAAAACTATTTTACTTTTAGGATTAAATTCCGGGCATCACTGTGAATAGCTTTCGGCATGATAAAATGCTCTATAGAGACAGAAAACTCGAACTGAACACGCTTTGACATATATGACAGCCGAATGACACTTCCGTTAGTTCCTGATCTGCCACTTCACAGATAACTTGGTAGGTCTGTACAAGCGAAGGAAGATGTTGAATGTCACAACGCTGATGTGTAAGCCTACTAGGAGGCTGTCGTCGGAATAACGAAATTAAATCAAATCCATTTATTTGCACACATTACCTATCAAACAATATTAACACCCAGCATTAAAATCGAGATCTTGAGGCATCGTCATTATACATAAAAAATGCTTAAATAATAAATAAATTGTATTCCCATTAAATAGACTGATGGTCACAGTATCTAACAATAATCTTCACATTTCACCCCTAAATTGGTTTTTATTATGTAATAATATTGAAATAATTTAAATAATATAAGGTTTTTCCTTATTGCAGGTATTTAGCTGTAATTTAAATAGTTTTATGTCCTTATTGTTCTCTCGTAACTCATTTGGTAGTTCATTAAAAATATTTATACTATTAAATACCAAACATTAAGCTGTCTTATGTAGAGGCGAGAAGTATTTGTTTGAATTGATCGCAGTCATAAAAAAAAATCGGGGTCACATTGTCTGTGAGTTTTACTTCAACGGGAGAAAAGCGGGCACAGCTAGTCTAGTACATACATATATACCACACGCTGTATCCCGACATCGCGGTAAGCAGAGTAAGCGATGTTGTGCTGCAAGGAAGGTAAAATACAGCACAACACCGACCACGACGTTTAGAAAAGTATTAGGACAATAATTCTCAAGCCAGCAAGTAAGGCACGAAGACCGACCTACTGCCCGACTCGTTGGTAGGACCGTGCCAAGGTGAGAGGTGGCTAGCCTATCGCCATTTAGCATGGCATTTCGTCCTAACCCCTTAGTTGCCTTTTCTTTTACGACATGCATCGGGAGACACGCAGTGAGGCTATTATTTTTAAGTACCGGTGGCCCCGCACGGTACTAGCCTAGTGTTTTTTTTTATTCAACTTTTTTTTATTGAAATAACAATTCGTTAAACATATTCAAACAATATAATATCAAATAACAGAAAATAAACTTTCAGACAAAATTTCTGTACTAACTATTAAACATATTATGTTGTGTCTGTATGTTTGTTTGTTGTTGTTGCATACATTGATAAGTTTGACATTTGAGCCGACTACCTCTACGACGATAGCCTCTATAAATACGAATTGTTTTGTTTATGTAATCCGACATTATCGATTAAATCGGCTACCACACTCGTGATGTCATTTTATATTCCTTGCGGAAGTAGGTGCCATGGCAATGCTTCAGTAAGTAAGTATACCATATATGACACATAAAGATCCTCTGAGAAAAATTTTACTGATTACTAAACCTTAGTAAAATTTTACTAAGCTGATATAGGTTTGTAAATATTTTGTGTTTTCCGTCCAGTTCAGTGTAGCCGGCACGACCGAAGGGAAGCAAGCACTGACGTGGCCACAGAATACTTAATAGGTACTATACGTGCCACCAAGTTTACCCGGTGTTATGGGCTGACATCACGGATGTTGTAGGTGATGTAGCCAACCGTGTTAGTTTTCATAAAAAAAAAAGTTGTTTTTAAACGGTTTTATTTAGCTTGACTTCGTATATTTGTTTCTATCTTTGTTTCAAATCTTGCGACAACTTTTTCAACTACTTCTACTGAACCGATTTTTATGAAACTTTGCACACACATTGAGTTCTCGTGACAATACAATATTATGATAATTTCAACTTGGTAACGAGGGTCTGATGATGGAGTCAGGAGGTGGACAGTGGAACTCTTCAGCCGATACTAGTAACCCCCTCGAGTTTGGGCTCATATGGTTGGTTTGGACGAGTGTCCCATACTCCTACCAACACACTTGGTGACGAGGGTCTGATGATGGAGTCAGGAGGTGTACAGTGGAACTCTTCAACCGTTACTAGTAACCCCCTCGAGTTTGGGCTCATTTGGTTTGTTTGCACGAGTGTCCCATACTTCTACCAATACACTTGGTGACGAGGGTCTGATGATGGAGTCAGGAGGTGTACAGTGGAACTCTTCAACCGTTACTAGTAACCCCTTCGAGTTTGGGCTCATTTGGTTGGTTTGGACGAGTCTCCCATACTTCTACCAATACACTTGGTGACGAGGGTCTGATGATGGAGTCAGGAGGTGGACAGTGGAACTCTTCAACCGTTACTAGTAACCCCCTCGAGTTTGGGCTCATTTGGTTGGTTTGGACGAGTGTCCCATACTTCTACCAATACACTTGGTGACAAGGGTCTGATGATGGAGTCAGGAGGTGTACAGTGGAACTCTTCAACCGTTACTAGTAACCCCCTCGAGTTTGGGCTCATTTGGTTTGTTTTGACGAGTGTCCTATACTTCTACCAATACACTTGGTGACGAGGGTCTAATGATGGAGTCAGGATGTGTACAGTGGAACTCTTCAACCGTTACTAGTAACCCCCTCGAGTTTGGGCTCATTTGGTTGGTTTGGACGAGTGTCCCATACTTCTACCAATACACTTGGTGACGAGGGTCTGAGGATGGAGTCAGGAGGTGTACAGTGGAACTCTTCAACCGTTACTAGTAACCCCCTCGAGTTTGGACTCAGATGGTTTGTTTGCACGAGTGTCCCATACTTCTACCAATACACTTGGTGACGAGGGTCTGATGATGGAGTCAGGAGGTGGACAGTGGAACTCTTCAACCGTTACTAGTAACCCCCTCGAGTTTTGGCTCATTTGGTTTGTTTGCACAAGTGTCCCATACTTCTACCAATACACTTTGTGACGATGGTCTGATGATGGAGTCAGGAGGTGGACAGTGGAACTCTTCAACCGTTACTAGTAACCCCTTCGAGTTTGGGCTCATTTGGTTGGTTTGGACGAGTGTCCCATACTTCTACCAATACACTTGGTGACGAGGGTCTGATGATGGAGTCAGGAGGTGGACAGTGGAACTCTTCAACCGTTACTAGTAACCCCCTCGAGTTTGGGCTCATATGGTTGGTTTGGACAAGTGTCCCATACTTCTACAAATACACTTGGTGACGAGTGTCTGATGATGGAGTCAGGAGGTGTACAGTGGAACTCTTCAACCGTTACTAGTAACCCCTCGAGTTTGGGCTCATTTGGTTGGTTTGGACGAGTGTCCCATACTTCTACCAATACACTTGGTGACGAGGGTCTGATGATGGAGTCAGGAGGTGTACAGTGGAACTCTTCAACTGTTAATAGTAATCCCCTCGAATTAGGGCTCATTTGGTTTGTTTTGACGAGTGTCCTATACTTCTACCAATACGCTTGGTGACGAGGGTCTAATGATGGAGTCAGGAGGTGTACAGTGGAACTCTTCAACCGTTACTAGTAACCCCCTCGAGTTTGGGTTCATTATTTGGTTTGTTTGGACGAGTGTCCCATACTTGTCGAACGCAAATGTACCTATGAAACAGACATACCATCTGTTCAAATTGATTTTGGAAGGGACGGCGGACACCTTATCCATCCTAAAGCCATACAGTTCCCAGCAAAGTTTAATTAAGGAACAGCTGAGAGACGGATATTACCGATAATTTTATCATGGGCCTCCACTATCCATAAAATGCAGGGCAGTACTGTTGACCATGCTGTCGTGTATTTGGGCTCCAGACTATTTGAGGAGGGTCAAGGGTATGTTGCATTGAGTCGCGTTAAGTCTTTAGAAGGGCTATGTATTGAGGAGCTTGATTGTGAGAAATTGACAGGTAAGAAACCGAGTAACAAGATGCAATGAGAGAGTTGGAAAGGATGAGGAGTTTGCGTAATGAATGATACGAGCCAAAAATCAAACTAAAAACGAGTAAATAAAAAAATAGGTAAAAAAACTTTTAAGTTAAACGGTTTTATTAAAAAAAAACTAGAAAAAAACATCAGGTGTACAAAAAACTAGAAAATAATAAGGACACAAACCTGGGCCTTCTTAAGATTTTACGTCTGGGTAAAAAATCGTGCAGTACTAGCGTGCTGTCTTCTCATGTCGGATGCCAAAGGGCAATTTGTGTCGCTGCGTCAGCGGAATAAGTAATAAATTGAGACTTTTAACAGACTAATATAAAAACGTGGGGCGTATAATATGCGTAATAACATGCGCCCCACGTTTTTATATTAGTCTGTTAAAAGTCTCAATTTATTACTTATTCCGCTGACGCAGCGACACAAATTGCCCTTTGGCATCCGACATGAGAAGACAGCACGCTAGTACTGCACGATTTTTTACCCAGACGTAAAATCTTAAGAAGGCCCAGGTTTGTGTCCTTATTATTTTCTAGTTTTTTGTACACCTGATGTTTTTTTCTAGTTTTTTTTTAATAAAACCGTTTAACTTAAAAGTTTTTTTACCTATTTTTAGTAATCAACATCATACATATTTTCTCAGTGGAAGTTCTAAAACTTCACGTAACAAAGTAACATACGTGTGTCTTCACTTTAGGATGTGATTGTACCTACGAACAAATCCAGGGCAGGCCTTCAGTGTCGAGATTCCGGGAAAATGCCCAGTGCATAGTAATCTCGAAAGTGCATTTTCCCAGCGATGGGCGTGTCCTAAATCAGCCAATGCTCACCCGAGCGTGATTAGGCCACGCCCATCTGCGCGCTTCGATGCGCTTCTACTGCGCAAGAAGAGGAAAACGGTACGAGTTGAAGAGAGATGGGGCAGCAGGCTCTCCTTGAAGATAGCATTCTAGAATATTTCTTGAACGACACCAGGCTATGTGCTGCTAAGTATATAATGTACCTACGCTGATGTAAATTGGGAATATTAGTTTTCCAGTAAATAGTGACATATACCTACCTAGAGGGTTACGCTTTGAAACTGTCTAAATTAGTGTATGAATTGAATTTAAAATTACTTACTCGGACTTATATTTCTTCTCTTCTGCATACTTACGAACTAAACTATGGTAGATACCTATGTACTACTTAGTAATTTAGCATGTATTAAATTAAAAAAAAAAACACTGTGCACGAAGATTCTTCGAAAATTCAAAAATCTCATCGGTGAATAAATACTTCGGACTCGAAATCCGATCTTCTCGCAACTGGCTTGTCCGTCCACCAACGTACTCGTACCTTCAAGTGCAATCGGTATCTATGTTAGGTGGGCCACTCTCCACAGTGTAGTGGAGAGATACCATGCTGAAAGTCTGTCGAACGTAACTGTTTAAAAAATATAGTTTTTCACCCAGCTCCTGTAGTCGATGGTTATCGTTACGACTGAGGAGGTATTGGCATGGCACACGACAGGAACATGATTTCAATAGGCCGACATCATTAGTGCTTCATTCAGAGTTCACTGCTCCGCGGAATAAACGAAGGACGTTGTGCTCCAGTGAGCGCTAAGTTTTTTCCTCTCCTAGTTTACAGGAAAATCTAAACGAAAGTGTTAAAATTCTCAATAAAAACAGAATGGTACAAAACCCTCTCTCTACACGGGAGTTGGACTTTCACTTGACCGCTTTTCAATATGTAAATTTTACCAACTAATAAAGTATATACATTTCACACGGTTGTCTAAAAATCTATATGTTCCATTACTACTCTAGAATCACAAGTTATACATTTATAAGTATAAACTTTGAGAATTCGTCGCCAATAATAAAATATCGACCACCGGAAAATACACAACTATTTGCTTGTAACATCCAGCGTACAGTTGCACGCAAGTTGCTCACTAAATCCCTTATTAAATGCGAAATATATCCCGAAGGAAGCTATAAAAGTAGGAAGTTTAGCGAAGATACGACGAACGGAGCAAGGGACGGTCGGGGTAAGGATGGGCCAAATTTGCATACACATAGCTTAACGTCTCGAAACTATATGCGGGGTTGGAGCAGAATGGAGAATGACGTTGGGGAAAATCGGGAAACTATTCGAAAATCTGAAATGTAAGATCGTTGTTTAATATGGAGCATTTTTTTTTATGGGAAGCACGACGTATGGCGCGCGTCAGACTAACGCAGGCGTGTAGTCCGACGGCGCCCAAGGGCATTTGGATAATTACGGGGGCTGCGAATACCATGTCGGTCGGCTAGGTGCACCATCACAATATGTTTGAGGACGTCAGACTGTACATTGGAAAATAATGGGAAATTCAAATAAAAGTGTACACTAAAATGGCACCCAGTTCTAAAATAATAAATGTATAGTCGAGTCAATACAGTTGCAGCTGGTGATACAGCCAGCCATGGCCATATGCCAAAAAATATCTTTAAAACTCGAAGAATTTTCGAAAAAAGTAAGTGAATTATACTCGGATAACTCCTATGAAGGGTAATACCACAGCGTTTTTGTGCTCTGTGGTAATAGCGTGCGAATCTCTAGAATGCTAAAGTGTTTAATTTAAATTAAATCTAATATCTTTATTCATTTATTTTGACAGTTTCAATAATTCTTACTCCAATTTTTCTTGTCTGTATTGTTTTTTTTATCTATTGTATGCGTCAAGAGCATTTAATTAGGTATATGGCCGTCAGACTATCAAATGCTTATATTAGAAACAGCGTTGCCGCGCTCCGCGGGATTAAATCTTCTTGGTGTGTGTATTGTATTGGCCAAAATAAATAAATACACTTAATTTCATTTCAAAATAAATATTTCGTCTAGCAAAAACTACAGCGTTACGCTTCCTACAGACTAATTGTTAAGCATGCATGTATTAACTGAAATAAAAACATTTACCAACTGTTGTGCAAGTACAAATGTTGATAGCTGTACTGTGGGCAAGTTTACATAGATGTGTGAAACAGAACCATTGGCAACTCGAGTTTATAACGTAGTACTATTGATCAAACTCGAAATGAGAAAGCTTGCCGACTGCCGCGGCAAACGAGGCAACATGTAGGTATATCCCATTGTTACAAGTGTTATTGTTAATTATTTCGTTAAAATCTCGGTAAATTTAAGAAAACGTGAAAATACATAAAAAAAATTTATATTAATTACATCATTTAATAAAAAAATACAAATTTTTTATGATATTTCGAAAAATTTGTCGTCTTCACATAAAATTGTTCATATTTAATATCTAAAAAATTCATTTCCAACCGTTTGCCTCAAGTGAGCAGGAATATCTTATTATAATACTTTTCTACCACAATGTTTCTTACTTTTATGACGTCTCATAAAATACGGTTATAGTCTGCAGCCGCCTCCACCGCCCCACCGCCCCACCGCCCCACCGCCCCATCGTGTGGGGTGGGCCGGGGGCGGTCACAACGTACCTACTCTGCTGTATGTTCCTGGTGATTTATGGTGAAATTATAGACGTATTCTGTTCAGAAATATTCGATTTTTACAAAGTAATATCGATTAAACAAGTAATTACTTTTATATTGTGCAAGAAAAAAATGAGATAGTTATACCTAGTATAAGAATTAGTTTAGTTGATATTCTGTCATAATTAATACGAGTTGCTTTATTTTGCGCTTAATCCGATCAATATTTTCATACATATATATCACACGCTGTATCCCGACAATCGGGGTAAGCAGAGTAATCGGTGTTGCGCAACAAGAACTCTTGTAAAATACATCACAACATCGACCAACGCGTTTAATTAAGTGTTCGGACAAGATAATTATCAAGCAGCGAGTAAGTAAGACACAAAGACGCACCTGCTGGACGACTCGGTGGAAGCACCGTGCCATGGTGAGAGGTGGCTAACCTGTCGCACTTCAGCCTTTCGTCCTTATCCCTTAGGTCGGCTTTTAAGACACGCACGAGGAGAGATGCAGTGGGCTATTATTTTTAAGTACCGGCCCCACACGGTACTTTCAATACTGAAAATATTGATGAATGTAGTCCGTATTACAGGTTAAAAGTTCATTGCGCACTGCAATAAACGAGTCCTTCATCGCAGGAGAGTTTTGCTGCAGCTGCGACGGACGGCACTATGCGAGTTTTCTCCCCAGAGATTATTAACCTGTTTTGGTGGTTTAAAAAAAAAATTACCAGGGTCAAATTACAGAAGACGCATCTTCTTTAATTTAACCCTAACCTAATGTTGAGGCGGAGCATGTCGTTTTTGTTAAACTCCCATAGTGCAGTTTGGCTGCTACCACAGCAGCTGCGTCAAAGCTCTCCTGCGATGAAGGAATCGTCTGTAATAATGCACCCTGCACGCTTCACACTTTGCATACACTCGTATACCTACATCATCGTATGAGAAGGGCGCCGGCAGCTTTCCATTAAGGGTAATGGTTTCGGAGTCCAGACGGCGCGCGAGGCTGACTGTAGATCCGACAATAAATCAAGTGAACGCAGTCTTTGTAGGAATGAAAATATTTTCAGGAATGATTTTTTCATACTACTGCGTAGAGTTTACGTCGGCGTGATTTGAAAACGTTTGATCACGAGATGTTTTTAAATCGATTTCAGAAGGAAGTTAGGGCATATAAAACTAAATGTTAAAACGTGACATTTGTGTACCTATTAATAATGTTATGTTTAGGTATGTAAGTAATACGCGAGAGGTCACAAGAAGATAGCTCAAACCGTTCAGGAGCTACAGACAGACGGACGGACGGACGGACAGACAACGGGCGAAGGGTCCCTAGTCCCTACCAGCGTCGTTGGCTACGAAACCCTTAAAATGGAATATTCCCATATGCAGCGTTTATGAAAAACTAGCTGAGCCCGCGGCTCCGCTCGCGTGAAATTCGTATTTCAAAGAAGACGGTAAGTAACTGAGGGCGAGGCCGAAGGCCGAGCTGCGTTCAGGAAGACTATAAACCTTCTTGAAGAAAGTAAGTAACAAAGGGCGAGGCCGAAGGCCGAGCTGCGTTCAGGAAGACGATAAACCTTATCTAAGAAAGTAAGTAATTAAGGGCGAGGCCGAAGGCCGAGCTGCGTTCAGGAAAACTATAAACCTTCCGAAGAAAGTAAGTAACAAAGAGCGAGGCCGAAGGCCGAGCTTCGTTCAAGAAGACTATAAACCTTCATGAAGAAAGTAAGTAACAAAGGGCGAGGCCGGAGGCCGAGCTGCGTTCAGGAAGACGATAAACCTTATCTAAGAAAGTAAGTAATTAAGGGCGAGGCCGAAGGCCGAGCTGCGTTCAGGAAGAGGATAAACCTTCTCGAAGAAAGTAAGTAACTGAGGGCGAGGCCCAAGGCCGAGCTGCGTTCAGGAAGACCATAAACCTTCTCGAAGAAAGTAAGTAACTGAGGGCGAGGCCAAAGGCCGAGCTGTGTTCAGGAAGACGATAAACCATCTCTAAGAAAGAAAGTAATTAAGGGCGAGGCCGAAGGCCGAGCTGCGTTCCGGAAGAGGATAAACTTTTTCGATGAAAGTAAGTAACAAAGAGCGAGGCTGAAGGCCGAGCTGCGTTTAGGAAGACTATAAACCTTCTCGAAGAAAGTAAGTAACTGAGGGCGAGGCCGAAGGCCGAGCTCCATTTAGGAAGAGGATAAACCATGGGTCAGGCCGAAGGCCGAGCTGCGTTAAGGAAGAGGATTAACCTTCTTGATGAAAGTAAGTAACTATGGGCGAGGCCGAAGGCCGAGCTGTATTCTGGAAGACGATAAACCTTCTCGATTTCTCGATGAAAGTAATGGCATTTAGATAAACGATAAAACTTCTTAAATAAAGTAAGTAACTAACGGCGAGGCTTCAGGCTAAGCTGAATTCTAAGGGCGAGGCCACCGTCACACCCATCCCCCCTCCCCCCCCTCTTCCCCATTTATTTGTTTTGAGTAGCTATAATTATGATTTTCCTTTAAAAAAACGATATTCCCATACAATCTTTAACACTCCGTTTCCGTTTCCGTTTCTCCCTCTCCCTCTCCCTCTCCCTCTCCCTCTCCCTCTCCCTCTCCCTCTCCCTCTCCCTCTCCCTCTCCCTCTCCCTCTCCCTCTCCCTCTCCCTCTCCCTCTCCCTCTCCCTCTCCCTCTCCCTCTCCCTCTCCCTCTCCCTCTCCCTCTCCCTCTACCTCTCCCTCTTCCTCTCCCTCTCCCTCTCCCTCTCCCTCTCCCTCTCCCTCTCCCTCTCCCTCTCCCTCTCCCTCTCCCTCTCCCTCTCCCTCTCCCTCTCCCTCCATCTCCCTCCCTTCCGTTGAGTCTGGCCATCATCGATACTTGGAGTAAATACAGACAGACATACAGACATACATACAGACAGACAGAAAGCAGACGTTGGATTTTATTAAAGGTAAGGAAGAAAGGAAAGGATAAGGATAAGGGGGATTCCATCGCTCTACCTCCACCTCCCCTCCCGCCCCTCCCTCACCCCCCTCCCTATATGCCATTACTTACCCCCCCCCCCCCCCCCCCCTCCCCCCCTCCCCTCCCCCTTCAGGATATTGTAATGTCATCGGTTCTTACTCGGGTGAATGATTCCGTGTTCGTTACATAGAAATACAAGTGCTCTCATATTTCACTGCTACCCTCATAAGCCATTTAGCGTGATAGTAAGTAGCCTATAGTTGATGGGAAGAATCAAGCTATCCGTAGAATTTTGTTTTATTAAAATCGGTTCAGTGGTTCTCGAGTTATAAGCGGACAGACAGACAGACAGAAAGCAGACGTTGGATTTTATTAAAGGTAAGGAAGGATTGGTATGTTCTTTTCAATCCAGCCTGGCCGCATTTATCTCGACGGAAACCACAAAATTTTAAATAAATACAATATCAGAATATCGTTATCAATATCATCCAGCAGAATAAAAATTCTACGTTCGAATTAAATCAGAATTCATGAGGACCTAGCATGAAGTTGTACATACGCGGAAGCTCCACATACATATATAAGTACATGTTCTAGACTAGTGGCATCTAGGTATGGTAATAGCATAAGGCAGGCTGAGAGCTGTAGGCTCTCAACAATCGAGGGAATGCATAATACACGTGTACCGTCCAGAACCAACTGGGCCGTGTGGGTCGGGCCTTATGAAACTGCTAGAGTGGTTGAATCGGAATTTTTAAATTGGGAAGCGCGACTGTTGGCACCGATCCACCTATTCTATGCTATTCTATTCTTTTTCCATCCTTATTCTAGTCTATTTTTATTTTAAACTAGCTTTTTCCCTCGGCTTCGCTCGCGGTAGACTCGGTTTAATAGCAAATCCGATTTAAACGCAAATAATGATCCCTTCTCTAATATTCTCTCTCTCTCTCTCTCTCTCTGTCTCTCTCTCCCTCCCTCCCTCCTCCTCCTTCCCTCCCTCCCTCCCTCCCTCCTCCTCCTTCCCTCCCTGCCTCCTCCTCCTTCGCTCCCGGCACTACCATTCGACATAAATTCCGTTCATACTATACTTTCTTTGATACTGCTCAGTTCTATTGCTATTTACCGTGATGGATGATATATAGCCTATAATTAATACTTATGAATTGCTCTTTACATTAGTCACCTCCGTGAAGGTAGGTGCCACAACGGAGACATCTATGATGGACGATGGAAGACGGACTAGATGAGAGTACTACCGAGGCAGTACGGTGGTACCAACACAGTAGGCAACAATTTGAGCCTACCACCTAGTATAAGGGGCAAGGGAAGGATTCTACAGTTTACACCGGTTGCAAACGGTGAAGCAGCAGCTGTAGGTATGAACGTAAAAGTTGAAGAAACTCATTGGTGCACGTCGGCACGATTGGAACCTTGGATGCTGAAACCAAGAGTCCAAGCGCCGTCGACCGCCCGCCGCTCATAAACCTAAATAAAATAAACCAGCCGGCCGATATTCCTTCAAAGCAGTAGTAGTTCAATATTGTAGGACCGCCAGAATCACCCACCAGTCGCTTTACTAATCAATAAAATTGCCACTCAATTTGAAAACCGGTTAAGTGCGAGTCGAACTCGCGCACCGAGGGTTCCGTATCGCCATGTCATGGTCAGCGCTGGTTCATACTGTTTTCGGTAGATGGCGTGCATACACTTTTTAGTTTCTTGTATGGGGATCGCGTGATTATTTTTTCTTTTTCTTATTTTTATTATTTATTGTTACATCGGCCATAATAACACATATTCTGTGAACATTTCAACGGGTTACCTATTACGGTTCTAGAGATACAGCCCTCGGACATACAGACAGGCAGACAGTCTAACGGCGTAGGCTTAGTAATAGGGTCCCGTACGACGGATACGGAACCCTAATAAGGTACAAATTCGCCTGCAGTCGATGCTACACTCAACGCATGTTATCGAGGGTGGTGCATGCATGCATGTGGTAATGAAGTCCCTCGCACTGCGATGCAATTTGCAGACCGGCCGGCGCGATGAAGCTCCGCCGCGCGTCGACTGCGGCGCGCTTGCATCGACTTATGATTAGGTACCTACGTTATAGACTATAGTTGGTCTAGGTATTTGAACGAAGGATATTATGTTGGACTAGCTGTGCCCGCGGCTCCGCCCGCTCTCATATTTGACTTCTCTGCTTACCTCATAACTCATAAGGCATTTAACGTGATGAAAAGTAGCCTATAATTGATGGGAAGAACCAAGCTATCCGTAGAAGCAAACTGTATTAAAATCGGTTCAGTGGTTCTCAAGTTATAAGCGGACAGACAGACATACATATAGCAGACATACATAAAGCAGACGTTGGATTTTAAGTTTAGAGAGGCTAGTAGATGCATTTAAAATTATGGAAAATATAGTGAGTGTGTAAGTGTGTTCTATCGTCTATTTCACGGGGAGTGTTCGGAGGAGCTGTTTAACGCGATTCCGTCGTCGTCCCCATTCCATCTTCGCACTACGCGCACTGGGCAGGGGATGCCTATACAATCGACCTACCGAGAATGCGCACCAACCGGTTCTGTAGGTCTTTTATTCACAGAACCGGGAAAATGTGGAACGCTCTCCCTGCTCATCTATTTCCTCCCAAGTACAGTCTAGGGTTATTCAAAAGGGGCGTGAAAAGGCTCCTGTCAGGCCTGCATGGCATTCGCAATGCCCGTGCATCACAGAATGTCCATGGGCATCGTAATAAGTCACCTAATCGTAAGTGAAACGATGTAACATGTCGCGCTTTCCATAAAAAAAAAAGTAAAAAAAAAATTGTTTCAATTTGTTTTATGTAATCTGGTATGGTTGGCTGATTCAGAGGGGCCAAAGCACATGCTCTGACCAGCAATATCACCTCCGAGAAGGTAGGTGCCATATCGGAAATTTCCCTTTGGATTGCTGGCTATAGCCATATACTAAATATGTTCTCCTTTAGTTCAATATATTTAGCAATCCAAAGGTAAGTCTCTAGTATGGTACCTACCTTCTCGAAGGTAATATTGGCTGTTCGAAGTGCTTTGGCCCCTCTGACTCGAGACATCCATACCGGATTACATAAAAGAAATGTGTCTACTCAGGGTAGACTATGTTCCGCGGTGCACTACAGACGCATCAAATCAGGTCTTCCCCGCCCCCTGCGGATTCACCGCCCACGCCACACCCCCTCGTCGCATCCCCACAACACCCCCGCCGCCGCATAGCCGCGGCCGTCAGCGCGCAAATGACTTACGAGCAGAGCCTATGTCCCTGTAAACGGAGTCCAAGTTCTTGATACTTACATTTTTTTTAATTAAATGCTTGTTTGGCTTCAGCACCCCACTACACGCCCGTAATGTAAGATTTAATTATACACACCACACGCCGTATCCCGGCAATCGGGGTAAGCAGAGTAATCGGTGTTGTGGTGCAAGTACTTTGGTCAATTACAGCACAACACCGATCACTACGTTTAGCAAAGTATTCGGACAAGATAACTATCAGGAAGCAAGTAAAGCACGAAGGCCCACCTGATGCATGACATACTGTCTGTCTGACTGTCTGCCTGTCTGTCTGTCTGTGTGTCATGCATGACATAGTTCATTATACTGAACTGAAAACACTATTTTCAAAAGTGGTTTTCATCTACATTATGTAAATGTTTTAAATTGGAAAAAAATATTTGCTTTGAGTTATTACTAGTATATTAGGTACATTGGAAATTAGAAATTAAAAATGTCTAATTTCTAATGTAATATCAATATATATATATATATATTATATATATATATATATATATTATATTACTAATAATAAATCTGTAAGGGATGGTCATGGAGTAAGTTACTTTGTTTTAGGAAATATTGAGTTTGTAGCCTCTATGTATGATACTAAAGCTAAATTGACGATTTTTAGAAATCTTTTCTGTATGTATGTATGTATGTATGTATGTATGTATGTATGTTCCTCCATAACTCTTAAAGCCATCATCCGAATTTGATGAAACTTACTACAAGCCCATTTTACTATACGGGACACAGGATAGGCTTACTAAAATTCACTTCTGGCTACGCTAAGATGTGGCTCCCATACAAATCGAATTGTTCCAAGCGCCGAAATAAAGGGCGGCGCGGCGCGGCGGGGGTTAGTAGCGCGTCTCGCGGAGACTGGCAGCACGGCGGAGGAGGCGCGGGGCGTGGGGCGCGGCGCGGGGTGGGGTCTGGCGGAGCGCGGTGTGTGTATGCATTGTCTCGGCAGAGTTTCTTATTTAATTCGATTCATAATATTATGTAGGTTAACTTCGTTAGGTATCTATTTGATTAATTTTAGGTGCAAAAGTGTTGTTGCGAGTCGATGTTAGCTGAAGTTCCTATTATCGTATGTTTTGTTTATTATATTGTAGGTACGTAGTGTAGTATGCGCGGAATATTAGCGAAAAGATTCTTATTTTTACCCGACTACGGCGAAGCGAAAAGGAGAGTTATGTTTTTGACCGGTATGTATGTATGTATGTATGTATGCATGTATGTTCATCTGTTCCCTCATAACTTCGAAACTACGTATCATAATTTGACAAATGAGGTATCTTTGGATGCGTCTTGACTTGACCGTCCGCTGGTCGTCAAGACGCATCCAACGTCTATAGGCTATAGGATATGGCGCCCTCTAGAGGACATAAAGTAATGATCTAAAAAAAAGTTTTTTTAATGATGCCGTGTTGGCTATCAAATGAAAGGGCTTAATTAGCACATTTCAAAAAATTATATATTGTTAGCTTTTGCTTAATAATTTCTAAAATCAGGCCTCACTCCAAACCTACCCAAAATAAATACTACTAATATCATAAACACGAAAGTTTGTGAATGAGTTCCGTTCAGGAAGACGATAGACCTACTCAAAGAAAGTAAGTAACTAAGGGCGAGGCCGAAGGCCGAGCTGCGTTCGGGAAGACTATAAACCTTCTCGAAGAAAGTAAGTAACAAAGGGCGAGGCCGAAGGCCGAGCTGCGTTCAGGAAGACCATAAACCTCGAAGAAAGCAAGTAACAAAGGGCGAGGCCGAAGGCCGAGCTGCGTTCAGGAAGACGATAAATTCTCGAAGACAGTAAGTAACTATGGGCGAGGCCGAAGGCCAAGATGTATTCAGGAAGAGGATAAACCTTTTTGATGAAAGTAACTAACAAAGAAGTTACTTTCTTCGAGAAGATTTATGGTCTTCCTGAACGCAGCTCGGCCTTTGGACTCGCCCTCTGTTACTTACATTCTTCGAGAATTTATCGTCTTCCTGAACGCAGCTCGGCCTTCGGCCTCGCCCTTTGTTACTTGCTTTCTTCGAGGTTTATGGTCTTCCTAAACGCAGCTCGGCCTTCGGCCTCGCTCTTTGTTACTTACTTTCTTAAAGACTAGCTTTTGCGCGCGGCTTCGCTCGCGTGAAATTCGTATTTCCAAGGAAGAAAGTAAGTAACTAAGGGCGAGCTGGGTTTAGGTAAACGATAAACCGTCTCGAAGAAAGTGCGCAACTTTTTGAGGCCGAAGGCGGAGTTGCGTTCAGGAAGACGATAAACCTTCTCGAAGACAGTAAGTAGCTATGGGCGAGGCCGAAGGCCGAGCTGCGTTCAGGAAGAGGATAAACCATCTTTAAGAAAGTAAGTAACAAAGGGCGAGGCCGAAGGCCGAGCTGCGTTCAGGAAGAGGATAACCTTTTCGAAGAAAGTAAGTAACTATGGGCGAGGCCGAAGGCCGAGCTTCGTTCAGGATGAGGGTAAACTTTTCGAAGAAATTAAGTAACAGAGGGCGAGGCCGAAGGCCGAGCTGCGTTCAGGAAAACTGAACCTTCTCGAAGACAGTAAGTAACTATGGGCGAGGCCGAAGGCCGAGCTGCGTTCAGGAAGAGGATAACCTTTTCTAAGAAAGTAAGTAACAGAGGGCGAGGCCGAAGGCCGAGCTGCGTTCAGGAAAACTGAACCTTCTCGAAGACAGTAAGCAACTATGGGCGAGGCCGAAGGCCGAGCTGCGTTCAGTAAGAGGATAATCTTTTCTAAGAAAGTAAGTAACAGAGGGCGAGGCCGAAGACCGAGCTGCGTTCAGGAAGACGATAAACCTTTTCGAAGACAGTAAGTGACTATGGGCGAGGCCGAAGGCCGAGCTGCGTTCAGGAAGAGGATAAACCATCTTTAAGAAGTAAGTAACATAGGGCGAGGCCGAAGGCCGAGCTGCGTTGAGGAAGAGGATAACCTTTTCGAAGAATGTAAGTAACAGAGGGCGAGTCCGAAGGCCGAGCTGCGTTCAGGAAGACCATAAATCTTCTCGAAGAAAGTAACTTCTTTGTTACTCACTTTCTTCGAGACGGTTTATCGTTTACCTGAATCCAGCTCGCCCTAAGTTACTTACTTTCTTCCTTTGAAATACGAATTTCACGCGAGCGAAGCCGCGGGCAAAAGCTAGTATTATAATAAAAATAATTAAATTGGAACACCGACTTTTCTTGTGCATACATATTTATTTCAGGCGAACTATACTAATAAGGCCCGATTTCACCAGCGGTGGCTAAAATATAGCTGCTGGGATGTAGATGGGGAGATGTAGCAGATAAGTTCACTCCTGTCAACGAGATATGTCACTTTGGCCGACAGATAACTGTTAGCTGAGACTTTACCGGAGTTGGTTAAAGCGGCCATAAGTTAGAGATTTATATTCTTTGGTGGCACATTTTCAGTGGCTCCAAGTCCAATAAAAGAATATTTTTCACCTGACGACCGGTTGATGCTGCAAAATACTTTTGGATTCATTGACTGTATGGACAGGGCATAACTACTATTCCCTTACTTGCCTAACCTTCTTGCGAGAGCTCCTAGGTTCGAATCTGGTTGGCGTGCAATAATGAGCTTTATTTTTCTTATTTGAAATAATTTACATGTTCCCGGCAGCAAGTAATGATTGTCGAGCTTTAGAAAAAGATAATCCGGTTGTATAGCGTCGTCCCTGTCGCACAGAGACGTACGAGTTGGTGCGACAGGGACGACGCTCTACAACCGAATGGTCTGTTTCTAAAGCACGACACGTGTTATTTGCTGCCGGAAACTGTTTTTTTATGGAAACTGACACGGTTGGCTACATCACCTACAACATCCGTGATGTCAGCGCATATCACCGGGTGAACTAGGTGCCACGTCAGTGCTTCCCTTCGGTCGTGCCGGCTACACTGAACTGGACGGACAACACAAACTATTTACATAGCCGTTTCGACTCGACCTTTCATTCAGTGCGCTGGCACCAACCCGGGCGGGTTAAACCCTACCACCTAGTAATATAAGAAGGGAGTCATATCCCTTAGTCGCCTTTTACGACATACACGGGGAAAGATGCAGTGGGGCTATTATTTTAAAGAACCGGCCCCACACGGTACTTGCATACTGTACTTGCATACCTTCACCCTGCTCCATGGTTCGGATTCTATGTAAAACTGTAGGGCCACCGGGTTGACTGGAAGAAATTGCCTATGGCAATAAATCCGCCCTTATCACGCATTAAGTGGCATAAATTGTAATATTATAATTGGTTCTTAGTGTGGGGCCGGTACTTAAAAAGAATAGCCCCACTGCATCTCTCCCCATGCATGTCGTAAAAGGCGACTAAGGGATTAGGACAAGATGCCGTGCTAAAGGGCGACAGGCTCGCCACCTCTCACCTTGGCACGGTACTTCCACCGAGTCATGCAGCAGGTGGGTCTTCGTGCCTTACTTGCTGCTTGATCGATTGAATCTTGTTCGAATACTTTGCGAAACGTGGTGTTCGGTGTTGTGCTGTAATTTACCAGAGTTCTTGCAGCACAACACCGATTACTCTGCTTACCCCGATTTTCGGGATTCAGCGTGTGTGATATGTATGTATGTATGCTGTTCTTACACTAATAAATAACCAACAAAGTCATTGCAATGATCAAGAATTGTTTGTAGTAGTACAGAGTGCTCGTGATTGCTCGCACATATCTCATCTATAACAGAATAATGGACCTCCCAGCGTTGTTCCGTCACCCTGTATGTGCTGTACTGTACCAGACTGTTGTCTGTGCACCTACACTACATAGTGCGTGCATAACACATAATCTAATTTAAACAGCTACTACACTATCGCTATACTATTCATGTCTACGTGTACGAAGTATTGTTTCGGTTTAGATAGACTGCAAACTTCCTCCCGATGTGCTTCCTTCAGTTTATGACTTAGGATCTTTCAAGAGAAGCGTAAAAAGGCATCTGTCACGCCGGCACGGCATTTGCAGACCCCGTCCCAAACCGAATGCTTTTGGGCGGCTCAACAATCCACGCTGACAGAGGCGCCAAGTGTCTCGCGTATCCATAAAAAAAAACTTGTAAAATTGGTTTTCAAAATGGATTTTTAAAGGATTTGTGGTTTTTAAACGATTTATTTAATTTACTTGTTCTTTCTATTATGGTCATACATGATGTAGGGATAATTAATTATATACTGTTTGTCTTTTTGCTATAAGCTCAAATACAATAAATAAGAATTACATTACTTATACAGGCAGTCCCGGTTCGACCACCGCTTTGCTTACCACCACAGGATTCCTCATTTAATTACTTTGTCCCTGTAGGTCCCTTCCGTTCTTATCTTACTAGGTGGTATGGTTTAACACGCCCGGGTTGGTACCACCGCACTGAATGAAAGGTATGTTGAAACGGCTATATAAATAGTTCGTGTTTCCCGTCCAGTTTAGTGTAGCCGATATGAAATGAAGGGAAGCACTGACACGGCACCTAGTCCACCAAAGTGTTATGAGCTGGCATGAGTAATGTATGCAGTAGGTGCTGTAGCCAACCGTGTCAGTTTTCATAAAAGAAAAGAAAAAAGCAAAAAAAACAAAACAAAACAAAAAAAAACTTAAAAAAGCTCTGTAGCATATTTTCCAAGTACCCGTAATTTTCGAGATAATCGAGGTTTTATGCGTTAGGAAAGGGTCGCCAAAACTATGGCCAACATCGGACCAACCTTTTAATGGGAATTATCTCGAAAAATACGAGTTCTAGAAAAAAAACAATTAGTTACCTTTTTTAAACTTATTCAACGAGGAAAGTCCGTGGCGGTAAGCAAATTCGGTGGAACTGGAACACGCTGTATATAGCGGTTTCGCGCTACCGTTGCTTTGCGATCGCAGGGCTTACAAGTCGCTAGAACGCAGATATATTTTGCGGAGTCCATTGCAACCGCCTCACGAAGGTACTCCTATACAGGTTGTGAATAGACCTCGACGATAGTCTGCATTCGTTTCCAGTGGTCTGGGTCCGAATAGCCATCGCAACTAGTGCCCTCACTCCTGCACCCACTCGTATAGCTAGCATGATAGCTCGTTCATGTCTTTTTGGAATACATATACGACTAACGAGAGGTATGAAAAAATCCGTATGTGGACGGACAGTATTATATCAGAGGTATGAGAATATGCATAGGTGAATAGTATTATATCAGAAGTTTGAGAGTATTCATCCGTAGGTGGACAGTATTATATCAGAGGTATGAGAATATCCGTGGGCGGACAATATTATATCAGAGGTATGAGAATATCCGTAGGTGGACAGTATTATATCAGAGGTATGAGAATATCCGTAGGTGGACAGTATTATATCAGAATTTTGAGAGTATCCATCTGTAGGTGGTCAGTATTATATCAGAGGTATGAGAATATCCCTAGGTGGACCATATTATATCAGGGAGACATACACCATCTTATTTTTATAACAGTAGGGAAGAGATGGGAACGTTGGAGGGTTAGGGATAGGGAGGATTGCACGGTGAATTGGGAATATAATCTTTATTTACAGCTGTTTATATTATTAAAAACATTAAAGAAAAAAAAACAGAATACCAAATTAAAAACAACATCAATAATCAAAAGTTAAAGTTCAAAAAAGTTCAAAAGTTCAAAAAGTTTATTATATATTTTGCATTACAATGTAAAAGCAATAGCTATCGCCCAAACTGGCCTTGCAAATTAAAAACTAAATTAAAATAAAAAGCTCTTCCATTTGGACTGTGACCGCAGTCCCAAGGACCGAAGCAGCGCTCCCCAGCTGAATGGGCAAGCTTATGTTTTGGGCCGGACGCCTCCATAAGCAGATTGCAATAGTGAATTATATGCAATTTTTTAACTTTGCTCGGTCATCTTGTAATGAAATGTTGAACCCCTCGAAGCGTGAACAGCCGCGCGGTTGCGAGCATCATTATGCAGTGTAAAGTAAGTGAGCCTATCCGCAGCCGGCTGTGTCGTGATCGTGACGTGGCCGGTCACACGTGAAGTCATCAGCCTGTGGCGTGGTCACCGGTGCGTGACGCACGGCCGCGACCGCGGAATATGGACGAATATGTATGGAGAGAGCGCTTTATGATCCAGAAAGCGCATCTATGACAGAAAGCAATTTTTTTCAGTCAAACTTGTGCACAACAACGTATTGGCATAAGCATTGTTAGTGTGTAGGTTTCCTAATACTGACGTAACTGAGTTACTAAGTACGGTAACAAGTAACGGAATCGGCACTCGAGTTAATGGTTAAATTTATTTATTGCGCCAGCCTTGGTAGCTCAGTAGTGTTATCCGACCGCCGTTCATGAACGCGAAAAACACCTGGGTGCGGTCAGAACTTGAATGGGTGACCGTGTAACCGTTGAGGCTGACCGTGGTTCGGATTCCACGTCCCTTCCCGTCGTGTTTTCTAGGCGGTACGGTAAAATGATAAGTTGGTTAAATAAATAGCTATGTAAAAAGTTTTCTGTCTAGTTCAGTGTAGCTGGCACGACCAAAGGAAAGCACTTATTGGGCTGACATCACGGTTTTTGGAGATGGTATGGTGTAGTGAACCGTGTTAATCTACATAAAAAAAAATTCACTTAAATTCTTCGACAAAACTCACTGGCGCACACCCGTGATTCGAATGAGAGGTAAGTGCCATAACCACCACTGCACTGATTTGAAGCAGGACCGTGTAATTTCTTTGGGTCTTGTGTTTCGATCTTCCGATAAGCCAGAAAAAAAGTGGAGTACTACGTTAGAGCATTAGAATGGAATAATTTTTCTGTTTAGCCATTTTCACTTCCTTCACTGTGATAAATTTTCATTTGTAAAACTTACTGAAATATATAAAAATGTTAAATCTAATTAATACAGTGAAGTTGTAATTGTACTTAATCCGAACAACTCTAGGTAATTCTGATTTTAATGTAAGTTGTCCTAACTGTGACTTTTTTTAAATTTTTTTTTTATTTAATCCGTTATGGTTGGCTGAGTTGGAGGGGCCAAAGCACATGCTCTAACCAGCCAATACCACCTCCGAGAAGGTAGGTGCCAAGCCGGAGACTTCCCTGGATTGCTGGCTATACTGGACTAGAGGAGACTTGGCTTCCTTCCTTTCCTTCCTTCCTTCCTTATCCTTACCTATAATAAAATCCAACGTCTGCTTTCTGTCTGAGTGTCTGAGTGTCTGAGTGTCTGAGTGAATGTCTGTCCGTCCGCTTATAACTCGAGAACCACTGAACCGATTTTAATAAAACAAAATTCTACGGATAGCTTGATTCTTCCCATCAACTATAGGCTACTTACTATCACGCTAAATAGCTTATGAGGTTAGCAGTGAAGTAAAATATGAGAGCGGCCGGAGCCGCGGGCACAGCTTGTCTATCATACAATAAGATTTCAATCTACAGCCCACCTTGTCAAATAAAAAATGTATTTTTTTCTAAATTTATTTCCCCGTTCTATTCGCGCCCTGAAGTGCCCACTCACCGCCCGCCCGCCTAGTTTTACCGCCCACGGGAGCGTGCGGCCGGAAAACGCGTAGTTATTAATAACGCTAACATCGGAGGCTGTGAAAATCTTTGTCATGAAAGCACATACGACCTAACAATAGCTTGCGTTGAAAGCCTAGCCGTGCGTGTTTTAGTTGGCCTCTGCTAGGTTGTATACTATTTATACTCTACTAAAATGCCTTATATCTCGACAACTGACATTGAAATATGGATCTTATTAGTTTTATTTAAGGTTGAATTTCGTATGGTAGATTCAGATGTAAAATAACAATGTATTCAGAAGGGATGGGTTATTATAATGTTCAGTGCAGTGTTCAATGCATGGCTGGTCTAATGTCAGCCGTTGTGTGCATGTAGTAAGTAAGTTGTTTTATGTTGCGCATGCTCTGTACATTCTCGCAATTCAAGTTATCATTGGACCAACATAGATTATGAATTTCCTTAATTTGTTTTTGGGTCGTTATTGGTTGCATCCAAAGAGTTTGTATTACGTCGCTGCGACGTAATAGAAACTCTTTGGTTGCATCTAGCAAAGCCGAAAATAAATAAAAAGCACACATGCGATCAGGATTCAAACCTAGGAATATGGCTTTAGTACAAAGACATTAAACCCAAGCTGGTTTTTTAATCTCTTTGCTTTAGTATCATTAAAACGAATGTAATTATTTACGGCTTTGGATCTATTAATACAGTTTTTCTTTATTTAATTAGAAAAATAATTCCTAAATTGTTAATTAATAATGAAATTGTGCATTACTATTAAAATGCAATCATTTCTGAACATGAAATCTCGGGAGCCGAACTAGCAAATCAATACTAATAATAAATCTGTAAGGGATGGTCATGGAGTAAGTTACTTTGTTTTATGAGATATTGCGTTTGTAGACTCTATGTATGATACTAAAACTAAATAGACGATTTTTAGAAATCTTTTCTGTATGTATGTATGTTCCTCCATAACTCCGGTTACGCTAAGATGTGGCTTTCATACAAACCGAATTATGGTACGAAATAAAGGTCCGGTAGCGGGCTTACTTACTTTATTCTTTTCAACTGTCGCTATTGAATGTTAAGCAACGCTGGGTGCGGTCAGTTTTTGGATGGGTGACCGCTGACCGTTGGAGGCTGACCGAGGTTCGGATTTCTCGTAAAACTGTAGGTCCCTTCCCTCCTAATCTTACTTGGTGGTAGGGTTTAACCCGCCCGGGTTGGTACCACCGCACTGAATGAAACGACGGTTGAAACGGCTATGTAAATAGTTTGTGTTTTCCGACCAGTTCAAGCGCTGACATGGCACCTAGTTCACCCGGTGTTATGGGCTGACATCACGGACGTTGTAGATGATGTAGCCAACCGTGTCAGTTTCCATAAAAATAAAAAAAAAGACATAAAACTACACGCGACTGAAGCCGCGGGCAAAAACAGATTCGCTAAGTCAACATGTTAGCTACATAATCTAATAAGGCGACCTAACCCGCTAAATTTCAATTTAAAAAGTGCCCTAGCTTATTTAAGAGTAACAGACAGACAACAGACGGCAACTGACAACGGCATCTGAATTCGGGTCCACCGAAATGTATGCTATATATTTGCAGGTTAGGTGCTCATGATATGCATTATTCATATCGGGGCCGTTATGCGACCAAGTGTTGAATATTTAGTACTTGACTAATGTATTTATGTAATCAATTTAGTTTTAATTTAGAAATTCTGATGAAGCCACCCAATGATCATACATAAAAGATTTCTGTTGAATTTTCTGTACAACAGGTTTACCTACCTGTTCTACCAGCAGCTGATTGTAAAAGTTCGCATTCAAATGTAATATTAGAAGCTCTACCTAGGCTGTTCACAAAATGTTGAATTCGGTTGAGTTAGGTTTCATTTTCTTATTTTATCATTTTTTGTATAGACATTCGAATGGATGAATGTGCTTAACAAAAGTTAGAAGTGGTTCTTTACTAGAGTTTCGTGGTCAATGGTCTTTAAATACGTAATAAATAATAACGTATTTATAATCAAATGCAAATTAACTCATGAGAACATGTTTATAATGTTGTTTATACCACTTACTGGATCCTTCAACTACAGAAAAAATAATCAATAAATGGACCAACATTGTAGACTCTGTGTACTTACGATCCGTACCTACGTAGCAAGATTTTAAATCTTCCGTAACAATAATTAGGGTTCCGTATCCGGTACGGGACCCTATTACTAAGCCTACGCCGTCTGTCTGTCTGTATGTCCGTCCGTCTGTTCGCCTGTCCGAGGGCTGTATCCCTTGAACCGTAATATAGCCCGTTGAAATTTTCATTGAATGTGTGTTATTTATTATGGCTGATATAACGAAAAATAATAAAAAATAAGAAAAACGAAAAAAATCACGGGGGTTCCCATAGAAGAAACTAAAAAATCTATGCGCGCGCGCCATCTACCGAAAAGAGTATGAAGCATTTCAAATAATCAAGAATTTTAACTAATATGAAGCATTTCATAAACACGCCATAGATGGCGTGAGTGGCGCTGACCATGACGTTGCGATACGGAACCATCGGTGCGCGAGTTCGACTCGCACTTGGCCGGTTTTTTTTAATATTCGTACATACGCACAACTCAGGCAACCAATCGACTTGTAATTCATATATACGAGTACTGGGTACATACTCCCATAAAACTTCAAAACGTCGTTTCACTGCACCAAGGTTCAACAGAAAGGTTGTTCAGTTTGTAATTACGCCGCGAACGCACCTGACTTTACGTAATTAAACTTAGTTAAAATTTCCGTGTGATTCGCGCTTATTTGAAGAGTTGCGTCGCCATGTTGGCTCCTCGCAAATAATCTAAAAGCATAGAAGAGGCATCAGTTCGTCGAACAGATGAAAATGAAGAGGAATCAATACGGTTCAAAAGACAGACAGACGTACAGACGGCGTAGGATTAGCTTCAATACGGATACGGAAACCTAAAAAAACCGGCCAAGTGCGAGTCGAACTCGCGCACCGAGGATTCCGTATCGCCATGTCATGGTCAGCGCCACTCACGCCATTTATAGCGTGTTTTATGAAAATGAAGCATTAGTTAAAATTCATGATTAGTTAAAATGCTTCATACTGTTTTCTGTAGATGGCGCGCATACACTTGTTAGTTTCTAGTATGGGGACCTCGTGATTTTTTTACTTTTTCTTATTTTTATTATGTGTTGTTATATCGGCCATGATAAAACATATTCTGTGAAAATTTCAACGGGCTACCTATTACGGTTCAAGAGATACAGCCCTCAGACAGACAGACAAACATTTTTCCATAAAAAAAGACACACAGACGGCGTAGGCTTAGTAATAGGGTCTCGTACGACGGATACGGAACCCTAAAAAGCAACTGTCTCGTGTTGGATGCAAGGGGTCAAGATCAAGGGGTTTTGCACGAAGGTCCCCGACCAAGAGGGACTAGTTTGCAGGCTTAGAGCCAACTCCTACAAACAAAAACAACCATCAGGTTATAATTTTATAAGGGTCGAGCCGTGCGACTTGTGGGTGACCCCGAAGTGTCCCGCGATCTAGAACCGTCCCCTTTCCACCTCCGCACCACACGCACTGGGCAGGGAGGCATACCTATACGCTGGACTTACCGCGGATGCTTACCAATCAATTCTGCGCTGCAGATCTTTCCTTTACATAACCGGTAAACTCTGGAGCGCTCTCCCTGCTCATATATTTCCCCCCAAGTACAGTCTCGGGTCCTTCAAGAGGGGCGTAAATGGGCACCTGTCAGGCCGGCATGGCATTCGCAACCCCCGAATATGACCGAATGTCCATGGGCGCCGTTAGACACCTCATGGGTGCCTCGGCGCCATATGTCGTGCTTACAATAAAAAAAAATAAAAAAATAAAGATATAGTTTTTCGTTTTAAATTTTTGGCGCACCAGCTACCATACAGTTTCAGTTTCAGATGTGGTCTGGATAACGTGTTAAAGTAACAGAGAGGCAGTCATACATAACAATGACAGTTCCTTACTTTTGAATTGTTCGCGACGGTGTGTGTGTGGCGCCGCGGGGTGAGCTAGTTTTGTGAAAATCTTCACTTTAATCGAGCTGTAACGATATCGTGTGCTAATTAATTGCTACTTGCATAGAGTTAGGATTGTTAATAAAGAATGGCTATTTTATTGTATTTATTACCAACAACTCCGTAGGCACAAAAAGACAACGTAGCAACGACAGTAGGTACAAAAAGTATTTCGCCGTTAAAATGCAAAAACAAAATTAAGTACGGCAAAAACGATTTACTAACTATTCTTAAATACATATACAGAGTGTATTTTAATTAGCTGCGTTCCTTTCAGGGGGTTGTTCTGTATACTAAACTGAGTAACTTTTGTTCTACAGCTTTTGGAAATTTGAAAAAAAATAATTCACTTTCTCCATACATTTAAGGGCAGACCTAACCTCAAAATGTACGGGGAAAGTGAATTTTTTCTTTGGAAATTCCAAAAGTTGTGTAACAAAAGTTGTTCAGTTTAAGATACAGAACAACCCCCTAAAAGGAACGCAGTTAATTCAAACACACCCTGTATATCTCGCTGTATCCCGGCAATCAGGATAAGCTGATTAATCGGCGTTGTAATGCAAGAACTATAGTGAACAGCACAACACTGGCGACCACGTTTAGCAAAATATTAAGACAAGACGATTGTCAAGCAGCAAGAAGACACAAAAACTTACTGCACGACCGTGCAAGGACAATGTGAGAGTTGAACATCAAATTATCAAAAATATTAAAATTATTACTAAGTTAAAAGCGTTACAGTGGTATCTCCACAAGTTCGTATAACCAGGTGGACTTCAAAAATCGTGTCATAAACAATGTGTCGCCCGACACACTGTTTTTTTTTTTTTTTTTATGGAAACTGACACGGTTGGCTACATCACCTAACCATAACACCGGGTGAACTTGGTGCCACGTCAGTGCTTCCCTTCGGTCGTGCCGAAGGGAACTGTGTTTTATCCTCTTTATAGCTATCATGACACCTCACTGAGCTTGGTTTCGCAAGGAGTGTTTTTTTTTGCTATCTGTTTATCCGACTGACTACTGGGCTCAATCAGGTACCAGTATGTCGTAAAAGGCGACTAAGGGATATGACTCCCTTCTTATATTACTGGGTGGTAGGGTTTAAGCCGCCCGGGTTGGTACCACCGCACTGAATGAAAGGTCGGTCGAAACGGCTATGTAAATAGTTTGTGTTTTCCGTTCAGTTTAGTGTAGCCGGCACGATCGAAGGGAAGCATTGACGTGGCACTAAGTTCACCCGGTGCTATGGGCTGACATCACGGATGTTGTAGTGTAGGTGATGTAGCCAAACGTGTCAGTTTCCATAAAAAAAAAAAATGAAAAAAACCAGTTCTTTATAAGACAGACAGATTTTTAGACAGACCGAGTTTTACCGACCCACAAACCTCTTGCAGAACTTTTAGTACGGAACCCTAAAAGTCAAGCAACACCAAAATAGTATCTACTAGCATCGTGGCTCTATTCCGCGCTCCAGCGTCAGAATGTCACCAGAGCCTACATCCGCAACCACCCCTCAGCCCCACACCCCCGCCTCATAGGTAGAACCTTTGCTATTTAGTTGCTACCCGTGCTGCGACGTAAGTTCTAGACAAGCCACTTTTTGCGTGACAGCTTGAGAAATTGCTAGTTCTGGAAAATATTCCGCTTCTACATATAAGTAACATTCAAACTCATTTTGGTTTTAACCGACTTCAAAAAAAGGAGATGCTTCTCAATTCAACGCTTATGTATTTTTTAAATACATCATAATATCCGATTGGTCCATTCTTGTGCTACGTATGACGCTAGATGGCGCTATAGGTTATGTTTAAGTCTTAACCGGAACAAAGTACCATTCATAGATTTGAAATTTTAGGTATATTCGCGTACCATTATATTATTTTTATTGGAATATCATTAACTTTGTTCGATAGAAAACTATTTAAAAATGATCTATTTGTTCAGATTTTTCGCTATTTCCTCTAATTGGTCTGCATTACAAAGCCTGGAAATACGTATTAAATTTGCATCGTACTTATAAATTTATTCCATGATTATTGTTACTTATTGACGCATTTTTTTTCATTCAAAACATTGAAATACAACAACATTTAGACTTACAATTAAATTATCGAGTACGTCTATCACTTTCCTTCTCTCACCGATTCCTATTTCGCGCTCCTTTTCTAACGTCATACGCAGCTTTAACGAATTCCTAATATTATTCTATTTTCTTTATACGGAAAACAAACAGTTATGCAAGTTAATGGATAGTTGGAACGTATAAAATAAATTACAATAATGAGATCTTGTCAGTCTGTATGTAACTCTAAAACGCGACAGGTGGCGCCGCGCCACCCACCCATAAGATGTCTAACGACGCCCATGTACAACTAACTAAACCGGAAATGTTCATAGTAATAGCTGACAGTACCGACTTAGAAAAAGCTACGCTAACTCTTATTGTAACGATATCGTTAGATTATCGTTAAATAGTACGAACATATTTTTGTCACAGGCTTCTCTAGCCACATTGCGTCGTAGCAGTTGGCGCGTAACACGTGTTGTAGGCGCGGCGGCGGTAACCTACAGCGTTTACTAATAAATAGTGTTACCACTTGCCACCGCGATTCTTAACGAACTTGCACTAGGGTGTTGCAGTATGCTTAAATAATTAACTTGGTTTTTGCAATAAATAATACGGATTTTTTTACGTTAAAAACGAAAAGAAAGGATTTATTTGATATAAAATGAATACAAAATTAAAATGCTAAACAAACTACTTACATAACAATATAAAAAATATTTCACTGAAATTTTGCCTGGGGATGGAGCTGAGTGTTCCCAGCATACTCGCGGCATTCCCACGCTGGATGGCGATGCTGACCCTGTATATTTAAGATAAACTCCTGAACGAGGGTCGCCCGATATAATTTTTAATTTTGAGCCTAAAGTGTGCACAATATTTTTTAACTTCCTTACTCCAGGGGCCTAAAGTTTCGACGGAGAAAGCCAAAAATTCGTAAGATTTTTTAATTTCAGAATATTTAAAACTAACGTACAGTAGCCGGCAGTAAATTAGCATCGAGATTTAGAAGGAGACAATCCGGTTGTAGAGCGTTGTCTCCGTCGAACAGAGACCTGCGAGTTCGCACGACAGAGACGACACACTCTACAACCGGATTGTATCTTTCTAAAGCTCAATGATCATTACTTACTGCCGGGTACTGTACCGAGTATGACAACTGTTAACACTTCCGTGGGTGGGACAAATTTGATACCCTAACCGCGGCTCACTGCCCACCGGACTATGTTTCGGTATTATTTTTCGCGTCGCAGAAATTCCTACCAACATCAGCTTACTAATATCAACCATTGCTGTTTTTTACCCCCGACGCAAAGGGAGGGGTGTTATAAGTTTAATGTGTGTGTGTGTGTGTGTGTGTATGGTTTGTCTGGCTGTGGCATCGTAGCTTCCAAACGGATGGACCGATTTGAATGCGGTATTTTTTATTAGAAAGCTGGTTTAATCGGGATGGTTCTTAGCTCCTGTTTCTAATGAAGTAATTAAGTATTCAAAAAAATATTATCTAAAAAAAACTTTTAAGTTAAACGGTTTTATTAAAAAAAAAACTAGAAAAAAACATCAGCTGTTCAAAAAACTAGAAAATAATAAGGACACAAACCTGGGCCTTTGGCATCCGACATGAGAAGACAGCACGCTAGAGCATTGCATGATTTCTGACCCAGACGTGAAATCTTAAGAAGGCCCAGGTTTGTGTCCTTATTATTTTCTAGTTTTTTGAACAGCTGATGTTTTTTTCTAGTTTTTTTTTAAATAAAACCGTTTAACTTAAAAGTTTTTTTTCCTATTTTTTATTTACTCGTTTTTAGTTTGATTTTTGGCTCGTTTTCGTCAATTTCTCACGATCAAGCTTCTCAATACCCTTCTACGCCACACAGTTCTCGGCACAATACAGAAACCAAATGAGCGCAAACTCGAGGGGGTTACTAGTAACGGTTGAAGAGTTCCACTGTACACCTCCTGACTCCATCATCAGATCCCTCGTCACCAAGTGTATTGGTAGAAGTATGGGACACTCGTCCAAACCAACCAAATGAGCCAAAACTCGAGGGGGTTACTAGTAACGGTTGAAGAGTTCCACTGTCCACCTCATGACTCCATCATCAGACACTCGTTACCAAGTGTATTGGTAGAAGTATGGGACACTCGTCCAAACCAACCAAATGAGCCCAAACTCCAGGGGGTTACTAGTAACGGTTGAAGAGTTCCACTGTACACCTCCTGACTCCATCATCAGACCCTCGTCACCAAGTGTATTGGTAGAAGTATGGGACACTCGTCCAAACCAACCAAATGAGCCCATACTCGAGGGGGTTACTAGTAACGGTTGAAGAGTTCCACTGTCCACCTCATGACTCCATCATCAGACCCTCGTTACCAAGTGTATTGGTAGAAGTATGGGACACTCGCCAAACAAACCAAATGAGCGCAAACTCGAGGGGGTTACTAGTAACGGTTGAAGAGTTCCACTGTACACCTCCTTACTCCATCATCAGATCCCTCGTCACCAAGTGTATTGGTAGAAGTATGGGACACTCGTCCAAACCAACCAAATGAGCCCAAACTCGAGGGGGTTACTAGTAACGGTTGAAGAGTTCCACTGTACACCTCCTGACTCCATCATAAGCCCCTTGTCACCGTATTGGTAGAAGTATGGGACACTCGTCCAAACCAACCAAATGAGCCAAAACTCGAGGGGGTTACTAGTAACGGTTGAAGAGTTCCACTGTCCACCTCATGACTCCATCATCAGACACTCGTTACCAAGTGTATTGGTAGAAGTATGGGACACTCGTCCAAACCAACCAAATGAGCCCAAACTCCAGGGGGTTACTAGTACCGGTTGAAGAGTTCCACTGTACACCTCCTGACTCCATCATCAGACCCTCGTCACCAAGTGTATTGGTAGAAGTATGGGACACTCGTCCAAACCAACCAAATGAGCCCAAACTCGAGGGGGTTACTAGTAACGGTTGAAGAGTTCCACTGTCCACCTCATGACTCCATCATCAGACCCTCGTTACCAAGTGTATTGGTAGAAGTATGGGACACTCGTCCAAACCAACCAAATGAGCCCAAACTCGAGGGGGTTACTAGTAACGGTTGAAGAATTCCACTGTATACCTCCTGACTCCATCATCAGACCCTCGTCACCAAGTGTATTGGTAGAAGTATGGGACACTCGTCCAAACCAACCAAATGAGCCCAAACTCGAGGGGGTTACTAGTAACGGTTGAAGAGTTCCACTGTACACCTCCTGACTCCATCATCAGACCCTCGTCACCAAGTGTATTGGTAGAAGTATGGGACACTCGTCCAAACCAACCAAATGAGCCCAAACTCGAGGGGGTTACTAGTAACGGTTGAAGAGTTCCACTGTACACCTCCTGACTCCATCACCAGACCCTCGTCACCAAGTGTATTGTTAGAAGTATGGGACACTCGTCCAGACCAACCAAATGAGCCCAAACTTGAGGGCGTTACTAGTAACGGTTGAAGAGTTGCACTGTACACCTCCTGACTCCATCATCAGACCCTCGTCACCAAGTGTATTGGTAGAAGTATGGGACATTCGTCCAAACCAACCAAATGAGCCCAAACTCGAGGGGGTTACTAGTAACGGTTGAAGAGTTCCACTGTCCTCCTCCTGACTCCATCATCAGACCCTCGTTACCAAGTTGAAATTATCATAATATTGTATTGTCACGAGAACTCAATGTGTGTGCAAAGTTTCATAAAAATCGGTTCAGTAGAAGTAGTTGAAAAAGTTGTCGCAAGATTTGAAACAAAGACAGAAACAAACAAATATACGGAGTCAAGCTAAAAAAAAAACCGTTTAATAAAACCGTTTAAAAAGTGGACCGATTTGCATGCGGTTTTTATAAAAACGCTTGAACTAAACGTTAAATTACAAATTTAAAATAAAAAAAGTCATAAATAATTTCCGTTTAATTACTTGAAGGAGTCGGGGAGCGCTAAGTAAATAAAATATAAAAACTCAGAGCTGCGCGGGAATTTACTTAGCGGTCCCCCGACTCCTTTAAGTAAGTAAACGGAAATTATTTTTGACTTTTTGATGGTCGGGGTTTTTTTATTTGTGGAGTGTAAATGTATCGCTGTGAAGACTTCCTCTGCTCTGCATCGAACAAATTACTCTAGTTACTATAGAAGAGCCAAAGCGCTATGAAAAATGTTACATGTCGGTAAACAAGTGGGTGTAAGACATGCAATCGTCATCAAGAAATACATTCAAAGGATCGCAATAAAAGTCATATCATGCTATGAAGGCGCCAAAGCGCATTTGCGGACATAAGACGAAAGATGAACCGTACAACATAAGGATCAGTTAATGTGAACTTTTTTTTTTATGGAAACTGACACGGTTGGCTGCTTCACCTACAACATCCGTGATGTCAGCCCATAACACCGGGTGAACTTGGTGCCACGTCAGTGCTTCCCTTCGGTCGTGTCGTGCCGGCTACACTGAACTGGACGGAAAACACAAACTATTTACATAGCCGTTTCGACCGACCTTTCATTCAGTGTGGTGGTACCAACCCGGGCGGATTAAATCCTACCACCTAGTAATATAAGAAGGGAGTCATATCCCTTAGTCGCCTTTTACGACATACACGGGGAGAGATGCAGTAGCGCTATTCTTTTAAAGAACCGGCCCCACACGGCACAGAACTCTAATTATAAGCAGATTTGATCGCTGACATGTTTTTTTTTTCGGGAGTCATGAATGAAAAGGCGAATCTGGTATATAGTGTTCAGTCTACTCTAATTTCACACCAAAAATCAAATGCACCTACCCAAACCGAACACCATGTATGTGACATTACTGTTCGTCGCAATCCAACATGGCGAATATTACTTGCGATAGTTTGCTCCGACATCCGCTGGCGGCTGGCGGCGCGCGATCGTCGCGCCGTGAAAATCAAAACCACTGGCGCGTGGGTGCCCCCTCCGCGCCCCTTCCCCGCATCCCGCACACCCCCAGAGAATTACATATTCATGTATGACTTGTGTACGCCGTGATTTTGTAGCTCTCTGCAACTTGGAGGCTGAAATATTGCGAGCGAATCGAAGCGGGGCAGCGGACTGGGGGGGGCGCAGGGTGCAGGAACTGCAGCCTTTGTTGAATAGTGAGTATTTTGAGTGTGAATAATAGACCGTAGTACCGTGTGGGGCCGGTACTTTAAAAGAATAGCCCCACTGCATCTCTCCCCGTGTATGTCGTAAAAGGCGACTAAGGCATAAGACTCCCTTCTTATATTGGTAGGTGGTAGGGTTTAACCCGCCCGGGTTGGTACCACCGCACTGAATGAATGGTCGGTCGAAACGGCTATGTAAATAGTTTGTGTTTTCCGTCCACTTCACTGTAGCCGGCACGACCGAAGGGAAGCACTGACGTGGCACCAAGTTCATCCGTTGTTATGGGCCGACATCACGGATGTTGTAGGTGATGTAGCCAACCGTGTCAGTTTCAATAAATAAAAATAGACTTCAGATGTTTCAGGTCACAGGACCGTCGTTGTCTCTTCTTAGCCCATTGGGAAAAAGGCATGGCGTTATGTATGCATGTAGTTGCATAAGTGTGCAAGTGCTTGTAGGACTTTTTTAATTGCATAATTCTAACTTTATATACCTATTCATTAAAATTTAAGACCATCAGTACTACCGTAGGAACGCTGTTTTATAGGAACAAGTCGCCTCTAACTAATTAGTCCGGGGATTAGTGGGTCATTGTCGCACGAAAACGATACCAAACTCGACCTAGTAGGTAAACTTTTTGATTTATTTAGCTCAGATTGACGCGCGGCGGACTCTATGAAACCCCCCTCCCCTCCGGAAGTGGCTACCGGGCTTAATCAGCTCAGATGGACCCAAGGTATACCTGAGAGAAAGGAATTGCTTTAATCATTCAGCGCAAGGTACCTCCCACTAATCCCCCGACTAAATAGCGTAGATACAACTCTAGAACTTTGGTCACATGCGTTTCCAATCACCAAAAATGGGGTTCCAAGGTGAGTAACCAATCCAGTAAGTATGAAAAGGTTGCACACGTATATATCTGCTGTTAGAGGCTACAAAATGTTAGGGCGTACCGAGCGGTGCCCCGTTCTACATAATTTACTATCGTCAAATATTTGCCAACCACACGTGGATGTTGGAGGGAAATTAATACGTAAGATATGAAATTCCAGGAACTACGACGCCCTCATTAGAGACCTTTGACTTGGAGATACAGGAGACACGTTCGAGGCAACTATTTGCGGACGCGCGCAACCCTATTTCTTGGTAGTTATTGTGAAATTAATATATCAAACTATGTGCAAGTATGTTTTCGAGTTTTCAATACTCTAGGTTTGGCGGCGTGAAATAAGCGTTTTAGAAAAGTTATACACGATCTTACATCTTAGGTATAATTTTTTTTCTATTTCACGGAAAATTTATCCTGTATGCGAAACATAAAAATTTTCGACAGGTACGTTTTTTTTATTAAATGTCAAATTGTTTTTTTTTTCCTGCACTTTTGTATGAAGAGAGTGAAAAAAGTGTATTGTATGTATTTATTGAACTTGAATAAATAAGGAAAAGACATTTTATTCCAGAATACTTTTGGTGTATGATAGCTGCTAACTGCTAAGGTTATGCGCTCCCTAATACCCACAACCTGGGGATCTTCAAAAGGCGTGTCAATAAATTAGACGACAATCTTTTTGTCCGTTATAAAAATCCAATGTTTTTGTCCTTTTTTTGCTCCAAATAGGCTCAGGAGTACCTGGTTTGCTTTATGACCTATGGTCATCAAACACCCTGTATGCTAAATAAATGTATAACATAATTAAATCTAGGTTGCACAATCATGATGATACAAGTTTGGTACGGAACAACATCTTAAATCACTTCATACAACTTGGTAAGTACCTATATACATGTTATATACCGATTATCAGTGCGAACAAGCTCATACCTACAGGTCATTGCCTAATGGTATAGATAAGTGAAAGCGGACGTTATTAGGCAGTTCTCAGGCAAATGTGGGCGCTGGTACCGGGAGCTGGGAGCCGCGACAACAGCAGTTGATTTATGTGCGAATCTGTTATCGACACTCCGCCAGCGACCACCCTTCCTCGGGGTAGCACAGAGACTAGGGGATCCTCTTCGTCCTAGCAGATAAAGCTTTCATAACATTATAACATAAATGTTGCGTATGAGTGCGGAAGAGGCGTCGAATTGTCTCTGCATACAGGGCCTGATTTACCAATAGGCTGATTAGGCTCTAGCCTAGAGCGTTAGGATTTAGGGGCGCAGCGTAGGGCCTACGCGCGGTGCGGGAAATACTCAAAATTTGCGCGCCGACGACGATGCGCGTGCGCGCATGGCGGCGGCTAAACTGCACCTCCACCTGTAGGGAGTTTACGGAAAAATTATGGAAACTGACACGGTTGGCTACATCACCCACAACATCCGTGATGTCAGCCCATAATACCGGGTAAACTAGGTGCCATGTCAGTGCTTCCTTTCATTTCATGTCGGCTACACTGAACTGGACGGAAAACGCGAACTATTTACATAACCGTTTCGGCCGACGTTTTATTCAGTGCGGTAGTACCAACTCGGGCAGGATAAACCCTACCACCTAGTAAGGTAAGAAAGAAAGGGCCTACAGATTTACGTGGAATCCAAACCACGGTCAGCCTCCAACGGTCGAGAGGTCACCCATCCAAGTAGTGACCGCGCTCAGGGTTGCTTTATTTTCACTACTTCACTTCTTCGCCGACTCCATTCACTCCGCTGTCCCAGTTATCCAAAGTTTTATCCATTTGTGCGTGAAGCGGCCAGTCCGGCGATTTGGGACTATTTTTTTGGAAAATTTTCCTCCCTCGGCACGATCCTCTGCTGTGCCCTGATTAATCGCCTATTGATGGATCAGGGGTAGACGTGGCGGCCTTCAGAGTCAGTGCTCTGATTTTAATAAAATTGGATTTTACTATATAATTTTAACTGATGAAAAAATATAATTTATTCGTTACGGTAGAGATTTATATAAGATTTTTTTTTCTATGGAAACTGATACAGTTGGTTACATCACCTACAACATCCATGATGAAGGGAAGCACTGACATGGCACCTAGTTCACCCGGTGTTATGGGCTGACCATAACACCGGGTGAACTAGGTGCCATGTCAGTGCTTCCCTTCATTCCATGTCGGCTACACTGAACTGGACGGAAAACAACGAACTATTTACATCGCCGTTTCGACCGACGTTTCGTTCAGTGAGGTGGTACCAAACCGGCCGGGATAAACCCTACTACCTAGTAAGGTAAGAAGATGGTAGAGATATTGTAAAACTACATAGGTAACTTATGAATGCTCAATGAACAATATGCAATATTCAATTTCATTAGTGAAAATTACATGTACATTATTCGGTTGAGACGTTTTCGAGTTTTCCCGTTACCGACGACGTTGCCGTTCATAATAGTAGAAACTACAAGTCGAAAGCCCTGTTTATTACAATGGGAAGCGCCGCCGCCGCCGTAGCCGCCGCGGCCCCACCGCGGAGATTCAAGGAATGTGATTGGTGTTCGCCAGAGCGCGACGCGCGCTCGCATGCCGGTGACGTAGCGTACAGGGAGGGGAAGAGTGACGTCATGTGCAGGACGAATTTACGAGACGAGCCTGCAGGATCTGACGCAGTCGACGCTCGAAGTAATTGTGTAAGAATACAATGGGAACATTTCATGATTTTTACCCGACTATGGAGAAGCCAAAAGGGTTATGATTTTTGCAGCGTGTGTGTGTTTGTCTATTATCAATCACATCACAGTGCTTAAACTAATAAACCGATTAAAACAAATTATGAGGCATGCTGGATTTGTATCGATAAGTACTCGGCGTGAGAAAAGCTAAATTTTAAGTAATACAGTTATAGTTTATTCAATTCAAATTAACATAGGTATAAAATAATTAACTAATCTAAAAATTATATAAACTAACTTAGGAAATAAACTAACTTAAAAAATATATTTCATTTAGTGCTTTTGTCCCCGGGATTGTGCTAAATTTTTGTTATTGAAAAAATCCAAATGACGTGCTCAAGAGTGCGTGGCTAACTTTGACTTTTTTTTCTTCGAACCCCATCGAAATTGAAAAGGCGATTTTAAAAATATATGTACAACACTTCATGATTTCTAAAGCTTCTTAAGGAATAAAAAAATTCCCGACTGCAAAAAACGAAGGAAAGTTGGTCTTACTTAAAGAGCAGTGGGAAATGCTGTAGCCGGACGTGTCAGTCAGTCAGCGTGTATGCGTCCACTGCTGGACATACGCCTCTCCAATTTTCCTCCAGTCCTCCCGGCCTTCAGCGGTACGGAACCACTGCTTTCCGTCGACGTACTTGATGTCTTCGTCCCACCTGGCGGGTGGTCTTCCCACACTCCGTTTTCCTGTCCACGGCCGCCAGTGTAGGACACGGTTACTCCAACGATCGTCGTCTCTACGGCTGACGTGTAGCCGGACGTGTAGAAGGATTCTAATAGACAGTGAGTTCGAACTACAGCATTCCAACTGCTCTTTAAGATCGACTGTTTATTTTATAAGTCATTTGACCATATACGTCATTTATAAGTCGTTTCCCTTCAATACGTTTATCGGACTTAAAAAAAATACTGTTGTTTTTAACCGACTTCCAAAAAAGGAGGAGGTTCTCAATTCGTCTGTATGTTTTTTTTTATTTTTTTTTTATTTTTTTTTTTATTATTTTTTTGTATGTTTGTAACACGATTTCTCCGTCAATTGAGGGCCGATTTAGAAAATTCTTTTTTTGTTAGTTAGGTCATACTTCCGAGGTGGTCCCATTTCAATTTTATCGAAATTGGTTCAGTGGTTTTCGAAAAATCAGCATAATACTATGGTGTGTGGTTACCTTCAGCAAAACTTGTGATGTGGTCGTTTTCGGCAATTTTCAGTTTGATAAATTAGTATGGTGTGTGGTTACCTTCAGCAAAACATTTGTGATGTGGACTTATTCAGCAATTTGCAGTCTGACACATATGGCGAATAATTCTGTACCACTTCAATCGATTTCGATTATTCGATTTCGATTATTCTTTTTTATGTAATATTACTAAAAAGAATGAAATAAAAACTGTTTTAAAAAATATTAAACCGATTTCCAAAAAACAAAAAAAAAAAAACTAAAAAGTATTAAATACCTAATATTTTGAAATTTTCTCTGTCCTGTTGAAATACATGAATCGATATACTAGTGATACATATTCGGACCCTTGTTTCATGAATATTCTAAATTTGAAATTTTTTTATCTTTTCCGACCGGCGTTTAATTTATTATGGTACCTGGCCAGTACCTACTGTACCGAGTACCATCGAGCTGGTTTGATGATGGAGACAGAAGGTGGCCATAGGAACTCCTAAACTACACATGATAAACCCATCGTGTTTGGGCTCGTTGCATTTGTCTTCACGAGAAATTTACTTTAGACCTAAAAGATTCTCAATTCGACGGTATGTTTTCTTTTTTTGGATGTTTGTTACGCGATTACTCCGTCAATTGTGGGCCGATTTTGAAAATTCTTTTTTTTTTTATTTGAAAGGGGATAACCCTGAGGTTTTTGAAGTGAAAACTTCTTTAGCGGCTCTTGGCACTTTTTTAGGTGGGTAAAAATGTATAACTCGCGACATCGCGTCAGCGTCATTTTTAAAATGAAACCTTAAGTCATTGCGTTAAGGGTTAAGTTAGAGTGGCACGGGATCTGCCGGCACTCCCGGAGTGCAACTGTTAAGTAGGGTTCCGTAACACGTTTATGTCTGTCCATTCTACTAAGTTCTGCAAAATGAATGTACGGTTCCGTAACATATGCATGTCTATCCGTTCTACTAAATTTTACAATTTTCAACCAAGGTCCTCCGACGGTTATTTTATAATAAAAGTAGGCTTCCGTAACACGTTTATGTCTGTCCATTCTACTAAGTTCTGCAACATCACCTACAACGTCTGTGATGTCAGCCCATAACACCAGTGCCATGTCAGTGCTTCCCCCTTTGATCGTGCTGACTACACTGAACTGGTCGGAAAACACAAACTATTTACATAGCCGTTTCGACCGACGTTTAATTCAGTGCGGTGGTACCAACCCGGGAAGGTTAAACCCTACCACCAAGTAAAATTACGAGGGAAGGGACTTACAGTTTTACGAGGAATCCGAACCTTGGTCAGCCTCCAACGGTCAGCGGTCACCCATCTAAGTACTGACCGCACCCAGCGTTGCTTAAAATTCAATAGCGACAGTTGACTGTCTGCACCACTGAGCTATCGAAGCTGACGTGGTCCTATTTTAATTGGGTCAAGATCGGATTGGAAAGCGAGGCGGAATCGCGAGGCCGAAGGCCGAGCGATTCCGCCGAGTACATTAATAGCAAAAAATTACTAAAAAAAACTGTGAAATAAAAAAAAAGTTTTAAAAAACATAAAACCGACTTCCTAAAAAAAGGAAAACTAAAAAACTATTCAAAATAAAAATATAAAAACCGCCTTCAAAAATATATGAAATAAAAACCTAAAAAAAAAAAACGAACCCTAGAGTTGAAGGCGGTGCTAAAGCAAGCAAAAATTATGCATGAAAGAAAACATGAGTGGATGATAATATCCTTTGTGATTTGTAAAGCAAGCAAAAATGATGCATGAAAGAAAACATGAGTGGATGATAATATCCTTTGTGATTTGTGTAGCCTTTTTAGCACCGCCTTCAACTCTAGGGTTCGTTTTTTTTTTTTAGGTTTTTATTTCATATATTTTTGAAGGCGGTTTTTATATTTTTATTTTGAATAGTTTTTTAGTTTTCCTTTTTTTAGGAAGTCGGTTTTATGTTTTTTAAAACTTTTTCTAGTGTAGTTTAGTTGTGATTAAGTAAATGCTTAGCTTTGATATTGGTAGCAGAGATGTTTCTCTTACCATATAGCTTGATTGTCCGATTTTAATTCGGTCGTATTGTACAATATTTTTCGAGTATATCCGAAAGCTTCACGTAAACCAATATTCTAACATTAACCCAATTAACTAACATGGGATTTAAATTTAGACCCAAGACAATTTGGCTCAGCCCATATAATTCAATAAGTCGTGAGGGTCGTGAGGATAGGTGAGGTAGGGTTGAGGGAGGATTGAGAGAGGGAAGGGGGGAGTTAGAGATTATCCTCATTTTTCCCTGGTAATTCCACAGGAAGAGGCTTGTTAATTTAGCGATGCCGACGGGTGAGCCGGACCAGGTTCTGTTTCACAGTTTATTGAAATGAATACATTAATTCATGACTGTAATAAGTTTGGAAAGGGTAGTTTAAAACATTTAAATTCATTTAAGTCATTTAAACAGTGACGAAAATATATTATTATATAGGCAAGATATTTACAAAAATATTTGTTCATAGTTCAGTTTTTTTATACGAATAACAAAATGTTATACCAATTCCAATTTTTTTTCTAAATAAATAATACTATTCCTTTAAATCAAGATAACAAACTTACTTCTATTACTTTTATTTATTTTAATTAATTGCTTAATTTTAGGTCAAAGTGTAAATGTTTGGTAAATATTGTGTTATTCTTGAATAAACGAAGAACAAACTTAATTTAATGTAAAGGAAAAAAACAACACTTACAAATATCACCGTGCCTCTAAATTTCTGAAAAATGAAAAAATAAAGCATCGAAAAAAGGTCTGAAAAATATGGAAACAAAAACAGCAAAATAAAAAAAACTGTGGACTCGTCCCCTAGCCAGAGAGAAATGTAACATTTCCAAATGGGGAGGATATCTTTCGTTCCGCTTTTTTTACACTCATTACTAGAGCGGTTTTTCCCTTTTTGCCCCTTTTCCGGGGAAAAGGAGAAAAAATGCGGGAGAGAAGATGAACGTTCGAGGTGCAGTGTAAATACTCGGCCAGGAATGTACTCGATATTTCTGCTGACGAAGTATCGATAATTTATGAATACTATGAAGCATCGATACATAATGCAGGCATCACATAATTTTAGATTGATTGAACGCAACTTACATAATATTATTTTAATATTAGGATAATTAACCTAAGTTAACCGATTTGTGAAATATTCATAACATTTTGAGCGCAGTTGGAGTGAAGGTTGAGAACAGAACAGTGGAGGATTACCAGAGGACTTGAAGAAAAATGGAGAGGCGTATGTCCAGCAGTGGACGCTTACGCGCTAACCACAGACTAACTGACTTTACTACCATATACCGTGTACCGTTTGTTTGTAATAACATTAGAAATCGTGAATATTTCACTGATTGCATCAGTATTAGTTTTTTTTTTTTTGCTTTCTATATATTCCCTTGCATCTTACTAGGTGGTAGGTTCAAATTAGCCTGGCCGCATAGCAGGCTCGGCTATGTACTTCACTAGTCCATTATAGTCAGCAATCTAAAGGGAAGTCTCTGGGTTGGCAACGATCTTATCGCTGGTGATATTTGCCGGACGGAGCAAGCATTTGGCCCCTCTGACTCAGCCACCATACCGAATTTCATAAAACAAAATTTAAAACAAGAAATACTCCATGATTAAAAACTATACAGTCTCGACTGTTAAATAACCAGCAGTAGTGAGGTTCGGGTGAACTAGAAAACATCGATTTAAAAGTTCAACATTTGCACATCACTGCGTGATAGAGAGCGCACAGACGGTGGCTAGGCGCGTCCCGCGGATCGCTGCGCACGAAAAGTCGCATGACCCGGCAAATATATTAGAATATACATTATCTAAAGACATCTCCGGAATTAATCTCCTGCCTTACCTGGCCTGCGATTTTTTATTCGCAGCAGCTGGAAAATTCTTGTAAAGTAGACAGAGGACGAAACGAATAATTTGCAAACGTTTGAATTTGGAGTTGAAAATGAAGATTTTATGTTGACTCTGCTCTACTTTAGATATAGTTTGACATGTGGTAATATAAATCAATCCTCCCCGAGCTGTGGCAGAGATAGTGGCATTGTTTTAAATTAAAGCAGCTTTACTCACGGTTCCACTCCGAGCTATGTGGCTCGAGATAGTGGCATGTACACACTGGGGCAAAAGTGTGAGAGATGCAGTTTCAGGATTTAATTTTGAGTAAATATTTTGTCAAACAGCCTGGGTTATTCCAATTCACAGTCCACATAACATTTAAATGTTCTTATATCTATTGTATTATAATTTTCAGAGGCATATCATGCGAACTTCTTGCAAGGATACAATATCTTCCAGTCATTTTGTACACAATAACACTTTACCGGATCAATAAATTCTTCGCAGTTATCACGAACACATTTTTCAAGAGCCACCATTTTGCTTAACACCCTTTTTCTTCGCTTGGTAACTTTCTGTATTGCAACACTCTTTTAACCTACCGAAAACAATTTGATTACACAATGCAATTTCTTACAGTCAACCGCTCCCAGTCTTCCCTGTACACACGGTGTTTATGCCTTTCTATGACTAACGTTTAACGTTTAAAGTTCAGCACGAATGTTTGTTGCTCTGCGTTTTTCCACAAATGGCATCCCGTTTCATAGGCGCGGAGGACCCAGAGTACCAGTACTCGGGGGCCAACTGCTCTTCCGCCGAAGTATTCAGTCCTTATATATCTCGTGAAAACTGGCGAAAGTCTTGTAACCTCGCACGCAGCCAGCAGAAGGGTTCCAACTCGAGCTGAAACTTCACTGGACCTGAAGCTTCAGTGAGGCTGAAAACCCGATATTACTTGCGCGGCTGGGCGAACATTTGCAGCCGCCAGAACTTCCTATGCGATTTGGTGGACATGTTGGTAATTGGGCAGCAAGCTGATTGCTTTTCAAGACTAACTTTATGTACCTGCTAATGTTTAATTTTAACTGTCATTTGATTTTAATAATATTTAGGATGATAATAAGTAACAAAATATGCACAAATATGACTGACGAATAGGTGATCGATGTGTCTTAAAATAAAAACGCGAAATCTAAATCAACTTGAAAAAAAATTGTCACAAGCCTATTCTATTAAGTTTTTTATGTTTTCTTTTATTATCATTGAAATAATTTCAAAAAAATCACAGTATTTTCTTTTCTTTTTATACTGTAGGTCTTTTCTAAAATACTATTATTATTACAATTTTTTTTTTATGGAAATTTACATGTTTGGCTACATAACCTACAACGTCCGTGATGTCAGCCCATAACACCGGGTGAACTAGACGCCCTTTCAGTGCTTCCCCCTTTGATCGTGCCGGCTACACTGAACTGGTCGGAAAACACAAACTATTTACATAGCCGTTTCGACCGACGACGTTTCATTCAGTGCGGTGGTACCAACCCGGGCGGGTTAAACCCTACCACCTAGTAAGATTAGGAGGGAAGGGACCTACAGTTTCAGTTTACAATACTTTACAAACCTCTTTTGAGTTTCTATGTTTTGCGGTGGAAACCTTTGGTAGGTGGTCACGTTGCTAGTGGGTAAGTCCGGTGACGTACGTGCTAAGGCTTTCTTCATACGCCGCAAAGCCTGGAAATTCAAAGAGGGAACGCTATAAGCGTCCGGGAACGATGGAAGCCTCGGCAGAAATGAAAGAGATCTTTTATTTTTGTAAGTTAGGTAGTTAATTTATTTAGTTTCATTTTTAGGTTTCCGTATCCCGTACTATTACTAAGCCTACGCCGTCTGTCTGTCTGTCTGTCTGTCTGTCTGTCTGCCCGTCCGTCCGTCTGTCCGAGGGCTGTATCTCTTGAACCGTAATAGGTAACCTGTTGAAATTTTCACAGAATATGTATTATTATGGCGGATATAACAACAAATAATAAAAAATTTAAAAAGTAAAACATTAAGGGGGGTTCCCATACATTCAATTTTTTTTTTTTTTTTGTGGTGTGGAAACCTCGGTTCGCGAGTCCGACTCGCGCTTGGCCGGTTTTTCTTATTATTAATTCCTTTTTACAAATTGTATGTACCTACCTTTATAATAACATTGACAAATAAATATGCATACTTTTCACAAGGATAATAAATAAATGTGTTTATATTATTATAAAATCTAGTGTCTATTTATGATTATAACACACAACTATACATGCATTCATACGTCTACAGAATTTTATATGAAAGCCATAAAATAAAGTTAAAATGGTATCTTCTATCTGACTTCCTATGAGTGCAGACAAATCCTTTGCCTGCAACATTCCTTCAAACACGTCTTACAACTTCTGAAATTGTGCTGAAAGAAAATCTCCAAACAGCAAAGTTTGGCAAATAGTTTATCAACTAGTTGGCCAACATGAACGTGGGTTACGTATTGACTTGGCAGAGGTCGTAAGTTTAGCGCTAAGAGTGAAGATTGAAGTTGCTATGAAAAGTCAACTTTAATTCTGATATCATCACGGAGGAGAAATGTGAGATGAGTTGTAGCCTTCTTTTATATAGAAACTGACTCGGTTGTCTACATCACCTACAACATCCGTGATGTCAGCGCATAACACCGGGTGAACTAGGTGCCATGTCAGTGCTTCCCTTCATTTCATGTCGGCCACACTGAACTGGACGGAAAACACGAACTATGTGTATAACCGTTTCGACCGACGTTTCATTCAGTGCGGGGGTAGCAACCCGGGCGGGATAAACCCTACCACCTAGTAATTTTTCTTTTTTAGTAGTTTATTTTGTCTTTTATTATGTAGGTCCATTTCACATAATACTTGTGTACCGTGTTCCAGCTGGAATATAACAGTTAACATTTGATTACTTACCTGGACGAAAACTACGACACATTTTAATTAGTAGCTACCTTTATTTAGTGCGGTGCGGTGGTGGTGATTGTACTCGTAGCAGTCCGGGAGCGCTTTACTGACGTAATTTTTACATAGATTCGAAACAACGAAGAGAATTACTTAGGAAGATGTGAATATATAATGTATTTTTGATTTATCAAATACACACACACACACACACCACACGCCGTATCCCGCCAATCGGGGTAAGCAGAGTAATCGGTTTTGTGCTGCAAGTACTCTGGCAAATTACAGCACAACACCGACCACCACGTTTAGCAAAGTATTCGGACAAGATAACTATCAGGCAGCAAGTAAGGCACGAAGGCCCACCTGCTGCATGACTCGGTCGAAAGACCGTGCCAAGGCGAGAGGTGGTTAGCATGTAGCCCTTATGCACGGCATCTTGTCCTTATCCCTTAGTCGCCTTTTACGACATGCACGGGGAGAGATGCATATGCAGAGATGCTATTCTTGTTAAGTACTGACCCCACACAGTACTTTTACAGTAAATTGATCAAATATCACCTCGATATTCAATAGTCAGTCAGTCTGCGTTGCTCTGTCCACTGCTATAATTTTCCAACCGACCCTTCATATATTTAATCCTTCGTATGAATCCCGCTCAACACTACGCGACCGTGAAGTGGCAGTAATGTGACGTAGCGAAGTTGGCACTTTTGGCACGGAACTGTCGGCTCCGTGGGGTTAGGGGGAGAGAGGGGGAGCCAAACTCGCAGGAGGTGGGTGGGGATGGTATTAAGATTAAGTTTCGCGAGGATTGCAGGCAAGGGTTACATCCCTAGCAACGTACGGCGGCGGCGGTTGTGACTCTCGCGGTTTCGCGGGAAGGCAATATAGAGACAGGTTTCGATACTTGGGTGAATGAATATGAGATAGATATTTTCAGAAATATTGTTATGTAGGTACCTACTATTTGGCGATCCAGCTTAGAATTACATCTTAGATTTAGACTGAAATTTAAGGTCTTGATGTGAATAAAAAAGGAAATATTATAAAATTATATGAAAATAAATAAAGATGAAAATATTTTCAGACATATTCATATACTTGTGAAAGTATTATTTGTGTACTTATAAAGGTTATTTTCACCGGAATCCGTTCATCATTTTAACAGAATCTTTAAATTTAGAATCAGGAATTTATAAATGTAAGGAAAATTCTCGCTAAAGTTCATGTTGTCATTGTCATTTATGGCCATTCAATTCCGCGCGACAACCGCGAAAAAAATAAGTCATTAAAATTTCAAGGAAACCAAGAAAACCAACTCAGTTACAAAAGCCTTAAATGCAAAAGATGACGCAATTTTTTTCTTTGCAAAGAATTTTCTTTTCGCGACCATAAATTAAATTTCACCCCCAGCTGACTGAAAAAATCTATTATTTCCGCCAGATGTCACTGAAATCAAACGCAATCGGAACAGCCGCTTGTGGAGTCGGCGTGTTCATTCATTTATTTGTCGAGATTTTTCACATTAGACGAAATCTCAATAAGCCAGCACGATTAAAGGGAAGCACCTTCTTCACCACCATGTCAGCCCTTCACCAAGAAGGGCTGACATCGTCGGTGTATACCTATAGTAGGCGATTTTGTCTACATGGTCACCCAAAATCGCCTTCTATATAAACACATAGTTCCATAAAACAGTCTTTATTTAGATAACATTTGAAATTAATGGCTGAATTTTGCTTAGCAGACCGGTGTCCAATATTTGACGCACTTTGGTGCGTCGTCTGTGGATCCTAGGCAACGCCAGTCTCGGGACCCCTCTCCCCTTAGGCAGCTAGGTCTCTAGGTAGGGAGTCAGTATTAAAATTGCTTTTGTAAAAATTTTTATACTATAAAAAAAAATCAACCTATAACCTATGTAAAATGAAAACGCAAGCATAAAATTAAAAGTACTTAGACTTATTTTTCTTAAGGGTCGCGGGACTCCTAGCCGGCACTGGGCCCATAGGCATTTGCCTACATTGCCTATATGGATAATCCGGTACTGCAGGTGGATTGCCTCGTTACGCACCACATCACGTAGCGATTTTCCCAGCATGACTCGTTCCATTGCTCGCTGGGCAACTTTTAGCTTTTGGACGACAGCGACCGTCTGAGTCCACGTTTTACGTCCGAACGTCATAACCGGTAGGACACACTGATCGTGTAGAGGGTCTTTAAACTTTGAGGCAGGTTTGAAATCAGGACGAATTTCGGAAACTTCGTGTAATAAACATCAATAGGTATATAAATACCTACTTACATTTTACAACCAGGTGAACCAATAGTACGTTCCGACGTTCCGAATAGTAAGTTTTTTTTAGTTTTAATTTATATTAGTTTAATAAAATATTTCTGAGGAGTAGACTAAATTTGGCCGAAGCGAAGCCCAAGGTAAACCATATTATTAGAAAACATAAAGATTCTTCGCTCGTATCGTGCTCTGCATCTTTCTCTATCCGAGAGGAGTTGTTCAGCAGAAAGTGGTGAAGTTTTCTAATCCCAGAGACAATACAGGCTCCGCCGCCGTTGTCGTCGCCGTCGATCACCGCCAGGCGGCGACACTGCCTTATTGATGTTATCGCTGGAATTTGTAGAGTTTTTTTTTTACATTTCTTGATGGTATTTCAATGTAGGCCACATTTCAGCTCCTTAACTTAATTGTATATAGAATACTTGATTGAAAGAAAAAATTGTGAAAACTTATTTTTTCCCATAATGTTGTTTACAAGAGATTTTATGTATCACGGGGAAGTGTAAAACATACCTTTATATACATACCTATATAATTATGTAGGTACATTAAATACTTCATTATGCACATACAATTTTGATTAGGTCAGGTTGTACGAAACTAACTTACACCGTAGTGAGAACAATTTGTAGACCCAACACAATCATATTGAAAATTCAGTTTATAGGATATTAGTATTTTTCAAGATAATTTCATTATTCAAACATACGAATAAAATAAGAGAAAAATTAATTAAAACTGCTGTCAACAACAAAAAGTCAGCCTTGGCTGACTCCTTGGAGTATAACAAAACAAAACAATTTACAAATAAATACAATTTCCCAACACATAAATGCCTGAAGTATATAACGAGACTGAGCGGCGAGGCCTTAAATTTAATTCTCTTCATTAAGACGCCAGTGGATCTAAGAATTAAATATATTAATACAAAATGGAAGGAAATAATAAAGTTTGCATATTCGCGTATTAATAATTAGGAAAGTTCATCAGACAGTAATACGATTTGTCTCGCCTCCCAGGCTCCGCGGAGGCGGCTGAGCGGTGCAGCTTCCGTCTGTGACGGTGTGGTTGAAGTTTGATTCTCCGTCGCTCCTTCTCCTTGAAAATATTGCAGAAAATGTTTGGTTGCAAAACTTGCGAATAAATGTGTACACCATTGAAGCAACCAAGGACCTATGAACCTAACAGGGACCTAAGTTTATAAAGAACTAAGAAGTTGTGCCCTAAAGCTCTAAGTTTCTAAGGACGACGACGCAAGGAAAGGTTCTAAGGATCTATGTAGAACTAGGATCGTAAAGACCTAAGGGAATGCGGGATCACACATTGCTCCTTACTAGGTGGTAGGCTCAAATTGTAGCCGATTGGGTTGGTACAACCGTACTGGATGTAAGATGGCCGCATAGCAGCCTCGGTTGTGTTCTCCTCTAGTTCAGTGTAGCCAGCAATCCAGGGAAGTCTCCGGTGCGGCACCTACCTTCTCGGAGGTGATATTGGCTGGTCAGAGCATGTGCTTTGGCCCCTCCGACTCAGCCACCCACACCGGATTACATAAACAAAAAACATTAAATGTCAAGAGAAGCGGCGTGAAGCTCCGTTCCAGTCTGTTTGTTTATCGAATCAGGAGCTGGCGGATTGCGCGCGGATTGTTCCAAACTTATTTCGAATTTCTCGAGTCGCCGCACCCGGCTGCGCCGCGCGCCGTCGTCATCGTGTCGTCGAGAATACCACTCCAGAGCAATACACGAGCCTGGACAGGGAATAAAGAAAATTTACCTATGTGTACATAATAATATGTACTCGTGTATGGAAATGGCAGAGAGAAAGAACAGAACGGGCATTGCTTCGTCGAGTAGGTGAAAATTTATTATAAATTGTGTGACACGACGACGATGAAATTATGTTTATACTTCCTTCACACTCGCCTATATATTTTATCAACACGCGTGTTACGAGCTGTCTGATGCGAATTGTGTGCGTTAGAGAATTGTGTCGGGGACGAAGATGTAATAGTACGATAGTATGTAGGTACTATAAATTATAGTTACAACAAATCGGTAGGCACTTCATAATTATGTATTATATTCCAGTACTAAAGTGTTCTCTACAAAGATTAGCTCATATAACGCATCCTGCAATAAATTCTTTCTGAAAACTTTAACTCACTACCGCTGCGCTACCGTTAAATTTGAATGTTGAAAAATAATTTGATCATAAAAAAAAGAAAGAATAAGAATAATTTCAGAATAAATATTGTTCATTGGAATAAGGTGAAGTCTCTTTCCACAGGAAAACCTAAATCTATGTTTTTATCTAGCTATCATAACAAAATTATATAACTAAATATTGCTTTGTCCCGTTGAAATAAAATAAAAACCAAAACAATATTAAAATGTATGTTTAGTCTATAAGATTTGGGGTGGCAAACCGGAATACTAAGTTGAATTGTTTGTAGGCGGGGCATAGGTCGGAGTGGCTAACAGGATTTGGCAAAATTTTCTCCGACATCAATCATTTTCTTTTTTACTGCGAATCGACGTCTCTACTCCAGTTAAGACAGGCTGGACTGCAATACAAGCGTCCGGAGAAATACATCACTTCAGATAAATAAGAAATTTTACGGCGGATTTATGCAGATTTGTAGGGACTTAGCGCGCGTCTCGTCGTCGTCGCCGCCGAAATATGCAGATCGAAAAGACAAACTTCTTTCATATCATACTGGCTCGTATGTGATGAGCAGGAGGATGCTGTGAAAAGGTGACCCCTGTACGCACGTACATCTACTACATTTTCTTAATTTTCAGTAAGTGATGTAGCCAACCGTGTCAGTTTAAATAAAAAAAAAAAGTATATATTAGCAGTACTTACGTCAAATACCTACACGACAGAATAACATTATATTTAAACAGAAAGTTTTTTTTATTGAAGTAACCTTTCTGAAAAACACGATATTATAATTCACTGAATACAAATTAGTATGCACCATTTCTGCATCCTAAATGATAGTCACGTAGAACAGAAATGAATTAAGATCCCTTCTTATACGTACATAACATTGAATTTAGTTGTAAATTAACTATGATAGGTAGGTTCTATTATTTACTTCAATTATGCAAAATGTTATCTGCAAATAGTGAAAATATTACATAACAACAATTAATATTATTATAATGCGTTTTCTAACAGATGAAAAATATTTGTAATTTGCATTATTTGCTCAAGGAAGATTCTCAAATGGGTCTCGAAATGGTTCCGTGATCTCGTGGGATGCAATGCAACATGCAGGCAGGTGAAGTGGAAACTGTACGCAGTGCGTTTGTGACTTGGTTGACGTAAATTCGTAGACTCCAGTTGTACTCAGTGAGAGCAGTCTGTAACAGAAGAAGGCGAATTATTGTAGGTATGCCATTTCTTCTAGGCATATTTGCACAAAACAATACGCTGTTAGTATACGTATGCAAACTTTTCTGCCATACGTAAGGCGTGTTTACAGCATAATAGATTTTTTTCCATACACACGTACAGACGACAGCACTCATTTCTCACACTTCATAATAGAATATTTGATCAATATTTGTATAATTTTGTAGGGGTAATGAGTGAATGTTAATTTGACAAGGTTCCTAAAGTGTGAGAAATGAGAGCAGTCGTGTGTACATACCACACGCTGTAGGTCGGTTAACTAAAGCTGGCACGTACACAGTACTCACACCAATGCAATTGCCCGCGTGCGAGTGAGACAGATCGGGTTTTCGTGATGCGTATGCAGTGCGACGTCTCACTCGCACGCGGGCAATTGCATTGGTGTGAGTACTGTGTACGTGCGAGTTTTAGTTAACCGACCTGTATCCCAACAATCGGGGTAAGCAGAGTAATCGGTATGATGCTCCAAGGATTCTGGTAAATTACAACACAACACCGACCACCATGATTCGCAAAGTATTCATACAAGACAATTATAACGCAGCAAGCAAGGCACGAAGACCCACCCGCTGGATGCAGTGAATGATTATTTTTAAATTCTGACCGACCGACCTGACATGGTACCGGTAATATATTTTCCAGTGAACCTAATGCAACACATCGCAAAACCATTGCTAACAATACTGATTCCACTGGATTCCTCACCTTGGCCACCTTTCACCTTGGTACGGTCCTTCCACCGCACTTCCACCGCACTTCCACCGCACCACCTTGGTACGGTCCTTCCACCGCACTTCCACCGCACTTCCACCGCACCACCTTGGTACGGTCCTTCCACCGCACTTCCACCGCACTTCCACCGCACCACCTTGGTACGGTCCTTCCACCGCACTTCCACCGCACTTCCACCGCACCACCTTGGTACGGTCCTTCCACCGCACTTCCACCGCACTTCCACCGCACCACCTTGGTACGGTCCTTCCACCGCACTTCCACCGCACCACCTTGGTACGGTCCTTCCACCGCACTTCCACCGCACCACCTTGGTACGGTCCTTCCACCGCACTTCCACCGCACTTCCACCGCACCACCTTGGTACGGTCCTTCCACCGCACTTCCACCGCACTTCCACCGCACCACCTTGGTACGGTCCTTCCACCGCACTTTCACCGCACTTCCACCGCACCACCTTGGTACGGTCCTTCCACCGCACTTCCACCGCACTTCCACCGCACCACCTTGGTACGGTCCTTCCACCGCACTTTCACCGCACTTCCACCGCACCACCTTGGTACGGTCCTTCCACCGCACTTCCACCGCACTTCCACCGCACCACCTTGGTACGGTCCTTCCACCGCACTTCCACCGCACCACCTTGGTACGGTCCTTCCACCGCACTTCCACCGCACTTCCACCGCACCACCTTGGTACGGTCCTTCCACCGCACTTTCACCGCACTTCCACCGCACCACCTTGGTACGGTCCTTCCACCGCACTTCCACCGCACTTCCACCGCACCACCTTGGTACGGTCCTTCCAACGCACTTCCACCGCACTTCCACCGCACCACCTTGGTACGGTCCTTCCACCGCACTTTCACCGAGTCATTCAGCAGGTGGGTCTTCGTGCCTTACTTGCTGCATGATAGTTATCTTGTCCTAATACTTTGCTGTGGTGTTCGGTGTTGTGTTGTAATTTACAAGAGTACTTGCAGCACAACACCGATTACTCTGCCTAACCCGATTGTCGGGATGCAGCGTGTGGTATGTATATATATATGTACCTGTGTTTTGAAAGTTATGCAGAACGGTTCACCGCGAGTTGACTACGTTAGAATCCTCTTAAGACGAGACGGAAGTTAACTTTCTCCATACAAAATCGTCTTTCGGCATTTATGTTTTCTAGCCCCCTAAACCTTATCCGATTATTACAATTTTTTTCTTGTCTTAAGGACAGTCCAATCTACGTTCCTGTCTTTGTCGTTTTTAGGGTTCCGTAGTCAACAAGGAACCGTTATATTTAGATGAAATATGAAACACCGGAGCTAAAAATTTGTATTACGACCGAAAAAATTTGAATTTTGTATTTTTTGATATCATGAAGTTATTAAATGACAGGAACTTAGATCGACTGTCCTTATTACATCAAAAAAAGTTTGTAAAAATCGGGTAAGGTACCTATAGGGGGGATTTTGTATGGAGAACGTTACGGAAGTTAACGTCTCGTCTTAAGAACGTCGACTACACACCGCTATATTCTAGATTTTGGACCACTCAATAGAGGTGTCCACTCCATTCCACATACATACTTACTGGCTGAAGACCAAATTGGTTCCTTCGCCACCTCGCCGCCGCCGCGCCGGCAGCCGGGCGGAAGTGCGCGTCTGCTGCATCGCAACACGCCACGCCACGCCGCTCCACACGTTTTCTGTCTGACGCCACGCCACACCTCCGCCGTCACACATCTTTGTTGCCATCTTTTACCTTCCACACCACATCCCTACTACGTCGCCACACAATCGCCACCGTCCACACTCGTTGTTCCACACTGTGCATGCGTGGGATATGCTACAGACTAGTAAAATATACATAATATTTGGGGTTTCGTACCCATACGGAAGCCTATTAGTAAGCATACAACGTATGTCTGTCCGTCTGTCAAATTTTCTCATAATATGTGTTATTTTGGCGGATATAACAACAAATAATAAAAAGCAATAAGTAAAAATACAAATAACCCATACAAGAACCGTGTTTTCTCATCGTTTTTTTGTTTTTACTTTATCGTAAAAACGGTAAGACATACAAGCGTCATACTTTGTGGGATTATAGTGCAAACCCAAAAACAAAAATAATAACATTGGCCAATGACGTGGTGGTACGACCCTCGGTGCGCGAGTCCAACTCGCACTTGGCCGGTTTTTTTTTTCAATACCTTATTATCGAGACAGTATACGTAGGATACGAGAGTTTTTTATTTTTTATTTTCTACTAGCTTTTGCCCGCGGCTTCGCTCGCGTGAAATTCGTATTTCAAAGAAAGCAAGTAAGTAACTAAGGCAGATCTGCGTTAAGTAAGGTAAACGATAAATCTTCTCAAGTAAAGTAAGTAACTAACGGCAAGGCTTCAGGCTGAGCTGCATTCTGGAAGACAATAAACCTTCTCGAAGAAAGTACATAAGTAACTAAGGGCGAGACCGAAGGCCGAGCTGCGTTCAGGAAGAAGATAAACCCACTCAAAGAAAGTAAGTAATTGAGGGCGAGGCCGAAGGCCGAGCTGCGTACAGCAAGACTATAAACCTTCTTGAAGAAAGTAAGTCGCTGAGGGCAAGGCCGAAGGCCGAGCTGCGTTCAGGAAGACGATAACCTTTTCGAAGAAGTAACAGAGGGCGAGGCCGAAGGCCGAGCTGCGTTCAGGAAGACTATAAACCTTCTCGAGGAAATTAAGTAATTGAGGGCGAGGCCGAAGGCCGAGTTGCGTTCAGGAAGACGATAAACCTACTCAAAGAAAGTAAGTAATTGAGGGCGAGGCCGAAGGCCGAGCTGCGTTCAGGAAGACGATAACCTTTTCGAAGAAGTAAGTAACAGAGGGCGAGGCCGAAGGCCGAGCTGCGTTCAGGAAGACCATAAACCTTCTCGAAGAAAGTAAGTAACTAAGGGCGAGGCCGAAGGCCGAGCTGCGTTCAGGAAGACTATAAACCTTCTCGAATAAATTAAGTAATCGTGGCCAAGGCCGAAGGCCGAGCTGCGTTCAGGAAGACTATAAACCTTCTTGATGAAAGTAAGTACCTAACTGAGGGCGAGGCCGAAGGCCGAGCTGCGTCTTGCATAAACCGTCTTGAAGAAAGTAAGTAATATCGCCCATAGTTACTTACTGTCATCGAGAAGGTTTAGTGTCTTCCAGAATACAGCTTGGCCTTCGGCCACGCCCTTAGTTACTTACTTTCTTCGAGAAGGATTATAATCTTCCTGAACGCAGCTCGACCTTCGGCCACGTCCTCAGTTACTTACTTTCTTCGAGAACTTGTTCGAGAAGGTTGAAGGTCTTCCTGAACGCAGCTCGGCCTTCGGCCTCACCCTTTGTTGCTTATTTTCTTCGAAAAGGTTTAACCTCTTCCTGAACGCAGCTCGGCCTTCGGCCTCGCCTTTAGTATGTTACTTACTTTCTTTGAGAATGTTTATTGTTTTTATCTGAATCCAGTTCGCCCTCCGTTCCCGGCCTAAGTTACTTAGTTTCTTCTTTTGAAATACGAATTTCACGCGAGCGAATCCGCGGGAAAAAACTATCGATATTAAAATAAGAAAATTCAATTAAAATAAATCAAATACTTAAGATACCTACCTATCTAAGTGTAATACTCCACATATTAGCATAACCGGAACTGAATTTTATTTAGCCTATCCTGTGTCTCGTATAGCTAAATGTGCGTGTAGTAATTTTAATCGAATTTAGATGATCGGCTTAAATTTTATGGAGGAAATTCATACAAACATATTCGCCTCGCCCCGTTGCCCCCCGCTGATAGAAGCGCAGCGCTTCTCTCAAGACATTCTCATCGTCGTAACTTTTAAACTATTTGTCCAAATTACTTAGTGTAACACACAAAGTTTATCTACTTTAAATACCAGAAGCGATAAAAGTATGTATTTTTAAAAGAATTAATTCAAAACTATAAATGTGCATTGTAAATACAGTATCCAATTTAAATGTATTTTTGGTTCACTATTTTGGCTATAGTGGCTTCCACATAAAAGGTAGATTGCTGTCGTGGACTTTTCTTTAGAACTATTTTAGAGAAACAACCTCACCATACACTATCTTCGTGTAACTCTAACGGTTTATGCAGCGCACGCCGAGATAGCTCTCAGTAGGCAGGATTTTTTCCGACTTACTTGACATTTATCGATATTTGGGCAAATTTACACAATGTCTTTATAAATTATAGCCTTTTTGATGTAAAAGCTATAGTACTGTAAAGGCTCATCAAAATCTGTTCAGTAGTTTTTGCGTGAAAGAGGAATATAGTGCGGCTGCTCGGTCGGTTCGCTGTTGAGTTTATAGCGCGCGCCTCCCCCGCGCCGCCTCCGCGCCGCCGCGCCGCCAACTGCCGCTCGCTCGGTAAATACCTATGTATAGTACTAAGGCGTGCGGATTGAACATATCGGTTTGTATGGGAGCCACATCTTAGCGTAACCGGAACTGAATTATATGTAGCCTATCCTGTGTCCCATATGGTTAAATGTGCTTGTACAAAGTTTCATCGATTTCGGATAATCGGTTTAAGAGTTATGGCGGAACATACATACATACATACATACAGAAAAGATTTCTAAAAATCGTCAATTTAGCTTTAGTATCATACATAGAGGCTACAAACTCAATATTTCCTAAAACTAAGTAACTTACTCCATGACCACCCCTTACAAATTTATTATTAGTATTGATGATTGATGAAAACTTCCCAACTTTGTACTAAACTTGGTATTTTTGACTTTTTTTGTGAAAAAAAGGCATTAGAGAGAAAAACGCTATCTAGATTTTTTACTCCAAATTTGGAATGCCCTGATGAGAAGTCCATCGTACGTCTTCACACAACCGGCGAAACGTAATACAAAATGAAGTCGGTTAACAAAGAGAATTCGAACTCCAGGACCTCGCAGCCATGGGTCGTACAACCTGGGCCGTAATCGTGTCTTTCCACGCGTCGGGTGTCAGTTGTCTGTCAGAAAGATTTACAACGCCAGTATAGGGCGTGTTGTGTGGTAGGGTTCGCAAATAAATGGAGATGGAATGCCGTGTCAACATGTCTGCTTGCTCTGAATTATTTGCACGGAGATTTCGGTGAAGAAGCACATAATGCCTATGGGCATTTTGCGTCCAATTAAGTAAATATTTGTATGAAGACACGATGCAGCTCTTCCAACGGGCCAGGTGCTGGTAAAATTGCCATAAAAATAATTCCTTGATACTTGTACTCAATGAAATATCAAAAAAATCTCAAAATCTAGTCTCTGGAGAGAGAAAAATTTCGACCACTCCTCCACGAATTTTCACATTTATGATGTTTGCAGCGCACGGGTGTTTCTAAGTAACTATGCACATCATAATGACCAGTAATTAACTAGATTTTGGGGCAACCTGTTGCTAGGCATAGGCCTGCTTTAAGTAAATCAATAAATAAAAAGCAACTTTTAGACCTTTTTAGAGCTATCACATAACTGCCTACATAACTGTCCATACAATCGCTTAATCGTACCGCTCTTACTTCTAGTCAATACTTTTTTTAGGCCTCTCTCACCCACTCAATGCCCACACAACGAGGACGCACAATGGACACATCAAGATAAGGGACCCATCCATGGAAAGGAATATCCAGAAACGACATTGTCATGGGAACATTTGAAAACGCCCCTTTTGATAGTTATTTTAATGTTTGTTAGGTAGGTTTTAATTCTTTAGTTATTAGTATTACTTTTATATATTTTATGAAAAGAAAGGAGTTTTTACATTCTCTTAATATATTGTATACGTATACCAACATATTGTATACTAACATTTGATGAAAGCTCCACAAGATCTACCTACTCTACTGAGAAGACATTAATATAAATACGGGTGTAATCAATGGATACCTACTGTCCGTGCAAGACCACTAACATTTATAACCTACTGTTGAATGTCAAATTCCTGACAGCTTGCAGTATCATATGGAGATTAAAAAAAATAAAACATTTGATCGGCATGCACTGCATTCGTAGACATGAGGTATAGGTGAGTGAGTGAGTAAGTGTGATAGAGATATAGTTATATTTGTAATTTCTCATTTGCGCACTTTGCTTTCGCCTTCCACAACTACGCAAGGGACGTAATTTCTAGGTATTTAATTCCATGGGACCCACCCACCTTTTTCAATAAGCTGATATATAATCCCCGAATCTTTAGAAAGAGCCCTTCACAATGGCTTCCAGACCAGAGTTACTCGCGCCCGAGGTCACAAGAATACCATTTTTCTTAAATAAAGGAAAATCTCGCGAAAATCAAGCTCCAATGAGCAGATACGGACAGCGTTATAGACAGCAGTCGGCGGCGGCGACGACTTGCGAGGACTAGAAGGGACCTTCAATATATACTTTCTTCTTAATTCTTCACTATGAATTTTACTTTTTTTTCACATGTTTTTTTTTACTATTCAGCAACAGTGACTTTTTTATGATCGAAGACTGCAGTACCTTCCGCAAAATTTAAAGACCCGTATATGATATATATGACCAGTGTGTCCTCCCGGTCATGACGTACGGGTGTGATTGTGAAACGTGGAATCTAATGGTCGCTGTTGTTGAAAGTTGCCCAGCGAGCAATGGAGTTAGCCATGCTGGGAATATCGCTACGTGATATGGTGCGTAACGAGGCAATCCGCCGACACACCAAAGTAACCGATATTGAACACCGGGTGGCTAACCTCAAGTGGCAGTGGGCTGGACACGTCAGCCGAAGAGACGACGACCGTTGGAGTGGAAAACAGAGTGTGGGAAGACCACCCGCCAGGTGGGACGACGAGATCAAGTACGTCGGCGGAAAGCAGTGGTTCCGTACCGCTGAAGGCCGGGAGGAAAATTGAAGAGGCGTATGTCCAGCAGTGGACGCTTACACGCTGACTGACTGACTGACTGACTGACTGACTGACTGACTGACCAAATGCTCCGGAAGAGCATGTGCGAACGCGACGAACGCGTATGTGTTGTTGTATACTATTCATTCAGCATTCTTATACGCCGTTTTTGGGTCGATATAGATAGACCCTCCCGCGCACCATAGGTTAAGGTAATTTAACTACACTCGAACTTGCCACATTTGTTTTTTATTATTTATTTTTTTATGAAAATTACATTTATGAATGTTTATGAGAAACATTATAATCGTGGAAGGGCGTCAGGGGTGTGTCGCGCGCGACCCGCGTCACGTGGAGATCCTTTGTCTTGTCTCTGCCCCTAGAAATGAGAACCAACCCCATTAGAAAACAGGCGTGCCGCTTTATATGTATTTTCCCTATATATCGCCTATTCATAGTGAGTGCTTCCTCTAAATCGAAATGTCGACATCAGCAATAAGCCCCGTACTATCGGTCCCTTTGTATTCCGGGCGGATCGCGGTACGGAATCGGAATGGGTTATGAGAGAAAAATAATGGAAATATGTGTGGAAAATCTCCGACAATGGCGGGCCAAATGTGTTGGGAATCTTCAACAATACGCCCCTCCCTGCCTAAGCTTCGGAAAACTCCAGATTTCGAGAACAGATTCGCGATAAAACCACCAGTTAGAATTTGGCGGGATTAAAATGATTTTAGTCGTTAAGGCAAAGACGCCAGTGGTGTGTCAGGACCGGGGCGCGTGCTTGTGGAGATCTTTAATTTACGACATACCGTGTATGTCTTAAAAGGCGACTAAGGGTTATGATGACTCCATTCTTATATTACTAGGTGGTAGGGTTTAACCCGCCCGGGTTGGTACCACCGCACTGACTGAAACGTCGGTCGAAACGGCTATGTAAATAGTTTGTGTTTTCCGTCCAGTTCAGTGTAACCGGCACGACCGAAAGGAAGCACTGACATGGCACCTAGTTCATCCGCTGTTATGGGCTGACATCACGGATGTTGTAGGTGATGTAGCCAACCGTGTCTAAATTTTCTAAACAACAGATTATTTCGGTACCCCACCTGCTCGTACTTTTTATACTCCGCTTGGGATGGCGGAATCGGCTGTCATCCCCAGTTCGCGTTGGATTTCCAATCTTCGCTCTGCGGAGTCAAATTAACCCTCTCCCCCTGCATAGGCTAAACGTTTAAGGAATACGCCTAGGGCATACTGCAATACTTTGGTAAATACATTCTTAGGGATGCATTTTTATGGAACCTTATATTTATTTAGTCATTTATTTATTTATTTACTTTTTCCTGTACAAGGTGGTAGGTGGTAAACACGACTATTTACGCTTAGACCGACCTTTCATCTGGTATTGCACCTAGTTAAAGCCTTATTACCGGTAGAGTTGTCTTAGAGTTATAAGCGGACATAGGTTTTCTTTTTTTATGGAAACTGACACAGTTGGCTACATCATCTACTTTATCCGTGTTGTCAGCCCATAACACCTTGGTGAACTAGATGCCATGTCAGTGCTTCCCTTCGGTCGTGCCGGCTACAGTGCACTGGTTGGAAAACAGCTTTCCCTTTCATTCAGTGCCGTGGTACCAACGCGGGCGGGTTAAACCCTATAATACCTAGTAAGGTTAGAAGGGAAGGGACCCACGTTTTACGTGGAATCCGATCCACGGTCAGCCTCCAACGGTCGAGCGGTCACCCATCCATCCCCTGACCGCGCCCAGGTGTGCTTATGATCCGATCGACAGTCGACCGACCGCACCACTGAGCTACCGAGGCTGACGTTATAACAAAAATAATGTAATTGTGCGTATGAAGGAATGAACCAAATTGTGGTCAAACCCTCATTAAAATTTTGTACCTGTAGGTTTTTACACAGATTGAAGCGCCTTCGTAAAGTGTTGGATGTGTACCTCCCCAGCGCGCTAACTAGTGGACAGCGAGTATTGCCATCTGCGGCAGACGTTTCGTTAGTCGCCGTCGCGACCGCTGCTCTGGAACGCAGACTAAATGCTGATCGTTATTTTAATCAAATTAACTTACTGGTTTCCATATACTCCAACAATTTTATATAAATACTAGCTTTTGCCCGCGGCTTCGCTCGCGTGAAATTCGTATTTAAAACGAAGAAAGTAAGTAAGACCGCTACCGTACCTTTATTTCGGCAGGCGGAACAATTCGGTTTGTATGAGAGCCACATCTTAGTGTAACCGTAACTGAATTTTATTGAGCCTATCCTGTGTCACGAAAAGTTAAATGTGCTTGTACTATGTTTCATAAAATTTGGATGATCGCTTTAAGAGTTATGGAGGAACATACATAATATATACAGAAAAGATTTCTAAAAATCATCAATTTAGTTTTAGTATCATACTTAAAGTCTACAAATGCAATATTTCATAAAACAAAGTTACTTACTCCTTTGACCATCCCCTACAGATTTATTATTGACAAACTGCATGAAGACCTCAGTCTTTAGTTCATACATCTTGAAACAAAAAATAATATAACAGAATATTTAAAACTTATAATGGAATCAGAAATCCGTTCACTTTTTTTCCTTAAAAATTTTAGAACGAAAATATTGTGTCCAACTGAATTATTTTATAAGACGTTTGAAAGCTTTTCGAAGTTTTGATTCGACACAGAAATGCTTTTAATGTTGTAAATATTTTTAATGGTATATATTTGTATTTTCACGCCCAAAATACATTCGTTCCCAACGTTGATTCGGTGTCAGTTTTTCGAGTACCTACAATGAAAAATATAATTCCATGAAAACGGTTTCTGCGAATACGAGCGTTTGAGTGAGATACAACCGCACTGAAACGTTCGATAGAAAGTGATACTTAAATGAAAACGTGATGTTTTGATTTTCGTGCAATTTATTCTAAGTCGGCACGACCGTGAAAACCAAGTTTCTTCGACAGAGAATATGCGATACCGCACATTCATATAGAAACACAAACCAACTATCTCTATTATCTCTATGGTATCTGAGTTAAGTATGAGCAGAAATTTCATAAAGAATCATAAAGGTAAATTTTACTACTTAATTTTATTTATTTTGTACGTGTATGTAATCATTTGATCATTCTTTCAATATAATAAATTTCTTAACTTATTTTATGTTCGTAATTATTTAGGTAATTTATAATATTCTTTCTTAAATCCTATTTTTTTAGATGACTTTATCGAAACTGTCAGTTTTAAGTTGTTTCCTGGGTGCTGTAACATTTTTTTTATGTAATCCTGTATGGGCAGCTGAGTCGGAGGGGCCAAAGCACATGCTCCGATCAGCCAATATCACCTCCGAGAAGGTAGGTGCCATACCGGAGACTTCACCGGAGAGAACACAACCGAGGCTGCTATGCATGCGGTCATCTTACATCCAGTACGGTGGTATCAACCCAGTCGGCATTTTCAGAATTGCATAATAAAATAAATAAAATAATAAAAAAGTCAATTAAACCATTGCTTCCAAGAGGTTTTCCAATTCTCCTACTAAGAAACCATAATACTTCGCATCCATAACATAAGCTAGATAGCTAGACTAGGCAACACGTCGTCGGCACCGAAGGATGATCGCTGGGATGGCACTCGTAATTGCAGGATCGGTTGCGGACGCGAGAGGGTTAATGGGAAATTTGCTTGTGAAATGAAGCGAACATATTGAGACGAGATTGGGGCCAAACGAGCTGGCTGAAGATGTGTGCGTGCAGTCGGGTAGTGAAAACGAAATACATCTATAGAACCTTATGGAATCTTCTAGATCCGTCCTGAACTTCCATCAAGTAGTTCGGTAGGTCTGTATGCCTCGGCAGCTCAGTGGTGCGATCAGTCGACTGCCGCTCGTGATGTTAAGCACACCTAGGGGCGGTCATAATTTAGTTGGGTGACCGTTCCACCGTTGAGGCTGACCGTCGTTCTGACTCCACGTAAAACTGTAGGTTCCTTCCCTTACCTCAGTAGGTAGATGGTAGGGTATCACACGTCCGTATTAATACCACCGCACTGAATAAAAGTTGCAATGCAAATGGTTCGCGTTTTCTGTTCAGTTCAGTGTAGCCGGCACGACCAAAGTGGAATGTGACACTTAGTTCACCGTGGTATTATGGGTTAGCATCGCGGGTCTACCCGCGGGATTTTAGGTGATATAGCCAAACATGTCAGGTTCCATACAAAAACCGAACTGTCAATGCCTTGTTCGATGTGCCAATGTCGACTGGAAGAAATCGCAAACTAAAATCCCGCCTTTTGCGTCGAAGGGAGTGCAGCAGCAACACATCTAGAATGAAACAAACTGTTATCAACACGTATAGTAAAATCTAATTACACAGTTTATCAAGCCCATCATTGCGTATGTAGTCTCATCGGTATCGCAAGTACTTGACTTCGATGCAGTCTGGCCGAGCGGTGCCACTCGACCAGATGTTGGCACTGCTAGCCTCTACGCACGGAACCCTCTTCGCATGCATATGTATTGACCATAGACATCAACTATGCGAGAGCCGGCAATTAAGTATTGAGAAGTGAGAAGATCATTTTGAGAACATTAAAAATATCTTTTGTCAATCAAACGGTCTGTCAGCTTCGATAGCTCAGTGGTGCAGACAGTCGAATGTTGCTATTGATTGTTAAGCAACGCTGGGCGCGGTCAGTATCTGGATGGGTGACCGCTCGACCGTTGGAGGCTGACCGTGGTTCGGATTCCACGTAAAACTGTAGGTCCCTTCCCTTCTTACCTTACTAGGTGGTAGGGGTTATCCCGCCCGAGTTGATACCACCGCATTGAACGAAACGTCGGTCGAAACGGCTATGTAAATAGTTTGTGTTTTCCGTCCAGTTCAGTGTAGCCGGCACGACGGAAGAGAAGCACTGACATGGCACCTAGTTCACCCGGTGTTATGGGCTGACATCACGGATGTTGTAGGTGATGTAGCCAACCGTGTCAATTTCCATAAAAAAAAAATATCTTCTCTACCATTATGCAATTATTGCAATGTGCATATTATGTTACGTCTGGACAAGTGTAACTAAACGACTAAGCAGATTTACATGCAATATTCACCAATGGAATAACCCCACTGCATCTCTCCCCGTGCATGTCGTAAAAAGCGAAGGGATAAGGACAAGGTGCCGTGCTAAATGACGACAGGCTAGCCGCCTCTCACCTTGGAACGGTCCTTCCACCGAGTCATGCAGCAGGTACCTTACTTGATTTTTGATAGTTATCTTGTCCTAATACCTACATTGCTGAACGTGGTTGTCGGTGTTGTGCTGTAATTTACAAGAGCACTTGCAGTACAACGCAGATTACTCTGCTTATCCCGATTGTCGGGATACAGCGTGTGGTGTGTGTTTTTTTTTATGGAGACTGACACGCTTGGCTACATCACCTACAACATCCATGATGTCAGCCCATAACACCAGGTGAACTAGGTGCCATGTCAGTGCTTCCCTTCGGTCGTGCCGGCTACACTGAACTGGACGTAAAACACTAACTATTTACATAGCCGGTTTGACCGACGTCTCATTCAGTGTGTGTCATGTCATTCTTAACTCTACATTATATGTATTCCTAAGCGCTGTTTTCATACAGCATGTTGTTTAGCAAACTACGGCATTAATTCAAGTGTAAATAAGCAATTATAGTGTAATTTGAGTTAGTTCGAGTGCTCACTTGAAACTCTCTCGAAGATACTCCACAGTTCGAACTCTGCATGTGTTCCGTAGTATAATTGTTGCAATTTCATTTGTTACTAGGGGGTAGTTGTATGGGTTTAGTTTTCGGGGTTGTAAGTGCGGATTGAACGATACATACTTCAATCTGTGAGAGGATAAAATGCAACGTTTGCCGTCTGTCTGTCCATTTCAATGTTCGTTCATAACTCGCGGATGGCTTGACCAATTTATATAAAAATTTTAATGCATTTTTCATCAATCGTGACTAAACTAGACTAGATCAAAGTACTCCTAGATATGAGCGAGTTGCGTACAAGTAATGTATCTACTCATGTAAATATTTGTATGGCAATTTTAGTACCAACTGGCCCGCTAGTGACACTGCAAATTTTCTCCATAAAATTTATTTTTATTTATTTATTTATTTATTTATTCACTCAAAAACCTCCTATTATCTCCTATTATTATCTCCTATTATTATTATGGAAACTGACACGGTTGGCTACATAACCTACAACATCCGTGATGTCAGCCCATAACACCGGGTGAACTAGGTTCCACGTCAGTGCTTCCCTTCATTTCATGTCAGCTACACTCAACTGGACGGAAAACACGAACTACTCGTATTTACCTACATAGCCGCTTCGACCGACGACGTTTCATTCAGTGCGGTGGTACAACCCGGGCGGGATAAACCTTACCACCTAGAAAGGTAAGAAGGGTAGGGACCTACAGTTTTACGTGAAATCCGAAACACGGTCAGCCTCCAACGGTCGAGCGGTCACCAATCCAAGTACTGACCGCGCTCAGGGTTGCTTAACAACAGTCGACCGACTGCACCATTGAGCTACCGAGGCTGACAGATTTTACTTGTACGCAACGAAATGACAAACATTTTTCGAAATGACAAAAATTATTTGTTTATCATCGAGCCTATGATCACACACAACATAGCACACACAGGTATGATGATTATGATTTAAGTATGACAGTTAGGACCCTGAGCCCTGTTATCACTGCATGTGAACTATAGAAAGTTTATAGCTCACCCCAAGTCCGATGTCCACTATGAATCGAGTTATATATCTGGGGTTGAGAGCCTGTATTTGGCATGGATTAAAAATAGAACCCCCAAGAATACGGCTTCTACTGTGAATGGGCGGTTCACATTCACAAAGAATGTGTATGGGCGTTTCATCCTCTTTTTATTATTTGTATAGAACCTGCACTTTTATACAGAACCTGCACACCGGTAAGGCCTATTCAATGTCATCACAGGTAACATCACGATATCACTATAACGTTCTAAACCGTGTCAGAAAATCTTACTCAAATATGTTTTGAATCCGACCGGGTTAGGTCCCCGTTCCAAACGTGCGTTAAAAATCTTCGCTTCAAAAACAAAATACATTAAACGTATACTTACTTAGTGCCTGTGGGAAACGCTCCAAATCCAATCCCAATCTGTTCCTCAGCTTAATTGTTTAATCCACGGTCAGCGTACCGGTCAGATGGAGCGTCAATAAAGATCCCCGAATCCCGGGGTCCGGGGTCCCGGATGTCGATCCGGTAATCCAGGATGGATGTTCCAGCGCCTGATTAGCCAGCCCTGACACCGGACGCGGGAAAAAAGAGCGATATTAAACAAAATATTCTAACGCCCCGTGGATATACCTACTACACAAGGCCCTACGAATAGATAAAACATGGAAGCGGCCTTCCATACAAAATTGCTCGCAAACCTGACCCAAAACACATCCAATTACACACACACACACACAGAGAGATATATATCAGCTGCCATGCATACACAAGCAGTTCTCATTGCACTATACACAGGTTCGCCTTTGGCAGTCATTGATTTTCAAACTAAGTAATCAGTCACAGTCAGTAACCATGAATCGTTCGCGATATGTTTAGAAAAAAATAAAAAATTACACGAACACTAGAGGAAAATTGGAGAGGCTATGTCCAGCAGTGGACTCATATACGCGACTGAATCCTTATGAATTCCAGCTCTGTTCAGTATAGCCGACACGAACATAAATGAAGCATGGCATTGCGGCAACCTCGAAGTTGTTTCATGTATATTATACAAGCTGTGCCCGCGGCTCCGCCCGCTCTCATATTTCACTTCACTGCTAACCTCATAAGCCATTTAGCGTGATAGTAAGTAGCCTATAGTTGATGGGAAGAATCAAGCCATCCGTAGAATTTTGTTTTATTAAAATCGGTTCAGTGGTTCTCGAGTTATAAGCGGACAGACAGACACTCAGACAGACAGAAAGCAGACGTTGGATTTTATTATAGCTAAGGATAAGGAAGGAAGGAAAGGATGTATACTTATATTACATTTCCCTGATGTGAAGAGGAAATAAACGCTATTCTATTCTATTCTATTCTTCTATTCTAAGTATAGTCTCGGGTTCTTCTTCAAGAGAGGAGTGAATAGGCACCTGTCAGGCCGGCATGGCATACGCAACCCCCGTCTACGGCCGAATGTCCTTAGGCGTCGTTAGGCACCTTATATACTTATGTAAATTTATATACTCGTATTATAAATTTCGTAAGTTGGGTTAAATATAACAATTTAAGGTTCTCCTTTCGGCTTTATGGTAGTTTAGTATAAAAACCGTCTGCCTCCCTCTGATATGTGTACGTGAGTAGCCGCCAGCCAAGCCACCCCCGCTTTATCCGTACCGTACGGACAGCAAATGAGGTGTGTCTAATGATACAACATCCTCACGGTCGCACGCTACATTCATCTGCCTATTCATTCCGCAGACGATACTTTACTTGCTGCTATTTTATTTACACGCTTATGTAGGTATCTGTCTATAGTTTAAAACCGAAAAGCCAAAAGCTACCACGGGTAGGTATACATTTTCATTTTATGGAATTTATATAATTTATAATAATATGGTTGCCTACGTGCTTCACTTGGGTACTAGACCCGTGAATCCCGTGATGTCAGCCAAACTATAGCTGTCAGCTCAGAGACTGAAGACAACGCTAAAATTCGTTTTTTTTTCAGTATATATGTATATACATACCACACGCTGTACCCGACAATCGGGGTAAGCAGAGTAGTCGGTGTTGTGCTGCAAGTACCCTTGTAAATTACATTACCAAAGTTTTAGGACAAGATAACTATCAAGCAGCAAGCAAGGCACGAACCTGATGTTTTTCCAGTTTTCCTTAAATTTTTCGAAAATGAAATGCTTTTTTGAAAAAGAACTCAACGAAGAATTTATACATTAAACATCTCTTTTAAATGAATACAATTTGATAAGTTCTCACTCAACATTCTGAGATTTTGGAAGTGACAATTATTTTTTTCTCCCAACACTTCAAAACGGTTTTTGCGATTTTTTTCTCTTGTGTTCCTAGACGATTTTCTAAAATTATGTACGATAACGATACATTCAGCCCTTCATTGTATGTCGGTATAAAAAAAATTGCTTCCAAGGCCTTATGTGTTCTACGTTTTCGAGGTATGTCCATATATCCTCGCACAAAACGCCAGTTAAGATCCCAGAAATTAGGGTTCCCACCTTAGGTCCCGTTCCCACGTAGGTCACGCGCTGGTAATGCCATGTCAGGTTCCATAACAAAATTAATGTGATTCAGGCACAGACATAAAAATAGTCCGGTCATAAAAATATAAATTAATAAGTAAATAAATGTTATGAAGTCGTAAAAACCATATAGGAGATGAGAACATTCCCCTGGTTGATAGTTACGACGATACGATATTGTTTATTAAAATATAATAAAAATAAAACAGTATGAAGCAGAAAAACACGCAGCAAGTTTATAACTTTATTTTATTTTAAGTAATATATTCGACTTATGTACAATGTAATAAATATGTAAAACATTATGTAAGTAAGTATGCTTGCACCTACTGTTAGAAACACCATAGAAGTGAGCATAAATAGATAGATACATACATAATTATATTAAAGTACCAAAACATTTAAAAAAACTCGTCATTTACGTGTGTGTCACAAAGACGACTTTACAAACGTATGTAAGATTTTTTTTATATACGTTTTAGATACGCGAGTTCACAAATCTCTCTCAGATTTGTGAACTCGCGTATGCTGTCTGGTGCAAATTGTGCGCATTTGCAGATTATGTTGGAGACGGAATTGTAGATATACCGGAAATATTCTTTCGAATTCGTTCGATAAGTGTCTAACCGCACTCGGCAGCAATGCACTGCATCAGGGCGCAGCGCGGCGCGGCAAAGGGCCTCAAAATAATATTCTTTGAATGAATTTGTGCCGCGGCGCCCGCGGCCCGCGCGCCATCCGCTCCGCTACATTGCAGGACCGCCGTAGTGCGGTCGCATCTTATACCTAAGTATTACGGCCTCCGTCGCTCAAATCTTATTTTTGGTGAAGAAATAAATCTGGGGGCATCGTAGTGCAACCGCCTTATTCGAGCGCCATGTATACTTAGGTATCTAAATAGTCATTAATTAAATAAAACTCAGTTATTTATATAAATGATATAGTTAAGCGTTATAATAATATTATTAGTATTAAAAATTAAGTATAGCATACATATTAATAGGTAGATTGATAATGAATAATACAACATACTGTCTAATAGCGGTAACAGTTTAAACAAACAAATTAATTAATTGTCTTGTTGAGCAACTTGTAGAGAAAATAATAATAAAATAATGAAGTTATTTGCTTACAGACAGGTGCCCCCCGGGCCTAGGACCGACTGACAAAATTTAAATTAGGTTAAATAAAATAAACTCGCCATATAGGTATTTGGTTGCAATTTTCTCGTAGAATACACGTTGACTGTGTAGGTGTAGGTAGGTACACGCAAGGTCTGTTTTCTAAATGAATTAAAAAAATTACGTGGATAATCGTGTCCGTCACCCGTGCGGGCCCGGCCACGCCGGTGAAGGAAAACACAACGAGGAAACCTGTACAATAACAATGCTATAGATTATTATGTTTTGTTTTGCAAGTTTGACTGGAAAAATTACATTTAGCGACAAGTTTCCCTTTTGCACTGCCAAAAAGTATAATTCATACATTAATAATATGCGCATAGATTGCACTAAAATATTAGTAAGTACATAGGGAAGAAGATATTTTTAAATTTTTACGAACAATTTAGTGAAATCACCAATAGAAATTATATTGCCATTGCTACATACTGCATACAATTTGCTTCTTTTACAACACAATCCTTTCATGCACACCACCTTGCACACCATTTTCACGAGCCGGTGAGCGTTGATAGTCAGAGCCGGTGAGCGTTCATAGTTGAAGTGAGACAAAGATACATCCATTCCATAAAAATATGCCATTTGTAATTTTTTTAGAGCTTTTAAATATCATTTTCCCATAGAAATAGTGCACTCCATTTGTAATTTTCTTCACCTGATCGATGTGCAGGTACCTATTCTAATCCTCTTAAATTCCGCGAGTATCTATTCTACCACTACCACCCAATATTGCGAGTTTTAACTTCCTAGTCCGCCTGTACTTGATGGTTTAGGTAGCAGTAGTGAAATGTATTATTGTATGTATATATCTAACGGAAATATGTTATATATAATTTATACATATCTGATAAAAACTTTAACAATACAAACTCATCGGCAGTGACTGATATACACAAAAATATATATTTTTTATTGTAATAGCAAATAGGTACTCGTATATTGTAAAATGTTTTTGAAATACACCAGATAATTAGGCAAATACATATAAAAAAAATGCAATGTGTATGTAACTAGCACGTATCTAAAATCTATAATATAAAATATATAATATCAGTTATTACAATACCAATACCTACAAAACTTTCTTAATATTTTTGGAATATTGCTTTAAAAATTGTGTTATTGAAAATTAGTACAAATGTATTGCACAATAATAAAAAAAAATTGAGCTAATTATAAATAATAAGTCTTGATCGGACGGTAATCATAATCAGAAACACATTTGATTAAATTATTTAATGTCGATATTTGGCATATTTCTTTATTGTCAGATAAAGAAATATTTAAACCCTTTCACCGCCACTAGATGTAAAACATTACGACTTGGCGGGAGCACAAAACCAATTACGTATATATCGAGGAGCATTTTAGTTTGCATAATGTTCTCTTGTTTGCTTTGAAAGGGTTAATATTTCCCACAGAATGCGATGGCTCACGTATTATTTTATTTGGCACACTGTTTCAAAATAAATAAAAGACATTGTATTACTTTTAATACTTTACTACAAATTATCACAATAGAAGACCGAAACTTTCATAACTCGGTAAGGGAGTAAAGCAGTTTATATAACAACTTATACGAAACTTAAAGTAGGTGCAATAATTTACAAAAAAGAACTCATTACTCTATATTAACAAACAATTGTTCAAAAAGTTGCATCATTAAAAATGTATGGAACTGAAAACGTAGGCTCATCTCGTTAACTTTAGAAGCCAATAAACATTGAGCAACCATTATTAAAATAGTTGAAAAAAAAAAGTTTTTCGTCATTTTTAGACACAAATATTATTGTAAACGTTCACGAAATTTACCTAACACCTCGCTCGATAAACGTACTTTATTAAAACAGCAAAATCAACGATGGAAGCTCCGCAACATTTATATGTACGCTCTCTTCTAATTTCTCATACATTTTATATTGTTTCATTTATGATTCTGATATGTTTATGTACCAATTACATTTAATTTATTTATGCCGTAAGTTACATTTTGTTTATTTGCCGAAATTAATTTGGCTTCAACCACTTTAAGGGTATGCATGTAGATAGGTACATAGACCACTATAAATTAAATATATGTAACTTATAAATGTCAAATTTTGGCAACATTCGCAAAACCTGCCATAATGTTATATAAGTTATACATTTTAATATACACTTTATATTTCGAGCTACGTATGTTTGCAATAATAACTAATGTACGCTCCAACTAATTTTCTTTATTTACATACTCTTTCAACTACGTTTATGTAACAATATTCATAGAACTCGTCTCATAAGCCAATAAATAATAATAAAAAAACAATTAACACACTTACAGAAACGTAGGCCGATTTCGTTCAACTTTGAACTTTAACGAATCAAAAATAAAACACACAATAGCGCAGCTGCCCTCGTAGACAATCATAGTTACTTAACATATAATATCATTTATATAAGTTTTAAAGTACATAATCTATATTCGACGACAGTACATATAATAGTGTCCGAAGTATACGATTAAACTAGCATGTCTATCGATGAAGCCAAAATTTTCGAAAACTTATCAATAACCGTTTAGATTTTCATACATCTAATTTAAATAATTACAATAATGTTTATAACAGCCCTTACTTTTTCACTATTACATAGTAACATTGTGTCTTCAAAGCCGCCGAAATCGTCCTGCTAAAAAGATCCTTACGGTATTATTATTACTATACACACAACTTTGAATCTCCCTTCGAAATGTTTTCGAACAGTTGAATCGGAAACGAAACAAAATATTTTCTGCTTAAACTAACATAGGCTCGATTTATTGCTGTATAAAATGTATTCATAATTAACAATAGAAAATCAACTAACACTCAAGTACTGGCAACTAACATGGTGTTCGAACACGATTGCCGCGTAGTCGGAGGAATAATCTATGTAGGCGCTTTTGTCAAAGTAATCAGTCATCTTCCCTGTAACCAAGAGAGATTCTAGAGAATGCCAGTGCTTAATCTAAGGTAGGTAAGGTACGTACTCGAAAATTTGGTATATTCACAACTCTTCAGTGGAAGCGATCGGAGCCTTCAGCAGCGGCGTCCGAGGACTTCTGGAGCCGTCGGATTTCACCGACATCTGGAAGTCTTCGTTGGACAAGGATGCGGGTACAGGAGCAATCTTGAGCTGATGTCCGTTGAGTTTAATCTCTGTTATCGAATGCGATCGTCCGTGGTTCAGGTTGGGCTTCTCTTTGGTAGCACTAGTTGTCGTGGGGTCGTGGGTAGGTGTCTTTGCCTGCTGAGGTCCGGCGTTGCCGTGAAGAATGCGGTTGGTAGAGTTCTTGGTAAATTGTTCTCGTAGAGCCATCTGGTAGGCGACCTCGAAAGCCTCGCCGAGCGTAAGGATCACTTCGGTCGCTTGGTCCTAGAAAAAGAGAATAAATTGTGCTCAGTATCACATGGTCACGAATCAGAAGACCTCTACTTGTTATGAGTCTGGGTTCGGCAAAACCGTTGATGGCCTATCGACAACATTTGAGAAGAATAATATTCTTCATCTACAACCATTGAGTGCCATGACTCTTTTTAATTTTAAACCAACTTAAGGGTTGAAGCATTACCTCTTTCCAATACAAAAAGAATAATCGAAATCGATTAGCGAGGTATAGAATTAGCGCTGAACATACATAAAAAATCAGATCAAATTGCTAACCTCCTCCCTTTTTTTAAATCGGTTAAAAAAGAGGAACTGAAGAGTATGGTAAAGAAGAGTACAATCTCGGGTCTTTCAAGAGGACCCGTGAATGAGCACCTGTCAGGCCGGTATGGCATTCGCAACGCCCTCATACGACCGAATGTCTATGGGCGTCGTTAGACACTTTACGTGTGGCTCGGCGTCATATATCGCGCTTTCAATAAAAAGACATATAGTTATATAACTAATATACATAGAATAGATTTAACAATTAACACAGCAAGAAACTCAATATAAAACGAAGACTCACCATGGTAGCAACACAGAAGACGTGACAGTAGTGGCTCTTGGTGGAGTGGTCTTTGGTGATGTAGGCGAAGTGTGTGAGGTCGTCAGCATCCTGACATGCGCAGTGGATGTTACGAATCTCGTGTTCGCACACCAGCTCCTGGAGACAACAGGAAATGTTGGATGAAGACCCAGTAGTACAAGACAAGACAAGTAAGACAATTTAGTGATCTGGCTGGGGTACCAAACACAGTGTGCAGTAGAGTTGAAATGCATTGTGGATTAAATAATTTGATTGTCGTTGAAGGAAGAGGGATTTTTTATAGCATGCTGTCTAATAAATTTAAATAGGGCATTTTTAATAAATTCAATATCATTTTTCTAACGTTGATCTCGTAAATTTATCTAGCGGAAAATTCAAAAATTGAAATCTGGTTGAGAAAAATTATTAATCAGTGTTATTGTTTACGAAAAGTAATAATTTGCAAAAAATATGTTAAAATATGAACACAGCTATCCGCTGACCCATAGGTTCGAATGAAAAAATAACCTCTTTCGTTATTCGCTAAAATTGCCGACGACGCGCGTCGCACACAAAAAGGCCAAATCGCTCAATGAATCGTTCAAGTGTAAGGGTTGAGTAATTAAAAATCAAAATTCATTTTCAACGCAACCCTTGATTAACGCTGACGGTGAATTATGGAGAGATCCTTTGTATTTTTTAATTTTCTTTTTCGCATTCACGGCACATTGGAATTCTCCGCTGATTGAAAAACGATAAACAATCTACAGTTTATGTTTTTTAGAAAATTCGAAGCTGGTTTTTACTCTAACACCTCTGCTATCGGTTCAAATGACATTGGTGAAAAAATATCAATTCTAAACAGTTTATACTAGTCCTCTATTCCTGTTTTAATTTACGTTTCCTCATCAAGGCCTCTAATCATGGGTGTTCAATCTTCCTGTCATTGCTACCGACTACTATAATTTTCCCGTCCGTCACCTTTCTTTCTCCTGGTAGCGTTTCTTTCCTAGTTTCTTGTATTATTTGCTATATTTATTTCAGAATTTTCTTTTTTGCATTCACGTTACGTTGGAATTCTCCGTTGATTGAAAGCGACAAACAATCGTGTTTATGTTTTGGAGAAGATTCGACAAAAAGTGACATGGGCGATGCATTTAAGAGCAGCAAATGAATGAATGAGCAAACACCATTTGAATTTTACAATGGTAGGTTTTTAGCATTCGTAGGTAGTTACCTACCCTTGAAATTGCCCAATTTCTTCTTCTTAGAATCTAAGTCGGTCCCATATACCCATGTACGTACCAGGTACATTGTTCACATAGATTTACACGATATGGAACATCTCAATACTTACCCTGGTGATAGTGTTCAGGAACTTAACTCCACGATAGCTGATGGACAATATGATGTCGGGAGAGTCTCGCGGTTCTTTGGTAGATTTCTTTAGCTTCTGTATCGATTTCTTCGTTGATTCCGTGCCTCGTAGCTCTTTCACAACCGTCGAGCCCAAGTACTGCAGAAGAAATTGTATTAATTAGCTTTGAAACGTTAAAGAGGCGTCAAAATGAGTTAGCAGTATCACTCAGGACTCAGGACCATAGAATGTGGGGCTCCCTTGTATCTGCCTACTCTATTGGGAAATAGGCGTTAGGTTACGTTATGTATGTATGTTGTAAAAGTTGGATGATTTTGACTTGATGACAAGAAGAATCTTGACATTTTCGTTCACAACTTCTTTCCTAATAAAAAGTCTGACGTTATACAGTTTCATTCATGTATAGATTTTTTTTTCAAGTCCTAGAACTGTTTACTGATACACCGTGGAGACATTTGACCCAAGAATGAATCCCATTAGCACTCTGTCAAAAATACACCATTCACAACCACAAATAATATGTACCCACGGCCTGCACTCTCCGGCGCGCTTGGAGGCTTTGTCTCCCGCCGCCGGTATTACCGTTTTTGTTTTTTGTGTTTGTATTAATTTTGCATATTTTCAATGACGTATCATGTATTCTACTAGACCTCTTACCCGGGCAACAGCCTTCGCTACACCGCGGTGGAGTAACCATTACGCGGAGGGACCCTCTTGAGACTAGTAGCTCGCGAGCGACCGAACGCGGCGGACGCGCCGTCCGCGCGCTCGCTGCCGTCCGTCTGCGGCTCGCATCGCGCCAGTCATTATGCCCGGTTGTGTGTTGCGAATTGCGATATTGCAAAAATCATACCAAAAATATTGGGAAAACTGATGGCATCTCATTTCATAGGTAAGTATCACTTCATTGTGATCTTAATATATAAGGTCTTTCAAAATTAGTTAATAGTACGCTAAGGGGGGGTTCTGCATCATATAGGGAGTAAAACCTATATAAAATTTTTTGGACCTTGGGCTTTTTTTATGTAAAATGTTTTGTATGTATTTAAATAAAAAAATATGTGGTTGATTTTTATAGCCTAATCGATTCATTTTCATAACAGTAACAAAAAAGTCTTCATTACCATTTTGATGTAACACGTGTAAGTTGGTAAAAAAAAATCAAATTCTTTCTATTCCATACTAATAAAACTAAAATTGTGGTTTTCACAATTTCTGAAAGAAAGAGATCTATGTGTTGGAAGACTTTTTTGTTCCTGGCATGAAACTGAAACGATTAAGAAAAGAATTTTTTTTTACATTTTACATTATTATAATTTTTTTTTTTTTTTGTAAAAAAAAATCTTTGTTCCTCAAAAGTGATTTATATACGATACAGAACCCCCCCTTAGCGTACTATTAACTAATTTTGAAAGACCTTATATATAATATCTTGTTTTCCATGTGCTTAGAAATATTTGGTTCAACTGGCCAATTAGGGCTGTCACAACGCTACTTCAATTTGAAAATTTTGTACATTTTATGTATTGACCTCGCATTGCAATAACATAAGCATTATTTAATTAAACAAATAAATTGAACGCGCTCATTAGGGCTGCCACATATGAATGATTAGAAATAGAGTTCTGGGATATCATGTATGAAAGTAAATAAATATGTATTAAACCACGTTAAAATATGAGAGTGAATTGACCGCTAATTAGGGTTGTCGCTATTCTTTTATTTTTTTTTAATTAGTAAGTAATTGAGAAATTTTCAAGAAAAAATTTTTTTTACAAGGTTTCCACATCCTTCTAATGGATCAATACGAGAAAGATGGATAAAAATAGTCCAAGATGATACATTGTTTAAGGGAAAGTGAAAATTTAAATTTATGTAAAGTGAAATTTAAATTATTTTGTTTAAGTACGGAGGAAGAGTTATTTTAGTTGTGTTTGTGTGTGTAGTCCAAAGTATACCTAATGGTTTTTTTAGTTATATATATATATATATATATATATTTTTTATAAATGCTGCACTCTTTATTTTATGTATGTTTGGTTTGGAGATTTTAAGTTTAGTCCAAGGCCAAGACCGCAGTTATGAATTCTTTATTATTAGGTTTAGTTTTTTAGATATTATTCTAGTTATTAAGTGTAGGTATTATAAGAATACAAAAAGGCTTTACTCGCGGTCGAAATATGAGCTGTGTGGCTCGACGTTTCGGGCCAAACGTATGGCCCATCATCATGAGCACTCTGGCCGAAATGTCGAGCCACACAGCTCGTATTTCGATAGTGAGTAAAGCCGTTGTTACTTCTTAAAATGTCAAATAACCACGGTAATTTAAAAGCCCATATAAGTTTAGGTATGTATTTCAAGTTATTATAGTTCTGTATTTTAAGGTTAAATACATAAAAACGTTTTTTTCGATGAAATTCACTATCTGTTTTCTTCTATAATCCTTTAAAACGTCCCACTGCTAGGCACGGACTCTGCTCACTGACATAGGAGGTATTGTTTTTATTGTTGTTGTTTTATTGTTTATTGAGTATTCTTATGGCAGTCATATTGCACTCGAACTTGTCACAATTTGTTATATCCGGTTCGATTACTCGTACATGGTGACCAGTGGAAATCAGAAGCAGTTTACACAAAAATACCTTTCATAGACCAGTGTGCACTAGTTACCTAACTTTATTTTTCTTCACCGGAGCGATCGTACCTATTCGTTATGAAATGCACGTATATCAATCTTTATCAAGGAAATAAATAAGTACATTAGTTAGTGCCCGGGATTTGAACCCGCAACTTCTGCATTGAGAAGCGTTACCACTAGATTACGGGCACAATTAACCATAATACCTACTCGTAAAATAATAAATCGAAAAATATATTTTTGGTAGACTAAGTGACAACCCTACGTATTCCAATGCACGTGTTGACTGACCGGCCGGGCCGGCCGGGCCGCTAGCCGCTAGTCGCTCGCTAGCTAGCCCCTCTCCCGCTCGCTTCCCGCCCCGCGCGGCTCAGCGTTCCGCCACCCCGCTACCTTACCTCATACCTCAGTTATTGGCCGTCATTTCTCTGTATTCTTTCTTCGTAGTGCTCACTCTATACATAAAATCTCTTTGCATATTTTTAATTTTATTACATATATAGATTACATTATATAGAATTAATATAAATATTGTATTATAAAAACGTGAAAATCACATTATACACAACAAAGAAACACTTACATTAGCAACATAAGTGACAGCTCCAGACACGAGAACAAACGGCTGATGCCTCCACTGTGTCTTCAAAGCCCCTGGCACCCCAACCATCAGCTCCGAAGGAGCCCTGATCTCCAGATCCGAGGGTTTGGGAGGCTGGGGTGCAGGTCTGTTCTTCTTGCTTCTCTTCAGCGTCTCTCCGCCAGGGGGCGCCAGGCTGGGATGGGTCTTGATGAGGGGATTTTCGGGAAGTTTCTCTTTGATTTCTTGTTTCAATTGCTGTATGTTGTTTTTCTGGAACAAAGGAAGATTCTACATATAAATATATGTGCCATGTCTAAAATAGCCTACCAGCAGTTCATTTTAGAGTTACATACACATTTACTTTTTATATATAAGATAAGATATATAGTTTGAACGATATCATCTTCAGTACTTAATGGAACAAATTTCCAATGTGTAAATTAAATAATAAAAAAAAGAAAATTATCATTATTTAATATAGATAAAAATTTATAACTATAACAAAATGGATTAATACTTTTGCGCCAGCCTGTGTTAATAGATGTGTAATACCAGATTGTGCAAGTATTAACTCAGTACTAAATAAAAATACTGACACATGACTCATGACATGACTGACATCCGTGTGAAACAAAAGGATTGAAAAAAAAAATTAATTAAAACCACAAACATAAAAAGGAACACACTTCAAACATAAGGGCTCATCACTGGCAGTGTTGCCACATTGCAGAGATATCTAATTTGCGAAAAAGTGCCATCACGCCATTATTACAGGCAACCCTTGACGAGGTGACACTAAAGAGGCCTATTCAGTTTTTCAGCTTTTTTTTATCGAACGAGACCTTACAATTTTATTTATAACAGCGTGAGTCATAGTACAGATTCCAAACTGAATGGTAAGGACATCGTTGAAAACGTAAACCGAGGCACTTTTGAGTAGAGACTCACTGTATATTGCGTGACTCGGTGTCACGTCGCACTGAATGCCTGCTTATGAATAGGACTCGACGAATGGGGCACTAATTACCTATACGTGTGTTTTGATGTGTGAAATTAAAGAGAAAAAAGAAATGAAATTGGTATCCGCGTTCATCGCTGTGAGCATTCGCTATAAAAGAATTTACGGCTTGTAGGAATTTTAATTCACTGTTTTTAGGGTGCCGTATCCGCACGGAAGCCATTTATTAAGAATACACCGTCCGTCTGTCCGTCTGTCCTACCTTTAAACGGCTGCATCTTTTGAACCGTAATAGGAAGCCACTTGAAATTTTCACAGAATATGTGTTATTAAAGCGAATTTTATTAATAATTAAAAACAAAAATTAAAACAAAAATTAAAAATGTAAGCCCATACAAGAAACGTATTTTCTTTTTCAATGTTTTTTCTTAATCCATCGTAAAAACTTTAATACACACAAGCTTTAAACTTGGTGTGATAATAGTGCAAACTCAAAACAAAAAATAATAATAACTGGCCAATTACGTGATGGTACGGAAACTTCGGTGCGCGAGTCCGACTCGCACTTGGCCGGTTTTTAATAAACATGGTTGGCTAGATCATCCGGTACATGAAATCAGATCGAAATATAGAAGACGTAGTACACACATGTGACTGACCTTTCGTTTAATAGGCAAGGTTACCGATACGTTATCGTATCCCAATCCATATTTTCAATCAACTAATTATATTTATTACAAAAAGTACCACGTCCGACACCTCGTAACATCCCCCTACGCGGGGTCGAGCGAGCCCCACAACCACCATCAATTTAAATGAGAACACCCACAGAATCCAAAAGCGTAGAGCTCCTATAATTGTCATGCATAGCATATAATTTATTTGATTGCCAACCTAATCTTCAAATGCACACAATTTGCGTCAGATAGCTGTCGCACACGCGTGTTCATGAACGTGGACTCACAAGACTTTTTTTTCTAAACGTTTGTTGTTATTGTTATTTTAGATTAATTGTTATTTTTTTAGAGTTCCTTACACTGTAGACCACCAGCGACGCTGGCAGGAACACTTATGAAATCTACCAAGTATCTGTCTGTCACACGCGCTGTGCAAGAAGAAAATGGCTACGGAACCCTCTGTGTGAACAAGGTTCGCACTTAACAGGCTTTTTATATTTAGTTTTTATCCGACTACGGCGCGGCGAAGCCAAACGAAGGTTAATATAACATTAATTTTATTTCTATTCAAGTAGTTGAAATTAGATAGATAGAAATACTTTATTGCTCCAAAAAACATTTTACATAAACAGACAATAAGTAATGTGCATGAGGGACAAAGGTGGACTTATCCCTTAACAGGCATTTCTCCCAGTCAACCTTTGGATGTTTGAGAATCGTATGTTGTGAGAATATATAAGTAGGTAGTAGCAAAAGACTTGAGTGTGGGAATTTAAAATATAATATAAGAAAAATAACTATGATAAACTATAATATACACTACATATACGTACGTACTAGTAGTTTCTGTACGTAATTAGTTTCTATAAGTATTTTATTAAAATTCTCTTATTGTTCCTACCGTCCACGATTGTGTCAGATTAGACATATAATATACATAATATAATATGATGGTGAATAATAAATAAATTGTCTGGACCTATCCGATTAGACATAGGTGAACATTGTTTACCTATGTCTAATAATCAATCATCAAAGACTTTTCACTTGACAAACGTATTAAAGCTTGAAACACTGCTAACCCCTTGAAATTCGTAGCAAACCCCAACCCAGCGTCTGTGTTCACATGTGACTGGGCTAATTCGCCGTTTGACGGCTAGAGGGCGTTGCTGTCGACAACGTGTCGGTTTGTAGGCGCACGCGCCTAATGGCCAACAGGGAGGCTCACTGCTCACTTGCAGTTTGATTAACCACGTTGAGATAATCTATGTAAAGTACTACAGGTAGGCCTAGCGATAGTCTATCTATGTAAGGCAAGAAGGGAAGGGACCTTCAGTTTTACGTGTAATCCGAACCCCGGTCAGCCTTAAACGGTCGAAAAGTCACCCATCAAAGTTCTGACCGCCCCTAGGTGTGCTTATGACCACGACCGACAGGACAGTCGACCGACCGCACCAGGTTAGAGTTACCGAGGTTGTCAAAATCGTAATTTTCGTACAGCTTCGAATAAAAGCTTAAATGATTACCTACATAACATTTTCACTTAAACGTTTTATGAGCTCATAAACTAAATATATGAGTAATAACAATGCTTAAGACTCAGCAGTCCCAAAAATCGGTTTCTCCCGTGATAACTGTGAGTTTGGAGGACATGGTGCAGAATCTATCAAAATTGTAGGTATAATATGTAGGTAATAATGCGGTCAAGTGCGAGTCGAACTCGCGTGGAGAGGTTTCCGTACCATCCTGTTTTCCGTGAGAACGTTAATACTTTTTATATTTCTTTAATATCTTTGAAACCAGGTATACATCAATCGGGAGAAACTGATTTCTGGTAGTGCGGCGCCTTAAGGCTTTACAAAACAGGCGCGATATTAAAATTTACATTTTTCTAAACTTCATCTTTAGTGCTACTTAGACGGGCCAAGAACATAAATCAAAATAAATGGCATGAAATAAATAATTAATGATCAATATAATGTTCCTCAGCGTCCCTTCACTGATGTGTAAATAATAATAAAATTTTTATATAACTATTTATTTCTACATCCAAACAAAGTGGGGATTATCCAAGAGATGGCGTTGCAATATCCACACCTGCATTTCCCTCTCAGCTAACTACATAGATCACTAAATTGGTATCGTATTTGGCAACCTGCTCATTAGACTCCACGCAAAATGCACATCGCTGAACATAGAGGGCGTTGCTAGGTGACTGTAGTAATATAATCTCACCGTTGGCAGCGCCACCTACTTCTGGAGGGTTGGTGACGAGCCACTTAGGGATAAAAATTAAATACGCATAGACGCACCGGCGCGGCCTCGCACGTGCTAGTCTTTACCCGACTACGGCGAACCCAAAAGGAGGGTATTGTTTTTGGTCTGTCCGAATGTATGTAACCATGTTCACACGGTCCTCAGTGGATAGTTCCACTGAGGAGCATGAATAATATGTACCAATTTTTTTCGTCCGGTAGAGTCGGATAAAATAAGTTGCGACAGACGGACAGACAGACAGACATGCACAAGAGTGATTATATAATGCTTCCGTTTTTTTTTCTCTTTTGAGGTACGGAACCCTAAAAAACAAAATGGCGGCCGAACGGCGGTCCAATATTGTTGTTTTTTCTTTTAATAAAATTTGTTTTAATGGGTGGGGTGGGGTTATCGTTATCCCCCTTCAAGTGGGATAACGTTGTCAAGACCTTGAAACGACGATTTTAAAAATATACCATAATAATAATTTAGAAATGAAAGGAATTAAGTAAAACATAAAATAAACATTTTATAAAACCCTACTACGAAAAAAAAGGAAAGGATTGAAAAGGCTGCAGTCGGACGTATACAAGAATTCGACTTTTAGAAAGATTCGAATTTTACTTATTATATAGAACTTTAAAGTTATTTTTTTAGATTTGTAACTTGTAGATATATATAACTAAACACCTATACAAATTCAAGTTTCTTAAAGATATCTAAAACTGTTAAGGAACTAGTTAGTATATGTAATGACGAGATCGATTCTACAAGGTTCTCTGTCGGCGTAGAGGTAGACGCTATAATAGTGAGTGATGTAGTATTAACAGCAGAGAATATCCGGACCAACAATCCCATTCAAGACGCGCTTGACATTCACGGTAACAATATAATTGAACGATTCGATTAAATCAGAATAATAATAGGTGTGCTGCCGAGTCGACGGCACAATAATGCTGAATGCATCCGTGGCGCCATCTGGTACGTGATGTCGGGATATAACTGACAAATCAATATGTACATCCATTAACTCTTACCTTCGAGGAATTTTAACACATTCGATAGAAGTCATTGATGATTTTAAACCAAGTTTTAAACCAAAGAATTTATGCAATAAATTTGAAAGTCGTGCCTAGTGCCTAACGAAGAAGAAATCACCCTATTTCGTTTATAGTTGAAATTATATTAAATTAAAGTCTGGGTTTTCCAAGACGAGCCAAAACCGACCAAAGTCCACAGTCTGCTTGCCACAAAGTTATCACTGAATTCTAAAAAAAAAAAACAACTCAAGACGCCGTATGTATGACACTGCACGATGACAATGCAAGATCGCATACATCTCGGCAAAAAATTGCGTTTTGAATTGGGCAAAATGTGGAAATTCTGGAGCACCCACCGTACAGCCCTGACTTGAGCCCTAATGATTTTTTCACCTTCCCAAAAATCAAGCAGTCTTCGTGGTAAACATTCCGCACACTAGAAGAAGCGGTTGAATCATACAAATAGGTTAATTTGGCAATCCCAACATCGGAGTGAAATAAGTGTTTCCAAAATTGGTTCGAACGAATGGAGAAGTGTATCAAATTTCGCGAGTGTATCAAATTTTGAGTTCTTCGACAATGACTGGTATTTCAGCTTTAAATTGATTATAGGTTTTTTAAACGACATGGCTTAAGAGGCAGCCCTCTCCTCTAGTCCAGTATTAGCCACCAATCCAAAGGAAAGTCTCGGGTATGGCACCTCGGAGGTGTAATTGGCTGGTCGGAGCATGTTCTCTGTCTCAGCCACCGATACCGGACTGCATTATCTTTCATCTGGTATCTTCACACGTGACATTAGTAGGAATGTGCTCATGGATTAATTAAAAAGTTAAATCGAATGAAACAATCCCGATAAGATCTAAACGAATTCCAAAATATGTCGAGGGTTGCAAGAGGGGTGAAATCTTTTGATCTTTACGACACGTGCTTACACTAATGCCAATTACATAAGTGTGCGACGCCGAGCGTTCGTAACTGTCAGCGATCTTTGAGATGATGTGGTGATTTTGAGTAAGATGATTGTAGACAATTTCTATTGTGTGAAACGTTAGAAAAGGGGGTTTAACAATTATGAAGTAAATCATTGTTTAAGTCGAAGTTACAAATGCTAGTATATAGAGCTATTACAAATACAGCCAGAAAATATTCCCAAAAAATTAATATAATCCTATTTAAGTGAGCTGAACTTGTGTATATACATATATATAGCCGTTTCCGAGAACGAACGAACGAAGAACGATTTGGATGAAATTTTGTATTTAGAAAATGTTATTTTTTTTAAGTTTATCTTAGACGCCAAGCGAAGCTCGGTCGCCAAGGTACTGTAAGTTAATGAGGCAAGGAATGAAACAATATTCAAGCCCTACCTGCTTATCGTGCTATCTTTTTGAGCATATCGAGGGCGGAAATGGCAATGAGACAACATTCGCAAGATTTAACACTTCGATAAACAGAAGATCAAACGAGTTCTTGTTTTATGAGATAGCTCAACAACAGGAATCAGCGAATCAACACCGATCGGCGGCCGTGTCGTCTCACCAGAAATTCCAGAAATTCAGATTCAAATAAAAATTTGCATACGCTGTTTACCAATCGAGGTAAGCAGAATAATCGGTATTGTGCTGCAAGAACTATGGTAAATTACAGGACAACACCGAACACCACGTTTAGCAAATTATTCGGACAAGATAACTATCAAGCAGCAAGTAAGGCACGAAGACCCACCTGCTGAATGACTCGGTGGAAGGACCGTGCCAAGGTGAGAGATGGCTAGCCTGTCACCCTTTAGCGCGACACCTTGTCCTTATCCCTTAGTCGCCGTTTAGGACATGCAAAGGGAGAGATGCCGTGGGGCTATTCTTTTTAAGTACCGGCCCCACATGGTTCTCGGCCAAATAAAACATTATGTCTGAAAAAAAAGTTCAATTCTAATTGAAACAGTAGATGCTATATCTGTTTATTTTCTTCTATTGTTAACAAACGATCTCACCCTTACCATCACTCGGGCCTTGTTACATTTAATAAGAATAAGGAGACTACCAGAGCAGGCAAATTTGAATAATAAACTTACCAAAGTATTGAGATCTGCATTGATGTCGTCCATATTGTTGGCAGGTCCGTTCTGCTGTCCGGAAACTGAAGCGAGTATCCGTTTTCTGTGTCCAGGTTTCTGTATTTCTAGCACCGCCGTCAGCTCCACTTCCCATATCCTTCTAACTCTGTCCATATCCACGTACAGATGTTTTCTAAACGTATCCGAATATTGCTCTAGACTGATGTTCTTCAGCCATTCTTCTACAGATTCTGTTTGATCTTCGGGTTTGCTAACGTTATTATTGTTGTATATATTGTTATGGTTAGTGCTTATTTCTCCTATCTTATGAGGTAATTGTTTAACTGCTTCTAATATTTTGGCTCTATCTGCTTCATCTATACCCATTTCTCGAAGATCGTTTTCGTCTATTATTCCATTCTGAAACAAATATTATATATAAAATTCACTCGTATTTCAAGGAATTCTTCTCATTATTTGGAATTACGCATTTTGGCGCGGAAATTTTTCTCGCTTTCGGAGGGTAAGTGAAAAATTATTCACCTCAAATCGTAGCACAAAAGATGTTCAGAATGAACACGATATTATATAAAAACATTATATCTAGCGTGAACGTATATAAGAATAGTATATTGTATATTTGTTTAGATGTAAGCAATACTGTAACTATTAAAAGGGAAATTGGTATTGTAAAAACATATTAATTAGCTCTTTACGATACTTTACTTACATGTATCGTCAAAAAATATAAATCAAATTAAACCTAATCTATTACTTAATTAGTTTATTCTATTGGCCTTGTCGGAACATCTATCTTCGCTAAGTACGTTGCATTCTCACACCACACGTAAATATAATTATACTAATTGAATGTTAACTAATAAAGTAACCTTGGAATTATATCAAATGATGAAAGAAAAAATATACTTACAATGAAGTCGACCTCGTCGAAACCGCTCTCGATGAAGAGCGATTCGAAGTCGGCCAAACCGATCCCGTTCAGCCAGTGTCCTACACTGGAGACGACCGAAGGACTGAGCGAGCTCTCGGAACAGCTGAGACCGAGTCGTGAGGTGAACTCCTGCTCCAGCTCGGAGACGAAGACGGACTCGCGAACCAACTTGCTGCCGAAAGACGCCATGATCTCGGAGATCTTAGCCCATTCCTCCTGTAAACAAACGTAAGATGTTAATAGATGAAAAAACTATTATAGAAACTATTTAGACGGGCCGGGGATGAATCAGTCGATGGCTTAATAGGGTTTATCTTAGATTAAAGGGGTTTATCTACTTGAAGCATAATTCAATATTTTCCAGTGACATTTGTAAAAAAAAAACTCCTGCGAAGTCTCTACTTGGTAAGTGTATATGATATACGAGTAAATATAAACGAATAAAAAAATTACAAAATGCCGCACCTGTCACTGGCTAGCAAGTGTTCTCAAAGTATTTTCTTCCACAGCACCATAGAGTTAATAGAAACATTCATAGATACACACCAGGATAATACTAAAAACAACAAAACAAGGTAACACACACCGAGACATACACTATATCGCGAAACACTGGACATACAGACACACTTGAAAACCAGTACACACTGACTATATTAACTGAAAATGAAACACTAAACAAAAACAGATATGTCAACTAATAAAAACAGAAATTAAACCACAATATACATATCTTCTTGGCACAAACACAAGAGGTGTACACTATATACTGTATACGATAAGACTGATGTGCTTGCCAGTCTGCCAAAACCGCCGGCTCGTGTCGGGGAGACAAAGACGGGAAGTCGTGAGGCTATTAGCATGTGTGGCAGCCCGGACCTAATAGCCAGGCTGTTGCCTTACCATTGTTTCGTACTCAATATTGCGGACATTGACTTCGCATTTGGTAGGTAGATGTATTAATTTTTTAAATTATAGTTATAGGCACAATGTTATGGTTCTGAGAAAACTTGCTTAAGACTTTGTTCTCAGAAACTATCAAGAAAGAAAGAAAGAAAGAAAATATATTTATTCACCGATGCAGTACACACAATAATTTTATACAATTATACACGAGGATGGTGAAACGGAAACCGCTCAGCTGAGGCGCAGTAGGACTGCGCGCTGATTTTCAGCGGCTCCCGTTTTAAAATAATAACTACCTAATATCGGAATTAGAACATAAAATAAAAAATAAAAATTATACAAAACAAATTAGAAACATTAACAATATAAATTGAAAGAACTCAACATATCCAACATATTAAAAAATACTCAACAACACGCTTAAAGCTTAGCACATTTTTGAAAATAAATAACATTCAAAATAAGAAACAGTATTATAAATAACACTATTTTATAATTATGTCATTGACAAGAAGAAGAAAAAATAAACAAGTGCGTACCTTAAAAACATTAAAAACAACAATAATAATAAAAACAACAGAATAATAATAAAAACAATAGAACGAAAAGCACAGAACAGATTACTTATACATCAGAATAAAAATACTGAAATGCATACGATCAAAAATAATATCTTCAAAAAGTGCATAAATGTTATGTTGTATTCGTATCTATTTACTTTATGTCATCCATCACTAATAAATATTATAAGACTTTAAAATAAAACGTTCAGAACTTAGGTATAATTTAATTTGGGCAGTTCATTTAATTTATTCGCATCAAACTTTTACTAAAATATTGGTTATTTTAATTTTAGAAAAAAAAAACAGAATTTTCAAGATTAATTGTCAGTGTAACAAATCTGTAATTTTCGAGTAAATATATATCTATATTAAACAATTCAATACCTAATTAGTTTTTAGCCAACCGCATCATTAATCGGCGACGACGACGTGAATTTCGATGTCTACCAAATTTGCTCTGCGGCTCATGTCTACTTACTGTCTAGTACGTCCATGGCGATTGCTTCACAGCTGTCGTAGATCCACCTGACTCGGTATCGCGTGGAGCAATAATATTTCCAGTTTTATTAGCAGCTTCCAAGTAATTTAAAACGACAGAACTGCTGTCATAGATTTTATACATAGTACATACAATTTACTTCGTCCACAATACAATCTATAAATTCACAGTTTGTATAAGACGGCTCGGAAAGTGCGTTGTTATAAAGATACATGTGTCCACAAGTGTGATAGAGACAGGCATATATTTGTAATTACCTCTCTGTGTACACTATTTACAATAGTATAATAGTGGATAGTATAGTGGCGTCACCTGCTCGACGATTTGATGCTTTCTCTATCCTTTAGAATTTTTTGGCCACTTGAAGCTCCGCGTCAAGCAAGACTCAAGAGACACATGCCTAGTTATTGCGGCGTCGTTAACGGCTTCGGCCATTTTGAAAATAATTTCCTTTTGTGCATTGTCTTCTTCTTCGTTTTGTTGATGCGAATTAAGAGATAGTTCTGTCGAGAAGGGGCAAGACAGATAGTGTTTTATGAAAACTACTTTATGTGTCTAATAAAATAGTGAGTTTAACTTCATTTGTGGTCTTTATTTTCATACGAATTAGAATATAAAACGTGTGTTTTATATATCATAACATTTATTTACATCTATGTTTTTAACCTACGTACAGTAACAGTTACAGAACTGCTTAAAATATAACCGTAATCTTCACGAAGTTGACGAAAATTTGCAAATCAATTCCATATTTCGGAACTTAGATTATGCAAAATCACATCATTTGAATAAATTTAGATCCAGTTCCTAATTCTGTCGTTGTAAATTTCCGAATATCGTTATTCATGGGTATCTGGTTCACACTTGAATAATCTAAATAAGTTGATTAACAAGTTTCGCAAGAGGAAATAATGTCATCTGTTATAATCGCGTGTATTTTATTGACGGTTAGGTGATTTAGAATACGTTAAAATGTTATCGAAAATTGCATAAACTATGTTTTTGATTTATTATTATAGTTCTCCTTTCTACTGCCAACTTTCTCATTTCAATGGGTCCGCTCGTTGTTACTGTTACTCTACCTATCTCTTGTCACTGCTAAAGATCTTCTATGCATCTTCATCTCTTTGTAGCAATCCTTACTATTATAATAAATATATGTGGTCGCAACTTGTCTATCTGACTATCAACAGCCTCATTCGGGCCACCCATGGCTAGAATAAAATGTGTCACGTTGTGTGTGGCTGGCGTAATGGCGTGCCAACATGGCGCATAGGCTAAATTGATTCAAAACTATTTCAAGCAACCAAAGCTGCGAGCAAAAGCTTCCCTAAATCTTAATGAATCTGACACTAGCTTTTGTGGGTAGTTTGAGTAGAGAACTGACTGACCTGCTCGTCAAAGGGGCTGAGGATGGAGAGCGACTTGTCCGCGCTGTGGTTAGAGGAGGTGGTGTTGCTGCGCCGGCGGACGACATCTTCAGAGTCGCGCTCGTGTCCGTTGGAGCCGAGCACGCTGGCCACAGGCTCGGTGGGAGAGGAGTCGTAGACACTCTTCAGCTTGCGAAGGGTCTTGGGTCGCTCGGCCGGGACTGGCCGTAGACCGATACCGTCGAGCGTCGTCGTGGAGCCCTTGAACAGGCCTGTGAACAAAGAAAATTTACTGTTTACGAGGGATAAGTCCGCATTTGCACCTAATTTAACATAAGTATTGTGTTGAGCTTGTTTATTTAAATAGATTTTGGAGAACTAAAGCATTTCTATTATTTACCGCTACCGAGAAGAACTCAAGTATTAGAGAGGGTACTAACGGTCTACTTCTCGAAATTCAGTTGCCTAACTGAATATTGATTGAAACTACTTCAGTTGCAATAATTTTATCCCGTGAATAGAGGTTCTGGAATCTGCACCTCTTTTCGTGAAGGCTAAACATCATTTCATTGCGTCTTTTAGGGTCATTGACGCTTAGTCTATTGTACTGTTTAGTAGTGTTTTCATATTTTGGTTTATGGACTAATTCAACATAATTATCAACATCATATACATGGCGAGGGGGTGGTTTGGGGGGTTCAAACCCCAACTCCAATTGTTTCAACACTAACTAGGCATGCAATGGTTCGACCACCTAGAACATTTCTAGGCTCGTTCCAGTATTGGAATTTCTTTTAATCAAATCTGAAACCCCAAAATTCACCCCCAAATTCAAATCCAAAGACATTCCCGTGATCAACACTAAGCTGACCTATCATAAATGTGTCAATACTTCGTCCAAAGTTAAAAGCCCTTCAAGTACGAGATACGTACATATAAGTGTTTCTCAAGTGACATTGTATCCCTTTCGCCTGCATCTTACGACACGCGTCTCTACGATTCGCTTATCTGTGAGAATCTCCGCAGTGCTAAACTCGGCCCTAGTATGATGTTTTCGTCGAAGAGAACAGCTGTAGTTCATCAAAACTTTTCCGTATAAAAGGAAAGAACAGCAGGTCGCTCCAAGTACTTTGACAGTAAAGACACATTACAAGTTTGCAAGTGTTGGAGCATGATGATAACTTTTAGTTCATACTTTAGGGTTGAAGTATAAAACATTTCGGAAAAAACTCCAGTAGATTACTATCAACTTGTTCAGTTTCCTGGAAAGCCTCATCTATCAAATTGTGTCAATTGACATGAAATGAAGGGAAACACTGACATGGCACCTAGTTCACTCGGTGTTATGGGCTGACATCGCGGATGTTGTAGGTCATGTAGCCAACCGTGTTCGTGTCCATAAAAAAGTGCTTCATAAGGATATTGCGGAGGTTTCCTCGCAGTATACAGATCTAAAATGTTTCAATATGAGATAACGCGATCGCATTGTTCAGCAAAACGCGAACGATATACCAAAACGCTCGAGCCAGACCCAACAGTAATAAAACTCGAAACACATGCTAACACACTTTCACAACCAAATAAAAGGGCAATAAACGCGGAGGCAAACAAGTGAGCCGTTCTCGAGTTTCTGTGTTCCCTTCTAAACGATTCATTTCTAGATAGTATTGCATTCATTGTTGCATTTCTAACCATAAAATGGGAAAGTCTGGCGGAACATGCCGGTTAAATGGAAACATTTGAAATTGTAATGAACACTTGGTCTCTTCAAATAGCAAGAAAATGCATGGAAATAGACACTTAAAATTTTGCTTTGCTTTTACGTTGAAACAAAGTAGAGTACCTAAATATAGTGGGTCAAATTACGCAAAGACTACCAGATATACCGTGCCAGCAAAAGTTTCAATCAGAACATCTTTAATTATTTATTCTTCTATTTGTTTCTTGTTTCCCACACCAGTTCTCATTAAACAATAGTTATGATAAATGGAATCCAGTTATCATTTCCCATGAACTCTACTGTTCGCAATTTACAAGAAACAATACAAATTAACAGGTTAGCGAACAATGAAACCTTCGTGTAGTGGAATTACCATCGTTTCGAACATTCCCTCTGTTCGGTATATATGTAGTTGTTATCTTTTCACTGAAATGCTGGTTCGCCTTGACCTAATGCATTGACGTTACTGTAGCTTATGCCTACTTCTAACTGTTGTCTGTTACCGTTTTAAATTTCGACGAAATATTGGGTTTCCGGTGGCTAGGCAGAGACAACGGATCTCCGCGTGCCACGATCCTGTTATCCTGACACACCTCTGCCGCCTCTTCCACTCTCATAATGTTCTTCATGCATGCTCGTCAGTTACACAGGTACTACGCATTTGACCCTTTTTGAGCACATTTGAATTTTCAACTCTAATAACTCCTATTAGTAAATAGTCACGTTTTAAACTTTGACATCAATATTAGTGCAGTCGCTATTGCAACTTTTAACATTTAAACATGTATTTGGACCACATACTTAATTTGGAGTATTTGAACTATTCGACCTTACGGGTGGCCGAGTGGTTTGGGCACCGGCTTCTCATGCGAGAGGTCCAGGGTTCGAATCCGGTCGGCGTGAACCAATGACTTTTTCTGACGAAAAAAATTTAAGTACATATCTACACCTGCTGCTTCACCGTTCGGAACCGGTGTAAAACTGTAGGTCCCTTCCCTTGCCCCTTACTAGGTGGTAGGCTCAAATTTTAGCCGACTGGGTTGATACCGCCGTACGGGATGTAAGACGACCGCATAGCAGCCTCGGTTGTGTTATCCTCTAGTCCACTGTCCAATATAGCCAGCAATCCAGGGAAGTCTCCGGCACTATACCTTCTCGGAGGTAATATTGGCTGGTCAGAGCATGTGCTTTGGCCCCTCGATTTAAGGTTAAACTCAGTATTAGGTGCAATTATAATGAAATGGTTGCCGTGATGTGCGAGTATGATGAAATGTTTGCCGTGATGTGCAAGCAGTGGCGGCTGGTGACCTATGGGACTGGGTGTGCGCTAGCTACTTAGTACTATACCCAAACGTGAATCTAATGGATACCGCGGTCTTGACTTATTTGCAAAAATTATGTACCCACCCAGCGTCCTAATTGCTCGAAGAACCAAAGCGACACTTCACTGCGCGCGCAGTGGCCACGAGCGAGCCGCGCCTCCCGCGCACCCGCGCGCGAGGCGTCGCCCGCGCCCGCCCGGCCAGACAGCGTGCGGTACTGATATTAACAGTGTTGCCAGCGGGGTCTTGTCAAAAGTTACCTCAAATAGAAAAAAAGTAACCTTTTCGTGTGAAAAGTAACCTTTCATTTTTTTCAGTTAGTAATGTATTCAAAGTTGATGGATAATGTTGGTTGTATTAACTTACAGATATGTGAATGATTTAGTGGTTTTCCATTTTAAGTTGCATTTTACTAGCTAAACACTTGAAATTAAGGTCATAAAATGTTAATTACACTGAACTAAAAAGGATAGACCCAACATACTGATTGGATTGAAATATTTTTTTAGGAATCGTTTAAAAATATGTGTAAAAAAATACTTTTCAATTCAAACCACTATGTAAGTAGGCCTGACCGACACAAACAAACAAAACTAAACTTTCTTTCATTCATCGACCAACACGACACCACGATCGACACGACTGGAGGCGACACGAACGAACGACAGCAAACGAACTCGAAAAGAGCGAATTAGATTGATCGAGCAAGCAAGCGATACGCTTTTGTGATTTGGTTATTCCACCCTTTAGTGTGAGAGAGAAAGGCGTATTTTTAACATGTTTTTAGAATACACACAGAACCACGACGATTTACGAGCGAAGTGTTGCGTTGCCAACATGAAAAAAATATAAAACAGAGTTCTGCCCACAGAACTCGCATTGAATCCACAGTAAAGTATAATATAATAGTCTGTGGCACAAACCCAGATCTATTTCCGCCGTTTAATCGGTTTCGTGTAAGAAAAGAAATTAAAAATTTATTATGCAAATTAATTCTGAAAAATCACCTAAAAGTAACCTTTTGAGTCGTGTAACCTAGAAGTAACCTTTCAGCGTTAAAAGTAACCTAAAAGGTTACAAAAGTAACCTTCTGGCAACGCTGGATATTAATGTTTGTGTCGCGTCGGTGTCGCGTCCTTGCCGCGCCGGGCAATGAAGAAAACTTCACAATGTACATGTTAACTGACGAAAAGTCGTTCAAACTGCTAAAAAACGGATTTGCAAAACATCCCCGCGCGGCGGCGCGGCGATTGTCGGTCGACCGACGCGTCACGCGACGACGGGTCTCGCCCCGAACTGAGAGGCGCGGCGCGCCAAACAACGCCTGCCTAGCTCTTTGGGTGATTCCATTTTTTGACTTTACCTAAAATAACAAAATATTTTCGTAACGCATTAATGTTTGTCGTAACATTCGAATATTTTATAAATTACCATTCGAATATGTATCAAATCGATATTCGAATAATTCAAATATTCAATTGCAAACTCGATCTGTTATATATAAGAAACAACCCATATTCCAAAAATGGACTCGCCTGTCGAGTCGTGCAACAGCGTATAGTGCACGGGACGGATCTCGGCGTGTCGTCGCCGCAGCGGGCGACCCGCCACGCGAATGCACTATACAAGTACGGTGCGGGTGCGAGGGAGAACACTGACGAACCGCTGCGGAGGCGACACGCCGAGATCCGCCCCGCGCATTATACGTACATGTAGGTACTTAGCGCTTGTGTGTATCTTCGACCCAGAGTTTGGATCGCCCCCGCCGCGCCCGCGCGCTCCCGCCCGCACGTGCCCGCGGTCGGGTTCACGATCTCGGCTTACTTCGGCTCATCGTCGGCTGGCTCGGTCGCGACGTGTCGCACGCGCGTCTATCCACAATATACTGTCCTTCTTTTTCCGTCGTGTGTCACACGCAGAACGCAACCTTGTTCCACACATAATCGTATGAAGAGTGTTTTGTTTCACGCGGCGGGGCAGCGGCGTTAGACATTTTCTCATAGTATCAATACAAGAGACGTTCGCGGTGTTTTCTAATGCACTCGGCGGAGGCGAGCTCGGCGGCGCGGCGATGCGTAGTATGTAGTACGTATTACGTACAGCAAAATCGTGCCTTGTTGTCTAGGAAATAGGAACGAATTCAGTTTGATATTTTTACTTCGATCGGTGATATTCATGGAAATGTTTAATATTTTAATTTGTTTATTTCTTTCGGGTGAAGGCGCTGTTTTGTGGTAGTGCGGCGCACGAGTGCACTTAAGGGCCAGCCGCCACTGTGTGCAAGTATGATGAAATGGTTGCCGTCATGTGCAAGTATGATGAAATTGTAGACTCAGTATTACGCTTTTACGCTTTTCTTAGGCATTTTCTTACAAATTGAGTAATTTAAAACATTGCGTAAGACTAAAGTAATATAAGTATTTTGTTTTAAATGACCAAAGAAGGCAAAGACTTCGGTCCTTAAGTAGATCTAGTGAAAATGAACCCATTTATTCCTTAATCGCCTACTGACAATAATTGTCGTCCTATTTTCTCTTAATTTAGCCAGCTGCTAACTGCAACAGCGTAAGCTTTGCTCTAGCATACCAGACCAATTTACATCAATTAACAAATATACTGTGAAAATTGAATTCGTTTCGGCCTAGAATGCTGCATTTTAATCGTACTATGTATGACTCTACGAATGTGGCCTTGTAGACACACTACATATATATTTTATTTTAGCCTTGTATACTCACTTTGAATCATGAAAATGTTTGTCACTCATGCAATTTCTTGGTAATGCATAGTGAATACTTGTGCGGTTTTTTTTTTCAAATTTATTTTTCCAGAGAACTTAGTACTTGTATACTGACAGGCGCTATCTCTGGCTCCGTCTGTGCTAAAGGCGGCCCAAGAACAAAGGTTCTAGTATTTCACGTTTTAACTCCCTACTCTACTATATTAATTAGCGTTATTGTAAGTAAAACCCTTCAGGAAGACGTTCATTATAAATATAAATGCATTATTAAAATTTAATTAGCACATAAACATATAGATAAACGCTTAAGAGGATTCTACTAGTCAAACCGCGTGATCCGTTCTGGGTAACTTTCAAAACCTAAGAGAAAGGAGGTATAAATGTGAATATTCATCTAATAAGGCAGGGGTAGTGTTGAGTTGAGTACTTATTGTGTATCTCAATGTTTTATACAACACTGACGGGAATACTTTTTTATTTGAATTAAATGTCATAAAAAAATGTGTAAGCGTTTTTAGGGATTGCGTTGACCAAAAATTTATGTTTTTAACATTACGCTAATAAATCGCAAATGCTTCATCACCGCTCTCCTAACATACGGCGTTGTGTGCGGAGATATCTCGTTCGCTTTCGTTGGATGGGCGGGCAAAGTATTTAGGTATAAGTTTCCTCTTAATTCAGTATTGGTACAGTAGAGAAGTAGATAGTGAAGGAGAAGAGAAGAAACATAATACACTGGGAACTTTAAAACTCCCAGAAGCGTTTGAAGATCGCACGCTTGAAGCCACTACATTAAAATAATAAAGAGGCACTTCAAGCCGTTCACTCACACGGACGAACAGTAGACGTTATTTCAATAACAATACTTCTCCTTCCGATGCTTCTGTTGTAAGATCTACACTGACTCAAAACAATGGTCAGAAACAATCAGTCATTATGGACTTGAGATCCGTCTATAGAGAATTGAGTGTAAACTTGAACAAGCTTAAACGAAACGGAAGAGAATGAAAATATGTAGACTTGAACGAGCTTCGGAAGAATATACAGTAAGGCTAATAAAGTCTAAGACAAGTTTACTGAACGCATACTGACGAAATCAAATATCCTTCCTGCATCCTTGAAATTTTATCTACATATTTTCAAATATGCTTTGAATATTATAGCGATAAATGAAATGCCTGTAATGTTGAACGAATGAAGAGACTAAATTACGATCGATCAATGTCATCGCATCAGTAGTGACTATCGTGCTATTTTTCGATCATTCAAATACCTCAAGCTGGTTTTTAAGGCCACGCTGATCGTCCCTTTGTGTTTAATGTGGAATATTTAAATAAGTCTAATTGATTGCCCCATTGGATGGACGTTTAAATTTGAATATTATAATATTAACTTACAGTTTCCCATCAGTGTCATTGGTCAGACATTCCTCCTTATTTATCATCTCTCCACTATAACTGACATCATTTATTCCAAATGCCACGATTTGCATAACACCACCGTGGACACCGGCGCGGACGCATGTGGCTTCGTTCACTTTATTTTGACTCTCACGTTTGAATCTTGTTACGTATGCACGTTATAAATAAAAGTGTCTTAACACTATTAAATTTAAAACTCATTTATGACGTAACACAGCACAGCACACTTCTCGATCAACGGAACATCAGTTGGAACTTTTGAGTCAAAATCACGTGGATTGAGGAAAACCTCACCTAATATACGATTTAGTAGAAGCGACTAAAGGTTTGAGTCACACGATTCACTTGTCCACGCATCGGAGCCGACTGGCGCGGCGAGTCTTGCACATGCCGACTCCTATTGATAAGGAGACTCGTCACAATTGCATGCCCTCATACACACGCATACACACATACACAGAAGACGACACTTATCGAATCGCTCCTCGAATAAATGGTATCAATTTTCTCATGAACGCCAATTGAGACTACGGGCCTATTTGAAATCCGACGGCGAACTGATCTAACTTTTTGTCGGCTCTCAAAACCGCTTTAAATAAGTTTCGTAAAGTGTTGTACCGTGAAAGGAATGCTTTGTTGCGAGATAGTCTGCGTGACTGAGTTTTTTTGATAACGGAAGAGTTTGAAAAGCGGAGGTGGCGATAAGAAGCAAGGTAAGCCGGTAGATAAACTCTTGGCCTTATGTTATAGCCCGCTCCGTCCTGCCGTAGCTGTTACTACTGATTGGTCTAACGTTGGCTTTCGTTCGGCTATCGTTACCTTGAGCTGTTAATTGATGTTCTTTTTTATGAAACCTTATGATTGGCTACATAGCACTGCGACCGTGATGCCAACCCATTGCACCATGTTTCTGATGGAACTAGGTACCATGTAAGTCTTTTCTTGTGATCGTGTTGTCTGCCTATACTGAGCAATGCGAACAATTATTCACAGCCGTTTCAACCAATTTTCATTCAATGCTGTTATCAATGCGTCCAGGTTATAGTAACTTATTATAAGGAAAGAAAGGAAAGGAACTTTAGCGATTTATTGCATGATGATTATGTCATGTGACGTATTCCTGTTATTTTATTGAAACTCACAAGGTTGCTACATCATTACAACAACCGTGATATCAGCCCTTGGTTCTAGATGCCATGTCCTGCCAGCTACACTAACTGGGCCGAAAACACGAATCTTATCTTGTGTTTAAAGTTTATCGTCTATGCTTGTTTGAATTGCATATTTTAGATCATAGTTAATTTCATCGATAAGAAGATTAAAAACATTGTAATTTACGAGTAGGTATGTTAGTGGCATATTTAAATGTTCATTCTATTTTCATTTTTTACAACAGATAATGTGCTAAATTTTTCATACTTCAACTCTACATGTTATCTAGAAAGTTATAGATTTTGACAAATGGAACTCATAATTTTACGTGTTATTAACGTTCAAGTTTTTAGGCAGCAACATCGGAAAGTGAAAAAAAAAACATTATTTATTGAAACTGGTATGATTGGCTACATCACCAACTGCATCCGTCATGTCGATGTCAACCCATCACACCTTGTTCCTCTACGAACTACGTGCCCTGTCAATGTTTCCTATCCTATAAATAAGTGAACCCACTGGCTAGACTGGACGAAAAACACGGGAACATAGCTCTTTCGATCGACCTCATGCATTGCGTTCGTACCCATGGAACATGCTTAACTTTATCAGCTAGTAAGGTAAGAGACCTCTAGCCTAGCAATATGCTCAGTAGTTGTGTGAAGAGTTTGTGTGTCACTGTTCACAAGTATAATATTATCTTCATCATTCATTACAGGTGTTGAAATAACAATAGTAAATTCCGTTTATTAATTTAGATTTATCACAATGTTATTGCGAAACGCACCCACATACAATGCCTTTTATTTACGTCTAATGCAAGAAACCAGTTTGACCAGTACAACGGTTTTTATATATATTTTTAAGTTCGAGAAGTTGCAAGATGGGCAATGTCATATTGGACTGACATTTTGTTAATCAATAAAATACTGTTCAGCTTTGTAAATGTTATCACAATAGTTTAATGTTCAAACTACGAGTACCTACCTATCCACATTTTCGTGACCTTCCCACACCGCACATGTATTTGAGCAATCATCAGTCTTCCCATAAAGTCATAATGGAAGCTTATGTATGAAGTGAAAACATTATTAAATAACCGACTATTAAGTATACATACATTTATTTATTAACTCCAACAAATGAAGACTTCAGTACAAGGGCATCGAGCCACCGCGCCTGTTTACCACGTGTGCTCATGTTCGCAGGAGTTCGCAGATTAAACCAATTATTAAACTCTATTGAGTGAAACATAAGGTTGAGTATGGAAAACAACGCGAGCGTTGTGTATTGCGGGATTGAACCAAAAGGCATGACAGATATATCGAAACTACGTGACAAGTTAATCACGTCTTCTTTAATCTGTGCTGATTATAACGCAATTGGTGATGAAACCATTTTAAATGCTGTTGATACTCGTACCTATGTATGAAAATTTATTGCAAACAACTGAAGTGTTGGCACACCAACTGTTGTATTAAATATTGATGGTATGGAAAAAGAGAATTATAATAAAGCTCAATTAGATTTAACTTTTTAATTAATTCTGCACCACGTTTTGAACATTGAAAAGCTTTAAGGGGTAACTAATAAAATTATAACAAACTGTAGGTAGGTATCATACAGGCCCTAGATGCCCTAGGCCTATATTTCAAAAGTTTAATTTAAACAAACGATAAAAATAGAATACATAGGTACATGGTATGTATGACTGACATTATTCAAATTCCCGAGACAAAAATGTTTCAAAATGAACACGCACTGAACACGTGACGGGTAACATAATACGGGAATTTCTTACTATACGTAAAATTCAAAATTACTGAAATGAATTAACCGCCGAGATGCTTTCATTCAGTTAATATCTCTAATTACAAGTAAAGAAGAAATATATTTCTTTGGAGAGCTAGAGAAATTAAGCTATCAACACGAATTTTAATAGTCTTCCGATGGTTTACGGTTTTGAGTTCACATTTTTTATCCAGATGTGGAAAAAAGGGACTGGATTTACTGGTTCTATTTTAAAACTTTTACGTCTTATTTTGTAGTATTTTAGTAGGTTTGGGTTGTGATTAGACCGTAATTACTTTACTGTTTCTATATTTATTTGTTTTGGACGATAGGGTTGTTGGGAAACATTGTTTGTTTTTGTTTCACACTGTTTGCCACTGTCTACTCTAGTGTCTTCGTGTTTGTTAGCCTTTTAAAGTTTCTTCTTAATGTTCTTAGTATAGCTTTCGTTGATAGAACCATTGGAAACGATTCCATCAATTGCACAAGTAAGTTTAAGTAAGTATGTACATAAAATAATCATGAAACCTAATTCAGATTTTTCAACCTTGTTAGCTAAGGATCAACTGAATAAATAATGACTATCACACTTACGTTGCTAATCACAAAGATTACAAATAAAAGTTGCTAAACGGTAGATCGATACAGATAATATGGAATATATCCTCGTAGATCTACCTGCGATAACCGCTCAAGCGGCACTGTGGTCACCATTCTGTCTGGCACAGTTGATGACTTAACCTCAACTGACAGGTACCTACTTGCAGGTTTTTCTCAATCGAGCGATGACTAAACTTCAACGTAGTAAGAAAACTACTTGGTTCCAGTACAGAGGCGATTTTGTATGTCTGGAATTTATTAGCTAAGTGAAAAATGCTTTACTAATTTAACAAGCATATTTAATAGGTGGAGACTCAACGGGTGAAGGATATAATTGACGAAATAAATTTCACAGGACACACACAATTCGTTCTCTACCTAAAGACATTAAAAATTGTATTTAGTTTTAAACCAACATTGTCTAATATTGTACAATTTTAACTTTTAAGTTTTTAGCCAGCAACATATAGAGTGAAGAAAATCTGAATATTGATTGAATAATAAATGTTTATGTTTCTAGTACATACGTTTAGTGCTAAAGTACTCAACAATGACGAACGATTCCACAACAACAAAACTATAAAAAAGTTGCAAGCTAAATAAAGTATTTTGTTTTTTTTTTACTCCACCGCACATCCAGGACATGGCAGTGGACCTTTGCAGTCTGCAGATGGTACAGAACCGGGTTCAACGACTCAGTGCGGCATTACACCAAGATGCAATTTATAGCACCTGCTAGCCTTGCGCAGCGTTCCACAGGGAGCGTTGTCACCGCAACTATATGTCGATAAAGCTTGTGCCGAAGGTTATCTAGGAGAGTTGGATCTTCTGGAGTCAAGTAATAGGTCGTGGTTTACTTTGATAGGTAATGGTTAGTTAGCTAGGCACGGTAAACTGAACATTCCTGTTTACTGAAACTCTCCCAAATATTTATATTGATTTATTCGGGATGTCACCACCCAAAACCCGATTAACTCCTGTTAGTTCCATGAGAAATGCCACTTTAACCGACAGATAATTGTTAACCGAAACTTAAATAATGATAAAAAAGGGATACAGTCATCAGTTACATAAGGTGTTTCGTTAGTCATGTCAAAAATTTCGGGAGGGTTACATACACACTCAAACACTTTACGTAAAAAAAAAATATGTTTATAGGAGCATTTTTTCTCCTAACAAAAAATATTAAATCAAATAAGTAGCTGTAAAAACCAATCATAGTGACCTTGTGACTTACTTACAACAAACAGCTATTCTGCGTTTGAACATAGTACGGTCATTGACCGCGTACAATGCCACAGGTTAAGTTTAGGTAGCAAACATGTTTTGTTAAATTTCTCGAAAAGTAATGCTAAAAACATTTAATTTTTTTTTTGCGTAACGTGTTTATTATAAGTAACCCTCCCGAAATTTTCGATATGACTAACGAAACACCTTATATAAAACAAGTTGTGAGACAATTCAGAGTTAAGTTCCATTAAATCTCGTAATATTTTGTGGAGATTTTTCTGATATGAAATTAGGAATTTGTTTTTTTCTAGTTCTACAGTGAAACCGTATGTAAATCGATAAAGTGATTCTCGAGTTATAAGGATATTCATATTTACACGGTCAATCGCCGATCGCCCGTAGAAACGCTTAATTTTTTAGGATTATTCATTTAGCCATCGTCGACCATTGATGGGTCTACCACACAAGGGATCGTGCGCATGCGCTGCCCTACGCTATTATTTATTGCTGGGCGTTTTAAAGGCGATAGGCGATCTTTAAAAAAAGTAAAATATGAGCTGGTGGTACAGGCATGATGTTATGCACGCGGTTTTTATTTCGAAACGTAAAACATTAGTTCTAGCCTAGCTTATTACGATCAGCAGCAGTGTTGTAGTTATAATTATCGAGGTAGAGTTTCATTATTATCATAATAATAGTCCCACTGCACTGACTGAAACGAACCAACCGTATTTTAAGCGACTAAAAAAATTCTCCTTTATAAAAAAAAATTACTGTTTCTTTTATTATAAGTACATGTTAACCAGTTACCAGTAACCTCCTGGGAGTGGCATCAAGGAGCGGTATACAAGGAAAGATTTACTCAATGTTAAATTTTATAAAACATGTCTTATTCGAAAATTTCACACGCCTATTTTTCAATATCTTACGTACACCGGTGCGGTTCTACCACTAGACCCCTAGTTATTTCCACCTTCGCTTCATTGTATTTACGAAACGGTTGTCTTAATTGCGAATATGAACTTGACTCCAGCAATAATTCTGCTTACGAATCGTTCGTGCGAAAGGCGATCAAACTACCGACCGACCAGTCGACAAGATTTTATGTCTACAATAAACAGCGAGACGGCCCACTACCAAGCCTACTACGCATTAATAAAGCATATTTATTACGTCCTCACAAGTTTCTTTACTATCCTCGTAACTCAAGGACTTTGTACTGCGATCGTCACTTGGATAATTTTTACGATATTTGTTATTATTTCGAAAACGATGTTGTTTTGTTGACGATGCGTAGTTGAGGCAGTGATTGGAGACATAACTTCACGCCTGTCTTCCAATGGGTCAGGCAGGCAAACAATAGAGCTCTACATTCCTTCTGACTCTCCTTTGAAGTATCTTCTACACTCATGTTTTTCATACATGCTCTTCGGTTGCGGCAGGTAGTGTGAGGATTGTTATATAATGCCCGATCTAATTGTAATAATTTTACACATCAATCAATATCAATCATCATCAATATCATCAATATTAATATCAATACTATCATCATATCATTCAATACCAATAATAAATCTGTAAGGGATGGTCATGGAGTAAGTTACTTTTGTTAGAGATATTGCGTTTGTAGACTCTATGTATGATGCTAAAACTAAATTGAAGATAATTAGAAATCTTTTCTGTATGTATGTATGTTCCTCCATAACTCTTAAACCGATCATCCGAATTCTATGAAACTTAGTACAAGCACATTGATCTATATGGGACACAGGAGAGGCTAAATAAAGTTCGGTTCCGGTTACGCTAAGATGTGGCTCTCATACAAACAGAATTTTTCCGCGCGCCGAAATAAAGGTTCGGTAGCGGGCTTACTTACTTTCTTCTTTTTAAATATGAATTTCACGCAAGCGAAGCCGCAGGCAAAAGCTAGTATGATATAAAAATGTGTCCTGAACATTATGAGGGTCGAAGAAGCGTGCCAGGATCGTGGCACGTGGAGATACGTCCGCCCGTCTCTGCCTACCCCACTGGGAAACAGCCGGTACTTTAAAAGAATAGCCCCACTGCATCTCTCCCCGTGTATGTCGTAAAAGGCGACTAAGGGATATGACTCCATTCTTATATTACTAGGTGGTAGGGTTTAACGCCCCCCCCCCCCCCCCCCCGGGATGGTACCACCGCACTGAATGAAAGGTCGGTCGAAACGGCTATGTAAATACTTAGTTTGTGTTTTCCGTCCAGTTCAGTGTAGCCGGCACGACCGAAGGGAAGCACTGCCTTTGCACCAAGTTCACCCGGTGTTATGGGCTGACATCACGGATGTTGTAGGTGATGTAGCCAATCGTGTCAGTTTCCATAAAAAAAAACGCCATGTATGTATGTATGTATGTGTTCTGCTCTTTAGCCAGGGGTTGTCATTCATGTCACGAAGGAATGCCTTTTCGTGATACAATAAATAACATCGATGTTAAATAAAAACTAATGAGCCAATTGACCTGAACGCTTGCAAGCCCAATTGACTGCGGAAGATTAATTCATCCGATGCGACAGGGAATGAAGAGAAATTCTACCAATAAAGGATTCGACCGAATAAAAAACCGATTTGAAATGCCCATAAGCATATTATTAAAACAAGTAGGTAGGTATATTTCCGAATGAGTCGAAAGTAGAATGGCTCAATGGAATGGTGGCTAAACTGCCAGAGCTGGATATCTTCAACTGTAACCGCGGCAGTTTATAAAACTAACCACATAATACTTGAAACAGACTAATTTATAAATTAGGTACTGTAGATATTATGTCCTCTTTATCTTATTCATTATTATCCTTTATTATTATCATATTATTAACCTAACCTAAGAATTGGATATATTATCTGTAAATAGGAGGTTTTTGAGTAAATAAATAAATAAGTGAACGAGAGATACAGTGAAGATAAAGGCGGAAGAAAAGAGGGAGAGGAATATATATTATATATATTCTTTTTTGCGGAAACAGACACTTATGGATACATGACCTACAAACATCCATGATGTCAGTGCATAACACCTTGGTGAAACAAGTGCCATGTCAGTGCCTCCTTTTCACCATGGCGGCTACACTGAACTGAATGGATAAGACGAACTATTTACATAGCCGCTTCGACCGACTTTTCAATAAATGCGGTAGTACCAACCCGGGCGGGTTAAACCCTACTACCTAGCAAGGTAAGAAGAGAAAGGAAAACAGAAGGGACCTACGTTTTATGTGATATTCGAACCACGGTCAGCCTCCAACGTTCGAATGGTCACCCGTCCAAGTTCTGACCGCGCCCAGGTGTGCTTATGATCACGAACAACAGTCGGCCGATCGCACCACTGAGCTGGCGAGGTTGGCAGCAAATATGATGGGGGATAGAGAAAGGTAGGGATAGGAATTGTCTGCGGCGGGTGGCCGAGTGGTTTGGACATCGGCTTCTCATGCGAGAGGTTCGCGGTTCGAATCCGGTCGGCGTGCCAATGAGTTTTTTCTCACGAAAAAATTTACGTGCATACCTACCTACACCTGCTGCTTCACCGTTTGGAACCAGTTTAAACTGTAGGTCCCTTCCCTTGCCCCTTACTAGGTGGTAGGCTCAAATTGTAGCCGACTGGGTTGGTACCACCGTACTGGATGTAAGATGGCCGCATAGCAGCCTCGGTTGTGTTCTCCTCTAGTCCACTATAGCCAGCAATCCAGGGAAGTCTCCGGTATGGCACCTACCTTCTTGGAGGTGATATTGGCTGGCCGGAGCATGCGCTTTGGCCCCTCCACTCAGCCACCCATACCGGATTACATAAAAAAAAATGCATATATTACAATTTTCTGCGGCGCCGAAGACGGATTTATTACATTATGTGATTTCATCCTGCCAATAATGACCGGCCGAAAGTGACCACTACTTTCGGCCGAAACCGTAAGTTTGCCGAATGTGGCAAATATTGGCCGAAAGGCCGAAAGCCGAAAGCCGAAACCGAATATTCGGTCGGACACTACAGTGAACAGTGTTCCTGTCCCCTATGCACGTGAATTATTCTAAAATCATACCTTCAAACGGTTCACTATTGCATAGGTCAACGTGAATAAGTACAGGTGAACCATGAGTAATGTATCACTTTTTATTTAACCAGCATGTACTTACATGCATTATTAATAACTTATTAATAATAAGTATTCTTAACAATTGACTCATTAGTTTTTATTTAACATCGATGTTATTTATTTTATCTTCCGTGTGGGGCCGGTACTTAAAAAGAATAACCGCACTGCATCTCTCCCCATGCACGTCATAAAAGGCGACTAAGGGATAAGGACAAGATGCCGTGTTAAAGGACGACAGGATCGCCACCTCTCACCTTGGCACGGTACTTCTACCGAGTCGTGCAGTTCAGCAGGTGGGTCTTCGTGCCTTGCTTGCTGCTTGATCGATTGAATCTTGTTCGAATACTTTGCGAAACGTGGTGGTCGGTGTTGTGCTGTAATTTACCAGAGTTCTTGCAGCACACCACCGTTTACTCTGTTTACCCCGATTGTCGGGATTCAGCGTGTGTGATATGTACGTATGTATCTTAAATTCTCACATTCAAAACTCTTTCGCTACTACCTACTTACATTCCACTATATTAATCGAATCTCAAACGTTCAAAGGTTGACTGTAATACTTTTCTGTAAGGGATAAGTCCGCATTTGCACCTTTGCACCGTTGAATGTTTCTTGGAGCAATAAAGCATTTTCTATTGTATTGTATTATACATTATCAATTAAGCTAGGCTCAATAATTGCAATAATTCACACAACAATTAAATACACATTCAATTGACAAACGAACTCATAAATTAAAACTGTGATTCGTCGAGGCTTCACTCATGGAATTATATCTATTCACTGTGTTCGGCGCGAGCGCAGCGGAAGTAGCAGGTATGGCACCTCCATTGTCATTGCACCGACACGCTACTGCGTCCGATTTCCGGTAGGCTATTCATACTCAAATTGTGAGGAAACAGGACAATAAAGTTTATTTTATGCAAATATTTCAAAAATACAGAAGCAGCATTGGATCGCCAAGCCAGGTGAAAAGCCCATTCATTCTATACGATAGATACTTTTTCGGGGGTACTTTTTTTAAATTTCACCGATAAACCCTTTTTTTATTTAAATTGTAAATTTAAAGTTTTGTCTGACAAAGAAAGTTCGCAAGTCACAATTTTTAGTATTATATTATAGTACCTTACAAATAATTAACCCATTCTACCGCTCACAAGAACATGAATATTTACAGCAAATGTGTTTTGATGTTGTGTATGATTTTATGTGTTAATAAATATTTACATTTTTATTTTCATTTCATTACCCGACTACGGCGAAGCAAAAAGGAGGGTTATTTCAGATTAATATTGAATAGATAGATAGATAGATAGAAAATTCTTTATTGCTCCAGTAAACATTAAACAGTAACAAATACATTGGTAAATTTACATAAGGTGCAAAGGCGGACTTATCCCTTACAGAGATTTCTTACAGTCAACCTTTGGATGTTTGAGATTCGATAATATAGCGGAATGTAAGTAGGTAGTAGCAAAAGAGTTGCGTGACAATTGGAGATAAAAATATTTTTTTTTTTTATGGAATAATAAGAATACTTATTAATACATACATATAATTACATGCTAGTAAAATATAAGCCATACATGTTTAATACATATAAATTACTAAATATATAGAATATTATATACAAATAAATATACATACATACATACTTGTCCATCCAGGTAAGTATTGAATTGTGGTGGTACGGAACCCTCGGTGCGCGAGTCCCACACACACTTGGCGGTTTTTTTTTTGTAAAACCTTGGATGCTTGACCGGCACGTAGCTGTGTGGCACTATAGCTAAGAAGAGCAAAGTCCTCGAGTAAACTGGTGCGATAAAAAATGATGAAACAGCACTTGTAAGAGCTCTCTACGTAATTTCTACCGCCAACGTTGATTCGCAGCCATTGATTTCAAACAGGATCAGTAACACTAACCAGATGGAATCAATGACGTTGATTTAAATGTACGCCCCGCGTTGCCACTATCCGGTTACACTGTTGATGATGCTGTGGACATGTTGTGGTCAGTGTTGATTTTTTTTTATCACTTTCCTGAAGGGTTGCCACACTCTGCGAGTTAGTGTGGCAACTCAAGAATTGACCCTATATGTAATGGATATGTAAGATACATTGATGCTCTTGTATGAATAAATAAATAATGTTTGTATTTTTTTATAGACAGCCGGCGCGGGTGTCTTGACTAATACTTCAACGGAAGATCAGACACAGCTAATAACACCAAACCACGCTCAGAGAGGCGCCATGCCGGCTATGAGGCGGACAAAAGTGTTGTCGTCTAATTTATTGACACGCCTTTTGAAGATTCCCAGGCTATAGGTGGTGGGGAACACACTCACCGGAAGACCGTTCCATATTTTCGCCGTTCGACACAGGATAGCATTGAACATTTCAGTACTGTGTGGGGCCGGTACTTAAAAAAAATAGCCCTACTGCATCTCTCCCCGTGCATGTCGTAAAGGGCGACTAGGACAAGATGCCGTGCTAAAGGGTAGGCCACCTCTCACTTTGGCACGGCACTCACCTTCACTAAGTTATGAAGCAGATGGTCTTCGTGTCTTACTGCTTGTTAATTATCTTGTGCGAATACTTTGTGAATTATGGTGGTCGGTGTTGTGCTCTTAATTATCAGAGTCCTTGCAGAACAACACCGATTATTCTGCTTAACCCGTTTGTCGGGATACAGCGTGTGGTATGTTCTTGTTGTTTTTGGGCATTTAAAATTGTATTCTATTATTTTTAGCATGCTCTTGGCATGTACGAAAAATACTCGTATGATTATTGTGGAAGATATATTCGAGGTGTGTCAACCGGAACAGTGGCGTGTAGAGATCCGTCTATATACCAATGGAAAACAGGCGTGACGTATGTATTTATTTTGAGCATTCATTATGGCTTGCTTATAGATTATTCTATTAAATAAAATAAAAAATTAAAATAGAAATTAAAACTACATATCAAATTAAAATTACCTAAATTTAAACAAAACAAACACACCTTACAAATAATTAACCTCTCGAGAGACTGCCACGACCCGGTTTGACCTACAGAGTCATAGAGCAATTACCTCGACGGCCTCAATTCGCTAAATAAAATATTTCATCCAAAGAGGAGGACGAGGGGAAAGTTCCCATGACACTGGCGGCGGAGGCGCGGCGTTACCTCGCTGCACCGCCAGGCTGATTCGTTGCAGCAGGTACGCCCGGGCCCTGTAGTCACCCGAGGATCTGCAGAGTTGCTGATCCTAAATCGTGCACTACAATTTTATCCTCCTCACAGTCACAGATAGAAGGACCCATGGTCTCTATGGCGAAAGGGATAAAAATATATTTTTGAATGTCCGGCAATATCTGATATTTACTTATTCTTCTACATATTAAAATTTGGAAATCGAACTACCTATCACAGGACGCACGTTCCGTGTATTCCTCTCAAGTTATAAGAATACCATCAAAGTAGTAATGTTTTCTTTAGTTTCTACTTACTACCTTTAAAGTTTTCCCTTCCAATAATATTTGTTCACTTGCGCTGTTCTGTCACGATTCTGTTTATTCTCGTTCGCTTTAAAAATAGATTCCAGATGCACCGTCATACAACAATGATCCTAAACTAACAAGCCGCCACGTGTAGGTAGGTAGGTAGATAAGTCACACAGCCAGGTATGGTCGGTGAAGTACAAAACCATTAAAAATACGGAGGGGGTATCAAATCGTCGAGGTGGTTTTTATTATGTAAATATCTATACATGTAAATTATGGAATTTCGATATTTTTTTCGGGCTGGAGTAAATTGCGTTTTGATTTTGGTAATATTCACATTGACGATCGCGATTTGCGAGTGATTATTTTGATTGATTTGACCTACACATCAACTGTGAGTCCCGTTCGGTTCCGGCACACATTTGTGTTATTAAACCTGACATTGGCGAGCTACGTCATCGCCTGTCAGAAGTAGGTTCTGCTGCTTCCCTTTCATCGTGTCGGCTACATTGCCGGAAAACACGGACTATTTATCATAGGCGTTTCGACTGACTTTCATTCAGTGTGTTGGTTGGTTGGTACCAATCCGAACAGGTAATACCGACGAAGTTATTATAAATGGTGTCATTATAAAAAACTAAATTCACGTTTGTGAAATCACGTATTTTTTATTGTGTGCAGTAACTTCATGTTGATGACGAAGTAAAATGTATGTAATGTCATGGCAATAACAGTTCCATTAACAGTTCGAATTATTTCGTCGGCAGTAAAATGCATAAATATGTGCAACTCTGTCACATTGACTTGATTGCTCTGAGCTTTAATAAACGATTCACGGTATAGCAAAAACGCGTATGACAAGGTTTTATGGTTTTGTCTGCATGTTTACAGATTATGGTCGTTATACCAAGTTTGTGTAGTAGTGTAGTTGCATCTGTTGTCCACGTAGCGGTTTTGAACTGAAATGGTTATCTTGTTTTCTTGCTGATAATAAATTATTAAAAGTTATGTTGTTCTTATTATTAAGTCAGTTAGCTCTGGTCGTCTACTGGTTTTCACACGTGTTTTCCTTACTCGGAGTCGCTTAATCCGAGAAAGCGAAAATTCAATAAACGTATTGATGCTCGCAAGGTTTACGTTACGAACCATCGCATGAGATGCTAGAGGTTTAGGTACCCGCTATAGCAGCGGATCCCAAATAGTGGTACGCCTACCTCCAGCCAGGGGTACGCATGCGCAAGAGAAGGGGTACGTGCGGTCGCACTGTATGGCATCGCTTACGAGGGGTTCACAAGAGAAGGGGCTTATTTTTTTTTTTTTTTTTTTTTATGGAAACTGACACGGTTGGCTACATCACCTACAACATCCGTGATGTCAGCCCATAACACCGGGTGAACTTGGTGCCACGTCAGTGCTTTCCTTAGGTCGTGCCGACTACCCTGAAATGGACGGAAAACACTAACTATTTACATAGCCGTTTCGACCGACCTTTCATTCATATTATTTCATTAGTGAAAATTATCTCCACTGATGAACCTACCTATTTCGTATTATATTGTGATGACTAAGTAAATGTTAGAACCTATTAAATAACTGATGGATAAACAACATTGTTACATATGTAAAAATAAAATAACAACAATATGAACATTGTTTTACTTAAACATTTTACTCGGGGGTACTTGGGTCTCAGAAAATTCTCTAATGGGTACCGTATACGGATTAAAATGTGATTGTGAACCACCGCGGCCGCCCGCCGCGGCGGTAGAGTGATGCAGATGAGTTTTTAACCCCCCACGAAAAAACGGAGGGTAGCTCCCAAATGGATGGACAGATTTGGATGCGGTTTTTTTTATTAAGAAGCTTGTTTAATCGGGATGGTTCTTAGCTATGTTTGTAATCAAGTAATAAAGTAATTAAGTAATAAAAAAAATAATTATCTTAAAAAGTGGACCAATTTCCATGTGGTTTTTTTTAAAAAGCTTGAAATAAAAGTTAAATTACAAATTTAAAAAACCCCGACTCTTAAAAAGTCAAAAATTATTTCCGTTTACTTACTTAAAGGAGTCGGGGGACCGCTAAGTAAATTAAATATAAAGACTCAAGAGTTGCGCGGCAATTTACTTAGCGGTCCCCCGACTCCTTTAAGTAAGTAAACGGAAATAATTTTTGACTTTTTAAGAGTCGGGGGTTTTTTAAATTTGTAATTTAACTTTTTTATTATGTTGAATGTTTCTGACGAAACCTGAATTCACACTCAAATACAGCAACAGGTTTTTGAATGGTACGACGACGTCATTTGATAAGTTTAATTTAAATTGAACGTTTTTCTTGTCTTGTCGTCTCGTTCTTTCTATATCGGTGATGTAAACTGACTTTCAAGTCGGATATGTCGGCTTATAGTCAATCAGCTGATAAAATACATACGTAGTGTCCTTAAAATAGCCCACAGCTAGCAGCAGTTTGGTCGAAGGTGTCTTTTTTTATGTAAGTAATCCGTTATGGTTGGCTGTGTCAGAGGGGCCAGAGCACATGCTCCGACCAGCCAAGGGCAAGCCCGGGTGTGCTTATTTCACGATCACACGTCGATCCATTGCACCACTAAGCTACCTAGGCCGACAAAGATGGAGAAGACATGATGAGAACTGTCAAGGGCGTGGAGTTACGTCCTTCGTGCCCATATAATATAATTTTTATGAAACACCTTGCCAGCCTCGCCTCGGTAGCTCAGTGGTGCGGTCGGTCGACTGTTTTTAAGCAACGCTGAGCGCGGTCAGTGCTGGGATGGGTGACCGCTCGACCGTTGGAGGCTGACCGTGCTTCGGATTCCACGTTAAGCTGTAGGTCCCTTCCCTTCTTACCTTACTAGGTGGTATAGGGTTTATCCCGACCGGTTTGGTACCACCGCACTGAACGAAACGTCGGTCGAAACGGCTATGTAAATAGTTCGTGTTTTCCGTCCAGTTCAATGTAGCCGACATGAAATGAAGGGAAGCACTGACATGGCACCTAGTTCACCCGGTGTTATGGGCTGGCATCACGGATGTTGTAGGTGATGTAGCCAACCGTGTCCGTTTCCATAAAAATAAAAAATAAAACACCGAGAAATATATTGAGTCAGTTTAGGACCATCCTTAAATCCATTGTTAGGACATTCTTAATGCCCGTCCTAATATTTAAGTCGACATTAAATAAAACCGCGATCTCAAACATAGTGACAAGGTGACACTTATGTTGAATCATGAAGGTGACTTTAAAGCAATTACTAATCCCGTTCTTGTCATTTTGAACCTTAATTCGCTGAGATTGTGTTCATTTTCGAATGTCCGTTTCGGCTCTATTGTTAGGGTGAAATACTCTTGATTTAATGATAAAGTTGAGAACGTGCCGTATCTGCTATTGTCATCATCAAACGAGCAGCTCTACTCTGAGGCTCCGCGTACCTTGAGGAAGAGTTTTTATTTTTATTTCAGGAGACAGCTTTGAAATATAACTCCCTTTGTATGCTTTAAAGGTGTGGTTCTTAGGGCTCAGGGTTGCCAGAAGGTCCAGATAAAAAAACGAACTTTTTTCATCAAAGGTTAGTTTTTATCCTCATCTGGTCCTCCAAATTTGGTCCCTTACATTTTTCAAGTACAAATGTTTTATGAAAATATGCGTGATAATTCAAAATGACGAATTGTAATTTTGAAATACCACGTGACAGGGTGCATACTCCCCCCCCCCCCCCCCCCCCCCCCCCCCCCAATAAAAACCATTCATTGTAATATCAGATGACAACTAAATTGCTTGACAATTTGAACCTATTTATGAACATTTGATGAGCTGAAATATACCTTGCATCGGTGGTTTAAAGTTGTTAATCGGTTACACTTAAGTATCAATGATAACCACACAGAAAGTCGGTTAGCGTAACTACATATATCGACTTATGTATATAGTTAAAACACGGTGTTGTCCCATAATAAAAACAATTATAAAATGTTGCATTAAAATTGATCATAATAAAGTCCGAAAAAAAATTATTACTGGAATAATAGGTTGGACTATCTTAATTTTTTGTGTTTGATTTAGCTTTAAGAACTAAATTCTTATTAAATTCTTATTTTATTCTATTTTTTTTAATTTGATTTTAAATTATCTTACCCTACATACTTATCATAAAAACTACTAAGATATATAAGGACGTGGATCATTCATTAGTGTTATTATAAGCGATATTTATTGCGTACAAAAATTATTAACTTTATTATTGTAATTTTTTATTATTTTAAAATCAGGCGTGGCTGCTGTGGCAGCAGATGTTGTCTATCTTTGTATGTCTGTATCTCTTCATATTGTTTGATTTCATACAGAATAATGTTGTTGAGCTTAAAGATATTTCTCTATCTAAATCATCACATGATTAGTTATCTTATCATTTGTAAGGCAAGCGTCATACATTCAAATGTCCTATTATAAGAACATACAAAGAAATTGCATAATATTCGTAAATTCAATCAACCTTGCGAGGTACAACCGCACTGAAGTAATTACGGTTCTAATGGTAATTAACAGTTCGTATGTTTCTTTCAGCTCAGTGCAACCAGACAACACACTTTTTAAATAACTGACATTGTACCTTGTTGCCGGCAGGAATATGTTTTGTCGTTGAATGATTTCAGTAATCTAGGTCTTGTTGCCGAACGTAAAATAGTGGTTCAAAAAAATTGTTTTTCCTTTAGACGTATGAAATCCTAAAACGAGATTTGCAAGGCCAATATTTTTCAATCAACCTTTCATGCCGATCCCGTCAAGACGTTTAACCTTAACCACTGTAGTTGCCATTCGACTTACTACTTTATTGTTATACAGGTAAGGTTTATAATCGTGCGTACATTGCAAGCGAGTGCATAATCAGATGATTGCCTGCCTCTGAGGAATTGGTCACGGCTGGCCGCCGACGGAATGTTCGGATTAGTTCTTGTACGCTTCATGAAATGTCTGAATATGCTGAAATTTTAATCAATTTCCATTGCTCTTTGTTTAAGCTAGTGTGTGATGTCATTCAGTCATTTTCAATTACATTAAGCCATTTACATATCACATATCACATACATATACATATCACGCGCTGTATCCCGAAAATAGAGGTAAGAATAGTAATCGATGTTGTGCCGCAAGTGCTCTGGTAAATTACAGCACAACACCGACCACCACGTTTTGCAAAGTATTCGGACAAGATAACTATTAAGCGGCAGGTGAGGCACGAAGACCCACCTGCTGCAGGCCTCGGTGGAAGGGCCGCGCGAAGGTGAGAGGTGGCTATCCTGTCGCCCTTTAGCACGGTCCTTATCCCTTAGTCGCCTTTTACGATATGCACGGGGATAGATGCAGTGGGGCAAGTGCCGGCCTCACGCAGTACACAGTGAAGTACATAGTTTTATTTATTTTTGTGAGTGTGGAAGAGGCGTACAAGTTTTTGTTTGTTTTTTTTTTTTTCATTTTATTTTTCGACGACGCCCAAAAGCATTCGGTTTCGAACGGGGGCTGCGAATGCCTTGCCGGCGTGACAGATGCCTTTTTATTACGCTTCTCTTGAAATATCCTAAGTCATACACTGAAGGAAACACATCGGGAGGAAGTGCATTCCAGAGTTTCGCGGTGCGGAAGATAAAATAAATACTGGAGCGCTTAGTCCGCACTTTAGCAGCTCTATAGTAAAAGGATGCATTCCCTGTCTGCTACGCGTAGACCTATGGTTTCAGTCAGGCAGGACCATGCTTGGGTGGAAATCCGTTGTCTCTGCCAACCCCTTTGGGAAACAGGCGTATCTCCTGCCAGACTCGGTAGCTCAGTGGTGCGGTCGGTCGACTGTTGTTAAGAAACCCTGCGCGCGGTCAGTACTTGGATGGGTGACCGCTCACCGTTGGAGGCTGACCGTGGTTTTGATTACACTGTAGGTCCCTTCCCTTCTTATCTAACTAGATGGTAGGGTTTATCCCGCCCGGGTTGGTACCATCGCACTGAATGAAACGTCGGTCGAAACGGCTTTGTAAATAGTTCGTGTTTTCCGTCCAGTTCAGTGTAGTCGACATGAAATGAATAGAAGCACTGACATGGCACCTAGTTCACCCGGTGATGGGCTGTCATTACGGATGATGTAGGTGATATAAAAAAAATCGGTGTGTATGTATTATATTAAAAACTGACAGTTATAATAGTGCATACTAGTCCGTTTTTTTCAACGAGTCTGCAATTAATATTTAGATGTTATATGTGTGACAGAGAGACGGAAAGGGGGGCTTACTTTTAGGAACACGTTTTATTGATTATTAAATAGATAACAATACTCTTTTTGAGCAGAAGACAATGTTATATTTACCTATTTTATGTTTCAAAAATCATGCAACGCTTCTACTCAAAAATTTTCAAAATAAAATGTGACAAAATGATCAAAATATTTACATACCCATCTGGCCTTCTTTATGCTGATAGTCCGGAATTTTGACGACACTTTCACTAAATTCTTTAGAAAACTTTAGTCCAACTTAAGCCCAGATTTTTCGTCCCAGAATAGGGAAGAAAAAGTTATTTCATAGCACTAAACCCTTTAAAAGCTGATGCTGCTTTTGGTTTCACTATAATATGTCCAAAGTGTTTGTCCAAGCATTGTCAAGAATGTGATAAATTTGTAGACGTAGAACGTATCTGTTTAACGAATAATAATTATATAACCTCTGCCATGGAATTAAATACCTTAGAAGGGTCATCGAGATGGTGATAGAAAAATGCATAAAGATGAAATTACAAATATTTACCTATCTCCGTCATACTTTTTTGCTCACATGTCTGCTGTCTTCTGCAAATGGATTGTGTGCCGGCGGCCGACCAAAAGTTGGTAGCAAAGTAAAATGTATGTAAAAGTACAACTGCGAGTGGGGGTTGCACTTTTAAAGAGAACATTTTAGAAACAATTATTTTCAAACTTAAGAATTTTAGATGATTTAGCTGTTGTTGTTGAATAAATCGATTGCTTCAATGCGGTTTCCGCGTTTTTCAATTCCATGATAATCTGTATGTAAGATGGATGACATACGCCATACTATCTTGCGTGTGAAGTTGAAATATGTAGTTGTGATAGAGAACGGTAGCAGATAGCGAGCGGGCCTCGATAACGACAGCTGATTGTGTGGGTATTTGGGTGTTTGTAGGTCGTTACTTTAGGAACACCATTTCTCACTATGAGATAGATAGTGTATGTTGGGGCTGGCCCCTAAAACAAATAAATACCTACCTACCTATATTTAAACATTTTGTATTATTATATTTATAAATTACACTATATTATACTAATATATTAGATTGTCGGCTTCAAGGTTTTTAAGCATTTTGGTCATTAAAATATTAGATTCAAAATAGCTTTTGTTTTAATATATAATTTTAAAGTACACCTTTTTTTTTAATAATTTATACTAGACGTAAGCTAAAAGTTTAATGGTTTTTAACTTTTGAACTCTAAATGACAATAAATTATATACTTCCTTTTAAAATTTTCAAAATAGGTACTTTTAAATACTTGGACAAGCGAAACATCAACGTGTAGTTCGGTGAAGAGAACTAGATAAACACTCCATAAAATGTTCTAAAATCCCATTTTAATTTAGTTTGTTCAGATAATTAGTTTATAAAAGTAAGTAAATCTTGAAAACTTTACGCCCAACCGAAAATGGCGAAGTCAAACCAAACATCACACATACTTCTATACTCTGTTTATTCTCTGATTCATCTTTCGCTGGTACAATAACAACACCGTTATTTTTACTAATCAATGCCTCCAAAAATACTGACATTTCGACCGTCTCATACGACTTTATATTTACTCAACTTCACTTCCAATATTATGCATTGCGTTATTGCATTTTCACCATTATTTTAGATAGTAATAAAGGTGACTGGTTTAGTTTTTACTTAGGCTTAATGGTAACTAAGGTGATATGGAGCTGGCAAAAACAATAAGGATTCGAGAGCGATCTCTATTTCGAAAATAGAACGAGTTCTAAATTTAAACCGAGCCGGTTAGCGCCGCGGTCGCGCGCAATGGTTGCCTTTCTGCTAGTTAGTTGTGATTTTATTATGCTTGTTTGATAATTTTTTTAGTTAACCTACCTTTTGGAAGTCGGTTAAAAAAAGTCAGAATCTGTGTAGATTTACTTATCCTAACCTACCTACTTAAACATTATTCTTTGCTCTCAAAATGCTGCGATTATTTATTTTTAATTTAGTTTCAATCTGTCAAACAAAAATATTGTATACACGTGACCGACTCAAAAATACTCCATACGAGTTTCTTAGCCATAATTTTTTTCTTCAATAAGGATAACATATTATGATGACTTATCCTAGTGATTTTTTTTATCAATTTAATCTTATCTTAAAATAAAACTGAAACTTTGTACGGTTTGAAAATTACGTTATTTACGTAAATTACGGATTTTTTACGTTATGTTTAAACAGTTTAAATACATTACCAGACAGTAAATAATCACGAACTCAACGCACGTCTCTGTGCGACAAGGACGACGCTCTACAACCGGATTGTCTCTTTCTAAAGCTCGATGTCCATTATTCACTGTCGTGTACTGTGCGTAGGTACCTGTCTACTTTCCAGGTAGGAAATTTTCCATTCAAATCATGCCATCCTGGTGCAGTTAATTAAGTGGTCGCCGTTATTATGTCATACTCCCTGCATTATGCATAGTTTTACTACATTACTAGTTTATTGATATTTATAATTATATTATTCACTGGGCAGGAAGATCGCTGTTCGCATAATATACACACATACTTATGTACTTAAAATAACATAAGTACCTCTCACCGGCTCCAGGGCTCGGTGTTGAGGGACAAAGGTTGTGTCAGTCAGGTGATCAGGTCCAATTTTTCTTGTCTGTATTATATTGTATTTTTTTTTTCTGTTATGTGTGTATTGAACGAGTGAAATAAAAAACATTTCATTTCGATTCATTTCAAGTAGATGACTCCCGGCATCGCTGCAATTCGACTTATCTCTCCCTGGACGGATTTTAATATTTATTTATGTATTTTTTTAGGTTTAGATTTCAATTGTTAAGATAGTTTAAGTAGTCACTTATACTATTGTTTGTTTGTTATTATTAATTGCTTACAATTAAATAAATTTTATATACTTTCAAGTAGGTATACACAAAAGCTATGCAAACTGACTGAGAAAACATAATATGTCCATACATCAACAATGCATAATTCATACCTAGTAAAAAAAAATAAAAAAATAAAAAATAACACACAAGTCGTTCAGAATAGTAAGAAAACGGAATCAGTTATCCCATGTGTTTGTTTAGTAACGACATCTCAGCAGCTGTTTCGTGTACAGTTAGTGGTGGAGTCGGTTACACTAAACTGACACGTGGTCGTCTGTTTCTTCGGTAGATAAGCTGTCGTTGCGTGCGGTAGGTCATTACAGCCCTCTCAACAAATTATTTCATTACTCTGGCAACACTCCACCCGTGTTAAACTTATTTGGAAATTGTTTTTTGATGAATATGTATGGAAAATACTCATGACTACTTAACGCGGGCAGATCAGTGAAACAAAAAAAATCGGCCAAGTGCCGAACTCGCATACCGATCGTTCCGTACCACCACACAATATTTTTGTGTTATCTATTTACCAAAAAAATTGTTTTTTTATTTCATTCAGTTCGTGATCCTTAGCGCGAGCCCGACTCACATTTGGCCGGTTTTTTTATTATTAATTTTGTTATATTTTATAGTTTGCACTATAATCAATCGCGCCGAGTTTGACGCTTGTATGTAGGTTCCTATTACCGATTTTTCCATAGAGCAAAAACAAAAAAACGTTGAAAAAAAAAACACGTTTCTTGTATATGGATTGCAGGATTAGAATTATTTACCTTAGTATCAAATTTCAATCCAATCGTTAAGTGAATTTTCAGTACATTCGACCCTTGACTGATAACGACTAATATTACACATAGCAAAGATGAATTTGAAATGAAAATAACTTCACACTTTGAACAAAGTTGCAGAAAAAAGCGAACATAATGCTTGAATTCATTATGTAGCAGTGATACCCCAAGTATCGTGCGTGGATGAAATTGATCGGCAGCGCGAAATATTCTAAAAAGTGTTAAAAATAAAATACTCAGACATACAGGGTTTTTCAGGATAGACTTGAGAAACTGCAGGAGTAGAAAGTACCTACTCATTATTAGAAGAAACCAATCCTCACTCAAATTGAAATTCCGTTTTTTTTAATACAAAAAAATTGGAAAGTTTGATAAAAACTCGATGGACAGTGAGTCTGGGGAGATTGGGCAACAGCACTGTCTATGTCTAGGGAGTGCAATGACCTAGTCCAGTCCCGTTTTCCTTTTGTTTTCATTGAACTTTCACTGTTTGTAATTATTTACCTACATGCAGTTCAATTCTACTAGTTAAGTATGCAACATACTCATTTCTATCTATGAGTTAGTAATTTTATTTTTATTTAATAAAGGCCGACGTTAACTATCCATCAAATCTTAATGAAACTATTTTCACCGAAAAGTACTATAAAATGACCTAATCCTGGAAAAAGTTTCAGAGCTTTCGTTTTCAAACATGAACTCCTTTTGAACCCTGAATTTAGGAAACCCTATCCCGAAACACCCTGTATACATAGGGTACGTACAGTACTTTTATATGTTAGTAGGTACATATATCGAACAGTCTAGAGATGCTGGGTCGTATATGAATACTATGCTTTCCTAACAAACATATTTACATAACCAATGATAATATGAAAACTGTATACATAGGGTACGTACAGTACTTTTATATGTTAGTACATATATCGAACAGTCTAGAGATGCTGGGTCGTATATGAATACTATGCTATCCTAACAAACATATTTACATAACCAACGATAATGTGAAAAATATTTAAAAGTTATCGTAAAGAAGGTTAAAATAAAAATAAACTAGGTAAGGAAGGAAGGTATCGGGCGAAGCATCCGACAAGGACTTCACTTCCTGACAAATTATTTCCGAACCCTCAAAGCACGTACCGAAGTGTACCAAAGTTATATTGGCTTGTCGCACTTTTACGAAACTTTACTTTTCTTAATGTTATCAAATGATTAGGTATATTTTTATTATTATGATAAAACTCCAAGACTATAAAATAGACGCTCTTGTAAGGTTCTTTCAAAATAAAATTGGAACTCTTCTTCAATTGAGATTATCAAATTCTTTAAATTGGATATATTTTTTGGGAAACATAAACACAATTAATTTCAATTTTTCATGTTACTTGGTCATTTGGAAGCATGTTTACGGGAACAGTGCATGCTTCGGCTTAGCGAATACCTACATTCAATATTTCAATCAAACGAAACTGCGAAAAAAAACGCAGGAAAAGTATATTAACACTAGATCCTTTACTGCGGTAAGGATAGCGGACTTATTGCAGAAAACCATTTCTTCAAATCAACCGAGCACAGAAAAAGAAGACCACGAAAGCACGCATGCGCTCTACGAAAACTACATTATGCGCTAAATTTGGAAATACGTCGACTTGACGACAAATTACTCTTCAAAATAAGCAACTTCCCCTACTCATTCTAGAGTCGGCTCAATTAACGTGGGCTTATCTCGAGCGCGTGCGCAGACACCACATCAGCCAGTCACAGAAGAATTTAAGGAGATAACATGGAAATAGAATGTATGTACTTAGACTAGATAAGTAGGAATACCTCGTGGAGTGGAGAGAGAATAAGGTAAGAAAAAATTATCTACACATTCGAATATTGTAATTTATTGAAGAAACAATATATATTTTTCAAATTAACTTAGACTTAAAAGTTAAAACGTTTAATACAAACGTAGAGAAAAAGAAAGATCAGCGTTATACTGCATTCCCCGAGTGAAGTATAGCGCAGATTTCGCTCAATGTAAAAAAAAAATGCTTTCAGCAAACGAACAGAAAACTTTTTCTGCGCGGTGCTTTCAGCCTTCTTCCAAATTGACTAAAATTTGGTAATGTACATTATACTCAAATATCAAAATATTGATACCATAATTTTTTTGTTCCATGGAAATCCCAAAATTCGTCCCGATTCATAACAACACCTTTTGTCTGTCGGCCACTTCAAATCGTCGGATACCGAATCGTCAAAGCAAAAGTCGAAAGAACTTTCGAGCAGACGAAATCTCAGAAAAAAATTATAAATGAGAACTATTGGTAAGGCACCTACAATAACAGTTCGTCCAGCCGTGTCGTCGTGTCATCGTCCCAGCCAGTGGGCGTTATTGTTTGTTTACCCAAATAAATGTCAAACATATTTTTTTCCCTCGACTTTGGACATAATAAATCTATTCACGTTAGCAACACAGATGTCCTTGGCCGTTAAACCGGTGAAGGGTGTCCCGTAACTTTGTGAACTAATGTTATTTATTACGACAGTTCGCTATTCAGCCTCCCGCATGCATGGGTATGATTTGTTTGTATGCTAAACTCGCTAAGGTAGGTAGGTAGGTAAATATATTATGGGATAATTTAAGGAGCCTTATTTTATATTTATGTACTTATTAAGTGAATAGTCAGGCGTTCAGTACTTTCTCTTTCCGAGTTTGATAAGGTGCTTAGATATTTCTTTCACGAAAACGAGGTGTTTTATGTGGTTCGTATTTCATGTAAAACTGTATCCAATGTAACGAAGGGAAGGAGGCAAGTGGACGGAGGAGACCTATAGCACAGAGGACAAAACGTTTTTGTCCTCTGTGCCTAAATACTTCTCAGACTTAGTAGGTGGTGGGGTCAAACCAGTCCGGATTGGTACCACCGCATGTCCATTTTTAAATCTGACTGTGCTGTATATTCTTATGAATCAAGCATGCGCGTCATATTTTCAGAAATCTAAATGTAGAAACAGTGTAAGTCATACATAAGCATTGTTACCGACGGAACGATCGACAAATAAAATTATCCGTTAAAATCCGTTGAAGACCGTTAGAATACGTTACTGAATACAATGGCTCACTTCTTTCCAGCCGTTGCTTCTTGGAACAGCGTCACCACTCGCTCCATTCAGCCAGCAGTAGTATAAATAGAGGTCCCGTAACGGTCAAACCGTCATTGCAATTTTCACAAGCGCGTCGAACACTGAGAGAGCTCTGCTGGCTGTGTGGGCGAGTGTGAGCACGAGCAACGGCGTGAAGGAGAGACTGTGCCTTTTGCTGATAATATTTCGAGTTTTCGTTCACCTTTCCACCGACACCTACATAAATACAGTCCACCTGAACAGTTTTAGACGGTCCCGTGTCGATTTGGTCAACGCCGCATCGAGTCGGGATGGGACGCGTCGTTTTCATTGGTCCAATCGAGCCGGATCTACAGCAAGAAAAGTGAAATAAACTGTAAATAGTGAAAACTTCGAACTTATTGTGCGAAAGACTTTTCCAGACTACGAGATTGCAATCAAGTGAGTGACTGAGTGAGTGACTATCTTGTGATACAAGTGAGTGACTGTCGATGTGTTACGCAGACTGAGTGTGAGTGAAGCGCCTAGCAACCGATATCGCACCACGCAATACCGCGAGGCCGCCGCGTCCGGTTCAAGGCCACTCCCCGCCCGCAAAGGAGTAAATACGCACGCGCGGGAGCGTATCGCATCTTAGTGTCAAGTTCGATTGAAGATGGTCAACACCCGATCAGGTGCCGTGACGAATGGAGACCAGAGCTCAGATACGCCGCTAGACTCCGGTCAGACCACCGGAGAGGATTCCTCGCAGCTGACGAGTTCACCAGCCTCCATAACGCCGCACACGTACACGCAAGAGGTACCAACGAGCCAGGTACCACCCAGATCCGTTAAGTCAGTACGGACCACTGCTAGTATGGCAAGAAGGAGAAAGGAAGCAGAGCTAGCCGCAGCGAAGCGACTAGCTGAGATAGAGAAGGAGATCGTGAGAAAAACTCTCGAAGTAGAATTGGCAGCAATCGACGATGAGGAGCAAGATGAAAATTGGGCGCCTTCGAGTTCGTCATGCCGTGACCCATCCGTCCTCAGAGTTGAAGAGTGGTTAAATAAGGAAAATAAGGACGACGACGTTCGTGCCGATATCAAGCAGTTAGATGCACCCGCCGCCGGACAGTCACCGGAGGAGCATGAGCATCACGGGTTATCCGCACCGGTTGTCGTTACACCGCCAGGCGCAACAGACTCTGCACAGCCGCTAGAGAAGCCAGCGCGTCAAGAACCACCCTCTACACAGCGGGGGGAGCCGGCACAGATAAGCGATATTCAGCTGCTGGCCAAGGAGATAGCTAACCTACGACAAGCGCCGCCCTACGATCGTCGACTACTGGAACTCCCCACATTCTCAGGAAATGCTTCGGAATGGCTGTCCTTCAAAGCAGCCTACAATGAGACTTGCCAGAAGTTAACTGATTCGGAGAACACTTCTCGGTTACGCCGCAGCCTCCAGGGAGAAGCGAAGAAAGCCACAGCATCGCTCCTCATCGCAGCCGCGAACCCTTCGGAAGTAATGAAGACTCTGGAAAGGAAATTCGGGCGTCCCGACGACATCGTGGCCGAAGAATTACGTATATTAAGAGATTTGCCACGAATCACGGACGCCGCCTCTGCAAGTGTTCACACCTTCGCGTGCAGCATTCAAGCAACAGTAGCTGCACTACAGGCACTAGGACGAGAAGAATACTTGCGAAACCCTATGTTGGCTCAAAGTATTAAAGCGAAGATGGCACCGCTTCAAAGAGGATGGATTGAATACGCAACAACCCATGAGAAGTCACCTGTACCGGAAATCGTCAAAATTTGTGAATTTCTCAACCTTGAAAGCGACCGGCTTCAACAATATTGGTGTCTGGATACATTACAACTTAGCGCCATAAACTCGAAATCAGCCAGTACTACGAGTCAGGCGAACACACGTAACACAGGAAAATACAGCGGAGTCCACGCTGCCGACTCTACAAGATCTATGAAATGCACATATTGTCGTAAAGGAAATCACGCTTTATATAAATGTGAACTCTTTTCTACTATCGACACAGATGAGAGATGGAAATTCGTGAAACAAGAAAAGCGATGCTTCAGGTGCCTGAACCGAAATCACGCGAAAATTAACTGTAAACGCCGAAATGTCTGCGGCGTTAACGGCTGTTTGTATAAACACCATTCTTTATTGCATCAAAACAATACTGACCGTGAATCACAGACCTCAGCAACAAGAGTCGAGCCGGCGGCGGCACTTGAAACGACCTCCAACGCGGCCGTCGCACAGCCGGTGACGCACTCGGGAGACGTTATGAAAACATGCGCGGGAACAAACAAAAGGGCATTGTTGAAAATACTACCAGTAACGGTTCACGGAGATAATGGGAGCGAACGAACATTTGCTATGCTAGATGATGGAAGTACCATAACACTTATGAAAAATAAATTGGCAGATAAAATTGGTGCTCCAGGACCACGAGACCCGCTCACACTTGCAGGAATAACATCAACCTGTACGTACTCCAAATCCAGACGAGTAAATATATCAATTTCTGGGTCATCGGGCAAAAGGTTCGAGCTGAACAACGTGAGAACGGTAGATAAATTACCGATGACAACACAGTCAGTCAAACAAAGCGATCACCCGTACCTACTTGACATACCGATTGAAAGCTACGAGGACTCTGAGGTCGGCATTCTCATCGGACAGGACAATTGGTTTCTTCTGCTATCCGAGAAGACACGAGTTGAAAGGAAAGATTCACCTGTAGCGTCGCTGACACCGCTTGGATGGGTGGTGCATGGCTGTACTTCCTCCGTATCAGCTGCTCGTGTAAACTTCGTGGGACACATACACACTGAAGAGACGCTCGGCGAAATGATAGAGAATTATTTCCGTCTGGAGAACATTGGTATAGTCGCGAAGGAAAGAAAGAGGCCGCAAGATGCACGAGCAATAGAGATACTTCAATCAACCTGCCGACGAATTGAAGAACGTTGGGAGACCGGACTTTTGTGGAAAGAGGATCAAGTGGAGATGCCACCCAGTTATAAAAGTACTTTAAAGAGACTTCGCACCATTGAGAATAAGATGGACAAAGACAAACAATTTGGAGAAGCATACGTGTCACAAATGAATTCACTCATAGAAAAAGGCTATGCAGTGCCTTGTCCGCCGTCGGACTCCCCGAAGAAATGGTACCTACCACATTTTGCCGTGACCAACCCCAATAAACCGGGAAGAATACGGATTGTGTTTGACGCCGCTGCTACAGTCCAGAGTACGTCACTAAACGACAAGCTGTTAACAGGACCAGACCTTTTGCAATCGCTAACGGGAGTCATCTTCAGATTTCGAGAAGGAAGATACGCAGTATCTGCAGATATAAAGGAGATGTTTCTCAGAATTATAATGAGAAAAGAAGACAGAACATCACAACGTTTTCTTTGGCGTGGTTGGGAGCGTCATTCACCACCTGTGGAGTACGAAATGGCGTCAGTTATATTTGGAGCGGCGTCCTCACCTACCACAGCGAATTTTGTGAAAAACCTCAACGCCGAAGAGTTCGTCAAGACTTACCCGGAAGCAGTCCGGGCAATAAAAGAGAACCACTACATGGACGACTACTTGGGAAGTTACGAAGATGAAGAAACTACCACGAGGATAGCTAAACAAGTAGCGAAGATCCACGCCAGCGGAGGCTTTCAGTTGACGGCGTGGGCATCAAACAGTAAAAATGTTCTTGATGCAGTCGACGAGTCACAGTCACAGGTGACATGCAGCGATCGTAACCTCGACCTTCAGAGAGCACAAGAGAAGACCCTGGGACTGCGGTGGGATCCTCGCGACGACACCTTGGGCTTCAACCTCACTATGGCCCGTGTGCCGGCAGATATAGCAGATGGCAGCAGAATACCTACGAAAAGAGAAATGTTGAGTGTTGTGATGTCCGTATTTGACCCGCTCGGACTGCTCGCACCCATCGTCGTGCAAGGAAAAATATTGCTACAAGAGGTGTGGAGGACTGGCATCGCATGGGATGAAAAGCTCGCCGGACGCGAAGCGACGAAATGGCAGAATTGGATAAAAAAATTGCGTCTGTCATGGAACTGCAGAGTACCAAGATATTACGGTATCAACGAAGAGACGCCATTACACTTACACACGTTTGTTGACGCGAGCGAAGCCGCGTACGCCGCAGCAAGTTACTTACGTATCGAGCGACAAGATGGATCGGTGATTACAGCGCTAGTAGCTAGCAAGTCCAGAGTTACACCGCTGCGCCCCACTTCTATTCCCCGCTTAGAACTGCAAGCAGCGGTATTGGGCAGCCGTCTCGCTCACACAATACAACAGGAACATCGCATGAAGATAACAAAGAGATACTTCTGGACTGATTCGAAAACTGTGTTATCCTGGATCAACAGTGATGCCCGCATGTACAAAGCGTACGTTTCGCATAGATTAAGCGAAATTGATGAATTGACCAAAACAAAGGAATGGCGTTGGGTACCTACACAGTATAACGTAGCCGATGACGCAACGCGTGATATGGAGCAGCTGACTAGTGAACACAGATGGTTTCAAGGCCCTGAATTCCTACGGGAAGGTCACACGCACTGGCCTAGTACGAAGATTGCGTCACCCGAGAGTTCAATGAATGAATTAAGAAAAGAATATACTACCATTGTATTTGACACGGCCGTGCGACCGAGTCCCGACCTACCCGACGTTGGAAGAATTTCATCATGGTTACGACTGATTAGAACCACTGCCTATGTACTCCTCTTCGTGGAAAAATTGAAACGTAAACATCAGGGCGGACTCGACCAGCGACACTACCAGAATGCCGAAAATCTATGGATAAAACGAGCACAAGAAGACTCCTACGCAGCTGAACTTGCATGCCTACAAGCGGGCAGACACGTGGAACGCAGCAGTCGGCTAGCCCGCCTCGAGCCAGTCATCGATTCGGCCGGAATCATTCGCCTGCGGGGACGAGCGGGGCGCGCACCTGACGTTACAACTGCAACTAATGAGCCCGTTATATTGGATGGAAAACATCGATACACTCGACTTCTGGTGCATCACTATCACGTCCAGGCTCACCACGCGAACCCAGAAACTGTGGTGAATATGCTTCGTACCAAATACTGGATTGTGCTGCTGCGACCCACTGTCCGGGCCGTCGCGCACAACTGCCAGCTCTGCCGCTTGCGGCGGGCAACCACTCAACTGCCTCCAGCGGGCGACTTGCCGCTCGCTCGCCTAAGTCATCACCACCGCCCGTTCACCCACTGTGGAGTGGACTACTGGGGCCCGATGGACGTGGCCGTCGGAAGGCGCCGGGAGAAGAGGTACTGCGCGCTGTTTACGTGTCTCGTGACGCGCGCGGTACACCTCGAGTTGGTGAACAGCTTGACCACTGACTCAGCCATTTGCGCTCTGCGCCGTCTAATGGCGCGCAGGGGCTCTCCAGCGATCATCTACTCCGACAACGGCACTAACTTTCGTGGTGCCGACGCCGAACTGCGCCGTGCTTGGGACGAAGTCGACGTGGAAGCTATCAAGACCTTCTCTCTCAACCGAGGCGTCGAGTGGAAGTTTATGCCGCCGAGCGCGCCGCACATGGGGGGATGCTGGGAACGCCTGGTGCGGTCAGTGAAGACCGCTCTCCGCGTCACTCTACACGAACGAGCCCCGCGGGAGGAGTTCCTCGTCACTCTGCTCTGTGAGGTTGAGCACACTGTAAACGCTCGGCCGCTCACACACGTTTCAGTGGACCCGGAGGATCCTGAGGCACTCACACCCAACCACTTCCTGCTGGGCAGCGCTTCGGGTGTGCCTACCCCTGGCACGTTTGATGATCGAGACTTGGTGCGCCGTCGGGAGTGGCGCGCCACTCAGCGACTTGCCGACATCTTCTGGACGCGCTGGGTGCGCGAATACCTGCCGACGCTTCTACCCCGCCCGCATGTCGGAGATGGCCGTCCTGACCTGCAACCTGGGGACCTCGTCATCATTGTTGATGCGAATCTGCCGCGCAACGTTTGGCCGCGCGGCGTCGTGGAGCGAGTACACCCAGGTGGAGACGGGCGCGTGCGCGTCGTGGACGTTGTACAACAGGCGGCGTGCTACGCAGACCTTCGAGGAAGATCGTCCGTCTTCCAGTAGAAAGAGTCGTCGAGGAACCTGATTCGACGACTGGGGGGAGGATGTTACCGACGGAACGATCGACAAATAAAATTATCCGTTAAAATCCGTTGAAGACCGTTAGAATACGTTACTGAATACAATGGCTCACTTCTTTCCAGCCGTTGCTTCTTGGAACAGCGTCACCACTCGCTCCATTCAGCCAGCAGTAGTATAAATAGAGGTCCCGTAACGGTCAAACCGTCATTGCAATTTTCACAAGCGCGTCGAACACTGAGAGAGCTCTGCTGGCTGTGTGGGCGAGTGTGAGCACGAGCAACGGCGTGAAGGAGAGACTGTGCCTTTTGCTGATAATATTTCGAGTTTTCGTTCACCTTTCCACCGACACCTACATAAATACAGTCCACCTGAACAGTTTTAGACGGTCCCGTGTCGATTTGGTCAACGCCGCATCGAGTCGGGATGGGACGCGTCGTTTTCAAGCATTAAAGAATGTAGAATATATTTTTATAAAATTTTATAAGTAAATACGGACATATTTAATGACATGTATTAATAATATTACAGCAATAACTATTACAGCGTATCAGCTTATATTTAATTATTGCGTGCCAATTACTTGTAAAACATATTTAAAATTCATAACGCGTTACTGCAATGAAACCGCGGAGCAGTGGTCGATAACCTTTACTTTTCAAAAAGCGATATCGTATTCGCAACGGTACCTCCATCGTAATCATAAGTCGTGATTAAAATCTTAACACATTCACAGTACAGCCTTAGTTAGGCGAACCTCGAGACATGCTGTCTTTCTACGTCTGTAGAACTTTACCACTCTAATAGTTACGTGAACGATGAAACCTCTGACACGGTTCCTAGGTCCGACAGGAACAGAGATTATGGTGTCAGGGGTGATATCACGAATGTAAGCAGATTATGTAGCTAGCCGTGTCAGGTTTCATAAAACGAAATTCCGTAAAAACACTCCGCACACCCACTTTTAATCTCATACACTCCACCCACACACACTCCGCACACCCTCTCATACACTTTGCACACATTCCGCACACCCTCTCATACACCTCACATACCCTCTCATATACGGAGAAAAAATACGTGATTCTAATAAAGTTGCAGAGTTTTACGTCCACTTATGTACGAGTAGGTAGATCAGACTGTACGTAAATAGGTAGTGAAAATTTTCGATTGGAATTTTCGATACGTAGCAGATTTTGGCTGCGACATCCTATTCGCATTAGGTTAGGATCGAAACAAAGAATTCAAAACTATATAAGGGGCGTAAAAACTGAAAGCAGGTAATAGTCATAAATGGTGTGCGTAAAGACGAAATTACTGTACGTCTATCTCTGTTACACTTGCGGCCTCACGTATATTTATATACAGCGCGAGTTTATTTCGCGTGAAGTTCTTTTCTCTCGCCTCACTTCCGCGCACGCTCCCTCGCTCTCACACTTCTGTTTCGCGTGATTTTACATTTCGCCAGTGACTCACTGCCCTCGCGTGTTGCGTTTCGTGCTCGATTCTGTTCCGAACGAAGTAAATTGTATTAAATGTAGAGCAACAGTTCTTTCCTTTAGGATTCCCTGGGCCGGTGGGAAAATGAGCACAGGAATGTGATTAAGTTTCCGACCTCACACCGCTGACGGTCGAAATTGACCTTTTATCTCGAGCATTTGGAGTATCTGTTAGAATGGGAGGTATGCATGCATTTCATTTGATCTTTCAAGTTGGCGTCTAAGAAGAATTCGGGCAGAAAACATCTAAGAGTTAATTGAATATTCACCCGGAACTGTTGGGCGCTGCGAGAAAGATTTTCTTTTTCCAGGCCAATCCGGTATTTGAATAATTTTAACTGCTACATTCATGTCTTGTCATTCCGAAGAATCCTCTGTAGCACCATTCGATATGGATTGCCACGTAATTACTCGAAAAATCACTGCGTCTGCCATTTTCATCATCTTACCGTTACGTTATGCCAAGAACTTTTAAGTTCAATGCTCGGGAAGCCGTTAAAATATTGAACGGTGTTAGCTGCTACTGCGACGTGACGATTTTCTCAAAATATCACGTGATTCAAGCAGCAGGCAAAATCTAGCGAGAAATAAAACAGTTCCACTGACCGTGTATCGAATCCAGATCACCCAGCAATATACGCAACGCAACTCGCCTTTCAACAGTACCTAATTTCCACTTACTCAACACACAAGAGAACAATGCATGCAACAGTGTTGAGTAAGCTGTGCCAAACGTGACGATTCCATGGACACGACAACATTATCTAACAACTCTACATACCTATGAGTCGGTGACGTCACGAATGGCATACGCGTATGAATTATCTCACATTGTGCTAGACGGCATACTATCATTTGTACGAGCATCAGCTGGTCTTCAATCATTTATTTATTTATTTTATTTTATTTTAGACGGGCAGCCTGGGCTGCTGTATCTACATCAAGTTCATAGTTCATAGTTCATTGGTGTAGTTATAATTTATTTCTATTTTTTCTTTCACTTATTCGGTTTTGGTTCACTTAGTTACTTTTTATCTTTATTCAGATGAGTGCCCAGACGGTTTACATTGTTTGCACTGATAATGTCTCCGGAAGTTGGTTCCAATCTTAGACAATTATGTTGGTTATGAAGTGCTAAGGAGTGTTGGTATTACGCTTTGTTGTTTAGTTTCAGAGAGTGGCCACGCAGGTGAGTGTTTTGATTAAGGGTTTACGTTTCATACATCGTTTCAGTCGTATTTCTCAGTAAGAATTTTATACGCCTCAATCAAATCTCCCCGGATCCGTCTTTTTTGGAGAGTTGGTACAATCATGCGCAGCGTTTCAGTGAGTGGCCTAGCGCTTAGTTGGACCTTTGATTTTTTTCATATTGAACAGAGACAGCGGTCTTAACTATTCCATTCATCGGAGAGGTGCGAGAGGGAAAAGCAGGGATGCGGTCACTAGAAAGCTTGGCCAAACGAAAAGGAAACGTGAACTGTGCAAATATATTTACAAAAACTTCTGTCACCTTCCCTAATTAACTAAAGATAGTCAATTTAATATTACTTAGATCGAACAATCGTAATTAGGTTTTATAAAAATTATATATTGTTTTCCATTTAAAAAAAAAATCTTATTACATACTGCTAATAATTTTGAAACAGTTAAATAGATGTAACAACAAAAGCGTCTCGCTTAGTTCGACCGCTCCAAATACCAGGACGATGCAAGCGCAAATTGTCGCCAATTAAAACACAACAAATTGACGTCATTAGGTAATTGTGTCGCTCCGTTTGAGCCCAAAGAGTGACGGATGCTTTATGGGGGAAACCGTGACAGATGCAGAAACTTCGTAGATAGCTACGGGCGGACTCTTTGTTGAAATAATTGGCTGCAATTGGACACAGCCGCAATTAGTAGAAAACATTGACTCAAAACACAGAAAACGCATTCAGAAGAACATTGATTCAATTGGTCTAAAGACTAAAGAGTATGATTTAATGTGTACGTAGGGACCTTTCCGCGCATACATGACCATATTAGGTTTGATAGAAGAAATTCACCATCATCATACATAACACAAACAGTACTTAATGAAAAAAATGTCACCACCACCATTGGTTGACTAATCTGCCAAAGCCGTGACATCCAATCGTGACTCACCCAATCCAACGGATTAAGAGTTGAGGAACTCACTCAGTGATGTCATGTCTGCTCAATGGATTTTACGATGACAATTGAACGAAGGTCGTACGGTAATAAGTGGGCTTTTAAATAGTTGCAGGACTATTTACGCGGTACTTTGTCGTGCAATTAACCTAATTCGTCTATGGTCAGAGGACGATGTCGCGAAATGTAGAGCGAGGTAGAATGGTGAAGGATAGCAAAGTTGAGGCCAGCAAGGATAATGATAACAATGAACAATACATAATTATTGTTTGCATGTCTAAAGAGATGGATCGCTGGAAAATTGAGTTAAATTTTTATCGTTTCGCGGTCAAATACCGGCGTATACCTTCGTATACCTTCGCGGTCAAATACCGGCGGCGTACCTTGGTATTATATTTTATATTTTTTTTATGGAAATCGCCACGGTTGTGCTACATCACCTACCTACAACAGCCGTAATGTCAGCCCATAAACACCTTGATGAACTAGGTGCCAAGTCAGTGCTTCCCTTTGTTCGTACCGGCTACACTGAACTGGACGGAAAACACGAACTGATGGAATCCGAACCACGATCAGCCTACAACGCTCGAACGATCACCGCTCCAAGTTCTAACAGCGTCCAGTTGTGGTTAAAATCACGAACGGCAGTTGGCACATTTTGACCGATAACATTTCAGCTACCAATTTACCTTGATTGATAACGGGTAAAATACGTTATACAGACATCTGAATTTCCTATTGGTAGAGAAAGGAAAATATTTAGTAAAATATAGAGCTTGGATCCTTATAATGCTCGTCGCGGATGCAGTAATGAAGCATATCGGGATATCGGTAAGTCTTTGAAGTGAAGTGCCTTGTGCATCTCTCGAACTATCTCGTGAACACTAAGAGCAGCTTGTTCTATGCCGTTGAATTTATCTTGTACTGAAGTGTTGGTAGAAGTATGGGCACTTGTACCTACAACAGTGATTTAGAAAGTTTAAAGTACCTCATGATTATTAATTTCAGAAGAAATTAGCTCAACTTTGTGATGACAATTTTATTTATTTAATTATTATCTATACATTTCCACCTCCGTACAACGCGCACTGGGCAGGGATTGCATACCTACACCCTGGACTTACCGCGGATGCGTACCAATCGGTTCTGCAGATCCTTCCTCCACAGAACCGGTAAACTCTGGAACGCTCTCCCTGTCCACATATTTCCCCACAATTACAGTCTCGGGTCCTTCGAGAGACGTGTGAATGGGCACCTGTCAGGTCAGCATGGCATTCGCAGCCCCCACATGCGACCTAATGTCCATGGCAGTCGCTAGACACCTTATGGGTGGCTCGACGCCACATGTCTTACTATAAAAAATATATATTTACTCTTTTCGTCTGTTTTCACAGATAAATTATCATCAGTTATTGTTTATTTTATGAATTGTCCAATGCACACACACATACCACACGCCGTATCCCGACAATCGGGGTAAGCAAACTAATCTGTTTAGTGCTGCAAGTACTCTGCCAAATTACAGCACAACACCGACCACCACGTTTAGCTAAGTATTCGGGTAAGATAACCTATCATAAGTAAGGCACGAAGGCCCCCCTGCTGCATGACTCGGTGGAAAGACCCTGCCAAGGTGAGAGGTGGCTAGCATGTCGCCCTTATGCACGGCATCTTGTCCTTATCCCTTAGTCGCCTTTTACGACATGTACGGGGAGATGTGCAGTGGGGCTATTCTCATTAAGTACCGGCCCCACACAGTAATCCCCCCACAGAGTTGTCCAATGCAATATGGATAATTTATAATAATGTATACCTACAGTTTTTTTTTTTCAAATAAAGCTCTACTTTCACAATCTGAAATATAAAAACTATTCACACGTTATATTTTGTTGTTATATTGGTTCCAGATGAAAAACTTTTATTTTACTTTTGTCATTCATTTCATTACGTATACTTTGACACTCAAGTTCATTCAACGACTTCATACTAATGTTCATCGACCTACTGCCTATGGACTACGTGTGGATGTGGTGGAGGGATACGCCTACATTATGTACACAGAGCTATTTGTGTTCCAAATTCTCAGGTAGTCCACCGAGATTAGCACTTTTTATCAACACCGCGCCGGATGTGGAGCAGAGAAGGGAAGAGAGAGAATGTGGGGTGATGAGCAGAAACACAGAGCATAAACATTCTAAAGTATAGAACTGCTATTCTGATACATTGCGTTCGTCATCTTCCGCAACATGATATAAAAATAAACCGGCCAAGTGCGAGTCGGCCTCGCGCACCGAGGTTTCCGTACAACCACTTAATTGGCCTGTTTTTATTATTCGTTGTTATACATTAGTTGGCACTATAATCACACCAAGTTTGACGCTTGCATATGTATTACCGTTTTGATGATTGATAGAGCAATAACAAATAAAAAAACGTTCAAAATAAGGATCGTGGCACGTGGAGATTCGTCGTCTCTGCCTATCCCACTGGGAAACAGGCGTGACGCTATGTAATGTATTTACTTTGAAAAAAAAACTTGTTTCTTGTATGGGGATGTATATGGCATGCCTTAATTTTTTACTTTTTTTTAAATTATTTTGTAGTATATTCGTCATTATAATGAAACGATCAACCGTCCACCTATTACGGTTCAAAAGACACTTACAGTCCTTTAAAGGTAGGACGGAAAGACGAACGGCGTAAGGCTTAGTAATCGGTTTTCGCAACGTTTGCAACACAGTTTACAGCGGAAGGGCCGTAACACGCGGGTTGATAATGCGTAAGTCCAGAAAGTGTGACAGAGTCATATTATGTAATTGTAACCTTTAAATTGTAAGCTCCGCAAACACAGATTAAATAATATTCCGCAAAGTATGAAATTTGACTTTTTGAACCTTCGAGAATAAAATAAATAGACGCGGAATTCGGGTATCACATTTTGCCGCACGCAAGCGTTACCAATTTGTCAGTACATACGTCACTTTTGTGTGTAATTCGTATCAAATCGGTGTGTCAGTTCGTGAATTATTTTGTGGGAAACCGCGCCTATATAAATTTTTCCCCGAAGTCTGGAATACTAATTCTGTACACTCTCTAAGTCGGCCGGCACACCCACCAGCTATGGCTATGAAATATTTTAGGTTCAGAGGTGACGTGGATGCTCAGCTGGACACCATCTCTTATTTTTAGGGTTCAGTCTCCATACGGAAGCCTATTATTATAATCCAGTGACTTGTCACCTGCTCGACAAGTTAAAGCCTCTTCTATCCTTTTGGAATTGTTTGAGTTGAACAGATTGCGGTGAGCGCGTTAGCGAAGGCGGTACCCACTTCCTGTGAGATGTGAGGGGATATTGATATGATAACAGATCGGGTCTCTGAGCTGTTGGTAATTTTTATGATTGAAGTAATTTTAAAATGTTGAAAAATAATAGGTCCGTGGTGGAATTAATCATGTTCGTACCATAATATATTGTAGATTATGTTCTCGCTTGATGAATCTATTCCGATAAATGTATTTCTCCACATACGGATTCCTAAAGTAATTAAATTTGTTAGTTCATCAATTTAAAGACTTAATCAATTCAGACAAAAATGTGCCATCGCTTTATTGACAACGATAGTAGCAAGATAACGTTTGTTGATCTACTGGCAGCTCAGGTTCAAAATAAAAGAATTTCGTTAAAATCATAATATTAAGTTGTTTATTTACGCAGTTCATGCGAGGTGAATGATCTTCCTACAAGTCTTCCTCGCTCTTGTGAAATTATTCTTCCTTCTCTCGAAACAGCCGGAAGTCATTAAGTTTATACGCAGCCACATATTCATACTCTTTACACTGAGTTTAATCGTTCCAAGTACACTCAGGTAACTCTTTCGTTACAAGTCTGTGAAATTTTTCAAGCTCTAAGTTGAATTTTTTTATGTGTATCTATATTTTTTTTAAATTTGTATACCTACGTAGAATGTTTAGTTATAGCAAGAAAACAATTGAATAATACGATCTATAAGATGTAGAAAATTTGTCAAATAATAAACTTCGAATTCAAACTTCATCTTTTGTTTCCCGCCTTTATTTCTCCATAAAAAACACAGTAGTAACATAACACAATGTACGTTTAATAAAGTTGATCATTATTTTTGTATTGTCCCGTTCCATTACTTGTCGCTCTTATGGCCATTCCCATCACATGATAACCAAGTTGAAGTATTCCACAGAAGTAAACAAGATTTGGTTAATAGATTATGTAGGTGGAATAATATATGAATAATGCAACGAGAGAACTTCTGTTAAGGAAGAAGTGATCATAAACCACTTCGGCGGCGCCTCTCCTACGCACGACTCCGATAGTGCTTTTATCGACGACAATAGGGACAGATCCCCAATACTATAACAACAATACGGACACGTTCCCAATACTGTAACAATAGAGAAGAGCGTCCAATGTTATAAGTTCTGGACAGAAACGAGCTCAACAACAAAGAAAACATTTTAATACGAGGTGGCTACATCCCGATCTCTGAAAGTTATAAAAATAGAGAATTAGAAAATAATGGCAATGAACTTTAAGGATAAACATTGGATAAAACCAATACTATGTGCTACGCAAAAATACGGTAATAACGATGATAAAATACATTTTAAAGCCAATATTTATAATGTTTGATGACGTACGTATACAAATTCTAGATGATCAAAGACAAATTCACAGAAAAGTCCTAAAGTGTGACAGTTTTTTTTTTATGTGGGAAACATTTTGCGGAAGCTTCTGTGAACTGAGCTACTGACCAATGATTCACCGTGGAAGATTCGTCATGCCGGCGAATAAAAGTGTTAATAGATTACATAATACCTAATTGACCAGGAGCTGTGTTTACCTCCTTCATTATGCTAAGAATTGCTGGTGAGAGTAGTTGAATGAAACGTAGTTACTTCGACTTTGCTGTTTAATTTTGATAAGAAGAACTGATAATAACGGCTGTTGTTGTCTTCGTGTGAGGTCCAGATATTAAGTTGATACTTTCGTTATTTATTACTGACATATAAATTATGACCTAAAAATAACGAAGCAGCTTAGCACTGATGTTAAAGCAGAATTAGATGGGTTATTTATTATACTCTGAGAAGGCGATGATTAAAATATTATGACGATGCAGCCGAAGCGAAATTCCCAAATTCGTTCAAAACATACCGATAAACTTTTGTATTTCCATATCATCCATGGTATTTATACGTCGAAGAACCATGTTGTCTGCGAGATATCAGACGTTATCATTCCTGTCGTTATCGAGGCACATTAAAATACATTTATAACTGAAATGAACACAGACCTTGACATGGCATTAGGTCACCGGATAAATGAGCCTGATTTCACACACAACACAGCACTATAACTCGTTCAAATGCAACTGTCGGCGTTTTTACACGAAAGATTCTCTCGGTCGGTCGATAGCGCGAGCACTGAATCGACGTATCGTCATAACAACGGACGAGGATCGACTGAGGAGAGGAAGTCGGTCGGGTCGGTCGGGCGGGTGGAGAATGCGTGTGCGCAAGCCGCGTAGTATATTCATATCCTATAGTATAGTGTTGTGGTATAGTATAATGAGTTGCATGTTAATAATGTGCAGGTAAGCCCGTTCCATTCCATTTGAGCCCCAACTTTGTGGCCAGTGCGCTGATGTAGATAAAACACCTATTACAAAGGATGGTTATGGAACTACAGTTACAGCAAAAGAAATTTGATTTTCTATACATTTTAGTTTAAATTCACAGTATTTAGTTGTATTTGTCGTAGCTTCAATTTTGTACGTTTTTTTTCCAGCCTGGGTGTCTGTGCCGAGGGGCCAGTGCTGTGGTGCAGTCGACAGAGCCAAATTCACCTGTTCTCGCTTCGTCCCTGTTTAGTGTACACATTATAATTAAATTTTTAATTTAGGTATCTACTCTATGTTTTGTTGTTTCTGAAAATAAATCAAGCAGTGTCCAAACTCATTAAACTTTATCTCTAGTAAAATAACAAAACGAGAAAATTAGTATACCTATATCAAAGTTAAAAAAAAATAGTAAGTTGAGCATTGTCACCACAGATCAGAGAAGTATTGTCACAGATAGATAGGATCTTTAAATAGGTTACCAATAAGGGAGCAAAGTTAAATTTAGCAGCACCCATACTGCATCGAGAAGCATTTTGCTTTGAAATTCACTTCCCATGACGAGTTTTATCAACACACTATGTTGACAAAAGCAGCGGTCATTTGTGCTTAGCTTACGAGGTTCGATTCACTGTAGAAAGTGGGCGCGGTACAATGACACCGGTATGCTAATCAGAACCGTTTTTATTTGGGCTTAATTGGTCTATAGTGCCGACAGATCACGCGGAACTAAACTATACTAAACTAATAGCGGAGTTGATGATACTGATTTTGGTATTGATGATGATGATTGTACGAAAATGGGATCGATAAATCGTTTACATTGGATACGATTACGAGTATTTAATTTGTGTTAGGTATACTTATAAGGCGAACCAACAGACAGGCAGGCGTAGCATATGGGCGAAGGATTTAGTGAGACTAATAGAGAGTTTTCGAATACAGTGATATGTGACTTGATATAACCATTCTACACCACCTCTTAGATTCGTGAAATGAAATGTAAATACGGTCAATGGTAAACTACGGTAAATAAAAAGCGGCCAAGTGCGAGTCGTACTCATGTCGAGAGGGTTCTGTACCATTGCGTTTTCCGTGAGAAATTTAAGATATAGGATTTTCGTTTGGTTTTCCTATAAACTGTAAGAGAGGTCATAGATTCCAAATTAAAAAAAAAAATTACTCAGTAGTTTCGGAGATAAGGATGGGGGTGCCCAATTTTCCTATATTTTCTTTAATATCTTTTGAACTAAGCATTTTGAAATTATAAAATAATATATTTGCATTTCTTATAACGAGCTCTTTCGATTGATACGCCACTTAGGCAAAGTATTTTAGTGACTAGCTGCATAATAAATAACATCGCTTACAGTCTATCGAAAATATTTATTCAGAGCAAGACTAACAATTTTTCTGAGAGTTCTGACTACAAAGACGTCTTAATAATGAAGGTCAGGTATAAAGGTGTAAAGATACGTCCGTGATTGAATTCTATATAATGTACCAAATTTCAATTTTTTTTTCGTTAAGTAAGTCCATAAGAGTCTGTCTGTCTAGGAAAAGGGGTCCGTTTTTTCCTATTATGAGGTACGGAACACTCAAAGTGGCAAAAAGCGAACTTAAAGCCATACTATACCAGTAATGTCTGGGATTGTGGGTAAGTGTGATGGGTAGTCCGAATTAAAATAAAAAATATAGGTGGTAAAACTTATTCCTGCCAGAACAAGGATGTACACCATTATACATCCAGTATTCTGAAAGTTCTGACCAAAATTGACGTTATTGAAAAAGATATTTTTTTTTACATGACCGTAAATTTAACATAAACAGCGTCTCCATAGAAATTAGGGCTCCTTTGTATGTATTTGTATATAACACATTTTATAACACAAAGGTTTATATAAGCGATGAGAGGAACCAACCAAAGCAATGGATAAAAAAAATGGTTTTGTTGTGCTCTGGTTTTGTTCTGCAGGTAGGTGAAAACCTTTCCTTTGTTGAAAGATGATTGTCGGATTGAGAACAGATAAGATTTCCATTAGTTCAGGTTGAGGTTCTGTTAGTGAAGGCTTTGGTTGATGAAAACTAAAATTCAATTGGAAGCAGTTGCATAGGGAATATTATGGTAAAATTGGAACATTATTCATAACATTATTTCAATAGTAAAGTATGAATTGCAAGTTGAAAAAGTAAATTTTAAAGAAATATGACGCACACTACATTCATACATAAGTCAACAGATTTATAAAGGTGTATTTAAAGTACTGTGTGGGGGTAACACCACTGCATTTCACCCCGTGCATGACGTAAAATGCCACTAAGGGATAAGGACAAGATGTCGTGCTAAAGGGCGGCAGGATAGCTATCTCTCACCTTCTTGGCACGGTCCTTTCTTCCACCGAGTCATTCAGCAGATGGATCTTCGTGCCTTACTTGCTGCATGATAGTTGTCTTGTATGAGTACTTTGCTAAACAAGGTCGTCGTCGCTGTGCTGTAAATTTATCAGAGTCCTTGCAGCACAGCACGGATTACTCTGCTCACCCCGTTTGTCGGGATACAGTGTGTATTGTATTTAGAAAACCAAAAAGGAAGACCCTCAAGTCCTATCGGAGTAATTGAAGGTTTCGCCGCAAACAATACGTTACATAGCGGGGATTATGCACTTCATACTAACAAAATAACCGCAATAAAGAGTGGAAGTGAATCAGACGGAGAGGGTGGCGCGAGGCGAAGACAAAACGAGCAGCAGACGACACTGTCGCGACTCATTGTCGCTGCCGAGGGGTAACCAGCCGCCGGCTAGCGTTCATCGGACAAGCCACCGACGACAGTTCCACTTCTACAGCTTCCTCAAAACTTTAATTCCGCTCCACCTACCTGCGCAGTCGACGAATTTTAGGTCATAATACGTAGAACATAGGGTAGACTTTAATGTCGCTCGCATCTTAGGTTCGCGCATTTGCAGTGAAGCAATTATCTACCCTATGTCTGCGAGTGATGACAAAAAATTCGTTGACTGCGAAGGTAGGTTGAGCGGCATTTAAGTTTTGAGGGAACTGTACATATGACCGCCAGCCGGCTTGGCTTTTCAGTGACTTTTTGGCGGCTTGTTAAATGATTGCCAGCTGTCTGGAGCTCATCGAACAAGCTATTGGACTAAAGAATGGAAGGGAGTCAGACGTCGGCGCGGGACGGGGACAAAAGTAACAAACAACATGCGATACTGTCGGTCGGTGATCGATCATCTGACAAGCCACCGGCGACGGCGGCGGCGGCGGCGGCGGCGTGGCAGTTTGCTTCTCTGATGAACGCCGTTCGACTGGTTGGGAATGGAGTGACTTTTGCAATAAATGCCAGCGGGCTAGCGTTCATTGAACAAGCCCAATCGGCACGGAGGCGGAGAGTTGATTGAAGCGCATCAGACAGAAGTTTTTTTTATGGAAACTGACACGCTTGGCTACGTCACCTAATACATCCGTGATGTCAGCCCACAACACCATGGTGAACTAGATGCCATGTAAGTAGAGAAAAATGGGCCAAAACAAAATTACCAAGAGTCTAGAGGACAACTTCTAGATCGGAAGGCTTAACCCATCCGGGTTGATACCAGCGCAGCGCATCGAATGAAAGGTTGGTTGAACCGGCTATGTAACTATAGTCTGTGTTTTCAGTCCAGTTCAACGTAGCCTGCACGATCAAAGAGGCGGACTGACATGGCATCTAGTTCACTAAGGTGTTATGGGCTACCGGCTGATATCACAGGTGTTGTGGGTGATATAGCCAATCACGTCAGGTTCCATAAAAAATGTGTCTGTCCACATTTAGAGCGGAGTAGTGATGGCCACCCCGGTGAATGCGTCACGAACTCACGAGTTCTCCGCGGCGCGGCGCGGCGCCAGCGCCGTTGCCGCCGCCGCCCGCCGCTGGCGACTGTCCCGCCACGCTCGTGTACTGTTTATTGAGGTCTTGGAGGTCGGCACGGCGGCGGCGGCTGCAGCGGCGCGGGCGCCTGAGGTACAGAATCAACAGACCTACTGCGAATGCACGAAACATGGCGAGCTGAGAGGGTGATTGTTGAGTGCACTTACAGGTTTACTGGTACAAATCCTTTCAAATCTTCACAAGGTGAACTAAGAAGTATTCACAAGAAGAAATGACTTAGACTATTTTAGATAAAACATTTTTAAAAACCATTAGATACAGAAAAAATCGGTCAAGCGCGAGTTTTACTCGCGCACGGAGGATTCCGTAGATTCACTACACCATACCTGCCAAAAAAAAATTCTTATCCGTCTTTTGTCTGTCTGTAGTGTAAACTACCTTGGCGCCATTTATTATGGAATATAACTATTTAATCGCGTGAACACGTACTGATTCTTGTGTATGCCCTCTCTCAATATGCATGTTTATAACGTTAATCTGTAAAAGATACAGCCCTAGGACGGACGGACGGACAGACAGACAAACAGACGGCGTAGGCTTATTCTTCCGTGTGGAACCCTACAATACAAATCAACCATGAATACTGACATTCTGAAACAAAGCCAGCGTTCCTTTTGATGACGTGACGAAACTATAAACTATCCTAACCAACCAACCAACCAACCTCTCTAGGTAATTTGGAAGAATTATTTAAATGAACACTGAAAATAATAAAACGAACCCTAAACCACACAATATTCGATGTTAAAATAAAAAAAGAAATAGAACGCTGGCGAGTATGCTTCCCTTCGGCACGACCGAAGGGAAGCACTGACGTGGCACCTAGTCCACCAAGGTGTTATGGGCTGACATCACGGATGTATTAGGTGATGTAGGCAACCATGTCAGTTTCCATAAAAAAAAAAAGTTGAACCAACCCAACCCAAAATATTTATTGTGACTATTCAAAAGATTCCAAATCCTGGAAAAGAAATTCACACGTGAAGCTATGGCGCCATGCAGTGCAACGGCATCTACGCTTGATTGCAAGTCGATTTTGAAAACACGAATCAATCATGTATGTAAATGTGTCTCTGAGTCGTGTTTAAGTCGGACCAGCGTAGCGTTGCATCACGACTTAATAAATAACTGAATATCATTTACAATTAATTTAATCCGACGTGTGATTCCTTCTCTCTCCCGCCTCGGTGACAGACGATACGGATTCAATTTTATTTGTATTTTATTTTTAAGGGCACTACGGCCCGTAGTGTTCATCATTAGTGTCTTGTGCTAGAGGGAGACTGTAGCGGTGAAATTCGGGCGTATTTGTGTAACACATAAAAAGTTATGTAGTAAAATATTATTATTTATTTAAAGTAAACATTAAAATATATTTTTTCAGAGGCACATTTTGATTTTAATAAGCATATTTTATTTACACACAATATTATGATGTTTCGTATTTGTAGATTTAGCCTATTTTTTATTTAGATTTAATTAGTTAATTTATTTTATATTACATTTTGTTTTTAACTCAGTGCGGAGAATTCTGAAAAACTGTAGGTTTTTTTTTATAGTAAGCGCGACATGTGGCGCCGAGCCACCTTCCGTTCCTTGTTCCGTTCTTACCTTACCATAGCTAGGTGGTAGGGTTTATCCCGCCCGGGTTGGTACCACCGCACTGAATGAAACGTCGGTCGAAACGGCTATGTAAATAGTTCGTGTTTTCCGTCCAGTTCAGTGTAACCGAGATGAAATGAAGGGAAGCACTGACATGGCACCTATGGGCTGACATCACTGATATTGTAGGCGATGTAGCCAACCGTGTCAGTTTTCATAAAAAAACCTATAACCAGCCCGAGATATGTCTTGATTCCATCAGTGAACACTGAATGTAAATTGGTTCAGTCGTTTTAGAGTTTATCCGTTACAGACGTATAGACAGAAATACAGACGTTGTGCTACTAGATACTTGCTGGAGCTTGAGATAGAGAGAGCGGAGAAGAGAAGAAGACTTCAATATGTCGTCGCGCGCAGGCGTAGGTACTAGACCTACATATTAGGTACTAGCTTTTGCCTGCGGCTTCGCTCGCGTGAAATTAGTATTTTATTTAGAAATTGAATTTGAATTTGAAATTGAATTTTATTTAGCCTATCCTGTGTCCCGTATAATCAAATGTGCTTGTACTAAGTTTCATCGAATTCGGGTGATCAATTTAAGAGTTATGGAGGAACATACATACGGAAAATAGTTCTAAAAATCGTAAATTTCGTTTTAGTATCATACATAGAGTCTACAACCTTATCTCATAAAACAAAGTAACTTACTCCATGACCATCCCTTGCAGATTTATTATTAGTATTGATGCTTAGGTTTCACTGCATGTACTATTTAGATAATTCGTTGCATTATTTTTAGTATTCTGTACCCCGTACGGAAGCCTATTACTGACATCGTATGTCTGTCCGTCCGTCCGTCCTACTGCGTCCGTCCTGTCTTTGGAACCATAATGCTTGCCTCTTCAAATTATCATAGAATATTGTATTATTTTGGCGGATATACCTCACGAAAATATTAAAATATTTTAAAAAGTGAAAAGGTATGGGTCCCCATACAAGAAATGTGTTTTTTCAGTTTTTTTTTTGTGGTGGGGGAAACTCGGTGCGCGCGTCCCACTCGCACTTGACCGGTTTTTGTTTACAAAGACACTTGATTTTATATAAACACATTTACAGACACGATGTCTAGTACTAAATCCTCGAATTTGGTATTCAAATGAAGCCTATACGGAATGTAAATATCTCCCGCAAGTGTGTCACAAAATTAAGTTCAGTCCGCGGGAATAAATATCTAGAAACGGTATAGTTATGCTATGCATTGCATACATTTTACTTTGATTGTAAGAAATCATACATACATAGCGTCACATCAGTTTCTCAGTGGGGTAGGCAGAGACAACGGATCTCCACGTGCCACGATCCTGACACACCATTGCCGCCTCTTCCACTCTCATAATGTACTTGACACTTTTTGAGCACACGCCCCCATCTGATCCAGGAACGTGCGTATAGGGTGACCCTTCCCGAAATGTAAGAAATCACTTGCAGTGATAGGTAAGTACGCCTTTGCGCACTCGTGTATTTCTTGTTTCTTTTCGTGTAGGTGCTGCACTTCTTTCAATTGTGTGCAAAATGTATAATATTATATGTAACCCTCGTATCAATGGTGTGCAATAAAGAGTTAATATTCTATTATATTTTTTACAGATTTTTTTCGGCATGCACTTAATTTGCGGCAGACAGAAGATGTGTGAATAAACAAGTCCGACAGAGATAGACAAAAGGATCTTCAAATCGCGTCGCGGGTTGATAAGTCTTTCCCAAGCGAAATTAGTCCGCCTTAAGGCGCCTAGTAAAGCCAAATGTGGATTTTTGAAGAAGTAGCCCGTGATAACTAGACCAATCTAAAGGCTATAAACTACTGCAAAATATAGAACAATTCTTTGTCCATCGATCACACGTTTTTGGTTGTAAAATTTTATCATTTTCTATGCAAACTATACGGTAACCAAATGTGGATTTTTTCTTCAGCGTGACCTTTGAAGACTTGATCTTAGAAACTAAAGAGAATTTTAATTGAATTTTTAAAGCAAAATGACACCTTTTGTTATATCTATCGATCACACGCTTTTCAAAGTTCTAATGCTAAGGATCGCAATTTATGAAAAAAAAACCTTATGAAAACTAATACGCGCTGCGCCCTGGCACCTTCTCGGGGGTGAAAATGGCTTTGCCCGAGGCTTCGACCTCGAGCACAGCCACCCAGTTCGGAAGCAAAAAATACATATTACGCCCGTAATTTAGTTTTGTGCTCTTACTTCTTTAGCCTCGTCGGCATGTTGATGTCTCTTCTAGATAATATTATTTTGTCTGTCTGTAATAGAGAGTCATTTATCACACGAACGAGCATGCTCCGATTTGGGGCCTCCCACTGAGACTTCACTTTTCTATAAAAAATCTAGTTTCTTTTTTTTTACTTTTTCTTTTTTATGTACTTACATAAATTTTTATTTCATGAAAGTCGGCACGCGTCGCTGTGCCAATAGACTAATTTTGCATTCGACGTAGCCAAATTATCCTCACCTCGCGATACCACAATCAGTGAGGTGCCATGCCAACAAAGTGCGGAGTTGAAGGAATTCGGGAAACACAGTCACCCGCAAGACAATTCCACGCCTAGAGGCAGTGCCGGACTTGTACTGTTCTTTAAGTATAGGTTTTGTATAGGCCACTTGACTTTCGCCGCCCGCGCAAAACATAAAGAACATAGGGTAGGATTATTACTAAGTCGCAATGGGGAATTAAAACCTTTACTCAAATGATATTTAGCATTTAAAAGATCGAAAACTCTATCCCCAGAAGTGCCTTGCTTGAGTATTGCGTCCATAATCGCGCACGAACTTGACGGCCTGACGGCTTACACTATACCAAAGCGCAAGTGTTACTTGTAATATTGTTTAACGCCTTTGGATATCTGCCGCCCCCTGAAGTTTGCCGCCCCTAGGCCGCGGCCTATACGGCCTAATGGGAAATCCAGGACTGCCTAGAGGTGCGACAAATCAACGATTTTGGGAAACAATGGGATTCTCAAAAGGTTTCTCAATCAACAACAAAATTTGGCTGAATATGTGTGTTGACTGGAAGCAATCACTCGTAGCGATAAGTTTATTTTGCGAGCTAGTATTTCGTATATTTATGTTTGTTGTCTTCATGTACCTATATTCGTATCTCGTATGCAATAAATAGTGTATACATTTCCTAGGAATTTTCCGGTAACATACATATATAAATATATATATTATATTATATTATTACATCTTCGAAAAGAGGTATTCTTTTTTTTTTATGGAAAGCACGACTTGCGCGCGCCAGACTAACGCAGAGGTGTAGTCCTACGGACGGCGGCGGCGCCCACGGGCATTGTGGGCTATTTACGGGGGCTGCGAATACCATGTCGGCCGGCTAGGTGCACCTTCACATTATGTTTGAATGATCCCAGACTGTATATTGGAGGAAAGGATGCAGGTGGGAGTGCATTCCACATGTTGGCAACCCTGCAAATAAAGAATTTGCAGGATCGATTTTTCCTAAGTGGGGGGATATACACGGTGTTGCAGTTGCCCCCGTAATATATTTAACTGACATAAGGGGGTTATTCTATATATGAAACTAAACAACTTCCGTGGCGAAAACCACAAACAAAAACAAAATTATTTTTTCCATACATATTTTAAATACAACCTATTCTCAAAATGTATGGAGAAAAAAAAAGCTTTTTTCTTAAAATTAAAAAGTCGTAGAACAAAGTTGTTCTATTTCACGTACAGAATCACCCTCGTTCGGGTTTTACGGTTGGGGTTGCAACACCGTGTATATTCTATTGTATTTTAAACTTAACTTGTCTTCTTCAAAATAAAATATGGCAAAGATATAAAATACCTAAAGTAGACTCTTAAATAATCGCTCTATTTCAGCTTCATTGTGAGTTGCTTTGTGTACAAAGAAAAATTACGAAACTAACATCTTCACTACTTAAATATTAATAAGTTCTTGCCCAACTCGACACCTGCATAAAAAGTTTTATAATAACTACTACGGCCTCAACCTGTCAAACTTTCCTACTCATTATTCATATTATAAATTTATAATTGTAAGTTCGTTTTAATCGACAACTTTAGGCACTTACCACTTTAAGTCAGTAACAAAAAGTTTAACTAATGAGTTTGCGTTTTATCTTAGTTATAATACGTATGCATCGCTATTGAATGTCGTCACGTAATTATTGAAAACCTTAACTCAAACCACAAACCTTGCAAGTCTTTAGAGTGAATGAGTGTTAGAGAAAGTGAACGTTACTAGCTCATACAATTTTGTATTGCACGACAAACTCAACGGACATGAACAGACAAATACGTATAAGTACGTTATTATAAGTATCTATACGCGTATAAATGTAGTATGTAGTTTGGCCGGCTCTTTTCTATTCTGTGGTTTGGCTTAGTTCGAATCACACGTGTTAAGGGCCTTTCAAATAGTTGAGTTGAAAATCGTGAGCTAAGTATATATGTGCGCAGTAAGTTCAAAAAGTAAAGATATTGAGTGTTCTTAGCAGATTAACTTAGGTATTTAATATTTCAAGAATAAAAAATAGGTAGTTACATTCAAAAGGAAACACTTAATCTAAAAATCGGCCCCAAGTACGAGTTTTACTCGCGCAGAGGTCCGTACATGCGGTATAAAATACCTGTCAAAATTCTATATTCGTCTATATTTTGTCTAAAGTAAAATATAAACACCTGTGGCGCCATCTATTATTCAGTAGCGTCAATATGTGCTAATCGACCCTTAGCACCGTTTCTTGTACCCTTAATTTTTTAGTTTTTATTATTTGTTGGCACATCCGCCATAATGACACATAATATGCGAACATTTTAACCGGCTACCTATTACCGTTCAAACGATACAGTTCTAGGACGGACGGACGGACGGACGGACAGACATACAGACAGACGACGTAGGCTCAGTAATAGGCTTCCGTATGGATACGGAACCCTAAAAATGTAGAAAATTCATTTTATTGTACGGCTTTAAACTTACCTAGATATGTATATGGGCGAATTCTTTTTAGTTAACATTTTGTAACGTGTATTTTTGGTTGCATAGTCATACCGTAAAGAAGATCTGAATCAAATAACATAGTAAATGGACAAAAGACCAGACCACGAAAAACGAAGGACTAAAGTCGGGATATTTGTTTATTCGAATCCGTCTGCACGCCTACAAGTGATACCCTAGGACACTCGATATCCTAGTACTGTGTGGGGCCGGTACTTAAAAATAATAGCCCCACTGCATCTCTCCCCGTGCATGTCGTAAAAGGCGACTAAGGGATAAGGACAAGATACCGTGCTAAAGGGCGACAGGCTCGCCACCTCTCACCTTGGCACGGTACTTCCACCAAGTCATGCAGCAGGTGGTTTTTCGTGCCTTACTTGCTGCTTGATCGATCGATGTCTTGTTCGAATACTTTGCGAAACGTGGTGGTCGGTGTTGTGCTGTAATTTAGCAGAGTTCTTGCAGCACAACACCGATTGCTCTGCTTATCCCGATTGTCGGGATTCAGCGTGTGTGATATGTATGTATGTCTCGAGTGTGTGAAACGAATCCTTCTAGTACTTCAGGCTGTAGAGTGGAACATAAATAGTCACATACATACCTATAATCATACACACGCTAAACTCATTACCCTTTCTTTTGGCTTCGCCGTAGTCGGGTAAAAATTTACCAGAATTAACCTTATATAAAAAAACATTCACTTTTGTTGTAACAAACTCCAGTGACTTTACTTGTTGAACCACAGATGTAGAGGCCAAAACCCCCCGTCTTAAATAAAAGAACTTGCACGTGCGCAATGTCTTGTACATATGTACTTATGTACTTTGACGTACATTATATTACCTATATAAATACATTTATATAGATATTTGAAATTTACATATTTATATATATAAATTTCAAATATCTATTGGGACACGTGTACTTACATCGAACTTTGGGCTGCCAACTAGAATAGAATAGAATAGAATAGAATAGAATTTATTGTTCGAAGAATTTTGGTACAGAATCGGTACAGAATATCTGTAAAACACTTAATATTTAAGAATAGGTACATTTTACAATAAAAGTTACATTTTAGCATTTTAAAAATCATCATCCATCAGATTAACCTAATAAGGTATATTGTGTATGACACATGCATAGGTTTCTGTACCAGCTATTTTGTTTATAGTTTACCATGCTCACTGGGAACAATCCCGTATTGAGGATGGCAGGTTTGTCTTTAGTCGCGTGCTACTAGCTTCCACACTAAACAGTTTTGAACAATTAAATAAATAATGATGAGAAAAAAAAAATATTATAAAATAATAGTAAATAATAAAAAATAACATATTAACAAAAAAAAATACACAAGAAATAAGTAAAATTTACTAATATTGTTCATACCTATCTATACATATAATAAAATCGTAGAGGTAAGAAAGTCTGTACATTGAATGTATTCGGAAAAAAACTAACCAGGGTGGCTTAAAATGAGGTACTGAACATGTTAGAACAGTTTTTTAAATTTTTGTTTGTTTGTTTGTTTGTCTGTACGCGCATCACGCAAAAACCACTGAACGGAATTAGACGAAACTTTGTATAGTGGCAGTTTATATGCCGGGTTAACATAATACGTAAAAAAAAATAACAAAAATAAAAAAAAAAATTACAATTATAAACATTATTGCGCGTTTAAAATCACGTAGTCCAAAGTACATAATTATATCTTGAGAACTGGCAGCAAATACAATTTGAATAAAATATTCATTCGAAATTTAAAAATAAGTAGATACAACGAAAATGACAGTTCTTCTTTTTTATAACTTGAACACAATAGTCTATACATATCTATTCTTTCTATACATATCATAAAATCGTAAATGCAAAAATGTCTATTTGTACGCGCATCTCGCAAAAACCACTGAACGGAATTTGACGAAACTTTTTATAGTGACAGTGTATATCCCGGATGAACATAATAATTAAAAAATATAATAAAAATCACGTAATCCAAAGTAAAGGTAAAAAACAATTTTAAATGTCATGTTGACAACGGAGAACTGTCATCTCGACGTGAGCTGGCCGGTGACAAATTGTTTGATAAATAAAAATAATAATTGAAAGTCGAAGTTATGTCGCTGTCATTGGTGCAATAAAATTTATATATCTGTTGCCCGCGGCTTCGCTCGCGTGAAATTCGTATTTAAAAAAAAGAAAGTAAGTAACTAAAGGCGGGCCCGAAGGCGGATCTGCGCTCACGTAAACGATATTCTTTCTCGATGAAAGTAACTAAGGGCGAGGCGGAAGGCGGAGCTGAGTTCAGGAAGAAGAAAAATATTCTTGAAGAAAGTAAGTAACTATGGGCGAGGCCGTAGGCCGAGCTGCGTTCAGGAAGAAGCTAAACCATCTTGAAGAAAGTAAGTATCTAAGGCGAGGCCGAAGGCCGAGCTACGTTCGGGTAATTGAAAACCACCTCGAAGAAAGCAAGTAACTAAGGGCGAGGCCGAAGGCCGAGCTGCGTTCAGGAAGAAGCTAAACCATCTTGAAGAAAGTAAGCAACTAAGGCGAGGCCGAAGGCCGAGCTACGTTCTGACAAATGATAGACCATCTCGAAGAAAGTAAGTAACTAAGGGCGAGGCCGAAGGCCGAGCTGCGTTCAGGAAGAAGCTAAACCATCTCGAATAAAGTTAATTAATATTAAGATTGAGTTAATTTAATTTAAATTTTATTATAAAGTCCACGCTTCTAACGGCAAATATACCGTGCATCCTAGAACCTCGCGGTTATTTCCTGCTGGATGGCAAGAGGCCCGATGCTATCACCTTAGTGCCATGGACTAAGGGTAGTTCTTTGATGTGGGACCCCACTTTTGTTCTCACATTGGCTCCAAGTCACGTTAGGACATCTTCAAGAGCGGCTGGCGCGGCCGAGGCTGGGGCGGAGAGCCTCAAACGCAGCAAATATAGAAATATAATTCAAGATTTCGAATTTGTTGCGTTTGCGGTTGAAACCCTCGGTCCGTGGAGCAGTGAAGCCAAAAGAGGCTTGAGCTGGTTGACGCAACTGGTGTCCCGCCATCAAGGGCTTATGTACTTCATTCAAAGGGTAAGCCTTGCCATCCAGCGGGGTAATGCCGCAAGTGCTCTAAGAACATTTGAAAATGCCCGTTTTGATAGTTATTTTAATGTTTGTTAGGTAGGTTTAATTCTTTAGTTATTAATATTACTTTTTTATTTTTATGTAATAAATAGATTGAGTAAACGATATATATCCTATCGAAGAAAGGAAGTCTTTAAGGGCGAGGCCCGAAGGCGGAAGAGGGTTTTTGGTTTACCTGAACGCATTCCTTCCTTTCTCCCAGAAGGTTTATCGTTTACCTGAAAGCAGCTCGGCCTTCGGCCTCGCCCTTAGTTAGTTACTTTCTTTAAGAAGGTTTATCGATTACCTGAACGCAGCTCGGCCTTCGGCCTCGCCCTTAGTTACCAACATTCTTCTTTGGAATACGAATTTCACGCGAGCGGAGCCGCGGGCTCAGCTAGTATAAAATAAATACAACATTCAAACAATATACACAACAAAACCTATATTTCGCAATGAAAAACTACAATTATGCGTGAGTACCGCAATTTTCTTTGCTTTCGGCACATAATCGCCCGAGTACAATCGTGTGAGGGGGGAAGAGGCTAGGGGACGCGATGCACTCGCCTCCGTGTTTCCCAGTCAGTCATTCAGACTCGAGCCGACCACATTCGGGCATCCCGGATCTATCTCCCCTCCGCGTTGTACCTACATAATAATTAAATGAATAAATCAGTCTGTTTTAATCCTACATATTGGTAATAATTACGTTACACTATTTATATCGTGGAAAGTAGTGAGTGAGTGTCCTTCATCATCATCATACTATCACGTCCATCACATCTATCTACATAAGTACAGAGCATAAACGCTCTTCAGATTTCTCTCTCCCAAGCTCCACCAGCTCTTCCTGCAGATGCTTTTTAAATGAAGGTATGGATACGATTTGTCGAGTTTTTATTTTTATTGAATTGTACAATCGTGGTCCATGAAACAGATAGGACCGTTGATAGAATTTGGTGCGATGTATATTGGTGTTCAGTGTGAGCATCTTTCTCTGTCTAGTGTTAAATGTGTGAGTTGCATATTTATGTAATTCGGTGTGCGTGTGAAAATACGTAGCTAACCTATGCATGTATATCTGACGTACATCTAATACCTTGTATTCTTTAAAAAGTAAATCAGATGGGTATCTGTAGGGTTTGAAATTTATAACTCTAAGGATAGATTTTTGCGCTTTAACTATCGGGTCCAAATGTGTTTTTGCTGTTCCACCCCAGGCCAGTGTACCATACAATAGCAAGGAGTGACACAGTGAGAAGTATATAGTGCGTAGTAATTTTGAGTCAGCTATTTGTCTACACTGAACAAAGAAATAAATTAGTTTTCTAATGCGCGCAGCCGATTTCTCAATGTGGTTTCTCCAAGTTAAATGTTCATCTATAACCACGCCTAAATGTTTTATATTATCTACAACCTCCAATTCCTCGCACGAACATATTTGACTGTCACTTTCATTAGTGCATCCGGAATCGTGTCCCCTAATTATGACTTTTATATCCGGTTTAGTTCTTTCCGTTATACTAAAACACATGACCTTAGTTTTTACTCTGTTAAGTGTAAGTGCACTCTCGTTTAGGCAGCATATGACCTTGTTGAGTCCTAATTGCGTATATTTACGTACCGCTTCCCAGCTTTCTCCCGTAAAAAGAAGGACTGTGTCATCCGCGAAAGTCAAGACTTTACCATTTGCCAGATCTAGATTGCACACACTGTTTATATATAAAAGAAATAATAAAGGACCCAGCACGCTTCCCTGAGGAACACCTACAGTTACTGGTTCCGGTTCTGAGATGTGATTTTGAATTTTTACTTGCTGTGTTCTGCCATGTAAATAATTTTTGATCCAAGTCAAAGGTAAATCCTGTACTCCAGCCTCCTCAAGTTTATCGAGTAGGATACTGATATTGACCGTATCGAAAGCCTTTGCTAAGTCTAGAAAGACCCCCGCACAACGCTTACCTGCATCTAAGTTTGTCACCACAAATTCTACAAGTTTTATAATAGCATCTTCGGTGCTTCTACCTGATCTGAAACCGTATTGGTTGTTGGATAGTAGCCCCATATTTTCCAAATAGCTAACAAGTCTACGTTTAACAACTTTTTCTAGAATTTTCGAAAACACGCTAAGAAGAGAAATTGGCCGATAGTTCGAAAAAAGATCTACGTCACCACTTTTGTACAGTGGTATAATAAGTGATTCTTTAAGGGAGTCGGGAAACACTCCAGTATTCATACTTAGATTGCAAATGTAGGTAAGCGGAAAAACAAGGCACGATTTTGTGTGCTTAACTACTTTACTTGAAATTCCATCTTTACCTGGAGCGCTGTTTACCTTTAGCTCACTTATGATTAGTGATATCTCATCGGGTGTCGTTGGTGTAAAGAAGAAGTGAGGTGAATTAACATTTTTAAGTTTCGGAGGTTTCTCAATTTTATGATGCGCTGCTGCCAAATAAAGTCCTACGTTGGAGAAGTATTTATTGATGTTGTTTACTATTAATTCTGGTGTTGTTTTTGCTGATTGTAAAAGTTGATTAGTTTTAGATTGATCATGATTTACGTTATTGTCTGTATATAGTTTCAGTGTTTGCCAACATTTTTTGGGGTTATGTGTGTTTTGTAATATTGTATGTTTGAAGTAATCTGTTTTTGCTTTTTTCGTAGTTCTTTTGCATATGTTTCTGTATTGTAAATAATAGTGTTTAAGATCTGTGTTTTGCGGTTGTTGTCTAACTTGTGTGTGCAGTCGATCACGCTTTTTTATACATTTGACTAGGTTAGAAGTGATCCAGGGCTTTATGTTTTTATTTTTATTACCCAGTACTTTTATAGATTGATTTTTTGTAATAATTATATTTAGTTTATTTTTAAAGTATTCGTATGCTAGGTTAACGTCTGAAATGTCATATAGTTCTTGCCAATTAGTGTTTTCAAGATCTTCAAATAAACTAGCATAATTCGTGTGCAATATTTGTCTTTGTTTCTGTTTACAGTATCCGTGCTTAGTATCTATACACATTATTGTAGGGAAGTGGTCCGTAATTGCCGTTTCACACACTGCTGAATGGACTTGGTGCTTGGTTTTAATCATGATGTGATCCAAACAGCTCTTCTCTCTCGTTGGCTTACTTATAGCGGGAGTGAGACCAAATTCTTCCAGGCAGTATAGATAATCATGTGCGTATGCTGCAAGCGGACTAATGATGTTAATATTTATATCTCCAGTAATAATAATATTTTTATAATGTTTGTGTTTCTTTAAAAAATCACCTAGGGTTATAATGAATTGATTAGGGTCAAGAAATGAAGGCGATCTATATATGGCCAAAATAAGTGTGTCATTATGTTGCTTCAACACCAAACAGTTACAATCAGCCACGGTCACCGCCTCCTCCGTTTTAAGTTTTAGATTGTTTCTAACGAAAACCACGACTCCGTCGTTTTGGTTTATATTTTTAGTAGTCATATATGCCGTGTATCCTTCTATTCGCTTAGGAACATATTGTTGGCTTATCCAACACTCTGTCAAACAAATAACATCAAAGTTAACTTTACTACGTGAAATGAAAACTTGTAAATCATCAAAATTTTTATTTATGCTCCGTATATTAAGATTGAGTATTTTTAGTTGACTACTATCCTTAATAACTCTCTTACAGAGTTCAGGCTGTGAAATTATCTTAGTATCTATACGCTCGTACGTGTCCAACTCCTCGACTAACTCGTGGCTACACATTGCTATTAGTTAATGTATCAGTGTGTGTTCGCATATGCGCGCGTAGGCATCGTTTTAGTAATTCCGGATAGTATACGTAATGAAAAGTATCTATATATGCATATACATGTATTTATATCGAACCAGCACGGCTGGAGAAAATCAGGCAAGAAATAAGCTGTTAGCAAGGTTATGCAGAAAATTATGTGGATAATATATTTGTAGTTGTACTGAATGTTAAATGTAATAGAGTTATAGTATATATCTAATATGCAATATGTATTCAATATATATACTTGTTTTATATAATAAAGTAGTGCAAAGTATATTTTTATGTATGATTTTAAGAAATATAAGTTAGTAGTTGTATTTAAATGACAAAAATTAGCAAGACACAAAAAAAGAAATAACAGAAAAAGCCGTCCTAATTTATCGAAAAAATAATTCAAAATCCCTTTCGCTCTTAACTTTTACAGGCTTGTCGGCTTCTGTCTTTTTCATGAACACCTGCCCGTGTTTTGCCCATACAAAACGAATTCCTCTTTCTCGCGCGAAGGCCTTGGCGCTCGACAATAACTTCTTCCTTTTGTTCGACAGCAGCTCGTTCACATAGATGTGCTGTTGCTCGCCGTTGTCGATCTGGAACCCCGTCATGCTCGCCGTCAGTGGACGTTTCGCTCGAGAGCGAACCAAGAATTCTTCGCGCAACTCCTGTCTTGCAAACTTGACGTTTATGGTGGTGTGTAATCTCTTGTTTGGTATGCGTTGGACAATCACTATGTCTGAGGGCTGCATGGTGCATTCTATCACTTTCGCAATGTTCATGACAGTGTCGACTAGGTTGGCACTCGTTTCTGGTATTCCTTTAATCTCGATGAGATCAGCCAGGGCGCTCTGCTCGCTGTCGTCGCGCTGGGCCTGCAGTTCTGCAACCTCTCGCTTCAGGGTCTCGACTTCTGGAGCTAGACTTTGTAGCTCTGAGATTGACTTTTTGTCCTTGGCGATCGCATCTTCAATGGTGTGGACCTTGTCCCCCAGAAACTCCAAAGATTTCTTTATTTCGTTCTGTGTATCCCTGGAACTGGCCTGGTCCTTTTGCACCTGAGTGACGGCCAGCTGTAGATCACCTTGGTTTTTCAGTACTTGCTTGAGGTCCAGCTGTAGTCTCAAGAGCATATCTCCGACGTCCTTAGGGAGTACGCTGAGGCCGGGAGAGTCAAAAGGCGATGAATCTCCAATGAGTAGGTCCCCCGGCGTGTCGGGCGTCGTCGGTGCGCTGGTGCCGTCGCGAATGCTGCGGTCCGCATCGCCATGGGCCGCTCGCTTGCTACCAGCTATGTTGAGCGCTAACTTGTTACGGGGGCTGTTAATGTTGCCCGACCCCAATTTGTGGCTTGACTGACAGTAAGGGCATGTCCATTCTTTTGTCGTCCGCACTTGGTGCGCTTTGTGGTAACGCACGCAACGTGATATGTTTCTGCACAGTTTTTGCACGTAATTGTCTCCTCTGTTCCAACGTCAGCATTGCACGCGTTGCATGTGTTCATTGTGGCTGGTGCCTCTTTGCTTGCCATTTTTCTTTCCCTTTTTGTGTGGTTCAAGATATTTCGTGAAATATGCAAGTGAGGTTACCGTGTACACGGCGATAACGTTGCACGTACACGCGCACGTGGAAGCGGGACGGGACACGAGCGTGAACACAAGTGCGAGCTAGATAGCACTGAGCACTACACCAATACGCCGGCACATTCAACTCTCTGCATTAGATTTTTGTAATGATCACAATAATACCGCAATTACGACGATAATCGGGGTTGGATCGATAATAAATTCACAACACCAGAACCGCCGAAACTTTGCGGTTCTAGCAATATTCGTTTGGTAGCCCAATAATAACTTTTGACAACTTTTAGAGTGTTTACAATGTGGAGCTAGTAAAAACGTGACTTGTATAAAAACGTTCTATATTTTTACTGAAATATAACTTAGATAAATATTGTTAATTAATAATAATTAATCTTTCTTATAATACATTTTCATAATACAAAGACGCTAGTAATATATAAGTCGATGTACAAAGATGACTGTCTGTCTTCGCCACTTCCAATCATACACAGTTTTGACAAGTATTAGCGAAATATCAGACAACTTCAGCTCAAACGGAATTGTCAATTTTAAAATTGATTTAATGAAAACACCGATATTGTCCGTATGACAGAGGCAACTTTGCGTTGAAAATAGAATCGTGTACCTAGAATAAAAAATAAAAAAATTAAAACCTCCTACACTGACAAAATGAACGAATTATTAAATTATGACCTATGTAGAGATAAATTCGGTAGTAATTTTGTCCTACCAATTTAAAAAAATGTATATTGAACAAACTGTCAAACATAAAATAGTTTTAAAATTGTTATTTTTATAATTGTATTTTTTTTATAATTGTACATGTTTGCATATGTTTTAATTAAATGGGCAAACATTTACTAAATTATTATCAGTTCATTCTCTGTTGCGACTGTACGTACATACAACAGCAGGTCTATTCTTGTAAATTCTGACAGCGGACTCAGCGCTGATGTGGCGCTGAGACCCACTTTAGAAAGTGGCTCTCAGCGCCACATCAGCGCTGAGTCCGCTGTCAGAATTTACAAGAATAGACCTGCAGTACAACGAACAATTTGAATAAGGAATGAGCGCACGTGAAGTCGTGATGAGTATTTTGGTCTTTTATTTCATTACCAACGAGTACTTCAGAAGTTTGAACATGAATTGACGGGGAAGTGTTGCATTTTATTTTAGAGTACCTATGATTGTAAACTAGACGTTTCATATTCTATTACTTTAAGTGAGCTAAACTTGTATATATATATATACAATTGGTTTCTCGGAAACGGCTCTAACGATTTGGATGAAATTTAGTATTTAGATAATGTTATTTTTTTTTAAGTTTATCTAGATAGGTCTAGACGCCGAGCGAAGCACGGTCACCCAGGTACTTTCTGTATAATATGCCAGACGGTGCCGTTTTTTATGTAACCCTTATACCGAAGAACAAACCAATTTATGTTCAATAATTTCCAATATACGATATAAATTTTGCATTGTTGTTATGCAGGGTTCCTTCGCAAAACGACGACGACGTAAGCATGAGATTCTTCGAAATTACGAAAAACTCGAACCCCAAATGTCGCATGAATATTTTGTATCGCTGTAACGCATCAATGCATTATTCAGAGGTGGAAAAACATCCCGAACAGAGAAAATGTTCCAGAACCAGGACTGAATCGATGGAATCAGTGGACGAAATATATCGAAAACTAAGCATTCTATTTAAAATGCATGATATTTTAAATTTATATTTCTCTACCAAATTCCGATTACTCTTAAAGTTTTCCGCAGCACCTCTCCGTGGCCAGTAGATAATAGATAAGCAATTTTTTACCGGTCGGAATGTGGCACGCACGACCGCCGCCGAACAAAATATTTTTACATCGAAGCCGCTCTTATTGCCTTATCGATAATGAGATTCTTTTTTTTTCGTTTATGCTATTAAGGTGTTTAATTTACTATGATGGTACCTACTTTTAGGGTTCCGTGCCTCAAAAGAGGATAAAAACACTGAATCCTCATAAGATAAATCTCAAGTCTGTCTGTATGTCCGTCTGTCACAGCTTATTTTCTCCGAATCCACTGGAGGAAAAAAATAGAACTTGGTACTTAAATAGACTTTGGTGACCTAATCACGGACGCATAGCGTAATTTTTTTTTTATGGAACCTGACACGTTTCATCTCCTACAACGTCCGTGATGTCAGCCCATAACACTAGGTGCCATGTCAGTGCTTCCCCCTTTGATCGTGCCGGCTACACTGAACTGGTCGGAAAACACTAACTATTTACATAGCCGTTTCGACCAACGTTTCATTCCGTGCGGTGGTACCTTAAACCCGGGCGGGTTAAACCCTACCACCAAGTAATATTAGGAGGGAAGGGACCTACAGTTTTACGAGGAATCCGAACCTCGGTCAGCCTCCAACGGTCAACGGTCACCCATACAAGTACTGACCGCACCCAGCGTTGCTTAACATTCAATAGCGACAGTTGACTGTCTGCACCACTGAGCTATCGAGGCTGACGTAAATGAACGAATTTAGATTTTGGAGGACAAATTAGAAGGTAAAAAAAATAAAAACAGTAGGTATATCAATGGAAAGGACCCGCTATAAGGAATACAAATATATATTTTATATATATATATTTTATAATTTTAGAATGCATATTTTAAAAGATATTAAAGAAAAAATATACGAAAATCGAGCGTCCATCATCTCCGAAACTACTGCGTCAAAAATGTATAAAAATATAGGGAATATTATAGTTTACAGGAAACCTCTTTTATAGTTTACAGGAAAAACTAAACGAAAATCCTAAGTCTTAAAGTTCTCACGGAAAAAGAAATGGTGTGGAACCCTCTCCACGCGAGCTTGACTCGCACTCAAGTGCTTAGACTTTAAATTAAAATCAAAAAGACATGTTTTTGATAAACAAGTAAATATAAAATTTTGCCGAATTCCTTAAATTAAGTTTTATATTTAATTTTTTATAAAATAAATTTATTCATATACTAATTTTATCATTATTACAATTATTTTAGAAATTATAAAATTTATTTTTATAAAAAATTAAATAAAATTAAATTTGACCCGCTTTTGACCCGCTTCCGTTATATCGGGGTCGAAATCGAAAACGAACTACCCCGATCTACGTATCAACTAAGATAATATTATAAGAAATTTGATTTCTTTCATGGTTTTATCAATATGAGTTTGTATTACGTCGAATTGTTCGGTGCATGTTGAATGTTTAGTTCTTGCTAAGCAACATTTTTAATTTAGAGTAAGAATTACGTGTAACTAACCTGCCCAAATGAATAATAAAGGCATTTGATATGATTTGTTATAATTTTGTGGTACATGTTTATTGTGATACACATTATATAAATTAAATTTTAATTTGGTACAACAAGACTATTTAAACTCACTCGACTGCAATTACAACGGAACACAGTAAGTACCTACAGTGTCGAAACATCGATCTAACGATAACACGACCTCTCTCGATTTTAAATTACTATCTCACTGTTTGAGAATTGTTCGCACTTTCACCTTACAATATATGTGATCAAGGGAACATAAAACTGTAGTAAAAAAGCGGTCAAGTGCGCGTGTTGCACTCTTTACCAATATTGACGTTATGTATGATACATTTGCTAAATGTATTTAAGATTAGTAATAAATTGGGTGGGGCAAGCAATTCGCGCAGTTTTTAAGGTAATTTAACCAAATAATAATAAAAAAAAAATACTTATATTGGTTATCTATAGGTCCATAGATTTCATTAGAAGCCCGTCTCGATGGGGTTATTTGTTAATTATTTTTTTATTTTTTAAGTAATCCGGTATGTGTGGCTGAGTCGGAGGGGCCAAAGCACTTGCTCCGACCAGCCAATATCAGCTCCGAGAAGGTAGGTGCCATACCAGACACTTCCCTGGATTGCTGGCTATACTGGACTAGAGGAGAACACAACCGAGGCTGCTATACGGCCATCTTAAATCCAGTACGGTGGTACCAACCCAGTCGGCTACAATTTTTCATAGCCTTTTGTCCCCTTTAACCATAATTATCCGTATTATGTAGGAACTTATCAATATCTAAACAGCATTGGGCCAATGCCAAATTTCATCTTGATCCCCTGATGGAAAAATACTCACTACATTTTTCCAAGCATCTCTAGCCCTCAGAGGCCAGAGATGGTTTAGAGAATTGTTTAGTAGTTTACGATGGGGCTGGCATAATCTCATAATAAAGGAAAAAAAAGTACCTATCTAGCTTGCTTGACAGACATACGGACGGACGGACAAACACCGGAATAAGAATATAAGTGTTTTTTTTTAAGTAAGTACGAAACACAATGCGGAACAATAAAAATGATTTGGATGCACGCCATAGGAATCGAAACTGAAACTCTTGTATGTACTAGCCTCCAGCCAACAATAATGAAAACGTTTTTGCATCTAATCAAAAAGTTTTACTACTTACTTTTGTTTCTTTGTTTAGCATCTGTGTCTTTTGTTATCTATGCACTACATACTTATCTACTAATAAAAAAAAATAATACTTAGAAATAACGTATTACAGTGTTAGCGCACGCTACACGGCTACAATACTCGTGTGTCGCGTTCGTCGCGTCGGGTACAGTGTGTTAGTTAGCGCGCCCCAGTTGCGCTTACTTAACATCACTCAGTTAAATACTTTAGGTCTGGAAACGCCCGACGCGGCCTCAACATAAAAGTAGGTAATAGTGCAAAATAATATGGTGAGATAGTGGTTTGGCATCATGAGTAGAGCAGTTATGATATTGATATTGATGATTTACAAAATATGTAAAATCTTTATTTCTAAATTACAGGTAACATTGTGATGCTTACATGTCCACAACTATAAATATAAACTAAATAACAAAATATGTAACAAAATATGTTGTACATCATCAATATCAATACTAATAATAAATCTTTAAGGGATTATAATGGAGTAAGTTACTTTGTTTTACGAGATACTGCGTTTATTGTAGACTCTATGTATGATGCTAAAACTAAATTGACGATTTTTAGAAATCTTTTCTGTATGTATGTATGTTCCTCCATAACTCTTAAACCGATCATCCGAATTCGATGAAACTTAGTACAAGAACATTTAACTATACGTGACAAAGGAGCCCTTGAATGGGCTAAATAAAATTCAGTTCCGGTTAAGCTAAGATGTGGCTCTCATACAAATCGAATTTTTCCGCGCGCCGAAAACGCGTTTTCAGTAACGCAGGCACGCAGCTCGGCCTTCTTTCTTACTTACTTACTTAAATTTTTCTTTTTAAATACGAATTTCACGCGAGCGAACCGCGAGCAAAAGCTAGTAATAAATAGGCTTGTCAATACTAATAATTATTAATCTTACCTAAACTAGCCCTACATCACTCAGATCACATCAGTGTGCGTGCACCTCGTGCGTACACTAAACCAAACAAAACATAACACACATACAAACATACCTTACTGCGCACACCTGCCTTACCTACCGTACCTATGTACCTAACCTAATTAGCATACCATTACACATACATAATATTTATATACCTAACATGACCAGCACAGACCGCACTCATTCTACGATGTTAAATATTATATTGATCTAACAAAAACTAGAATAGCCTACATTAAAACTAACTAAAAATGGTTATTATGTACATGTAAATAAAATTGAGGACACAGGATGTGTCCGCTAAAACTGTGTTTGGACTTATATTCATTTTAATTTAATTTTTTTTATTGAAAGCTCGACATTTGACGCCGAGCCAGACGATGTCTAACGACGCCCATGGACATTTGGTCGTATGGCACATAGTCGCGGGTTCTTCAAGAGAGGCGTGAATAGGCACCTGTCAGGCCGGCATGGCATTCGCAACCCCCGCGTACGACGGAATGTCCATGGGCGTCGTTAGGCACCTTATGGGTGGCTAGGCTACCACTTAGCGATATAAGGTAAGAAGGGAAGGGACCTACAGTTTTACCTGGAAACTGAACCACGGTCAGCCTCCCCCTTCCAAGTACTGACCGCGCCCAGGTGTGCTTATGATCACGACCGACCGCACCACTGACATACCACTGAGCTACCGAGGCTGACGAAACTATGCCCGCTGTAAAATTTTCCAACGAATAAAGAAACGTCGACAAAAACAAAATCGCTCTTAGGTTCTCTGAAACCGAAATGCCGCGACAATGCGCCAGCGTTATTCCTTTTATGTTTCGGCGCGGGAGGAAGTAATATTTCGAGTGAGCGCAGCGTCCGAGCTTGTTTGATTTTTTGTCTATTTGCGATGTAAACAAGCAACGCGCCGTCACGCGTCGACGAACTCCCGCGTCCGCTAATAAACACAAAAAAATAATAGCAAATCAAAAATTCCAACCAAAAAAATTTTCATCAACCCTTGCGTTAAACATGAACAACCCTCATAGACCCTCACCGTTCGAAAATATACTCTAAAACAGCCGCATAACTCCTAAAATCCACCAGCAAGCTGTCGGAGTTAAAAGAGCTTTTCGGTTGTACCAGTCTGTTTCAGTTGTTTGCCCCAATATATTTATTTACACGCTAGCTCCGGTTCGCGGATGACCGAATAGACATTGACAAATTAATTTTGACTGTTTTTTACAAGTTTTTTTTGTATAAAGCGACATGTCGCACTTTTTTCGGAAAAATCGAGATGAGAGACGAAGCGTGTCACGCTCCAATAAAATTGTTTCCATCACTAATTAATACCAGGAGTTTCCATTTAGTTTTACTAAAACAAACCCTGCAATTTTATTTACTCGCTATGAATTTATATTTACATAGTTCTATTACATTTATATCTAGGTAGTGCTAAAAGCATTTATAATGTTGGTCCGGTTTTGATAGGAGAAATAATCAAAACGAATCAAATAAAATACCGTTTATTGTACTTAAAAACGTACATAAGGTAGTTCTTAATGCCTATGGGATTTTCCGCCAGTCTAACCTTTTTAACATAAATTTCATATCAGGGTAGGTGCAACAAAACATAATCATGATACACACTTATGAAACAATACTTGAACTTGAACTTGCAGCGCCTCCCAGCCAGGAGTTCTCCCACAACGGTGTAAGACCGAAGACACCAGGAGGTGCGTTTATTTTTCAGGATTTTAGGAAAACACTCTCGAGGAAAGTGAAATAACCGACCGGCCTATGTTTCAGCCTGAAGCCAATATGAGAGTATGTGGTAAGACGGGATATTGGGATTTGTTGGAATGAGCGTTGCTGCGTTATTGACTTCTCTCTTCTTTTCTTCTGTTTTCTGGTGCACTATCGTCATAATGCTAAACTTAAATAAGCCGACGTCATTTTAGGAATTAGCAAATCGCGACATGTGTGAACTATTAAATTTTTTTTTATCAAATTATATTATATTGTTGTTCTCTGTCAGTCAGCGCGCAGCGTAACTGTACTGCAGCGAAGCGTTGGCGGAGACGGGGCGAGTAAAATATTATTTTTATGAAATCGTATGAGGTAAAACTAGCTATGCGGCAGTTTGCCCAGTGCGGCTAACAATTTCATATTAGAAACTACACATTTGTAGAAAAATTGTACCACGCCGCACGCCTGTTTATGAATATGTTTTTGAAAATCTTTGAAGTAGACGGTGTTGCGTACAAACTGAATAACATTGTTCAAATTCCATCAAGGATTTTGCTTAAAAATTGGGTTACACGTGAAATAATGTATACTTATTTACTCACCCGCGAAGGGCACATCGCAGACATATTCTTCAACGCAGTTGTCAGTGTTGGCGCTGCGGTCAGTCGCGCCACTAGCGACACTGGCGGCGGAAGCGGCGCGCAGCAAACTTGTCTCAGTCTCCGTCTGACTGTCGCGTAGTGCGCACGACCGCCTCTTATACTCCTGTGGGATGAAAAACAACACCTTGTTCCTAAATCATATAACTTAACTCTTGAAGTGTATTTATTATAAATCTTTTTCTTTAAAAAATCTAAATCATGACAAAGAAATAACTATTCATTGATCTCGTACTAATTATGGGGGTACTCAAAATTAATTGTTAAATAAATAAATACACATGAAAAAAATTTTGATTTAGGACAGTCTTAAAGAATAGCCTAAAAATAATAGGTACCTTACCAATTCTTTTTAAAACAAAACGTCAATTATTATATTTGCAAATAACACTCCCTTGTGGTGTGGATGACCCATGAGGGAAGTGTTTTTATTTTGTACAAACATACGTATGTACACGCTGTATCCTGTCCAAGATCCTGACAATTGGCGTAAGCGTTGGAGGCTGGCTGACCGAGGTTCGGATTCCTCGTACAACTGTAGGTCCCTTCCCTCCTAATCTTACTTGGTGGTAGGGTTTAACCCGCCCGGGTTGGTACCACCGCACTGAATGAAAGGTCGGTCGAAACGGCTATGTAAATAGTTTGTGTTTTCCGACCAGTTCAGTGTAGCCGGGCACGATCAAAGGGGGAAGCACTGACATGGCACCTAGTTCACCCGGTGTTATGGGCTGACATCACGGACGTTGTAGGTGATGTAGCCAACCGTGTCAGTTTCCATAAAAAAAAAACATCGACCGTTGGAGTAAACTAATTGACCGTTGGCGTAAACCAGTTCTACACTGGGCGTATGACACCTGAAAGACTTCTTGGCTCCTTCCTGGCTCCTTTGGCTCCTTTCGTGAACACTCGGCTCGACGAAACGTAATAAAAACGACATGCACCGCCTCAACATTAGGTTAGGGTTAATATAGAGAAGATGCGTCGCCCCTGGTAATTTTTTTTAAACCACCAAAACATCTTCATTCGAGCCGAAGTCTGCCGAAAGGAGCTAAAGGAGCCAGGAAGGAGCCAGGAAGTATTTCAGGTGGCGCACCGCTACACTGGCGGCCGTGGACAAGAAAACAGTACAGTGGGAAGACCACCCGCCGGGTGGGACGACGTCAAGTACATCCGGCGGAAAGCAGTGGTTCCGCACCGCTGAAGGCCGGAAGGACTGGAGGAAAATTGGAGAGGCGTATGTCCAGCAGTGGAAGCATTTTTTTGTTTTTTTTATGTAAACCAACATATGTGGCTGTGTCGAGGGACCAATGGTACAGTCGACAGAGCCAACACCCCTCACCTCGCGAAACCACGCTCAGTGAGGCGCCATACCAGCAGATTCGCGGACTGTTGCTAGGCTGTCTAGCCCGTTGATACGACGCTTGAAGACACCCAGGTTAAAGGATTCAGGAAATACACTCGCCGGAAGACAGTTCCACACTCTAGCGGTGCGACAAAGAAACAATTTAGAGAACCGATGGGTTCTCAAAAGCCCAATGTCAACAACAAAAGGGTGCTCAGTTTCTCTGCGGCGATACACGCTGACTGACCGACTTATGGTGTAGCGTAGCACCGACCACTTAATAAGAGCTACAGGGTCATTCTTGAGATTGGGCGTATTCAGTTGATTCCACTGGCAGTTTTTAAATCTTAAAATTTTATAAAACCTGTGATCAAACATTAAAGTTAGATGCATAAGAAATATAAATTTCGTTTAGGCACCATATTCTAACGTATGTATGCAAAGATATTTGATATGAAAATTTCATGTCCAGGGTAATCAATACAGAGTGACAAGGGAATCAAAAAAAGTTAATTTTTAATTGTTTGGCTTTTATTTTTAGCAAATAATCGCCTCCAACAAATCTTTTCGAACATGTTAAACAAAAAAGTTAGCACGCAAATTCAAAATACCGGTTACCGAGACTCAAACTGGAACTTAGTTGCTGCTGTGTGTGACGATGTATGAGCAACATACTATGACGTATGTACGGCCGCTAGATTTTCATGTGTGGGGACTCTGCGGACGGGCCAAGGACCTAGTTTATGGCCAGCATGGTCACACCACCGTGGAGAATGAAGAAGAGTTGCGTGTTCGGATCGTAAACACATTCGGTATATGACAGTGACACTCTAGTTCGTGTGAATTAGAGCATCGTGAGGAAGGCCACTCTTTGCATCCGAGTGCAAGGTGGCTATTTCCATCAATTTTTGTAAATGTAGTATAGGGCTAAATTCGAGCATATGGGCAGAATTGGCGATAGGCTGAACCGGTACCCAACTGGGAGCCGTGAGTTCTGGTCTCTCGCCAAATCTGTCGAGTCGAATTTCTGCCGCTCCTCACTTCCACCTCTGCAGCGCACTAGAGGATCACTGACTTACTCCGCAAAAGATAAAGCCGACCTTCTGGTATCTCTTTTTGGGGAGAACTCCCACCTGGATGATGGGGGAGCTTCTCCCCAATCCGGTGTGAGAACTCCATGCCAGAAGTACAGTTCCGACAGAGAACTGTGCGGAAGGAGCTTCTTACCCTAGACGTCAGGAAAGCGAGTGGGCCGGACAGAGTGCCTACATTGGTGTTGAAAAAGTGTGCTCCCGAGCTGGCTCCAGTACTGACGCGCCTCTTTCGCCTCTCGTACTCTACTGGCCGCGTGCCGGCAGCTTGGAAATCAGCTTTCGTTCAGTCTGTCCCTAAAAAGGGCGATCGCTCTGACCCGTCAAACTACCGACCCATAGCAATTACCTCCCTCCTCTGCAAGGTGATGGAGCACGTTACCAAACGCAGCTCATGACGTACCTGGAGACGAATAATCTCATCAGCGATCGGCAATACGGCTTCCGGCCTAACCGGTCAGCTGGTGATCTCCTAGCGTACGTTACTCACCTTTGGGGGGAAGCGCTTGAAGGGTATGGTGAATCCTTGGCAATTGGACTTGATATTGCCAAGGCATTTGACCGGGTCTGGCATAAGGCGCTTTTGGGTAAGCTGCCGGCGTACGGAATTCCTTCGGGCCTTTGTGACTGGGTAACCGACTTCCTACATGGGCGTAACATTCAGGTCCTCGTGGTCCATGTCAGTGAATGCCGGTGTACCACAGGGATCTGTGTTGTCACCCACACTGTTTCTTCTGCATATCAATGATATGCTGCCACTCGGCAACATACATTTTTATGCAGACGACAGTACGGCGCATGGATCCTACACTAGTCACCCTTCAGCCAGACGGAGTGATGTGGACGAGAAGAGGCGAACACTTGTGTCCGAACTCGAGCAAACCCTCGAGTCGGGTTTTAGCCTTTTAGAGGCGGGTGGCCGAGTGGTTTGGGCATCGGCTTCTCATGCGAGAGGTCCGCGGTTCGAATCCCGTCGGCGTGTACCAATGAGTTTTTTCTGACGAAAAAATTACGTGCATACCTACACCTGCTGCTTCACCGTTCGGAACCGGTGAACCTTACTAGGTGGTAGGCTGAAATTGTGGCCGACTGGGTTGGTACCACCGTACTGGATGTAAGATGGCCGCATAGCAGCCTCGGTTGTGTTCTCCTCTAGTCCAGTATAGCCAGCAATCCAGGGAAGTCTCCGGCACCTACTTTCTCGGAGGTGATATTGGCTGGTCGGGGCATGCGCTTTAGCCCCTCCAACTCAGCCACCCATACCGGATTATATAAAAAAAAAAAGTCGATTGCCGAATGGGGCCGGAGCAACTTGGTCGTGTTCAACGCATCAAAGACACAAGTGTGCGCTTTTAGTGCGAAAAGAACGGCGTTCACACCAGCTCATTCGTTCAAAAAACACGTCGCTGAAATTAAGCGACCACCTCGGGGTCTTCGGTGTCGAACTCCCGCACGACTTAAACTTCCGACGTCACATTGAGGGCAAGGCCAAGCTGGCCTCAAAAAAGCTGGGTGTACTCAAAAAGGTGAAGCGGTACTTCACGGCGAGCCAAAAACTGACGTTGTATAATACGCAGGTTAGGTCTTGCTTGGAGTACTGCTCGCGTCTGTGGGATGGCTCAGCTAAATACCAGCTTGCGTCGTGCCGTGCGACTTGTGGATGACCCTGTGGTTTTCCGCGACTTAGAACCGCTGCAACTCCGTAGGTACGTCGGCTCCCTAAGTGTGTTCTATCGTCTATTTCACGGGGAGTGTTCGGAGGAGCTCTTTAACGCGATTCCGTCGTCCCCATTCCACCTCCGCACTACGCGTACTGGGCAGGGTATGCACCACTATACAATCGACCTACCGTGGATGCGCGATGATTGACATACCGGGAAAATGTGGAACTAGTGCGTGGAAATAGATGAGCAGGGAGCTCATCTATTTCCTCCCAAGTACAGCCTGGGGTTTTTCAAAAGGGGCGTGAAAAGGCTCCTGTCAGGCCGGCATGGCATTTCCAATCCGCGTGCATCACAGAATGTCCATGGGCATCGTAAGTCACCTACTCGTAAGTGAAACGATGCCACATGTCGCGCTTTCTATATAAAAAAAAATAAAAAAAACAAAAATGTAAGTTCCTAACTACTAGACTAGTGTAAGTGAAGTGTGTCATTGTGAGTATGTGTGGGTACTCACCCACACATACTCACACTAACACACGCACACCCATTCAAAAACACAACAAACAGCTCTTTTGCGTTTGAACATAGTAAGGTCATTGACCCCGTACATTGTAAGTTAACTACTAGTACACACAGATTGATCTATTTAATGTTTAGGTAGCAAACATGTTTTGTTAAATTTCCCGAAAAGTAATGCTAAAAACATTTTTTTTTTGCGTAACGTGTTTGTTTGAGTGTGTGTGTAGCCCTCCCGAAGTTTATGACATGAATAACGAAGCACCTTATATATGCGACGCAAAAAGTGGATTCCTCGATGTGTATGTAATGTGTGATGTGATGTGACAGTACTCATGTATTCATATTATATTTACGTAATATAACTGTATTGTACATACAAGCCCATTGCACTATCACTGCTGTACACCTACAATACCTTCATCATACCCATAGGTTAGCTAAAATAAAATGCTGTTTAGCGTTAAGCTGACCTTTTTGTCCCCTGTATTGGTGTAAAAATAAAGAATTTTAATAAATAAATATATGTCAGATTATAGACATTGCTTTAAAATAATAATGAATTGTAATAGATGCCTTTCCGCACAATTCAAACGTTTTTTCTGGAATAAACTAAGCAAATATTGATTACCCAGGCTATAAAACCAGTGGAATCAATGCCAAGGGAATCAATTTTTTTTGAAAATTTGTCATTTACCGCGAATGTACTAAAATCAGAGTAATGAGGTTAACACAGTAGATAATGGCTACATGGAGTATTGTATATAGATCATTTAATTGATTTTGGAACAAGCCACTATAAATAAAATTCAGCCAGAGTAATCAACGATGTACCAGAACCAAGCCAGTGGAATCAATTTCTTACCTTCGTATTTCGGGAACGCAGCGAGGAGTCGCTCAACCACTCCCCGCAGCTTGAAACACGACTGACGTTGTTCGGCAAAGGGTCGATCACGCGTCTTTTAACCGTTCCGCTAGTGATGTACGCGCGATTTTGTGATGCGCCAGTGAAATCATTGTTAGGTCTCGGACAAAATTTTAAAACTAAATAAAATAAAATATATATAAAATACGCTTTATAAAACCTTTTTTAGGAAATTAACAACTAATCACCTTGCACGGTAAATAATATCATATCAGTTAATTGCACAGAAAAAAAATATAGATGGTTTTGTGTAACAATCTGGGCCGTGGACGCGCCAGTGAGATCAATTTTTGGGGGTTTGATAATTTTTTTGCCTTATTTAATTTTATATTTTACGCTATTTCAGTATTTGCCCAGTTAGTTTATAGTTAAAATTTCAAGGAAAAAAATACTTCATGTGCAAATTTTTGTAATAAGTAGCAATTTTGCTTCAGGACAGTGAAAATCGAGGGGCTCAAGAATGACCCTAACATTAGGTTGGGAACCATTGCACTAGCTGCGGCGGTACTAGCGAGAGCGTGGGATGGGGTCGGCCTTGCCAAGATACCATACGAATATGACTTGCTAATTTCCACAGCAAGCAATCTAATGCATGCGAACTGTGCACAGAGCTCCCTGCATTAATAATACCTTCAGTGTGCGCGTGTATTTGCAGTAAGTATTTAGAAATTACTACCGTACATACATACATAACATACCACACACGCTGTATCCCGACAATCTGGGTAAGCAGAGTAATCGGTGTTGTGCTGGAAGAACTCTGGAAAATTGCAACACAACATCGACCACCACGTTTAGCAAAGTATTCGGACAAGACAACTATTAAGCAGCAAGTGATATGACTCCCTTCTTATATTACTAGGTGGTAGGGTTTAACCCGCCCGGGTTGGTACCACCGCACTGAATGAAAGGTCGGTCGAAACGGCTATGTAAATAGTTTGTGTTTTCCGTCCAGTCCAGTGTAGCCGGCACGACCGAAGCGAAGCACTGACGTGGCACCAAGTTCACCCGGTGTTATGGGCTGACATCACGGATGTTTTAGGTGATGTAGCTAACCGTGTCAGTTTCCATAAAAAAAAAGTAAGGCACGAAGACCCACCAGCCCTTCTGCACGACTCGGTGGCAAGCCTGTCGCCCTTTAGCACGGCATCTCGTCCTTATTACTACCGTACTTCAAGCAATATGCAATACTGATGCATATACTATGTATCCATTAGTATTACATAACCAATGGACCTCCCATTAATATGTTTATCTGAAAATACTTTGCAGTAAACATTGATTTATAGTTGAGTTTACCATATATACCACACGCTGCATCCCCACAATCAGGGTAAGTAGAGTAGTCGGAGTTGTGCTGCAGGTAAACTGAATTACCGCACAACACCGACTACCACATTTAGCAAAGTACTTATAGACAAGATAACTATCAAGCAGCAAGTAAGGTACGAAGACCCACCTGCTGCATGACTCGGTGGAAGGACCGCGCCAAGGTGAGAGGTCCTTTCGCCCTTATGTACGGCATCTTGTCCTTATCCCTTATTCGCCTTTTACTACATGCATGAGGAGAGATGCAGTGGGGATATTCGAAATTGAATAATATTGAGAAATTTACATTTGTTTATTTAATTGATTAGTTAATGGGTGTCAACATGTTATATACTGACTGACGACGGGCGGAGAACTGACAGTTCTCTGTCAACACCGTCGCACCGGGCTGAGTGCTCATGAGAGTGGGCCATACGTTTGGCCGGAAACTTCGAGCCACATAGCTCGGAGACGGCCGTCAGTAAAGTCGTTAACATATTTTAATAATTGTTATAAGCTTCTCGGTGCATATGTACTAGCCGCAGAAAGTGTGTCGTCCCACCCGCCAGGTGGGACGACGACATCAAGTACTTCGGCGGTAAGCTGTGGTTCCGTACCGCTGAAGGCCGGGAGAACTGGAGGAATATTGCAGAGGCCAGCAGTGGAAGCATACACACTGACATATTTCGAAAGTTCAAAAGGAAAAGACGCCTGGTTGGATAAGACGAATGCACCTGCAAATAAGTTATTGTATTGCGGTATTTTCCGAGCAGGCGCTGCTGCTCAGCGTGAGGTTCAGCCAGCTAACACTGTAGGTAGATCGTCATGTTGGGAATAGGCAAATTCAGTATTTGATGTGTTTTTTATTACATTTGAAGTGAAAGAAACCTGTAATAAGCAAGTAAAGAAACTTCTCAAATCAAATAAGAAATAAACTTAAAACCTAAAACATTTGAAAATATTTCACTCGAAGAAAATTTCACTGAAATGAGAAGTCTGCTTTTGTACCCTCGTGTATTTTCATATACCTACTGTTTTTCTTTCAACTGTGCGCAATAAAGAGTTTATATTCTATTGTATTGTCTGGTTTAATGGTTTGAGTATTAATATTCATACTACTCATAAAAACTATAATTTAAATTAATATTAAATAAATTAAATGTCGTCCATCTCCGCCGACTCCCCCACCGTGCCCAAAACACTAGCCGCGTTGCCCCTCTGAATCTCCAGCCCTATTCGCTGTAGAAAAAAAGATTTGGCACGGGGCGGCGGCGGTGATCGTCCGACTTTTCTATCAACAGCTTTCCGCGGTGATCAAAAAAGCATTTTGCGTAGGGCGACCGCACGCCAAGAGTTTCCACGGCGAAGGCCAGAAACTCAGAGGAGCAACACAAAAGCTAGAACATTTGCTCTTTTTTAATTTTTAATTATTTGTTGTTATTTTTTGTTGAAATTATGATTAAACCAAGTTATGACTAAAAAGGATCACTGTATCTTTTTATAATTTTATATTTTCAAAACTAACAATAAACATACGAGTAATAACGGCACACCTGCAAACAACTCAACAATGTCAACCGAGTTTCGCAAAACATACGACACTAAGTCGTTATTCTTATATATACAAAAATGTTTTCAATCCACCTCTGATAGAGTTGTTTATTGAAAATTGATTGTTTTCAGCTGCCTCAATTATAGTTGCTCGCTCCATTTAGCGTGCGCCCACTCGCGCTAATAGGGTCTCGTTATCGGCACATTTTGTATTAATTAGCGATCGATGACTTCAGGCGCGCCACCCCCTCTACTCGGCAAACCACCTACCTACCCCTGCGAGCGCGAACCATAGTCTCTAACACCTTACTCGATTATTTTGAATGAAGACACATAAATGCGAAAAGTTACTGAAAGGTTGAAGGTTGCCTAAGCGTTCCTTACTCAAAATCAGTCTTACCATCCAGCCGGGGTACGCTACAACCGATCCAAGAACCGATCCTTGGGATTGTGGAATTATGATATATGTACTAACTTTGTTTCATTAAAAGTGCGATATATGGCGCCGAGCCATCCATAAGGTGTCGAACGACGCCCATGGAAATTCGGTGGTATGCGAGGGTTGCGAATGCCATTCCGGCTTGACTGACAGGTGCCCATGTTGTTGTTGTTGTTGTTGTTTTGGTTTGGGGTTGGCTCTAGGCCTGCAAACTAATCCCGCTTGGTTGGGGACCTTCGTGCAAAACCCCGCAGTCTCCAGCTACCCCAGCCAGCCTATGTCTTCCATGAAAGCCACAAGTCGACCGGGGTGTCTGCAGGCCGCTTATCCCTTAGTCGCCTTTTACGACATGCACGGGGAGAGATGCAGTGGGACTATTCTTATTAAGTACCGACCCCACACAGTACCGACAGGTGCCCATTCACGTCCCATTTGAAGGACCCGGTACTATACTTGGTAGGAAATATATGGGCAGGGAGAGCGATCCAGGGTTTACCGGTTCTGTAGAGTAGAGGAAAGATCTGCAGAATTTTCTAATCAAATTTAATTATTTTAAACTTTTTTTTTCTTTTGTATGTATCGGAAAAGGTTTATATATTTCCAAGGGGTCGGTACTTGCAATGCATCTCTCTCCGTGCATGTCGAAAAAGGCGACTAAGATATAAGGGCAAGATGCCGTGTAAAGGGCGACAGGGTACCCACCTCTTACCTTGGCACGGTCCTTCCACCGCGTCATGCAGCGGGTGCACGAGCGGGTGGGTCTTCCTGCTTTACTTGCTGCTTGATAGTTATCTTGTCCGAATACTTTGCGAAACTTAGTGGTCTGTGTTGTGCTGTAACTTACCTCCCTTGCAGCACAACACCGATTTTTTTGCTTACCCCGACTGTCGGGATACTGCGCACGGTATGTAGTTCTCAATTAGGTTACACAGGGTATGTTTATACAGAGCATGCGTTTTGTTTTTATTAGTTTTGACAATGCAGTCACCTATTTTAATTTCGATAATTATTTTTTTTTTCATTATCACAAAAATTAAACTTAAAACAAAACAAAAAATACTGACCTTTACGAACTTGGTGTATGTAAATTCGTCAACTTTGACTACGGCGTTCCCCCTCGTAATCGTATTTGCTGTAAACGTGGCAACAGCTTCTAGTATCCACACCACACTACACGACGACATTCTAATATTTTTCCTCACAAAATATTGCCGTTTAAACGTACGTATCTATGTAGGTGCCTTTTAAATTTTAATGTAGTTATTATGTTTTTCAAAAAGACACTACCTATACGAAAAGCAAACCATCAAATTTAAGAACTTACCGAAAACAAAGCAAAAACAGATAGAACATTTTAGAACAAAGCAAAAACTAGAAAACACGTCTTTGTTTTCTGTTTTTTTTATTATTAATTTATTTTTTGTTTGGAGATAGAAAATTTTAGAACTACAGTATCTTTGAAAAAAAGAGTGTTTTATTACACGTATCCACTAAACCGTATCCCACTGCGTTATCTATCACTGTTGGGCCAATCACATGACTGAAACATTTGTGCACAGATTGTCGGTCGTGTCGTGTACGCACGTATCTACAATTTAAGTCAGCTCAGCTTTATACTGACACAGTTTTTAGCTTATTTCGCTGACTTGGTAATGCAAGTGATACGTTCTCTCTGCCATAAATATTTTAACAAAAACTCAAATAAGTGCAAAACACAATAAAAATCAAACAATAAAACGGGTTGAAATAATTTATTAGCATGTTCAACTAAAAAATTATACGTAAAGGTTAGCTTAAAACATAATAAAAACAAGCTTAAATCAAATTACAGTTAACGCAACTAAATGTAGCAAATGAAATTACTAACAATTTACTCTACAAGAATGTATTTTAAAGATATAAAAAACAGGGAACAATATTTTTTTGTTTTAAGGAAATTTTAACATTTAGCACCTATTCCATCTCTAATGTACAATATCAAAAATGTATTGTATCTACTACCACAACTATAATTCAGTCATATTTTTTTCGACATTCTTATCTTTCTTTTTTGGAATTTAGGAATCATAACCTCCTTTTTTGAAGATAGTTAAAATTACTTTTAGTCAATACAAAAAAACATGAATTTTTCTCCATGCAAACTCTAATTTCAATTTTTAATTATTATTGTTTCAATGTTCGTACTAATAATTTTACATAAACATAGAGAAAATGTTATTGAATGAAAATGTTAATGCTTATTGAAGCGTCCGGGGACCGTCGTGCCAAAGCGTTCCTCACACAAAACATCAGCCTCGCCATCCAGCGCAAGAACGCGGCGGCTGTCCTCGGGACAATGAATGATGTCCCGAGGATGCAGGAATATTTTTATTTAAATTAAGTTGTTACATTTCTGTTTAATTTAATTTTTCTTTGTCAAATAAAAAACAGTAAAGATCAGAAAATGTTTAAATGCCTATACTGTCATGTAAATACACAATACTTCGACTCAGCTTTAAATCTAAACTAAATCTAATAAATAACATCTATAAAGTTTGTACATTTACACAATAAAAAATCGAATAGTCTATTGAAACTGTATTCACAGCACCATTACAGAACCTGTATTTATAATGTATGTAATAATCCAAGTAAAAGTGGACTAGTGTAGTGTATACAAAACAAACAAAAATAAAACTAAGAAAATTTAACATTATGCATCTGCGTCACGTGTGTGCACCTTTGCGATTTTCTAAAGCTTTTTTTAAACGAATCTCTTCTATTACCTCCATAATAAGCTGAAATTTCATAAAGGACATTTCAGTAAAAAAACAAATTTTATCTTACATGCTCTTATGGTCTAAAACATCTATGACTTCGATCAATACGATGCCTGAAGGAGATTAAGTATTAAATTTAATTCGAGCAATTAAACCAATAAAAATAACCTTAGCAGCAAAATCAAGCAAAGCAGTGCATATAAAATTAAACATATTTTGAAAATAGTACCTAATTTAGGAACTTAAATTAAGTAGTGCTAAGTAATTTACCATACATTTAAGTATTATATGATGCGTGTGCACAATTTTCAGTTTGTGTAGAGGTAAGCCAGAGTCGAGCAAAATTTCGGATAAACCAAATAAATACGAACTGCAATTCCGAAATTTTACTCGAGTCATTTCTATAGCCGAATTTTCATTTTCGTTAGACTGACAAACGCGAGTCCGAATGAAAAGAGACACGAACATTGTGTGCACACATTGTGACTTATCAAAATATTCACTGGCAATTTCCCTTCTATAATTCGACTAGCCGGATCCATCAGAGTCAAGCCCAATGGTCCGTCTTCCAAAAGGGGATTAATTTTAACCGCGTGAAATTGATCGGCCAGCGCCGGTCAGCCTTGGCCAGCGGGTGCAGACACGAGGATTTACAACACGAAGTCACAACACAACGTTCAAGAACTGACCTGACTTAAGGGCCTGATCCTCTCGTGTATGCTGTTCTCGGCGTGCTTGGCTGAAGGGGGCGGGTGATCCGGTGTAGGCGGCTGGTCATAGTGTGTAGGGGACAGCGGAACCCTCACACCCTCGTAATACCTCTCGCAGTCACTCGGGCTGTTCATAGACTGAACGTCGTCTAGCAAGCTCTCCAAGGAAGACCTTTCCTGGGCGGAATACTTCCTCTGTTCAGTCATTTTGGCTGGATCGAAATTCTCGTACTGATGGGTGAAGTTCCTCCTAAGTTTCCTTCTGGGATTTTGTTCCTTGATGACGACGTTTTCGTACATAGCAGTGATGGCGACCGGCTGGTTGCGATGCTTGAGGCTCGGCCTCGGATTGGGTACGGGGATGAGACGGGGCGAGTTGTGGTTCTCCTCGCTGCACTCGGAGTACGAGTGTTTGCTGTCCACGTACTGGTCTACTGACCGTCCGTGCTTGAGGTAGTGTTTGGCACCCTGCAACAACGGAGAAGGGGGGCGTGAGCCGCCGATTGACTATCCCCGGGGCTGTAACACGTGGAGTAAACATTTTAAAGTATCTATGGAGGGGTAAGCTCATCGCCTACACTTACTGTACCGTGGGTAAGTTACATAAACGGGAATTTAGCAGCGATCTGTAGCGATGACACAAGGTGTAGAGCACTGAGCAATGTCGGGTCAGTTGACTAACGATAAGTTTGTTTTTCTTCATTAGATGAAGTTAAAGCTGAAAATGAAGAGAAAAAAAAATGACCGACCTTCCCGACCAGGATTCGAACCTGGAACTACTTGCCGGCTTGAGGCTGGCGGCTCAAGGCGGTTAATTTAAGTTAATTTATGTCTTATTCATCGATCAAACGCAAAATATTAAGTATATTGTGCTTTTGTCGCAGTCTTACCTGCAAGTCGTCCAAGTCATCCTGGCTCCGCGCATGCGTGCGGAGCTGGTCGTAGCTTACGGCGGGCGAGTTGACGTGTGTGGGCGACACGGAGAGGTTTCGTCTCGGAGGTTTTTTGGGAGGTGTGGGCTGCGAACAAGGAAATTCTACGTTAGTCTTTGGTAGGACGATTCTTTATCTTTCAAGTTTCAGTTTCAATCCTTAAAAGCTTTGTTTTCTTGCCGTCAATCTATTCTACAGAAATGACGACCAACAAAACACAATTCTGTGATAAATGATAATAGAGCATTTACTTTTCTATTGGTGGTGGCGTAAGCATTAGCTGGCAATTTTTTTCTGCACGACTACTTCTAATGAAATAGTCAGTTTCAGTAGCATGGTTGTAAAAGTGTTTCTGTAAGCCTTGATGACAGTTGCTCTCTTGTAATACTCTCAAATAATAGAAAACGTAATAAGTCTACACACAATAGAGGAGAAAGCAAAAGTTGAACACGATTTTTCAGATTACTTAAAAGTACAAACAAATCCTACATAGGTCTATAAGATAGTTTGGTACTGGTTGACTGTGTGGACTGGCATTCTCCTCTCAGCAAACTCAACTTTGATGTCGATATAAGAAAAATGGTATTTGAATTTGGAACAAATATTCTGAATCGACAGAACAAAAGAGATGTTGAAATCTAGTACGAAACTAAAAATATAAGAATCGACATGATTCACAGGGAGTAAGTATCTTCCGAGATTTTCGTCGTAAAACTGATCGTGAGCCAAGCTACAAGGTCGCGTACGAATTCATTGCTAGAATTGAGTTTCCGGCCTTCACTTCCGAGAATAAGTCTTACCATAACGAAAAACCTTCATTATATTATGAATTTATGATTCATATCACAAGCATGTGTGAGTATCTTATTGAGAATGTCATCGGAGAAATGTAACTTGTTTTCGATTTGTTAAGGTATGGAACACTGAAAAAGGAGATTATGTAAGTGAAACGGAATCACTTTTATTTCACCACCTTTTATTTTAAAGATTTTTTTTTTTTTACTTAAACTCTACAAAAAAACACATTTCTTCAGGCTAGTATTTTTGCCGGATCTTTCTGGCGGAGTAAATTTGTATTTTCTAGATGGGCGGATACAACAATACTATTTTTCCATATTACCAATTGGATCAACAAATAAATTGGACTGAATTGGTGTGATTCAAAAAAACTGTCTCAAAGCTGACACCGCGGAGGTGGTGTAACGAAATGACTACAAGCGTCTAGTGAACTTCACGCACACGAACGTGCGTATAGTTACAGAAATAGCGCGAGAGTAATTTTCAACAGAGCGCTCTGAAATACTGGCATCTTCGACGCCACGCCAGAAAGGATACACCAAGTGTGATCGCGTTATATTCTATATCTATGACTTAGATACATAAAGTAAAAAATTCTTTATTCAATAATGAATGAGTTATACATTTACAATGTAGGTACTGTCCCCTGCAGCACTAGTCCGTAGACTGTGCTGGAAAGGACAGAGGGTAGTCCAGTTTTTATTAAAAAAAAAAATTTACTACTTAAATATACATCGGATATAGATCACAATATATACATAAACAAACATACTACTTATATGTATACATCGGATAGGCCACCCACCCATATTTCAGTTTCAGGTATCATATTTCATTATTTCATTAATCAAGTATCGTATTACTTGGCAGGGGTTTCCAACCTTTTTAGGTTAACAACCTACTACAAAGCCTACGCCAAAGCTAATGACTGATGTTTAAATACTAATTGTTTATAAAGTAGACGGCATATAATGTTAAATAAAAATGTATCACACTTGGCATCGGCATGCAGCTGACGGAAATATTGTGAGAAGTTAATGGAACCGCTAATAAGTTTCGCTCCAGTTCTTTTCTTTACACCGTGTTACGCTCGCTGACACTCCGTTTCCTTCCAGCTGACGTTTGATTTTTTCGCTGTCCATCGAAACGCGTTACGTATGCCATGACAAGTTTTGTTGATTGCTTAACACATATATGTACCGGGTCATCTAAAAACTTAAAAAAAAATTGGTTGTCTGTAAAGTCGGTTTACGGACAATAGTTTTACGTCATGACGTCATAAAGTGGTAAGATTACTTGGAACGGTTCTAAAGTGTATCTGGCTGGTTTTGATGACATTAAAAACGTTACATTTTCAAAAAAGGAACAGATTAGTAAAATGTTCTTTCCCGCTATTTGCGCTTTAATATATTATGGTACGCGTAACCTCCTTTCAATTGTGCTGCCCTGGTACTTTAGAAGTTTCATGAATATTCTAAATTTGAAATCTTTTCCGACCGGCCAGTTGCGGGTAATATATTATGATACGAGTAACCTCCTTTTAATTTGTGCTGCCCTGGTACTAGCCGACGCTTGGGCCGATTGTGCCTCTCTATCGCTTGTTACGCGCTCTCGCTTGCACACACAGGCTCAGATGGAACGTGACACTTTTTCGTGTGTGCAGCCGGTGTTCATCAATTTATAAGACGTGACGTCATCACGTCAAAAACTTGACATGCGTTAGTGATAATATTTTATGGAGTAGCATAACATATTTTTTTTTTCATTGGCATAAATGTATCAGCATTCATGATATAAAGTCATTTTTGTCCCGCTCAGTGTAGCCTGTACGAGCAAAGTGATGCTTGAAAACCCCTGTATGAAATCACATGTGTAGCAGCTGATGTGAACATACAGCTTACTTCTCATTTACAACTTCAATTCAAGTAATTCAACTTCAGTTCAATACAAGTTCAATTATTATCGCAGGAATGTTTTTTATGTAAAATAAGAATGACTGTGCCGAGGGACCAATATGGTGCAGTCGACAGAGCCAAAATTCAGCGTCTTGACGAGCAGATTTGCGGACTGTTGCTAGGCTTGTGCATACTGAACTTCAGGAACACTTAATATGTAGAGAGGAATTTAATCGCCGTCCTCGCTAAAGGCCATTCCCATTCCTAGATCTTGCGCAAATTAATTAGTCGAGTAAATAAAAGAATTCTGCTTACATAAAAAACACTTTGTCGAATTATTATTAATAAAATAATATTATTATTTTCTTACACATTTATGCCGATTTGGTGCCTCTCGGAGTTGAGCGACGAGAGAAAACAGTAAAAAAGGTTTTTAATTTATTTCTCACCTTACATTAAATAGTCCTACGGTGAAAAATGGGCTATATATGTAAAAAAACACTATAATTGTGGTACTTAATTAATCCCCTAAAAACATTGCGAAGTTTTGGTTACATGATGAATTTTACTTATTGTTGAAAAAAAGGTGACTTAGAAAATCGCACTTTTGGTGATTTTCTACATAAATGCTCTAGAAATATATTTCAAGATTTTATTAAATTTTCACCTTGGTGACTTGCCAATAACCAATTAAAAAACAGTTTTTTCCATATTTACCTATTGCGCATTAAATTCACCTTAGATATTCTCTTTTATGCTTGATAGTATGTACGGGTTTTACCATAAATTGTCATAATCCCCTATTTATCTAGTGAGGGTTTTTTATTTTGAATAAAACATTAATTTACCTAAGTATGTGAAATTTGCGCCCGCGAGCCGCGCCACAGGCCGCGCGCAGTGTCTTCCCGCAAACGTGATAAGGACGGGGCTAATACGGCGCAGTGCGTGTGCGAGGAGAGCGGAGATACTATGTGCAAGAAAGAAGGCATTAGTAGATCGCTCTCCGTGTGGGAAGTGGACGAAGTGTGGTGTGTGTGTGTGTGTGTGTGTGTGTGCGTGGGGACGCTATCATCATCAATACTAATAATAAATCTGTAAGGGGTGATCATGGAGTAAGTTACTTTGTTTTAGGAAATATTGAGTTTGTAGCCTCTATGTATGATACTAAAGCTAAATTGACGATTTTTAGAAATCTTTTCTGTATGTATGTATGTATGTATGTTCCGCCATAACTCTTAAACCGATCATCCGAATTCGATGAAACTTTGTACAAGCACATTTAACTATATGGGACACAGGATAGGCTACATAAAATTCAGTTCCGGTTACGCTAAGATGTGGCTCCCATACAAACCGATATGTTCAATCCGCGCGCCTTAGTACTATACATAGGTATTTACCGAGCGAGCGGCGGCAGTTGGCGGCGTGGCGGCACGGTGCGACGGCGCGGGGGAGGCGCGGCCTATAAACTCAACAGAGAACCGAACAGCCGCACTATATTCCTCTTTCACGCAAAAACTACTGAACAGATTTTGATGAGCCTTTTGATGAGTACTATAGCTTATACATCGAAAAGGCTATAATTTATAAAGACACTAGCTTTTGCCCGCGGCTTCGCTCGCGTGAAATTCGTATTTCAAACGAAGAAATTAAGTAACTAAAGGCGAGCTGGGTTCAGGTAAACTATAAACCGTCTCGAAGAAAGTGAGTAACTTTTTGAGGCCGAAGGCGGAGTTGCGTTCAGGAAGACGATAAACCTTCTCGAAGACAGTAAGTAACTATGGGCGAGGCCGAAGGCCGAGCTGCGTTCAGGAAGAGGATAACCTTTTCGAAGAAAGTAAGTAACTATGGGCGAGGCCGAAGGCCGAGCTTCGTTCAGGATGAGGGTAAACTTTTCGAAGAAAGTAAGTAACAGAGGGCGAGGCCGAAGGCCGAGCTGCGTTCAGGCAAACTGAACCTTCTCGAAGACAGTAAGTAACTATGGGCGAGGCCGAAGGCCGAGCTGCGTTCAGGAATAGGATAAACCATCTTTAAGAAGTAAGTAACAAAGGGCGAGGCCGAAGGCCGAGCTGCGTTCAGGAAGAGGATAACCTTTTCGAAGAATGTAAGTAACAGAGGGCGAGTCCGAAGGCCGAGCTGCGTACAGGAAGACCATAAATCTTCTCGAAGAAAGTAACTTCTTTGTTACTTACTTTCTTCGAAAAGGTTTATCCTCTTCCTGAACACATCTCGGCCTTCGGCCTTGCCCATAGTTACTTACTGTCTTCGAGAATTTATCGTCTTCTTCGCTCGGCCTTCGGCCTCGCCCTCTTTCTACTTACTTACTTTCTTCGAAAAGGTCATCCTCTTAAGTTTAGGTCATAACTTAAGGTCATCCTCTAAAGTTACTTACTTTCTTCGAAAAGGTCATCCTCTTCCTGAACGCAGCTCGGCCTTCGGCCTCGCACATAGTTACTTACTGTCTTCGAGAAAGTTTATCGTTTTCCTGAACGCAGCTCGGCCTTCGGCCTCGCCCTCTGTTACTTACTTTCTTCGAAAAGGTTATCCTCTTTCTGAACGCAGCTCGGCCTTCGGCCTCGCCCATAGTTACTTACTGTCTTCGAGAAGGTTTATCGTTTTCCTGAACGCAGCTCGGCCATCAGCCTCGCCCTCTGTTACTTACTTTCTTCGAAAAGTTTACCCTCATCCTGAACGCAGCTCGGCCTTCGGCCTCGCCCATAGTTACATACTTTCTTCGAAAAGGTTATCCTCTTCCTGAACGCAGCTCGGCCTTCGGCCTCGCCCTTTGTTACTTACTTTCTTAAAGATGGTTTATCCTCTTCCTGAACGCAGCTCGGCCTTCGGCCTCGCCCATAGTTACTTACTATATTCGAAAAGGTTTATCGTCTTCCTGAACGCAGCTTGGCCTTCGGCCTCGCCCTCTGTTACTTACTTTCTTAGAAAAGGTTATCCTCTTCCTGAACGAAGCTCGGCCTTCGGCCTCGCCCATAGTTACTTACTGTCTTCGAGAAGGTCAGTTTTCCTGAACTCAGCTCGGCCTTCGGCCTCGCCCTCTGTTACTTACTTTCTTCGAAAAGTTTACCCTCATCCTGAACGAAGCTCGGCCTTTGGCCCCGCTCATAGTTACTTACTTTCTTCGAAAAGGTTATCCTCTTCCTGAACGCAGCTCGGCCTTCGGCCTCGCCCTTTGTTACTTACTTTCTTAAAGATGGCTTATCCTTTTCCTGAACGCAGCTCGGCCTTCGGCCTCGCCCATAGTTACTTACTGTTTTCGAGAAGGTTTATCGTCTTCCTGAACGCAACTCCGCCTTCGGCCTCAAAAAGTTACTCACTTTCTTCGAGACGGTTTATCGTTTACCTGAACCCAGCTCGCCCTTAGTTACTTACTCTCTTCCTTTGAAATACGAATTTCCCGCGAGCGAAGCCGCGGGCAAAAGCTAGTAAATAAATAAAAACAGACAATGTCGTGTGTTATTTGTGGGGGCTTTTTAAGCGAAGACAAAGTGACTGTGCGCAGTAAAGGATTAAAAACTTTATGCAAGTTTAGTGTTCTGCGAAATGATGGATTGTCCAATGTGTTCGAAAGTGTCGACGAAATTTCTCTACATACGAACTGCAGGAAAAAATACACTAAAGACATACACTAAAATACACTAAAGTTCGTCAACCAAACAGCAAATGCATATAATATGCATTATTTTATCATTATTCCGGCCGTTCGTCCATCCACGCGCCACCGCCTCCGCCGCGCCGCCGCGCCCTCCGTCCGCCTCACCCCGCGCGCCTATCATGAGTATTTTTCATAAACAATTTAATTGTAGCAAACGCTCACCAGTTTTCCAGGGGATTCTTTTGCATTATAGCACCTGATAACAAATATGATAATTGTAAGTTAAAATATCCAAGGTGTAATTTATGTAAGGAACTATAAACTACATAAAACGACGTAGAAAAAAAAGTAAAGCAGTCACCAAGGTGATAATTTAATATATTATTTATAAGCGCTATTTACGCATTATGACAAAATATCACCACGTGTATCAGTCCTCTTTCGAAATTATAATTTTTTAAATACAAATTGTCCGATATCTATGCAATTTTTTATATAATTTTGGGGGATTATTAAGAATAATTGTATAATGGCATTTAAGATGTTATTACTGAGAAAATCACCAGTTTTGTAATTTTTGTTCACACTCAAATATTTTTTTTTAATTTTAATCTCAATTTAAAAAAAAACGGTAATCGCTAGAGTGGGGATTATTACGTATTCATTTTTTGTCTATAATATTCTTCGATACTGCAAATTATCACCAATTATGCAATTAATGCAAGCACCTCTATACAAATTTTATTTCCAGTCCCCGACTAAATCCCCAATCTGTACAATTACGATTTATCGGAAGGTCTGCTCGTACGCCCCGAGGTGACCCTTATAACCGGACTATAATGGCGACCACCGCTGACTGGCGGATTCAATTTACCATTCAATTCCGTCTCGCGGAGATCCGACCATCACGCGAGGCGGCCATATTAGATTACCTTCCCTGCCTCCAGCCTGCGGGCCGGTTTACACGGCGCGAGTCGAAGGGCCAGCGTGAGTCGTTTATTTACTAGTGTTTGCCTGCTTCTTTCGCGTGAAATTTTCTTGTCGGAATATCAGATTTCAGATTACTGAATGAAGAAGATAGTCTGTTTAAGAATAACAAACAGACCATAAAATTCACACCATAAAATTCCACAATAGTAGAGGAGCAATGCAATTCCGTCGAACTGGCCGCGCGCAGGCGCATACATAATGTAGTGCTATTATCACTGATTACTAAATAGTTACTTCGTAACAGATAAATCACTCCATAGAAAAAGTTCCTACCTTCGGGCTTTAATAGCCTACTGCTTCACGTCGCCAATCGCTGCGTGCGTAAATGTACCTTAACGATCGAGTGTAAAGTGAATATTGCTTTGCAGCTGCGCCGGCCGCGCGTACGTATGCTCAGCGCGGCTGTTTATATTCTTTGGGCAGCCCATTGAAATTCACCGCCGGCGCGGCGGTGCACCGGGCGGTAGGTAGTTAGCGCGCGCAAGTACATAGAGTGCGTGAGGCCTGGTCCTATGCGCGAATAGGTTAGCTGGAGTCAATTACCCACGAGTACCCGAACGCTGCCTAAACCTTGTTTAACTATAATTTTCGTTTAAGGCCCACTTGCACCAACACGAATTTAAGATATAAACCAGTTTAACTCGTTAAGCTAGCACCCGTTGACTGTGGGAACCGCGTTTAAATCCATAACTCGCTACTTAACTCTAAACTCGTGTTGGTGCAAGTGGGCCTAAGAGTCAAAAAACAAAAAGAAAACACAGAAAAAACTACAAAATTTTGAATTACGAATAAATCATTGAGTACGTCTGTCCCTTTCGTTCTCCCACGAATTCTCTATCGCCCTATCGTGTCCTTTCTTTAGTGTATATGTTAATGGCCAAGTGATTAATGAGGGCATTATATATAATGCCCGGGGCATTATGAATAATGACAAGTCAAATCGGGCCAAGTGTAATTATTACCTAAACTTCATTATTTATCATAGTGTCTGGTCATTATGAATACTGCTACGCTATCGTCGGGCAATTTGATAATTTAGGTACATTCGGCAAGGCGCGGGCGCGGGGATAGACCATGTCTATGTTTATTGGACCTAGTTCGTAGGCATAAGGTTGACAGGAAAGTGGTATGGGTGAATGTATTGGTGGTTTAAAAAAAAATTAACCCTAACCTAATGTTGAGGCGGCGCAGGTTTTGACATGAGGGCTATTCGTAGGTTTCATTGTCGGACATTAAAATAATCTTAAATAAAACACGTCTTTTTATTATCCTGCCCAATACGAGATAGACATTATTCATAATGCCCGGGCAATTTAATTATTTCAACAGTAATCATCATATCGCCCTCTCATATTGGGCATTTTTCAAAATGCCCGGGCATTATGTATAATGCCCTATTAATCACTTGGTCCATAACATATATAATGTGCGGCAAAAATCAACAGCTAACCTGCGGTTAAGTTCTCACCGTATTGCTTGCTACTCGGGACACTCGCGCCGTGTGAAATGGTCTTAACTTTCCTTTTCTCTCCACAGGGACAGTATGATAAAATTTAAATGGATTTCCGATAATGGCCGTTGTCTTCATCAGAAAATTGGCGAATCCCTAAAAGGCGAACGATTTTGAACTAAATCCGATTCATTTGATAACACAATTGATGGGTATCCAATAACAATGGATTTTTTCGACAAAAATGTCTCACCAATTCGCCAATTTGCTTTCATAGTTTATTTCGATTTCCGTATTTTAAAAATAATTGACAGGGTTATATGACCCAAAGGCCCAAAGAGTTTGTATTACGTCGCTGTGCTCCTATTATTTATTTTTTTTGTACGTGCTAATAACAACGACGTAATACAAACTCTTTCATATGACCATATCAAAGAGTAAAGATATTATTATTCATATTATTTGACGTTTCTCAGGTAAACCAAACGAAAGAGCTGCATAATCAGTAATCTAATCACGTAGACGGAATAGTTTTTATGATCGAAGCATAATCAATATTACTAATATTACTAAATATGTAAGGTAATATCCTTAGGATTTTTAGAGAAGAACAATATAAAACAGTTTTAGATAAGTGTTACAACAAATTGTAAGGGATAGTCATGGAGTAAGTTACTTTATTTTTTATGAGAAGTGCTTTTGTAGACTCTATGTATGATACTAAAACTAAATTGACGACTTTTAGAATATGTTCATTGTTCCTCCATAGGTAACTCTTAAACCGATCATCCGAATTCGATGAAATTTTTATTTTAAACACAGGATAGGCTAAATAAAATTCAGTTCCGGTTACGCTGAGATGTGGCTCTCTTACGAACCGAATTGTTGCGCGCGCCGAAATAAAGGTACAGTAGCGGGCTTACTTACAATCTTCTTTTTAAATACGAATTATATGTCGGCGCCCTAAGTGTGTTCTATCGCTTATTCCATGGGGAATGTTCTTAGGAGCTGTTTGACGCGACCAATCGGTTATGCAGATAATTCAAATTCAAATTGAATTATACTTGGGACGGGGTACGACCGAAGTCCATGGGCGTCGTTTGACACCTTATGGATGGCTCGGCGCCAAATGCCCCGCTTTCTACATATAAAAAAAAGTTCCAAAATTGTTCATCATTTAGTAGGTTCACATCGCAGTATCGTATCCGTGATGATAATGTACAAAATGAAAGTATTATCTCGACAAACATTTCTGGATTCGTTTCAGCCAACTCGAGACAGAGCTGCCCGTTTGAACTACCCACTGATTTATGTACACGGTGCCTTTGATGTTATTTCTTTGTTCCCGTGTAACGCACTAAACAGGCGCACAATTAAATGTTTCGTAATGTCTGCCTACCCTATTGGGAAAGAAGCGCTAATGTGTGTATGCAAGTGGATACGTCACTACTTTCGTGTATATTTTGACTTTTCATGTAATAAGATTGTTGTATTGTGTTGTTCATACGGCAGTTAGACTTGTCACAATTTGTTCTATTTGTTCCATCCGGTTCGATTACACCAACGAAGAAGAACCGACAAGAAACTTTGCAGGGTATTAGTCCCATTGCATCTCTCTCTGTGCATGTCGTAAAAGGCGACTAAGAGAAAAGGACAAGATGCCGTGCTAAAGGTCGTCAAGCTTTCGTGCTTACTTGCTGCTTGATAGTTATCTTGTTCTAATACTTTGCTAAACGTGGTGGTCGGTGTTGTGCTTTCATTTATCGGAGTTATTGCAGCACAAGACTGATTACTCTGCTCACCCCAATTGTCGGTGATACGGCGTGTGGTATGTATGGTATGACATGTAAATATGTGTACATAGGGTCACGTACGTCTGCATCCCAGTGGGGTAGACATAGCCAAGAGATCTTCATGTCAAAATCCTAACACACGGAATCCATTCAAACACTTTGCAATTTAAGCCATTGGAACACTTGGCAATTTAAGCTATTCGAACACTTGGCAATTTAAGCCATTGGAACACTTGGCAATTTAAGCCATTCGAACACTTGGCAATTTAAGCCATTGGAACACTTGGAAATTTAAGCCATTCGAACACTTAACAATTTAAACCATTCGAACACTTGGCAATTTAATCCATTGGAACACTTGACAATTTAAGCCATTCGAACACTTGGTAATTTTCGAAATTGCACACGATAAGAGCGCGCTCCAAGAGGCAGAGAACTTCAGTTGCCTGCCAACTGTCGCATCAGGCAGAGCGCTCATGAGGATGGGCCATACGTTTGGCCGGAAAGGTCGAGCCGCATAGCTCGGAGACTACCGTGAGTAAAGCCGAAACAATTTTGTAATAATGTTGAACAACGACAGTAATTTAAAAACCGTCATGTCTTCTTGTCTGGCTACACTAAACAAGTCTGATGATAACGCGTGAAGTACATAGTGAGAGGTTTAAACGAACAGAAATGGCCTACTTATTAAACTGAAAGGAACTATATCTAACAAGTATTCTTACAGACGCAGTATATTAACGCGATTGTTTCATCATCATTGAGAATCAGTATTTTGAATCTGCAATGCGCCGGCGCCGCCGCCGCCGCCCCGACGCGTGAGTTCATGCTGTGTTTACTGGATCGGCATCGGCAGTTTAATGCTTTCCTTGAGTTGTGTTTACATGATAGATATACTAAATATTTAAAATTAAATAAAATGAACTGTCTGTATTTTCAGTACAAATAAGAGTGAACATAGATTATTGATCTAAATTCATTACGTTGCGTAATATTCGAATTTTTGCGGGAACGCGCGCGCCAAAATTTCGCGTTTTTGCGCGCGGCGAAAATGGCTGGGACTCAAAGGTAGGAAAGGTAGGTAAGCATTTTAATATGGCGACAGTCAAAGGGTTAAAATACCTGAAATTAACATGATGGACAAAAATAAAAAAAAATATAAATAAAATATTGGTTTTATGTGTTTAATGCTACAACTAAGTTTACGTCCCTGTCGAAACACTGCACCCCTAAACTAACCCGAAGAATGAATTATAGGTGGCAAACTTCCACAGAAACACACTAAGCGGGATATAAAATGTAAGTATATTTAAATAATTATTGTAGACTTATTTAAATAATCATGTATTTACTTATACATATAATAAAGAACATATATTTTTAAATGTAAGTACCTATAAATAATAAAAAAATTTATGGCAACTGACACGGTTACATCACCTACAAGATCCGTAATGTCAGCCCATAACACCGGGTGAACTAGGTGTCATGTTATTGCTTCCCTTCGGTCTCGCCGGCTACACTGAACTGGACGGAAAACACAAACTATTTACATAGCCGTTTCGAAATAAACACTTACAAACGAAACAAAAATACTTAAAATACAACCTCAAAGTCAAAAAATCGCCTGCCTATTTGAACAAATGTAAACCCAAGATAAAGGGCGATCTGCCAACGCGCAGTGGTGTCGTCTCGGCGTGTCGGCGCGCGCGCGCGATCGTTTATTTTCGTGTTTCGTGAGAGAATATCGCGCAAGGTGAGGCGTGTTGCGCGGGATGCTGTCCGCGGCTCCTGCCTGAGGGTTTGCAACACTTCAACTGGGTCACTGGGCCCTTTTCATTGCGCCTTTGTTTGCTATTGGGTCATGTTTATCGTTTATATATCGTAATGTTTATTGACAGATTTTTATTGAGTTCTTCAATCTGTGAACTGATGTTGGTTATTGGAAGATAGGTTCATTTTTTTATTATTTTTTAAACTAGGACCAAGTACACTGTAAAGTTTTAGCGCAGTGGATATAAACTTTGAGCTTTCTAATGATTAAATTCATAATAACATTTTCGTTCCCTAATGTATCCTTATATGAATTAGATTTTCAGAGATTTTACCGAAATGTTCAGTGCATTTTTTAAAATCAGTTTTTAAGTACTCCTTCTCAATGGAAGAATATTAGAGGAAGATTTTTGTTTTAGAATGTTGGTGATGGATGTTTGTATCGATGCTGTATAAAAAAAATCATTTTCGATAAGAAAAACACGACTTTTAGACTTAAGTCAATAATTAATAACGCACTGGGTGTTGTACATTGTAGTATTACGAAACAAGTAGTAATGTTGTTTCTATCAAATATTACCAACATTTTGAAACAAAAATCTTCCTCTAATATTCTTCCGTTGAGGAGTACTTAAAAAACTGATTAAAAAAAATACCTGAAAATTTCTGTAAGAGAACGAGAAACGGAGAAATTAAAAACTTTATCATAAATTAATGCAAGCTTAACCCCTTTTTCAAGCTTCATCCGCCGGGCTATTCGGCCAGGAATAAGTCGCACTGCAAATTCGTATGATCGAACCGAATTGGGATATGACATCTGTGTCTAAAAAAAATTAATAACTTCTGCCCTAAAACTTTTTCAGTTTGAATTTGAACGTTTTCTCTATTCGCATCAAAGAGGAATTATATACGCTAGTACATAAACATCGCTGATTCGCATAGATTTGTTCGTGAGAAAGATATTTGGTCAGTTTGAGGTAGAAAAGAAAAATATTAATAAAAAAATTAATAGTAATAATACAGTGAAGTGACAGGAATGAAAGCTAACTTACAGGAGGTATTACGAGGTGTTTCGCCAGCCATTCACACATAACTTGAACACTTCACACACACCCCAACATCACTTAACCTTTTACGAAACTCGCTTCACTTACACTTCAAATTAATACGAAAGTTCTCGCGTACATAATAAAAACACTACCTACCAACACATTCTATCATATCAAAAATTAAAAGCACAACACCACACTTTTACCCTAATCAATATAACACAATGTCCAGCCTACGGCCAACGAAGCAACGACCCTTTCTCTTATTGTCTCATCCGACTATTTTCCTGCGACTTATCGCGCACTAAGTTCAACTTCTCGAGAAGGAACGTCAACTTTACGCATTCGAAATTTAAATTTTCGCACCCTAACGTCAACTTTTCGCGCATGAAGTTGAGCTTTTCTTTCGGCGTTTTCGCGGCCGATTTTCGATTAGTTGAGTATTTTCGTGCGGATGAGAGTGCGCGGGCGCGGCCGTCCGTACACTGCCCGCTGACACCCCGCCACGCTCGAGTTGCGCTAAAGACGGCGACACACAGCGCAGCGTATTACCGCTGTGTGGGAAATGACACGCATGGACGCGAGAGAGATTACAAGATTCCTCGTAAAACTGTAGGTGCCTTCCCTCCTAATCTTACTTGGTGGTAGGGTTTAACGGGCGGGTTAAACCCTACCACCAAGTAAGATTAGGTAGGGTTTAACCCGCCCGGGTTGGTACCACCGCACTGAATGAAACGTCGGTCTAAACGGCTATCTAAATAGTTTGTGTTTTCCGACCAGTTCAGTGTACTCGGCACGATCAAAGGGGGAAGCACTGACATGGCACCTAGTTCACCCGGTGTTATGGGCTGACATCACGGACGTTGTAGGTGATGTAGCCAACCGTGTCAGTTTCCATAAAAAAAAAAGTATTACAATACGTCCGGCGTCCCACCGGTCTATGGCGGTCCGTAGAATGCAAACATACGCTACCACCATTGTGGTCAGTTTTTTTAACCGACTTCAAAAAAAGGAGGAGGTTCTCAATTCGACTGTATTTTTTTTTTACTTTACAGTTTGCACTATAATCACACCACATTTGACGCTTGTATAACCATTTTTAGGGCAGAGCAACAAAAAGTTGATAAAACAAGTTTATTGTATGTAGGCCCCCTTAATTTTTAGGTTTCCGTATCCCGTACGGAAGCCTATTACTAATCCTCCGTCGTCTGTCCGCCCGTCCGTCCGTCCGTCCGTCCGTCCGTCCGTCCGTCCGTCCGTCCGTCCGTCTGTCCGAGGGCTGTATCTCTCGGGTAGCCGGTTGAAACTTTCACAGAATATGTGTTACTATGGCGGATGAAACAACAAATAAGAAAAATAAGAAAAAGTAAAAAATTAAGGGGGCAAGAAACGTTTCATTAAAATAGATTAGTCACACTATTGAATAACAGATGGCGCCAACGGCTTTTATACATTGCATGTTGAAAGACAAAAGATAGGCAGATAATAGCGGATACATATTCTTGAATATTTACTTTTTCGAAATTTTAAAAGACAATTTCATTTTGGTTTTTTATTTTTTCATGACAGTTTTCACATTGGCGTATTTGATTTTCAAATATCACATATGATGTTTGACAGATCACTTTTAAAAATAAAGCCACGTTACTATGGTAACAGCTGTCAGTGGGCAAACATGGAGACCTGCCATAACATAAATAAAAAATAAAAAAAATCTGATAATAAAAATTCGAAGACGATGCCACCTGAGCGGATAGGCGGATATTAATGATAGCGGATAGATACTGGCGGAAACCTCGACGCGCGAGTAAAACTCGCACTTGACAGATTTTTTACTTTTTGCTATGTTTATGTTAGGATATCCGCATTGGATATCCGCCATAATAATACTGTGAAAATTTCAACCGGCTACCTATTACGGTTCAAAAGATAAAGCCCTTTAAAGGTAGGACGGACAGACAGACGGACAGACGGCGGCGTAGGCATAGTAATAGTGCGAGTCGAACTCGCGCACCGAGGGTTCCGTATCGCCATGTAATGGCTAGCGCCACTCACGCCATCTAGATGGCGTGTTATGAAATGCTTCATATTAATTAAATGTCATGATTAGTTAAAATGCTTCATAATCTATTCGGTAGATGGCGCGCGCGCATAACACTTTTTGGTTTCTTCTATGGGAACCCCACTGAATGTTTTACTTTTTCTTATTTTTTATTATTTGTTGTTATATAGAATATAATAGAATAGAATAGCGTTTATTTCCTCTTCACATCAGTAATACAGTAGGTACATTATACACATGAGCTAGGAGGAAAAGGGAGCCAGCTCAGCTTGTATGCTGCGGCTCCCTCGCGATGAGAGCGCCGTAGCGCTGATCTTCCGCTGGTCCCACACACGTAAGAATACAACATTGCAAAATAGCGTCAGCTATCACCACTTAAAATCACTTAACAATAACTCGCAAATAAGGCACATTAAAAAATCGGCCATAATAAATAACACATACATATTCTGTGGAAAATTTCAACGGGCTACCTATTACGGTTCAAGAGATACAGTCCTCGGACAGACAGACAGACGGACGGACGGACAGACAGGCGGACAGACAGACGGCGTAGGCTTAGTAATAGGGCCCCGTACCGGATACGGAACCCTAAAAATATCTTCTTCAGACGAACGGATCCTATCTGATCTGGGTAAATAGATATGCGTTAAAAACCCGCTATGTCCAGCCAGCCTTAGCTCGTGTCAGATATGACCCGAGCGTCGAGTTACGCTATGGCGGGAGGTCACGCAAGCAAGTTCCACACGCTATCATGTAACCCTACCACTAATTGCATTAAATATTCGCCGACAGTCACAATTATTTGTTTTCCCTGTATCACTGTCTGTAGGTAATTTAGGATTAATGGAATAGTATTTCCAATGTCAAAAAATCATGTCTAGCTCCCCGCGGCGGAGCGGCGCTCCGCAGTGCACTAAAGCTACTTTCAATCGTTTTCATCCCGAAAGGACAGGACTACTTTATATATTTTTAAGATTTATTGAGCTTCAGTTCCGGAGTAATTACCTCGGATAGCGCGTGTGACACACAAACGGTCGGACAGACAGACACCTAGATGATTTTATCTCCGCCAGCATCACAGGCTATGGAACCCTAAAAAGCGGCGGGTGGCCGAGTGGTTCGATTATTTTTATTCGATTCGATTATATTTATTCGATTAGATTCTCATGTGAGAGGTCCGAGGTTCGAATCCGGTCGGTGTGTACCAATGAGTTTTTTCTGGCGAAAAAATTTACGTGCACACCTACACCTGCTGTTTCACCGTTCGGAACCGGTGTAAAACTGTAGGTCCCTTCCCTTGCCCCTTACTAGGTGGTAGGCTCAAATTGTGGCCGACTGGGTTGATACCACCGTACTGGATGTAAGATGGCCGCATAGCAGCCTCGGTTGTGTTCTCCTCTAGTCCAGTATAGTCAGCAATCCAGGGAAGTCTCCGCTATGGCACCTACCTTCTCGGAGGTGATATTGGCTGGTGCTTTGGCCCCTCCGACTCAGCCACCCATACCGGATAACACATAAAAAAAAGCTACCCACAACGAAAGAATTAGCCTCCACTGAAACTGCTTTGAAATGGCGTGTCACACGACCGCGGGAGGTCACGGATGACACAATTGCCATGGATGGCGGACAAGGACATAAATTTTAATTAGATAATCTCAATTAACAGCTATGCAGGCCGGAGCCTTAAGTGTCCATTGTCCTAGAAAATTACGACGCTACTAATATTCTTTATCATCTGTGAGAAAATTACGTCTTGACATTTTCAGTTTCTAACCGACTTTTTTTTTTTTTATGGAACCTGACACGGTTGGCTACATCACCTACAACATCTGTGATGTCAGCCCATAACACAGGGTGAACTAGGTGCCATGTCAGTGCTTCCCTTCATTTCATGTCGGCTGCACTAAACTGGACGGAAAACACGAACTATTTACATAGCCGTTTCGACCGACGTTTCGTTCAGTGCGGTGGTACCAACCCGGCCGGGATAAACCCTACCACCTAGTAAGGTAAGAAGGGAAGGGACCTACAGTTTAACGTGGAATCCGAACCACGGTCAGCCTCCAACGGTCGAGCGGTCACCCATCCAATCACTGACCGCGCTCAGCGTTGCTTAATAACAGTTGACTAACCAACCGCGCCACTGAGCTACCGAGGCTGACGAATTTTCTTATCCCATAGTCAACTTTTACGACATGCGACGGGGAGAGATGCAGTGGGGCTATTCTTTTTAAGTACCGACCCCACACTGTACAAAAGCGCGACTTCTTAAAAAAAAAAGGTGGTTATCAATTCGACCGTATACGTCTGTATGTAATATCGTTGGAATTGCACAATATTCGTATATGTTCGTCTACCTACGTGGGCTCCTAAACAGGTGTGCCAAATTTCATAAGTGCATGCTGTGCATGTATGTATGTATGTTTATCCACGAATTTCCCGGAAACTAGAAATCCAATTGTCATAATATTTTATTGGATTAAGTATCTTCCAACTAAGGTAATAGTGCAAGTTTCATCAAAATCGGTTCAGTAGTTTTCAAGATATGGACTGTTAAGTTTGTACCAATCACTGGAAAAACACGTCGTCGGTTTAACGCCCAATTCTACGCAGAACTTGTTATGTGATATAACTAATAAGAGTGAAATAAAAAACTGATTTAAAAAACATTGCACTGACTTCAAAAAACAACTAGAACTTAAAAGTATTAAATTCATATTCGGACCCTTGAGTTGAAGGCGGTACAAAAGCACACCTGAACATTTATAGATGGACCCCTTTTGTGCTTGTGTACCGCCTTCAATTCAAGGATTCGAATATGAATCAAAATATTATTATTTAACACTTTTAAGTTCTCGTTGTTTTTCCGGTGCAATGTTTTTTAAAACAGTTTTTTTTTTAAAGTTTTATTCACTTTTATGTAAATCGGAAATAAGTGGTATGGTTGACGGCCGAGCTGCGATTAGTTAAATGATATAAATATTCAAAGTATGAAAGCAAACTTGGAGAGTCCTATGGCCGAGCTGTTAGTTGAATGATTTTTGTAGCAGAAGTAGTGGTTCAAGATACTGAACACAATAAATTTAACATACATTTTTATTCTGCCAGAATATCTTTGGTATATCCGAATATCTTTGGTAAACCGTTCGGAACCGGTGTAAAACTGTAGGTCCCTTCCCTTGCCCCTTACTAGGTGGTAGGCTCAAATTGTAGCCGACTGGGTTGGTACCACCGTACTGGATGTAAGATGGCCGCATAGCACCCTCGGTTGTGTTCTCCTCTAGTCCATTATAGCCAGCAATCCAGGAAAGTCTCCGGTATGGCACCTACAGTCTCGGAGGCACTGGCGGCTGGTCCTAAAGTGCGCTCGTGCGCCGCACTACCATACCACGAGAAGTCTTCACTTCACTCAAAATAAATAATATTTTACAATATACCTACGTTAAAACCATAATGATCGTACTCCATATAAATACGAATGTGAATTCGACCTTATTTTATAGACCACAAGGCACTTTTTTGCGTATAAACGCGCGCCCCGTGCGGAATCGAGTAACGCACGCGGGTCTCCCATACTGGATGTATGGGGATCGGCAAAATACCGCTGGCGCGTGAGACAAAAGATACTTCATAGAAACAATATGGGCCGAAATGGAGTTCTGCGTGCGGCGCACGAGCGCAAAACAAGGACGCTATATCGTGAGTAGCCGCGCGTGCGACACGTCGCGAGCGATTCGTTTTGCACGAGTCCGTCTGCCCACGAGTCTGCCTAGAGACAGCGCGCTGTCATATTGTGATGTCACATACCCGTTGGCGCGCGAATATTTAAAATGGAATATGGATAGGTTTTGTGCTTTCTGTCGCGTGATACTGGAATTAAGTGGTGCCGATATTTGCCTAAGCGTTGGTTAAAGATAAGGCTTTACAATCAGGTGATCCCGGGTTCAATTCCTACTTTTCAAATGCTTTTATTTTTAAATATTTTTTTGAAGTTTTTTTGGGACATTACTACTGTTTTCTTTTTGCAGTTAGTGTTGTGGTACGTGGGGCACACTAAAAGTTTCCGGAATTAATAAGAATAAAATACTATTAAAGGTAAAAAATGAATTTATTGTTTCTCAAAATAAATTTGCGTAAATGCACTTTTTCATACGATTAAACCAATTTTGAAAACTTTTGTGCCCCTCCTCCGTGGTGACCTCAGAAACGTGTTTTTCATATTCTTCGACAGCCTCTTCTGGCGATGAAAATCGTTGACCGCGTAATTGGTTCTTAATTTTTGGGAACAGAAAAAAGTCACAAGGTGCCGTCACCTATTACTATGTCCCACACCAAATTTGAAGCGCCTTTGTTGCATCTGGTAAGCATGGCATTGCACCAAGTGACGCGGTGCGTTTTTTGAGCCTCGGTCAAATTGTGTGGGTTCCACCGCGAGCACAGCTTTCTCACACCCAAATGTTTGTGTAGGATTGATTGTATTTGACTCATGCCTATGTCTATGGATGCCCGAATCTCATTGTAGGTCACATGCCTGTCTGTTTCGATCATACGGCGCACAGCATCGATGTTTTTGTTGTTCACAGCGGTGAACGGGCGACCATCGCGAGATTAGTCACTGAGATTGACACGACGGTGCTTGAATTCTGCAAACCAGCAATAAATAGTCGTCTTGCATGGTGCTTCATCGCCAAAAGCAGATTGAAGCCGAGCGAGGCTCTGATGAGCTGTCAAATTACACTTAAAATCGTAGAAAATCATACTACGAAAATTTTCCCGGGTTAAATTTATGTTAATGTAGACACGCAATTTTTAAAATGGCGCCACAATGGAAAAACAATTGACAGTCAGATGAAACAAACTGCATTCTACAGCCAAAGAGTTCCATTTTCAAATGTTGTAATTACTTTTTAAATATTGTTTATGTAAGTGGCCAATTCCGGAAACTTTTAGTGTGCCCTATGTATATGGGTGTGTTCATAAAGGTACTAAAAATGAGTTAAAAAACTTGTTTGTATTTTTTTTTCTTGTTTTTTGCAACTCATTGAGTTTCTTGAGAATATTCATACTAGGTAGGTACATAATAAAACGCAGGCGTTTAAAAAATTCGGAAGTCCCGATCTTAAAATAACATGACGGGAATGTGTTGGGAAATTTGGTATTTAAGTACCTTGGTAGGTACTTAGCGCACTACCGGTCACTGAAGTCACCAGCCGCCACTGCTCGGAGGTAATATTGGCTGGTCGGAGCATGCGCTTTGGCCCCTCCGACTCAGCCACCCATACCGGATAACATAAAAAAAAATAAAAAAGTCCTAATTTTCTTTGTTCGCGGGGTTTTGTATCTAATCCTTTGTATTCTATAACATACAATTTGCCGGTTTCTGAAACATACAAACGTAGGAAGTAAGTCGTTCATCTCAAATCATAGGAAATTATAATTTCATTTCGTGGTTCCATTGATGGGCCATAATACGTCCGCGAATGAATTTCCGTAATAAACAAACAATTGAGATATTTCGAGAAGGAATTCAGAACGCGCCGTGCGCGGTATGCCGAAAGTAGGCCAAGACAATTACTTGATTTTTAGTATTCGCACGCGTACGACGCGTGCGGGTTGGCACCGCCGAACTGAACGAAAGGTTCGTTGAAACGTCTATGTTAAATATTTCGTGTTTTCCATTCAGTTCCGTGTAACTAGTGTAACCAACACGACCAAAGGGGAGCACTTCCATGGCACCTAGTTCACCAAGGCGTTATGGGCTGACATCACGGATTTTGTAGATCATGTACCCAACCGTGTCAATTTCCATAAAAAAAATTGGATGTACATAGAACTCCTACAATTATGCATTCTTTAAAACACAAATGCATATGGCAATGCCGCTCTGTTTCGTCAGAGATAAAATGATTGCAGCCAGGATGGATGCGACGGCTCCTTTTAAACTTAGCGACAGGTTTACCATATCTTCGTCGCCTAACTCCCACTCAATCTTACAGTTTATTAACCAAAACGGCTTTAGCAACTAAAGAACTAGAATTAAACGCATCATGTAACAATTTACATACACAAAAACAAACGTAAAATCGTTCGCAATAAGGTTCACAATTTCTCGAGATGCCAGAGCACATAGATCGACAATATTATACTAGCAATAGATTTAGCAATTGAGGCCATTGAACGGCAAGGCTGACAGTTTTGGAACGTTTTTGCAATTGAGTGCAATTTTATCCCGACGACACTGCAACATTCGCGGCACTTCAAGTGGGTGATGTAGGAGTGGTCCATAATTGAGAATGAAAGGGCCATTTGACACATCCTCCGTGGCAACTCTACACTACTATCAAATAGAATGAGTAATCAAACAGTCCATGGTAATGGTGGTGTTCTATCACAAATTTTAATTCTATTACAAACGTAGTAATGAATATGTGACTTACATTTATTTATTTATATATTAGAGAATTCCACAGCTTATATTAATAACCAATTTAAAAATCAACAATATAAAAACTAAATAGCCAAGAATAGAATTCCTCCGGTTTACATTTTGATAATACACGGTAAATAAAAACGATAGCAAATTACCAAAGAGTTTGTATTACGTCGCTGCGACGCAATACAAACTCTTTGCAAATTACAAAATTAAAAAATTTAATAAATTTAAAATAAAATAAAATAAAATTGAAATTAATTACAAAATTAAAAGTCTAAGTATCAAGTCAAAAGTTAAAAGTTAAAATTCGATCATTAATAAATAAGAAAATAAGAAACACAATAACATAAATGTATCTCTCAGAGTAATGCAACTGAGTTCTAAATTCAAGCTTTGCATTGCTTTACATTGCCTGAAAGAAACGAACGTAAGCTACGTAAGAACAAGGATAGACTGTTTGTCAGCCTCGGTAGCTCAGTGGTGCGGTCCGTCGACTGTTGTTAAGCAAACCTGAGTCAGTACTTGGATGGGTACTCGACCGTTGGAGGCTGACCGTGGTTCGGAGTCCAAGTAAAATTGTAGGTCCCTTCCCTTCTTACCTTACTAGGTGGTAGGGTTTATCCCGCTCGGGTTGATACCACCGCACTGGACGAAAAGTCAAAAGCGTCGAAACGGCTATGTAAATAATTCGTGTTTCCGTCCAGTGTGTAGCCGACATGAAAGGAAGGGGAGCACTGACATGGCACCTAGTTCACCCGATGTTTTGGGCTGACATCACAGATGTTGTAGGTGATGTAGCCAACCGTGTCAGTTTCCATAAAAAAAAAAACTGTTGAGTTTCGGCGTGCGAGGATTGGTAAACAGATGCAGAGTTGGTAAAGTGAGCGCTAGTGTAATAGTGTACTCACCGAGACCTTGTTGTAAGCGTGGTGGTGGTGGTGGTGCAGGTGGTGCGGGAGCGAGCTGGAGGCGGCGCTCGAGACGCTGAGCGCGTCCGCCTCGCTGAGCACATCTCCCTCGTCCCAGCGGCGCGCCGCCGACCCGCTGCGAACACAACCCCGTCCGCCCCGCGACCCACCGTCAAGCGAAGCGACATTTAGCGCGCTCGCCGAGCCCCGCAGTGTCCCCGTTGACGAGGAGAATTCCGAACGCAAGTCTGCGGAGCCCGGCCGCCGAAGCGAGGACAGAGTGGAAGGCTCGGACAGAGCTCCGAAGGTCAAACTCGTATCGTTAGACGAGATGCTATCCTGCCTGAATCTAACACTCGACAGATCTACGATCGCGTAAGGGTCCTCCAAGCGCGCCGGCTTCGGAGCGGCAACGTCTACTCGCGTCAAGTCCGGGGTGGAGACGCTCCTGTTGAATGCGTGGAATTTGACGGCGAGTCCGGGCGCCTCCCGCCAGCGGTGGTGCAGCGAGCACGACCCGTTATCGCAGTAGCAGCGGAACGAGCTCGCTGCGATCGCGACGCGCTTCAGCAGTGACTCAGCGTCCACGTACACCTTCGGCGATTCGTCCCCGCGAACAGCCGTTAAGTCGTCGGCGCTCTTGTGGTGCTTAAGCTCGTCGGGCCGACAGAAACAAATCGCGGTTTCGTAAATGCTCTCGCGATCATTGGGTACTTTCGAGAACGGCGGGACATCATCGTCCTTAAGCGTTTCCTTGTTGAACACGTAAATGAATTCCTGGACAGTCGGCGCTTTATAAACGCAGTGACCAGTTCCCCGGATATGATAATTGACAAAGTTTTCAGTCATGTGTTTCTTAAACTTACCGCAGCTAGCGGCGGTGGCGCTGGAGAAAGTAATGTTGCGAAACAGCTTCCGATTCGGCTCGGGCTTAGAGCTCAGTTTAGGTAAAGTTCGCGACATCGACATGTACTCGCCGTTCACGGTTTCTATATCGGAGCTGCAGTCGACGTCCTCAATAGAATTTGATTCACCGACAACAGACGACGTGGCGGACGAGGAGGAGCTGGAGTCGCTGAACTCGTCGTCCTGCGATGACTGAGAGTGAACGTGTCCCGGAGTCCTAAACGATTTGGATTTTTTCGATAACAAAATATCCTCAAAGTTTGAGCAATCTATTCTGGAATCTAGGGACATAGTAGACGTTCTACTGCTGTGAATTGAAGAATCTGCATTTTCAGTAAAACAGCTGTCGTAGGAGGTTGTCGTTTCGCTGCAGCTGCCATAGGACGTTATCGTTTCGTTACTATTGCAAACAACAAGAGTTCTCTTTGCCGGCACGGGTTTTACAGGCTCATTTAGTGTTGTAGAAAAATTGGCGTACACCGGTTCCCTTACGGGATCTTGTATATTTTCCGTGGGCAACACTGTTCTCGTTGGAGCTTTCGGAGGCTCTATGTGATACTCGAAAGTTACGTTCTCGTAAATTGTATCGATTGCTTTTTGTGGAATAATATTGCGTCTTTGAGGTTTAACGTTGTCTTCCTTTCGTTCAGTCTTGAAGTGAGAAACTGTTTCAGCTTTGTTTATAGAGCTGTAAGCTTCGTATAGTTCGTTCTCCGCAGCTCCAGTTGTGGTACTATTCGGCAGTAATGTTTTATTATCAAAATTCGAAACATTATCCTCCATCTCAGTCTCGAGTATGGCGTAGGGCAAGGACGTGCGTACAACTGAGTTGTAAGTTTCGGCAACACGCGCAGACTCGTTACTCACGCCCACATGTACCGAGAACTCCGACCCCTCAATAGATTCAGTCGAATCGCTGCTCAGTTCTGTGTTTTCGGAAATATTTGGCAAGGAAGCTTTAAATCCAGGACAGCTACGATTACTTCTATTGTGAATAGAAAGCCTGTCCATAGTGATCAGGCGATCCAAAGATATTGTATCGAACTCATCGTTGCACAGTACATCGATCGGCTCATCTCGTTTCTTCGCGAGAATTTTAAAAAATCTACTATTGCCTATGTGCAGCGTATTGGTGGCCCTTGCGCGATCTTCTGACGAGTAATTCTCTTTGGCCCTCAGTTCGACCTCGGAACCCAGTCCAGTTTTAGAAATATTAGGAGCAGAATTGAACTTCGCCTTAAGCCCCAAGCATTTGGATGTGATTTTTTGAACGAAATTATTAGAATGATGTTTTATTAAAGCTGATGATGACGCTTTGTTAATGGAATGATCTTTCACACTTGGGGTCTCTGGGGCCGGTCTGGAAACAATACAAAATAACTAGTAGTAATAAACAACGACAAAACATTTATTTTACTTTTTGAAGTATGAGATTCTTTTACCACCACCGAAAGCACTTAGTTGGAAGCAATTCTTCCCATTAAGACGAGTTTTGAAGGGTTTAATGTCCGTTTTGATTTTACGCCGAAGAACCGGTAGCGACAAATTAGGAAAGTTGCTCAGCTGGTTAGTGAACCGAGCCTCCCTTTCAATCGTCCTATTGAAATAGCGATGTGCACACGGACCCTCTAGGCAATAGCACTTGAAGCCACTGTTAGCCCTGGTCAAATTGAGATCTTCGAAGTTAAAAACATGATTTAGGAGTAGCAAATCGGGCACGCTGTTCGACAGCAAATGCACAGTTCCGTTTAATGACCAATATATTTCATCGGCGATATCGTAAACGGAGGCCTCGGGGTTTCCGTGAAACTCCACGTATGATTCCAATGATTCCGAGCTACTAGCTGTTGTGTATTCGGAGCCGTCGCTGCTGTTGAAGAAATTCGTTTTGTTTTTAGTCATCTTTGTAGTAACCGCCGTAGACTTGCCGGCACAGAAACAGGTCAATTCAGTTTTAACTTTTATTCTGTTAAAAGGATGTACGTTCTCCGAGAAAGTCGATTGATTCAAAACGTACTCGTATTCTTCGTCCGGCACGGTGTCATGAACGCACCCGGGACTGCCGCGGTCGTGCACTTTTATTGCGTTTACAGTTTTGGAATTGAAGCTAGAAGATAGCATCTCGTTCGACTTACCGGGCAACATGGGTAAGTAGTCCGGTAAATCGAGGGTATCTGCGTGTTTAACTATGACTGATGGTATTTTGTATTTAAAGTGACTCGGTCCGACATACTCGTAATCTTGGGACGCATGCGCTTCATTTAGATCGCCCAAAGAGCGCTGCGCGATTTTTCCGGCAAGAGGTTTCCGAAACGGTATGGGCGGTTTCCTATTCGATCGATCGCCGTCAACGTTTCTGAGCAGATCGCTCGGCTTAAGTAGCTTGTTATTGTCCTCTCTGGACGGACTAAATCCATTGTCCTTAACGGCCAGTTGATTATCTCCAATTTTACTCAACAATTGAGCGACGAGCATTTTTTGGGAGTTAAAAGCATTAGGATCGGTCGCCTCTCCCGTTGAAGTCAGAGTATTGCTCCTTGGCTTATTTTCCGAACAAATATTGTCGCACGCAACGGTGTCGTAGCTCCTCGGTCTTTCTTCGGAAGAAAAATTCCCACAATCGATATTTTCATATTCGGTTGGACTTTTTTCGGGAACAAAATTTTCATAATCAATAAATTCTGCACTGGACACGGAGGAACAGGAAGTACGCGGCGCGGAGGTAAATACATTTCCTGAAAAGTGAGTCGAAACCTGCTTGTTTTCGGAGGACTGACGATTTTGACCGTTCGCGTTAGAACCAAATGTATTTTTCAATACTTTTACTATTTTAGAGAAGGTCCGGCTCCGCTCAGTTTTAGTCACAGGTAGCGCAACAGCATTTGCAGGAACGCGTTTAGTTCTTTTTAAAGGGCGAGGAGGTTGGTTAGGAATATAAGCCTGGCGCCCTTCCCTGTAACATTGATAAGTTTTAATGTCAGTATAAATATAATAATTATTTAGCAATTCTTAAAGCGTAAGCAGGGTTATATTATAAGTCATGTGTTGTGGAATTAAATTATGCTATTATAATTTTTGTTAGGAACAAGGTAAATATGAATCGGGATTACCTTTCCAAGCATCCGTTTGTTTTACATAATATCTAATCCGTTAATCTAACATCAATTATTACAGCTGGAACTACTCGCAGTATCATAGTCTGACCCAATACTAGATAAGCGTGTATCTGGATTAGTGTATTTGTTTGTTTCCAAAATAGTAACCACTTTGGCTTCACAATCGTTAATTTGACAACAAGCATCCTCGTATCGTTCATCAGCTTTATAATCGAATGTCGCATCCTCGACGTCGTCAATGACATAACAGTCAGAAAAACGAAAAACCAGCCCATTCTCGGAGTAGCTATCAGTGCATACAAGTGCCGGCAAAGAATCACTTATGTGCCCGAAGCGAAGCACACCTTTTTCGATGGAATTGAGGATTTGTTTCGAAGCCCCTTGGAGGAAATAAGAATCCGAGTATCGCCGGCCGATTTTGCGCGTTGGCCAATTGAGTGACGGCGGGTTGAGGTAGTGGGGACTAGGCTCGCATCCATGGTTGCAGATTATCTCCGGCAACGAAGCACTACTCAAATTCCGGGTCTTCCTGATGATTGCCAGATGAATTTTTACAACTGCGGGATTTTCAACGGACCCTGTTAGATATGGTCGCTGCTTGGTTCGCGAACTAGTGCGAGAAAAAATTCCGGCCAGTGGTTCGGGGAGACGAGCCGGGGCGCTGGGAGTTTTTGTGCAGTTTTCTTTTTTAATTCGAATGCTACGGATTATAGCCATTTGCTTGTCATCGCGGTAGTCCTCAGTGAGTAAGTCCAGACTTTTGAACTGTTTCTTTGCACGTTTTAAGTTTATTTTCTTAGTTTGATACATGCTCCAGTCGGTTTGTAGGTCATCGCAGTCGCCGAAAGATTTGACGGAATCACACTCAGAAAGGTAAAATGAATTGATATCAAAACGGTTGCCGAAACTCAAGCTACACGAAGATACTTTTACTCGTGTCTCAGGCAAGGCATCGTCGTTGTGTTTGTCTTTATGAAACATTTTGGATATTTTCGCAAGGAACCACCGAAATTTATCACTTAAGGTTTTGGTGGGTTCGACCGGACTGAGTATTGATGGAGGTTTAGTAACAGAACATTTAGAAGCGTATGTGTGGCGGCTATACATAGTTATTTTGTCAGTAATTGCGGCATCTGTGTTATAGTTGGGCGACGGTAGAATGGGCACATAGTCTTGGTTACTGTCCCTGCAACAGTTTCATTATATCTTAATACTTTCAAATCGTCGGATTTACAACCTTGATATTTTAATGGGATACCTACATTTAATTGAAAATGAGCCAAAAATTACAAGTTCGTTATTTTAAAACTAGTGATTTTTTTATGGATAAGCAGTAATTCAAATTTACAAATACACGTAGGGTTGAGACGACAAAAGGTTTACCGAAATTCATTACGAACATTGTGCCCGGTATATTCTTACACCATCTACGCTAAGGTTTGCCTTCAAAAGACTATGTCTTTTTCAAAACAACTTTGTCGGGGGTCAAAGGCGGGGTCGCCTCGGGTAAGCGTTCTTTTTGTCCGATGTGCAGTGACGCCGATTTTTTTTTTTTACCTGAACGTTTTTCTACTTGTTCTGACAAAGTCAAAGGAGCGGAAGTTTTTAATGAGGGATCCGCGACGTCAGTTTTTATTTCATCCACTCGCGTCGCGGTAATTCTTAGTGGAGATTTATTCTACTATCCTCCGGGCACAACTGAAAGTTGAGCTGAGCTGTACCGGTTCGAATAATGCCGAGTGGTTGTTATTTTGTCAAACAATCCTTCTCTGCGGTTTCGATTCCCAGGAACATTGATGAAATGTTATTGAAATCATCATATAACTGCTCGCATTTGAGGTTGGCGGTTTATTGTGAGCGTAGGCTACCAACAGTAGCGTGATAGCAGTTTTCCTGAAACGTTAGCACTAATTAGTGGAATTTGTTTCCCGTTCGTGTCCGCGTGTGGCAAGGATGACGTCAAAGATGCCAACGGCAGCGGGCTGAGTGTAGACATCGCCACACGAGTGGAAGAGGCTCGGGAGGCTGTTGCGCGACAGACGCTCTCTTAATTACGTCTTCGCTGAAGGGTTGGAGGAGGCGTGTTCAAAGACACGTGTCGTGTCTCGCAAATTAGGACGCACTCCAATTAAAGCGAGGCGTTTAGCGGTTCAAGTTGTCTCTGCGTTCTTTAATAACATTCTCGTATTTTCGGCTTTACATGCGGCACTTTGTCGCTATAATCTGTGCAGTGATACGGATGGCGCGGTTTTGGCATTTTTGAGCGCACGTCTCTTTAGCACGAGCGGAGTAAATCTAAACCCTTTGAACGAAGCGTTCTGTATTCATGAAAGATCTTCGACTTGCATTCAGATGTTTTAAAAGTTATTAAATATTACATTAATATTTTAGTTTATTACTATCGACGAGATTTTTTATTAAGTTTTATTATGTAAGTCAAAATTATAATTATTTCTTTTTGGTTTGTTTATTCAGATTTAACATTCCTCGCATTAATAACACTGGGGGATATTTTAGTTGATTGGTTAAATTCGTATAGACTGAGTTTTATAGAAATATGTACTCAGAACAGTAGAGAGAATAAGAAACGAAACATTTTGCACACAAAGAAGCAACATAAAAATAATGCTGTTAGTTGTTAAATAACATACAAACACATGCGACAGCAACATATGGCAGAATAAATTAATAAAAAAAGCAGAAATGAGAAGTAAAATACTGTAAAATATGATAAAAACAAAAGAAAGAAATACTACAATATAAATAATTTCATTAGAAAAATTAAGAATGGAATATCAGCTATTTTTCAGATCTGCAGTTTTCTGTGGGTAACTTTTATCAGAATTTTCAATGCTAAATTTTAAAATCCTGGGGATTTTTAGATCAAAGCAAAAATAATCCTGCAACTATTCAATTATCAAGTTCATTAAATTGCAATGAATTAACATTAATTATTTGTATTAGTAGATTACAAGTTGCGAGAAAATCAATATGACTTCAAGATTATGTTTAAATCAATATATTGCTTCGTTGACTAAAACTTTCCAAAAATACATATGCTATTAAACATGATATGTGCGAAAACAACTTAGAACTTATCACAACTCGCAACTAAATGAAGGGAATAAGTCTAGGCAAGGCTGTAGATAATCTATCGGAATTATTGCGTACACTTACATCGACATAATTCTCGAGTCCATGTCGGAAGAGGAGCCTAGTCCGTGGAGTGACATGCTCTTGTCGTACGAGGGACTGTTGTCGTCCAGCACAGGGAAGGGAGGGTAGTCGTCCAGGTCACTCTCGAAGCCGTTCGACTGACGATGACCTGCGCAGTGATGCCAATTTACGTAACCCGCTGCTGAGGACATTAACTCCACAAAAACCAATTTGTTACAGGTAACAGATACGGTAACAGATGCATAAAAGCAAACACAATATTAAAAATAATCATGTCTTCATTGGGGCGACCCTCATATTTTTTAATGGCAGTAGCGTTCTAATGCCGGAAGGCAAGGGTGCTAGATTGATTCATAATATCATATTTGGAATTAAGTATAATTCTTGCGCATTATGATATGAACCACCGGCACTCTCGTGTGGAAGAGTGATTTCTAATGTAAAAATCAACCTTTATAAGAAATACATACAAACATCTTATCAAAAACCACCTCAAAGTTACTTTATTGGTAAGTTCACATTTTCCACATCAAAACACCACATTATACTGAAACAGATAGTTCTTACTTATCAAATTGTGATTTTTTTTACATTTATATGAGTGCACAATAGAAACTCAGAAGACACAACTGAACAACGCAGGAACAAACACTGGCGTCGCATTACTCCCAGACGAAAAAGTCAACGCTACTGATAACAACGATAAGAAACTTGCTGTTGAGGAGAACGATGATAGTGTTTATGCATACAAGATTAGGAATTTTCAACTATAAACGAAACAAGTCATATGATTTTCTGCAAAGAAGAATTAGTTAACGATAACTAAGTATGACTCATGATGAAACTATAATATAGTATGAAAGCTTATATTACTTAATTTCTCCATTTATCCTATTATAAAATGCAACGTATGTTTGTCCGTAATGTAAAATTTAAAACCCCTGAGCCTATGCTTACACAACATTTTCTTTTTCGCATTTCCGCAGAAGCGAGAGAATAACGAAATAAAGAAATAATCGTTGTTGCGTACAAGATTGACTGGAAGAAACTGAGCTTTACAATAGATACGCCTTCTGCAGTACATACAACACCCAACTAAATACTAAACCCAACTAAATACTAAACGAGGCAAAGAGTGATGAAACTTGCACGTGCCTTCACATGCAATTGTCATCACGAACACATTCAAAGTATAGCATTAAAATCAATTTCATACAATGAATGCCCTAACGCTCCTCACTTGCGTATTTGCGGACATAAAATTATAAGGTGAGCCATACAATAAAAGCATCAGTCGTTGTGCACTCAGCTTTTGTAAAATTTAAAACCCCTGAGCCTATGCTTACACAACATTTTCTTTTTCGCATTTCCGCAGAAGCGAGAGAATAACGAAATAAAGAAATAATCGTTGTTGCGTACAAGATTGACTGGAAGAAACTGAGCTTTACAATAGATACGCCTTCTGCAGTACATACAACACCCAACTAAATACTAAACCCAACTAAATACTAAACGAGGCAAAGAGTGATGAAACTTGCACGTGCCTTCACATGCAATTGTCATCACGAACACATTCAAAGTATCGCATTAAAATCAATTTCATACAATGAATGCCCTAACGCTCCTCACTTGCGTATTTGCGGACATAAAATTATAAGGTGAGCCATACAATAAAAGCATCAGTCGTTGTGCACTCAGCTTTTAAGCTGATTTGGTCGGTGACGGTTTTTTTTCAGAAGTGATGTATGAGTAAGTCTCGTCACGTACCTTATAGATCAGTGGCAATACATAATACTAAACGCAGTAGGTACTCACTCTCAATAGTATCCCTAATGGTCTTATGCGCAGGCGTAGTATACTGCTTCAAAAGATGATTCACCGTGCGCCCTCTACCATCAGTTATGTTGACTTCCGCGCCGTGGTCTAGCAGGGTTCGAACCACGTTCTCTTTGCCGCAGAGAGCCGCCTCGTGGATTGCCGTGCCGGATTCGGTGCGGATGTTCACGTCGACCCCGGCGGCGAGGAGGACTTCCACCACCTGCCTGCAAGATTGGGGGGGATGTTAAATGCTTGAGTATGTCCGGAAAGTTTGTCAGGCTCAGATAGGAAGGTGTGGAACTAAACTCGCGATGGCTTCACCGAACATATCCGGGCCCATCGGCAGTAGAGGAGGGTGTTAATCGAGGTCGGGACTAGCGAGTGGCCACTCTAACATCTTCTACATCCTCCAGATACTTTAACATCTTCTCTGCTTCCTTCCTGACGAGATTACCATCGTGCGGTACAGCGATATCAACAAGCGTTGCGTGCCTCGCCTCCCGGTCCTCTATCACAATATCAGGTCTGTTCGTGAGAATAGTCCTGTCTGTGATAGATAATGGACTGGTCCCAGTAAAGTGTGACACTAACGAAGGTGTGGAACTAAGCTTGCGATGGCTTCACCGAACATATCCGGGCCCATCGGCAGTAGAGGAGGGTGTTAATCGAGGTCGGGACTAGCGAGTGGCCACTCAAAATTTCCCGCGCATGCTTCACGTTTCGGCTCGCATCAAGCCCTCGTCAGCTAGTCTGCGTTGACTAGGACGCGGGGAACCACCAGTCCCGATCTCGACCTCCCTCTCTCTAGTAGAGAGAGGGAGGTCGAGATCGGGACTGGTATAGGTAGAGAGTCTCTACCTATCCATATTCTGTAGACGTTTCAGTGACGTTTTCGAAGCTCTCTCCATAATGAGCTTAGCGTCGATCTTGGCAGCCCTATATTCTTGAAGAGACTGTAGAGCGACTTCGCTGGTAGTCCTCTTGCTCCGACTTTCACAGCGAAGAGGTTAGTCTTGAATCCGTTTCTCACAATCCGGTCTACTAAGTTGCAGTACTTGTTAAGTTTGATGTTGTGGTCCTTCGGTATGTTACTTTCCCATGGAACAGTACTACATGCTTTGTAGCTTTGAGAATATTTTAGGGAGGATATTTTTAATATTTTAGGTTATCTAAGCCTGCCTAGCGACTTATTTCTGAACCAGGCTGCTTCATGAATGATTTATTAGTTGCTCAATGGCTAACCTGTCTGAATCGTTATAGTGTGTTGAATGTTTTTAAAATCAGCCGTTAGCGTTTTTAATGTGTGTAAGCCTAACGACAAGCTTTGTCTTATCGAAATGCTTTGTCTAACTAAGCCATTTGCTATTGTTTTTAACGGACTTCAAAAAAAGGAGAGGTTGTCAATTCGTTGGAATTTTTTTTGTATGTATGTTCAGCGATAGTTCTTTACCACGTGGACCAATTTTGATTATTATGTTTCATTAAAAAGGGTACATAATAGGGGTGGTCCGGTCCCATATAAATTTGGTTGTTCTGATGATAGGATCCATGAGAAAAACATCAAACTCTTAAAGTATAAGCATGTGCATGACAAATGGACAAATAGATCTATACCACGCCAACGGATTTCGATGATTCTTTTTATCTTGGAAAGGAGATACTTAAGGGGCTGGAGTCGGTTACACGTACGAGTAGGTGTCTAACGATGCCAATGGACATTCCGTATGCACGGGGATTGCGAATACCATGCCGGTCTCACAGGCACGCCCCTTAAGAAAAACCCCAAGCTGTATTTGGGAGGAAATAAATGGGACACCTCAGGGTCATCCACCGCTCGCTCGCACGGCACGATGCTGGATTGAGTCTAGCGTCGCAGTGGTATTTAGCTGAGCCGTCCCACAAGTGAGAGCAATACTTCGAGCATTTTTTTTATGGAAACTGACACGGTTGGCTACATCACCTACAACATTCGTGATGTCAGCCCATAACACCGGGTGAAGTAGGTGCTATGTCATTGATTCCCTTCATTTCATGTCGGCTACACTGAAATGGATGGAAAACACGAACTATTTACATAGCCACGACCGACGACGTTTCATTCAGTGCGGTGTACAGCAAGACCTAATCTGCGTTTTATACAAGTTATACTTGTTGCGGAACCGGAAGTCACTTCGACACCGAGGACCCCGAGGTGTTCGATTAATTTAAGACGAGATAGAAGTTTTTAAAATAGTTTTTTAAATACGATTTTTAAAATAGTTTTTTCTTGTCTTAAGGACAGTCCAATCTACGTTCTTGTAATTTTTTGTTTAGATGAAATATACCTGCAACACCGGAGCTACAAATGTGTATTTCGACCGAAGAAAAATTGAATTTTGTATTTTTTTATGTGATAAAGTTCATTAAAGCTTTATTGAGTCATCATCACTTTATATATTCAAAATAAAAGCCCCAGTTGCACCCCGGGAGTGCCGGCAGAAGTGAAAACTTTTTGTATTTCCGAAAATAATTCTTAGGTGGTTATAAAAAAAAAATAAACACCCTAAAAATTTAAACACCGTAACATTGCTTAAAAAAGAAAACAAATGAAAAAAAAACAAAAAAAAATTTGAGGGATTCGAACCCATGGTCAAAAAATACAAATCCTACACTCTTACCATTGAGCCACGAAATCACATAAACGACCAAACGAATATCGGATTCCCTTGATTCGCTTTCGGCTTTACTTTCGGGGGTCAGATTCTTCAGTATTCATGTTTATGCTGTAAATATTAATGCTCTTGTGAGCGGTAGTATGGGTTATTTATTTGTAAGTTACTATAATATAATACTTATAAGGTACTAACAAAACATTGTGACTTGCGAAGTTTGTTTGTCAGTTCTTCTTCGCATTGAATTTAGAACTGGCGGAATTTTCGACATGTCCAAGCGTAGGTTACCTACCTATGGATGAAATTATACAATAAACAATAAACAATACTGTCACTGAGAGACGAACAGAATTGATCCCGAGCCACTCCTAACTTAACCCTTAATGCAATGAATTAAGGTTACATTTTAAATAATAAAAATAAATCTGACGCTTTTCGAGATCTGACGCTCTGACGCTTTTCGAGATCTGACGCGAGTTTAACATTTTTTACCCAACTAAAAAAGTGCCAAGCGCCGCTAAAGAAGTTTTCACTTCAAAATAAAAAGACAGGAACGTAGATTAAACAGTCCCTATTAATACAAAAAAAGAATTGTATTTGGGGATGCCGAAAGACTATTTTGTATGGAGAAAGTAAACTTCTGTCTCGTCTTAAGCGACGTGCTTTGGAAGCAAGGAGCTTGTGTGAACGCCGTTCTCTTCGCAGTGACCGCACACTTCTGCGCCTTCGATGCGTTGAACACGCCTAGAAAAGCTTTCAGAAGCTTGGATCTTGGGCACGAAATATTGAATAGAATATTTATTTTGACACATTTCCTCAAGGATTAAACGGATATGTGGCATACATAAGAAATGTTCCTTGACTTATAGTTATTATAATGACTTCATAATTTTATTCATACGAATAAATCTCGTTTCCTTTTACAATATTCGCGTTGAAAGTGAATCTGTGACAAGCCATTATAACGGCTCAATCACTCTATGTATAAGATTTGCCGGAGACGCACCGATGAACACAATTTAGATATGCGCACACGGTTCGAGGGACAAATTGAAAATTGTACACTAGAAGCCTATTACGACATTTTGACGCAACATTTTGTACCAAATTGAGGCCCTGTGATGTTAGGAAAATGTACGATTTAATTTTGAGATAATAATAATGTACACATGAAACCAATACTGATAATATCGTATTAATAAGATTTATTGCAAGATTTCAAACATATTCTTCGAATAGTTTAAATAAAGGCATATAATAACCATGTGTGATGGATGAATGATGATTTGATGAATGCAATGGTTTTATGGGTTAACATCACGGGTGTTGTAAGTGATGTAGCTGAGAAAAACAATTACTTATATTGTATTAAGCATTCATTCAAAATTCAGCCTCGGTAGCTCAGTGGTGCGGCCGGTCGACTGTCGGTGGTGACCATAAGCACACCTGGGCCCGGTCAGTAGGTACTTTGGATGGTTGGGGATGAATACTGATCATTTACTGACCAAATCTCTAGAATAATGACCCTTGGTCGGTCTATTTAACATCGAAATGCGAATGTTGTTGCTGTTAGTTAAGTATTTATGTTATAAATATATGGAGAATGTTTGTGAATAAGTAAGAATTTTTTTTTTGTGTTTGGCCTCCACCATCGCCATGGCCAACCTCACTGAAATAATTCATCACTGGGGCACGCGGCCCACAATCCACATGCTTGTTCTAAAGTAATAGTGTATGTCCAAAAAAAAAGGATTAAGAGTAGATTTTATAAGTGTAAAACTGTAGGTCCCTTCCCTTGCCCCTTACTAGGTGGTAGGCTCAAATTGTAGCCGACTGGGTTGGTACCACCGTACTGGATGTAAGATGGCCGCATAGCAGCCTCGGTTGTGTTCTCCTCTAGTCCAGTATAGCCAGCAATCCAGGGAAGTCTCCGGTATGGCACCTACCTTCTCGGAGGTGATATTGGCTGGTTAGAGCATGTGCTTTGGCCCCTCCGACTCATCCACCCATAACGGATTACATAAAAAAAAAAAAAAAGTAATGTAAGTACTGAATAAATCATTTGGAATTGGAAGAGAACAAATTCTTTAAAAAAACTTTATGTTTAGGGACCCACCGAAAAGAAAAAGAGATGTTATGAGATTTTTAAGGGACTCCCACTCCAAAACGGCATTTTTGTCACCTCAATCTACAGAAACCCGACCAATTTTGTGGGAACGTAGCCCCTGATCCTCAAAATACTGACTTTACTGACCATTTTTCGAAAAAACTGACTTTTAGTCTGACCTTAGCCAAAAAAAAAAAATAAAAAAAAAAAAACATACAGACGAATTGAGAACCTCCTCCTTTTTTGGAAGTCGGTTAAAAACTGACTCTTACGTACTTTACTGACCATTTTCAACCCCTGTCATTGTCAGCCATATACTGCGATGCGTTCATCTCTAGCTTCCACACATCTCTCAATCTGCATACATTTTGGCGCTAAACACGAAATCTCCAGTTCAAATGCGAGCTCTGGTTCACGTGAAAAGATGCCGATTATTGCGGTGCGGGTGTCTTGAAATTTGGATCAAAAAGTTGTTCTGTGCTTTTTCCGCCGCGCCGCGCCGTGTCGGCGTCGCGTCGTCGTCGTTCAGACAGCAATTGTAGAGCCCCACTAGCACTCTAGCCCCAGTGCATCTCTTCCCGTGCATGCCGTTAAAAGCGACTAAGGAATAAGGACGAGATACCGTGCTAAAGGGCGACAGGGTAACCACCTCTCACCTTAGCACGGTCTCTCCACCGAGTCTTGTAGCAGGTGGGTCTTCGTGCCTTACTTGCTGCTTGATAGTTATCTTGTCCTAATACTTTGCTAAACGTGGTGGTTGGTGTTGCGTTGTAATTTACAAGAGTACTTGCAGCACAACACCGATTACTCTGCTTACCCCAATTGTCGGAATACAGCGTGCGGTATTTAGGTCGTCAAATAGATTCAATTGCGTTTTAGCCTCCTTGTAGAAGCAGTATGTCTTGTAGAAAGCTTGGAGCTGTTCGAAACGATTCGACCTCATCATTTCACCATAGGTCCACTGGTAACAGACAGGAAATGCATCCCTATACTGTAGAGCTGCCTAAATTGCGCACTAAGCGTTCCAGTATTTCCTTTATCTTCCGCTCTGCGAAATTCTCGAATACACTTCCTCCCGATGTGTTTCACTCAGTGTATGACTTAGGATTTTTCAAGAGAAGCGTAGAAAGGCATCTGACACGCCGGCACGACATTCGCAGCCCCCGTTCTAAACCGAATGCTTTTGGGCGTTGTTGGCTCAACAATCCACGCTGACGGCGGCGGCGCCAAGTGTCTCGCGTATGCAAAAAAAATCTAGATTTTTTTACTAACACCGAACTCACAGTGGTTTACCAGAAACATCAATCATCCGCGCGGTACCACAGATTACTTAATAGTTACTTCGTAACAGATAAATATCTCCAAAGAAAAAGTTCCATACCTACGGCTTTAATAGCCTAATGTTTCACGTCGCTAATCGCTGCGTGCGAAAATGTACCTAAACGATCGAGTGTAAAGTGATTATTACTTTGTAGCTGCGCGCAGTTGCGTGGGCGCGCGTGTAGGTATGCTCCGCGACGCGCGGCGGCTGTCGGGCGGTAGGTAGTTAGCGCGCGCAAGTACATAGAGTGCGTGAGGCCTGTGCGGTACAGAGTAAGGTGGGGGTTGGTGGGTACTCACTCGTGGCCGTTCTTGCTGGCGCGATGGAGCGGAGTGTTGCGGTAGATGCGCCCCCGCGCGGCAGGCGCGCGATACCTCTGCACCAGCTCCGGACGGATGTGCAGCAGGTGTTGCACCGTCTCCAGCCTGTCACACACATTCATATTGTTTTCAGTCAAAATGTACAGCCAGCTTTTGTCTACATTCACATCCTTTCACCTACGTCCTCATTAGTTCAGCTGTTTATCAACATTGTCCCTCTCACTCCCATCGCCCGCACTCAACTCTGCACCCGCTCGCCTGCACGCTACTCTGCAGCCGCTCGCACACCACCTCCAGTCGCTTCTGCTCCTATACCAGGTGAAGCGTGTTCATCACTATCCCGGCAACCACTCGCTTAAGGCCCTGTCAACCCGTATTTACACGTACTCCTCTTTCAAGGCGCCGCTTTCGCTGGTTGGAGTAGGATGCAACACAATCAATCAATCAAAAATTTGGTTTTTATTTTTTTATACCAAAACTACGGATCGCAACAAAAAAGCAAAAAGCTACGGATTTAGATATTATATTCAACAAATAAAATATATTTTTCCCAAAGCCTTGATTTGGTCACGTTGCCTTAAATACGTTTTTATCTAAATTCAGAGGCATGTTCATGATTTTTTATATCGAGCGAAGTTAATCAAATCGTGTTTTCAAAAAGCTATCGATCTGCGCTGATAGATGAAGTATTACATCTATACATGTATTAATAAAATCGTAAACTTACCGTGTCTGTACATTAAATATTTTTGCAAGACAATAACTGGGGGACGGAAGGAATAAGTAATAGAACGTAAAAATATAGTTTTTGAAATTTTTTTCTGTTTGTCGGTTTGTTGGTTTGTTGGTTTATTTGTTCGTTTGTGCGCGCATCACGCAAAAACCACTCATTGGATTAAAAATCTAATTACTACAAAAAATGAAGCTTTATTCTGAGTAACATTTAGAGTTTATTTCATCAAAATCAACCCACAGAATCAAAACATATTAATTTTTTAAGTTAAGTTAGAAAATATCTTATAGCACACCACGCCGCGCCACCGCGCGCAGCGCCGCCGCGCGGCGGCGCGGCGTCTCACGCGGATGTTTTGTTTAGTGTCTTGGAAAAGAAACACGGCTGCTGTAGACTGGTGAGGTGAGAGTGAAAAATTTCCTGTGTGCAGTTTTTATCTGTTTTTATAATTTATATTATTTAATAAAAAAACACATATTTTTATGATATTTCGACAAATTTGTCGTCTTCAGATAAAATTGTTTATATAATCTATTAAGTAAAATACTGAATGACAGATGGCGTTGTTATCTGGTAATTACATTTATTAGTTCTTTTGTCCTTTCATTTCATTTTTAGGGTTCCGTATCCAGTACGGGACCCTATTACTAAGCCTACGCCGTCTGACTGTCTGTCCGTCCGTCCGTCTGTCTGTCGGAGGGCTGTATCTCTTGAACCGTAATAGGTATAGCCCGTTGAAATTTTCACAGAATATATGTTATTATGGCCGATATAACAACAAATAATAAAAATAAGAAAAAGTAAAAAATTCACGCGGGTTCCCATAGAAGAAACCAAAAAGTGTATGCGCGCGCGCCATCTACCGAATAGATTATGAAGAATTTGAACTAATCATGGCATTTAACTAATATGAAGCATTTCATAACACGCCATCTAGATGGCGTGAGTGGCGCCAGCCATGACATGGCGATACGGAACCCTCGTTAGGTCAGTGGTGCGGTCGGTTGATAAGCAACCCTGAGCGCGGTCAGTACTTGGATGGGTGACCGCTCCACCGTTGGAGGCTGACCGTGGTTCGGATTCCACGTTAAACTGTAGGTCCCTTCCCTTCTTACCTAGATGGTAGAGTTTATCCCGCCCGGGTTGGTACCACCGCACTGAATGAAACGTCGGTCGAAACAGCTATGTAAATAGTTCGTCTTTTCTGTCCAGTTCAGAGTAGCTGACATGAAATGAAGGGAAGCACTGACATGGCACCTAGCTCACCCGGTGTTATGGGCTGACATCACGGATGTTGTAGCTGTACCTGCCCAATTAAAAAACACCAAAACAATTGAATCATACTAACGAACGGACAGACAGAGTCACGTTGCGTTTTATAACAGGCTGATAAAGATCAAGTCCACGCGGACGTAGTCGCGGGCACAGCTAGTACTCGTATGTATAATAAAACTGAATCTGTCAGGTGAGTAATATTGGTGGTAAACTTCTTGAAATTCGAGTCAGTCACGGTACCAAAGCCAGTTCGTTCCCCTCTTCTACGAGACATCTGGGTATTCCGCGCAGCGCCCAAACTCGGGGCCTAGCCTCCTCCAGACCAAGCTAATTAGAAAATAAAACTACAACACAAGTACCACATCTTTTAATTGTATCTACCACCCACTTAAAAGTAGCGTAGCGTTACACTTATATGAGCGTTACAACGAATGGACTCGTGAAGTTCCGTCTGTATCTATAAATATGAAAAAGACAAGGTCCGGATACAGATAGATCGCGGCGCGTATCTTGAACATCCAAAGCCGACAAACAGCCGTAAATTAACATCGGTCGAACTACTTCCGTTATAAGCATAGTTAGTCCCAAGTCTGGCTGGCCGTCAGTTTACCAAGTCCCAAGGCAAAAGTTAGGCAGCTCCTTGAAAACTAACAAGTTGATAACATAATTACTGTAAACTCATATGGGAAATTTCTGGAAGGTGTCCAAGTTACGACGTGGCCCGGAGCTCGACACAAATTGCGCTTAAAAGTTTTTAAACTACCCGCGCGCTGAACATGTCCCGAATACTTGGGGCGCTCGCCACCTCACTTGTTGAGGTTGCTAAGTAGAGTTCAGAATGTTTTATTTAGGTGGTTGATACATTTGGTAACAATCCGAGTGCACAGGAACAGAGAACTAAACTATACTCTGTGTGTGAACGTTCAATCAGGGATAAAAAAGAATCGGCACTGCGTTCTTGGTTCGAGATCACTTTCGGATCTTACGGCTATTAAAAATAATAATTATACATAGAAAAGAACAAGAACATTTAAATAAGGAAAGCAATAAGGTTAATATGCAGTATTCAGTTTGAAAGGTCTAAGTGTAAACAAAATCTTTCAACATTTAAAAACTTTTTGGTGCATAAACCATTTTGTATTTTCATCCAATTTCACAGCACTAGGGCTCTTTAAGCTTTTTGATGACATAATATGCTTTAGTTAGATATTTCTGAAATGTATTTATTTATTGTAGACAACATACACTCATTCACAATAATTATTTGTAGGTATAGTAATTTTTTTTACATAATATGGCCAATTACATGTTTGCCTGTTTTTTTATAGACAGCTGGCACGGGTGTCTGTCCAATACTTCAACGGAAGATCAGACACAACCAATAACACCACTCCAAGCGAAACCACGCTCAGAGAGGCGCCATGCCGCCTATGAGGCGGACAAAAAGATAGTCGTCTAATTTATTGACACGCCTTTTGAAGAACCCCAGGTTAGGTGGTAAGAACACACTCGTTTACGTAGCTTTTGTGGTATTGCTCATAAATTGGGCATAAACTTTGAGGTGTCTAAAGGTGTGTTGTGTGGTGCGGTGTAAAATGAACCTAAAACAAAAATTCAAAGTGGATCGAAAGAGGTGTTCCTCACCTGCCGTACTGTGCCGCAAGGTCTAGAGGTCTCTCGCCCTGAGCATTCTTCAGGAGAGGGTCCGCTCCGCGCGCCAGGAGTTGAGACACCACGTCCATGTGCCCGAACTGGGCCGCCCAGTGTAGCGCCGTCTCTTTGGTCTTCGTCTGAGAGAAAACGATTACTTTAATTATTCATATTTCTGATGTGTAACATCTTAGCTCTCGGTATGGGCAGTAATTTTGTGAATGAAGCGGAAATTCGTTAAGGAAGTAAATTTTGTGAGTGAACTATACTATGATTCTTCGCTGCGGCCAACAGTTGGCGCATGTCGGCATGTATATTATGTCAGTAAATAAAATATAAAAACTCAGAGCTGCGCGGGTATTTACTTAGCGGTCCTCCGACTCCTTTAAGTAAACGGAAATTATTTTTGACTTTTTAAGGGTCGGGGGTTTTTTAAATTTGTAATTAAACTTTTTAAAATCTAGGTATTTAAGTAACCTGATTGACCTCATCACCTGCTAGAAGCTAGACTCATCGGGCCCATTACACCATGTCCCTGCGTGAACCAGGTGCCATGCCGGGTTATAGAAAAATAAACCTAACGAAACTCACCGCCAGGTCGATATTGACCGGGTTGACATTCTGCGCGAGGAGACTCCGCACGATCTCCGGATGGCCCGCCCACGCCGCCAGGTGAAGCGGCGAGGCACCAGTCTGGTCCACCAGCGACGGCGACGCGTCTGCCGCTAGGAGCAACCGGACGATCTCTCTGCGAAATATGACAATCACATTAAAATCACAATCATCGTCATCATCAACAGTATCAGTATAACGTCTTAAAAATGATCGAACAATTAACTTATAAGGGCTCGTACCCCATACTACGTGACCGATTTAGGGGGGAGGGGAGGGGGGTTCGAAAAATACCACGGTCACATTGGGGTTTAGTGCCAAGTCACGTAGTTACAGTTATATTTTACAATATATTTAATTGTTTATAAAAAAAAGTAATTTTAAAGTTCAATATAGTTCAATAAAGTACAAAATTCCCATATCTTGTCCAAAGTTGTTGGAAAGTGTATTGTTATTTTAAATAAATGAATAAAACCATAAATACCCACCTGTACATGTGAGCATAGTTTACATTTCCTGCCGATTTACTACCTTGTACCGTTTATTTACACCACACTAAGATCTCAAATATTGATTAAATAGGCTAAAATTGCCATTTCTATATAAAGAAATAGCTATTTTTTATTATTTAAAATACTACGTGAAAATGGGGGAGGGGGGGGGGGGGGGGTCTGAGCACTCACCACGGTAGGTCACAAGGGTCAGGAAAAAATCGGTCACGTTGTATGGGTCCGAGCATAATTTTAATAAGATACAAAATATTTTCTTTATCCAGAAAATTACGAGTTACGAAAAGAACAAAAGATCAAAACTCATTACAATCATCCGTGCTTGCATCCGTGCATGCTATCATTAACTGCCTCAAGAAGTTCAGCGCCTATTAAGAATCTTCAAGCAAGAGGTTTGAAAGACGATCGTCTTATTGCTCACAAGACGTCTCCGGCAGGAATCAGATACATTTTAACGGTACGTATTTACCTATTGCATATTGTAATAAACAATGTATTGTACTTTTAGTATAACAGTATTACATGTAACAGTTAAAAAAATATCTATATTAATATATGATTTTAATACTAATTTGCAAACTCACTTGTGGCCATTTAGGGCAGCGTGGTGTAGTGGCGTATAGCCGCTACTGTCTTGGATGTTGGCACCGGGACCTCGTCTTAAACTGCAACAAACAATAATAATTATTTGCTAAACTATTAAAACAAATTATTAAGCACAACCTTATGTTTATTTTTATAAAAAATTCAAGCTAAAGTGCATATTTTCATTTATCGGTTTAATTAATTAATTAATAAAATTTTAATACAGATTTAAATTTAATAGAGTAACTAGGTACTGTCACACACAAGCATGATCAATGAAACTTCAGGACGTAATTTAGTAAGACTGAGGAAGGAATGCTTCGGTGGTTCGGTCATGTTGGAAGAATAGATGATAGGATACTAACGAAATAGATTTTATGGAGCGCATGTGCGTGGAAGAGTCAGAAGGGTCGCGTCGCCCTAACTAGACTATTGATATTATAACGCTATTCAAATATCAATGCGTTGATAGATCGGGCATGACTGTGTTCAAGCAGTCGGGTAAAAATGGGTCCAGGCGTGAAGTATCCAACGAGCACCGTGGGTAACCGACGAGCACGATGAAAGTCGAAGCGGCGGTAAAGTTGTCTCTGCTCTGCCTACCCCACTGAGAAACATGTGTGACGTAATACCTATAGTTTGTATGTATGTGATTTTTTTTTAAATTATATAGTAAGTTTTGCTTATAATATTTTTTTATTCTCAAAGATATACATACCTACATTACAGTTAGATAGTACCGTAGATTGAATAAATAAACAACGTAACATACAACGAAACAAGAATTTTGTAAAATGTCAAAAAAAATATTAGATGTTTCTCTGGTCGTTCTCTGGACACTTTTTTTTTTTTTTTTTTTGTTGTTAGCGCGACATTTGGCGCCGAGCCACCCATAAGGTGTCTAGCGACGCCCATTATTTAAATTTTCTCCGTAAATGCATGTGGCCGAATAAAAAAAAATCGCAGTCGGTAGGACTCGAACCTACGCTCCCAGAGGGAATATGATTTCTAGTCAGACGCCTTAACCGCTCGGCCACGACTGCTCGCTAGCTTCCGCGTGAAAATGGCCTCCTCTTTCCATCATCTCCCAAATTTACGTAATCAAGCTGTAAGCGCTATAAACTCACGAAAATACTCGTCGTACATACTATACGCTTGTAGCACGTTCGTAGACAACTAAAGTGTAAAATTAGAATTAAAATGGCTACACTAAATGTATGTAAATCGACCAAATCCAATCAAAATTCATTCATGAAACGCAGTAGACATGTACATATTATTATGTTTATGCCTTGTTTATGTTATGCCTTGTGCAGGCTATGAATTTATTTATTTAATGTTAATGTTATGTCATTTAAGCGATTTAAATTTAATGCCATTTTGTTCAGAATTTTTTTTATCTATTTTTGTATAAGGGCTCAAGATGTCTTGAAAAATGGCTAAAATAACAAAATAATTTCAGGGAACTAATTGAACATAATATGGTGAGTTTGGCGTGAAAATTATTTGTGAAAAACGACTCAATTGAAAACATTTCATATGTTATTTATTTATTATCACTTTCATTATATGGATATGGAAACTGAAATTATTATTTTATCGAAGATTTCACGACCTCCGGTTATATCTACTCGGTTAACTATATCTGTTAATTACAGTAATAAGTAATATATAAGTCGATGGTTATTATATTAAATGAAGAATTTATATTAAAACTAAACTATCTTAAAAAAATATTATAATAAAAAAAAGTTTTAAAAAACATAAAACCGACTTCCTAAAAAAAGGAAAACTAAAAAACTATTCAAAATAAAAATATAAAAACCGCCTTCAAAAATATATGAAATAAAAACTTAAAAAAAAAAAAACGAACCCTAGAGTTGAAGGCGGTGCTAAAAAGGCTACACAAATCACAAAGGATATTATCATCCACTCATGTTTTCTTTCATGCATCATTTTTGCTTGCTTTAGCACCGCCTTCAACTCTAGGGTTCGTTTTTTTTTTTTTAAGTTTTTATTTCATATATTTTTGAAGGCGGTTTTTATATTTTTATTTTGAATAGTTTTTTAGTTTTCCTTTTTTTAGGAAGTCGGTTTTATGTTTTTTAAAACTTTTTTTTTATTTCACAGTTTTTTTTAGTAATTTTTTGCTATTAATGTACTCGGCGGAATCGCTCGGCCTTCGGCCTCGCGATTCCGCCTCGCTTTCCAATCCGATCTTGACCCAATTAAAATAGGACCACGTCAGCTTCGATAGCTCAGTGGTGCAGACAGTCAACTGTCGCTATTGAATTTTAAGCAACGCTGGGTGCGGTCAGTACTTAGATGGGTGACCGCTGACCGTTGGAGGCTGACCAAGGTTCGGATTCCTCGTAAAACTGTAAGTCCCTTCCCTCGTAATTTTACTTGGTGGTAGGGTTTAACCTTCCCGGGTTGGTACCACCGCACTGAATTAAACGTCGGTCGAAACGGCTATGTAAATAGTTTGTGTTTTCCGACCAGTTCAGTGTAGTCAGCACGATCAAAGGGGGAAGCACTGACATGGCACTGGTGTTATGGGCTGACATCACGGACGTTGTAGGTGATGTTGCAGAACTTAGTAGAATGGACAGACATAAACGTGTTACGGAACCCTACTTAACAGTTGCACTCCGGGAGTGCCGGCAGATCCCGTGCCACTCTAACTTAACCCTTAACGCAATGACTTAAGGTTTCATTTTAAAAATGACGCTGACGCGATGTCGCGAGTTATACATTTTTACCCACCTAAAAAAGTGCCAAGAGCCGCTAAAGAAGTTTTCACTTCAAAAACCTCAGGGTTATCCCCTTTCAAATAAAAAAAAAAAGAATTTTCAAAATCGGCCCACAATTGACGGAGTAATCGCGTAACAAACATCCAAAAAAAGAAAACATACCGTCGAATTGAGAATCTTTTAGGTCTAAAGTAAATTTCTCGTGAAGACAAATGCAACGAGCCCAAACACGATGGGTTTATCATGTGTAGTTTAGGAGTTCCTATGGCCACCTTCTGTCTCCATCATCAAACCAGCTCGATGGTACTCGGTACAGTAGGTACTGGCCAGGTACCATAATAAATTAAACGCCGGTCGGAAAAGATAAAAAAATTTCAAATTTAGAATATTCATGAAACAAGGGTCCGAATATGTATCACTAGTATATCGATTCATGTATTTCAACAGGACAGAGAAAATTTCAAAATATTAGGTATTTAATACTTTTTAGTTTTTTTTTTTTTGTTTTTTGGAAATCGGTTTAATATTTTTTAAAACAGTTTTTATTTCATTCTTTTTAGTAATATTACATAAAAAAGAATAATCGAAATCGAATAATCGAAATCGATTGAAGTGGTACAGAATTATTCGCCATATGTGTCAGACTGCAAATTGCTGAATAAGTCCACATCACAAATGTTTTGCTGAAGGTAACCACACACCATACTAATTTATCAAACTGAAAATTGCCGAAAACGACCACATCACAAGTTTTGCTGAAGGTAACCACACACCATAGTATTATGCTGATTTTTCGAAAACCACTGAACCAATTTCGATAAAATTGAAATGGGACCACCTCGGAAGTATGACCTAACTAACAAAAAAAGAATTTTCTAAATCGGCCCTCAATTGACGGAGAAATCGTGTTACAAACATACAAAAAAATAAAAATAAAAAAAAAAATAAAAAAAAAAAACATACAGACGAATTGAGAACCTCCTCCTTTTTTGGAAGTCGGTTAAAAACAAACTAAAAGGAGGGTTATTTAACATTTCTCCCAATTGACAGGAGTTAATGGCGCGCTGCTACATTTAGCGTTAGGTGGTGAAGTCGGTCCATAATCTATGTACATATTCCATAAATAATTTCATTGAAAATTTTGCAAAAGAAAATTTTTCGCGACCCTTCCAGGATTCGAACCTGGAATCTTCTGATCCGTAGTCAGACGCGTTATCCATTGCGCCACAGGGCCAGGCGGTCAATTTCGCAATAATTAGCATTGCAATGCGCTGTAAAGGTAAACCTCCTTTAGCGGTGGATCGCGGCGGGTCCGGGCGGGGCGGGTAGCATCGGCGCGCTAGCATGGATAGAATAGAATCATCGATATCTTTTGTACCGTGTGGTGTCGGTACTTAAAAAGAATAGCCCCACTGCATCTCTCCCCGTCGCATGTCGTAAAAGTCGACTAAGGGATCGTCAGCCTCGGCAGCTCAGTGGTGCGGTCAGTTATTGGATGGGTGACCGCCCGACCGTTGGAGGCTGACCGTGGTTCGGATTCCACGTTAAACTGTAGGTCCCTTCCCTTCTTACCTTACTGGGTGGTAGGGTTTATCCCGGCCGGGTTGGTACCACCGCACTGAGCGAAACGTCGGTCGAAACGGCTATGTAAATAGTTCGTGTTTTCCGTCCAGTTTAGTGTAGCCGGCACGACCGAAGGGAAGCACTGACATAGCACCTAGATCACCCGGTGTTATGTGCTGACATCACGGATGTTGTAGGTGATGTAGCCAACCGTGTCAGTTTCCATAAAAAAAAAAATCTTAGAATAGAATAGAAAATGTTTATTTCTTTAGTTATGTGTTACATTAATCTCTACTTCATCGGTGAATGAAGTGAGTGAGTCAGCTAATCTAATGTCTATCGTAGAGCTAAGATGTTTGTGTGTGTTTGCCTGGTTGTGTTTTCTTCTTTTCCTTTGGTTCCTTTGTTTGGTCTAAGTTTATATAAATCTTAGAGTTGTGTTCAGTGTTTCATTATTAGCTTACTTAGCGTAAGGGAAGTGAATATCGGGAAGAGGAAGGAGGGATCTTATTTCTAGTGACGCTTAGCGTCTTATAGTCTGTGAGGACGCGGCGGTGCTTCCCGCACTTGGGGGCGCGCGCGACGGATTGTCTGGGCGGTTTTTTCATACCAGATGAAACCTAACCTAGTGCTCAGACGACACACACGTGCGATCGATCTGCACAATGGACAGATCCGATGAAGAAATGCAATTCTTTCAAATTATTCTTTTAAGAAACGAAGAGAGGATACGCCGTGGGTGCATAATAGGTATATTCAAGAAGGTAAATTTTTCAAATCGGAAATTGTTCAAATCGGTCGAGCGAGGCATTTTCGAGTTTTTCCAGACTAATGGTACGTTGACACGATGCGAGGTTTCACGCACGAGAAGCATGCCGCCTTCTCGAACGAGAAAACTCGCATTCGTGAAGCGTTCGTGGAACTGTTTACACTATTCCACATCTCGTTCGAGCTCGTCTGTGTTTCTCTATTTGTCAGTTGCAAAAATGGAGTCTGTAAACGGATTTTAGCGTTTATAGCACGACGTTTGATAAGAAACAAAATAAAGAAGAAAAAACAGAAAAGATCTTTTTTTTTATAGAAACTGACACGGTTGGCTACATCACCTACAACATCCGTGATGTCAGCTCATAACACATTGGTGAACTAGGTGCCATGTCAGTGCTTCCCTTCGGTCGTGTCGGCTACACTGAACTGGACGGAAAATACAAACTATTTACATAGGTAGCCGTTTCGACGGACCTTTCATTCAGTGCGGTGGTACCAACCCGGGCGGGTTAAACCCTACCACCTAGTAATATAAGAAGGGAGTCATCTGAGATCTATGTGGTTAAGGAAATGGATAAGTATATAAAGATAACTTAGTCATTTGCTCATCAATCCACTTTGTCATGGTGCCGTAAACAACCAAAAACCACTAAGAAAACTTTGTGCATGTTTATTAGTTGGCGTTCGAGAGGAGCGTCTCGCACGAAGTTTGTTGGTGCAAAAAAGTTTTCTTAGTGGTTTTTGGTTGTTTACGGCATCATGACAAAGTGGACTGATGTGCAAATGATTAAGTTATCTTTATATACTTATCCATTTCCTTATCCACATAGATCTCAAGACTAGGTGGTAGGGTTTAACCCGCCCGGGTTGGTACGACCGCACTGAATGAAAGGTCGGTCGAAACGGCTACCTATGTAAATAGTTTGTATTTTCCTTCCAGTTCAATGTAGCCGACACGACCGAAGGGAAGCACTGACATGGCACCTAGTTCACCAATGTATTATGGGTTGACATCACGTATGTTGGAGGTGATGTAGCCAACCGTGTCAGTTTCTATAAAAAAAAGATCTTTTCTGTTTTTTCTTCTTTATTTTGTTTCTTATCAAACGTCGTGCTATAATAAACGCTAAAATTGTACCAATACACGCCACACCTTCGTCTACAGCCTCCATTTTTGCAACTGACAAAATAGAGAAACACAGACGAGCTCGAACGAGATGTGGAATAGTGTAAACAGTTCCACGAACGCTTCACGAATGCGAGTTTTCTCGTTCGAGAAGGCGGCATGCTTCTCGTGCGTGAAACCTCGCATCGTGTCAACGTACCATAACGCACAGCAATTGATTTTTAACCCCCGACGAAAAAACAGGGGTGTTATAAGTTTAACGTGTGTGCGTGTATGGGTGTATGTGTGTATCTGTCTGTGGCATTGTTGCTCCCAAACGGATGGACCGATTTGGATGCCGTTTTTTTTATTAGAAAGCTGGTTTAATCCAACGAATTAAAAAGTAAAGAAAGTAGAATGTCGTTGGTTTAATAGGGATGGTGGTTAGCTATGTTTTTAATCAAGTAATTAATAATTAAAAAAAATATTAAGTATCTTAAAAAGTGGACCGATTTGCATGCGGTTTTTTCTTAAAGCTTGAAATAAAAGTTAAATATCAAATTTAAAAAACCCCCGACCCTTAAAAAGTAAAATAAGTAAACGGAAATTATTTTTTACTTTTTCGTTAAAAAGTAAAAAATAATTTGCGTTTACGGGGTTTTTTTTAAATTTGTCATTTAACTTTTTTTTTATATTTATAGATTTCATAATTTTTTTCCCGACCTACAGAAACATCCGTATCTGAAAGTCGTATAATTATTGTTGCACCAACTATATCAGTAAATAAAGTTCTTTATTCATACTGTTCTTACAACTAGGTATCTCTAAAGCAAACAAGTAACAAAACAAACTTCAGAAAATCAAAATAATTCAACAAAAAGTACGAGAAGAATCAAACTCACTTAAAGTAATAGGATAGGATTTATAATTTAGTCTTTGTGGCACACCATTTATTCACCTGCGGCTGCGCGACGACGATTGCACGCTTTTGTTGTACAACGTATTCGTGACGCAACATGCAGTTCTTCCAAATTAGGAGCAGCGAACGAAGTGAACCCACCTAGCGGGTTTTTCTTCCATACTGTAAATGTGTCATTATTTCTGAGAAGGCAGGCTTTTGTGGACCCAAACCACACGTCATCGATGTTCCTGATCTTAGATAGATATAGGTACTTTATTGTTTCAAACATTTTACAAAAACAAACACGATGTATAATTTACATGAGGTGCAAACGCGGACTTATCCCTTACATAGGTTATTTCCAGTCAAACTTTGAATGTTGAGAAATATAAGTACCTACTTAGTACGAGTAGTATCAAAATACTTGAGTGTGGGAATGTAAAATATAATAAATATAATTAAATATGAGATCTAGGCATCTAGTAGGTAATATAATTAAATATGAGGCTCTAAATGCAGAAGGTGTACGTACATCAACGCTTTTTTTACATTTTTTACATACACAATCAAATACGTAATATACTCTATAGAGCAGGGGTCACCAAATGGCGGACCGCGGTCCGGATCCGGACCGCCGCCGACCCATTTTTTGCGGACCCAGAAGAGTTTAAGAATATAAAAAAAAAATCTGGAAAAAATCCGTATATAATATATACGGATTTTTTCCAGATTTTTTTCAGCGTTGCCATATTATGGCAACGCTGGCGACCGCGCGACTGATCGATCACTCACATATGTCGTGCGTGAGCAACGATTTAATGGCAATAGCTTGCCATTTTTCGCATTAATATTAGGTATTTAGTTACGATTTTTTTTTATTAATGTTATTTTTTAATTAGAAGTATCCCTAATAAAAAATATTTTCGTATTTCTTTTCGTTTTATATACTTTACATTTTAAATCTTGGTTGCTGGTCATCATCTACCAAACGGACCGGGACAGATATATATTTTTTTAAACGGACCCCCAATGAAACTATTTGGTGATCCCTGCTATAGAGTTTTAGATAATCTCGCTGCCATAGTACTTACCTAACTATGATTTCTAGCTAGCTAGTCCATTATGCATTATCCGGTCTGCACGAAGACTTAGCTTTGCCTGATTATAAACACGCTTTACGTCAATAACGGCTTCGGAAAACGCATACAACTCTTACTTATTATAACTGAAAACTGCTAGTCTAAGGATCAAGGATTTATGAGGATAAACTTAGGATCTAATCTAATCGTCGTCGCTGAACTGGCCAAGCGCGTTAATTTGGGTACCAAAATAAAATTAGCAGAAGACTCTAACGCCCTATTTTTATAATTAATTAAAAATATTTTTTGTACCTAAATATATTAAATAGTTTTTTGCGATGTAAGACAATGAAATGCGAAGGTCGTCAGGTGTGAACGACCAGACGGTGTAGGTTTATTGCATTTGGCCTGCACTCGCGTAGAGGGGAACCACTGCTTCCAAGGCCTCGGGGGAATTCTTAGTAAAAGTTCAACGAGCCGGCCTAAGTTCATGGACTCATCAAGAGAGCTGAATATAATAATATAGAGCTGAATCGGTTTATTTTAATTTAGCTCTGTTGATTGCTTCGTGTCACGTCTGGCGTCTAGTGGTCTAATGATGATTGAGATTGTGTAAATGAAGAACGCTGGAACGATGAGGCATCAATATAAAGAAATTTAAAGAAATTGACATATTTATGGGCACATTAGTGTACTTTGAGCCAGAACGTGTATTAATTTCTCGCATTTTTATGTTTCCTATTTAACATATTCGCTTATTTTAAATTAGAGAAGAATTTGTGGTAAAGAGGCACAACTAAAATCAATACCTATCATTAAAGCATGCTTATGGAACGAGTGAATTCCTGTAGAGTGAAATATTGCAGCGTGTTTGCGAAAGATTTATTATAAGTACTTACCTATTTATTTTTTATTTGTTTTTTTTTTTTCAAATATACATCTGACCCATTAGGGGACCATTTCCCGTCAGAAAACTGGCTACGAAACCAAAGCCTTAAAAAATCATCAACAACAAAAATGTATATTTATTATCTCTAGCTAGCGTATCATCCATTAGCCAGACTGCAAATGTGAAATCGGAAATGATGTTAGCCTTGGATAAGACTACGAGTAAATGTACACGAAGGTTATGCAGTTGCGTATATAGATATAAGCATACATCGGAATCCGCGGGGCACGAATGATTCAAGGTTGTTTAGTGATGGGACAATGTATCCACAAATATCGAAAATCGATCGTTATTTTAGAATAATATGAAATAATGTCGATTATTAAAACTAAGAGTATTTCTATAGAAAATAAGATATAATAAACAAATGTTGTATTTACTTTGTAGGTACAATACAAATCTGTTCAAACCACAATATTAGTTTTATTAGTATGGAATAGAAAGAATTTGATTTTTTTTACCAACTTACACGTGTTACATCATAATGATATTGAAGACTTTTTTGTTACTGTTATGAAACTGAATCGATTATGCTATAAAAATCAACCACCTATTTTTTTATTTAAACACATAAAAAAATATTTTACATAAAAAAAAGGCCAAGGTCCAAAAAAATAGGTCTTACAAAATGAGTTCATAGTAAGCTAAGGGGGGGTTCTGTATCGGAAATAGATCACTTTTGAAGAACAAAGATTTTTTTTTTCACAAAAATTTTTGTTTAAGGCCGTGACAAACGCCAACGACCTTGAGCATTCGGGAATTCTACATAATGTACCATGCGACTGCTAATTTCGCTTCGCACGTTCAAGTCACATTTAGCGTAGTTTGTCGCTATCAGCCTAAAGAGTTGATGGTTCGGGGTTCGAATCCCACTTTCGTATGTTTTTTTTTTTGCTTTTTTATTATTTTAATTATTAAAATGATTGTGGCTTATGTAACTGATGCGTGATTCTAATTTTTTTTTTTTTTATTATTTTACCTAAATAACATTTTATTGTAATTTCTTCCAAATTATTTTAGTTCATGTACTTACCACTTTTTATAAACCTCTAAATAGACTATCGATGAAAACTAAAATAAAAATAGGTAGGTAGGTAATAGGTAGATAGGCATTTAGGTATGTATGGCAAATATCATAGCAACATAGGTACCGGCCGGCGCGCGCGGCGCGCGCGGCGGCAGCATGGCACGGTGCGGTGGGGTGCGGTGCGGTGCGGTAACTCAGTAGCAGCGTGCCACTCACGCATGCAAGCAAGCAATAACAAGCCGCTCCTCCGCGCCGCGCCGCCGCTCCTCCGCGCCGCGCCGCGCCGCCGCGTCGTCACCGCTCCGCGCCACCACAGTGCCGCCGCCGCCGCCGCCCCCGCTCCGCAGCGCGCCGCTGTTGCTAGGCTACTTTTATTTAGGCACGGTTCTATAGTCCTTGCATCTCAAGCGCAGACAGCGTTATACCACACCCGTGACACTAGTCACATTTTCTATGAAGCGGCCGAAAATGTGTACCTACTGCTCACGTACGCGGGCGCCTTTGCGTGTATTGGTGCGACCTCGATAACTTGGGTACAGGGTTGGCACTCTTTATGAGAAGTTTGTAGTGGACAATATTATAATTTATATTTGATGTAATTTAAAAGGAAACATTTTTAATTATGACTATGTATATGTACCTCTTAACATTATTGGAGGGCAAGAAAAAAAGAAAAACATCAACTTATATGCACATGTTTTATTTTTACTCGCTAACTAAACGACAATTTTGCAGTGAAAGTTTCACTAAATTTTGGAAACTTTGCAATAGGTATTCCATTTTTATTATTTTTAAGCCGAATCGTATGTGAAGCTAAAGTGAAATTTTCAATGTATACTTGCCGCCATTTTGAACTTTTTAGTTACTGGACCGATTGCTTTCAAAATTGATATCTGGGTGTCTGTGTAGGCTCTGAATACGAATCTGTAATCAAAATTTAAAAAAAGTGGCCGCCATTTTGAACTTTTTAGTTACTGGACCGATTGCTTTCAAAATTGATATCTGGGTGTCTGTGTAGGCTCTGAATACGAATCTGTAATCAAAATAAAAAAAAGTGGCCGCCATTTTGAACTTTTCAGTTACTGGACCGATTGCTTTCAAAATTGATATCTGGGTGTCTGTGTAGGCTCTGAATACGAATCTGTAATCAAAATAAAAAAAAAGTGGCCGCCATTTTGAACTTTTCAGTTACTGGACCGATTGCTTTCAAAATTGATATCTGGGTGGCTGTGTAGGCTCTGAATACGAATCTGTAATCAAAATAAAAAAAAGTGGCCGCCATTTTGAACTTTTTAGTTACTGGACCGATTGCTTTCAAAATTGATATCTGGGTGTCTGTGTAGGCTCTGAATACGAATCTGTAATCAAAATAAAAAAAGTGGCCGCCATTTTAAACTTTTCAGTTACTGGACCGATTGCTTTCAAAATCGATATCTGGGTGTCTGTGTGGGCTCGGAATACGAATCTGTAGTCAAAATTAAAAAAAAGTGGCCGCCATTTTGAACTTTTTAGTTACTGGACCGATTGATTTCAAAATTGATATCTGGGTGTCTGTGTAGGCTCTGAATACGAATCTGTAGTCAAAATTTAAAAAAAAGTGGCCGCCATTTTGAACTTTTCAGTTACTGGACCAATTGCTTTCAAAATCGATGTCTGGGTGTCTGTGTGTGCTCTGAATACGGATCTGTAGTCAAAATTAAGTGGCCGCCATTTTAAACTTTTTAGTTACTGGACCGATTGATTTCAAAATTGATATCTGGGTGTCTGTGTAGGCTCTGAATACGAATCTGTAGTCAAAATTTAAAAAAAGTGGCCGCCATTTTGAACTTTTCAGTTACTGGACCAATTGCTTTCAAAATCGATGTCTGGGTGTCTGTGTGTGCTCTGAATACGAATCTGTAGTCAAAATTAAGTGGCCGCCATTTTAAACTTTTTAGTTACTGGACCGATTGCTTTCAAAAAAGATATCTGCGTGTCTGTGTGGGCTCTAAATATGAATCTGTAGTCAAAACTAAAAAGTGCAAGATGGCGGCAACTATTTTTAAATTTTGAAAACGGATTCGTATTCAGAGCCCATACAGATACCCAGATATCAATTTTGAAAGCAATCAGTCCAGTAACTAAAAAGTTCAAAATGGCGGCCACTTTTTTTAAATTTTGACAACGGATTCGTATTCAGAGCCCACACAGACACCCAGATATCGACTTTGAAAGCAATCGGTCCAGTAACTAAAAAGTTCAAAATGGCGGCCACTTTTTTTAAATTTTGACAACGGATTCGTATTCAGAGCCCACACAGACACCCAGATATCGACTTTGAAAGCAATCGGTCCAGTAACTAAAAAGTTCAAAATGGCAGCCGCTTTTTTTAAATTTTGACAACGGATTCGTATTCAGAGCCCACACAGACACCCAGATATCGATTTTGAAAGCAATCGGTCCAGTAACTAAGAAGTTCAAAATGGCAGCCGCTTTTTTTAAATTTTGACAACGGATTCGTATTCAGAGTCCACACAGACACCCAGATATCGACTTTGAAAGCAATCGGTCCAGTAACTAAAAAGTTCAAAATGGCGGCCACTTTTTTCAAATTTTGACAACGGATTCGTATTCAGAGTCCACACAGACACCCAGATATCGATTTTGAAAGCAATCGGTCCAGTAACTAAGAAGTTCAAAATGGCAGCCGCTTTTTTTAAATTTTGACAACGGATTCGTATTCAGAGTCCACACAGACACCCAGATATCGACTTTGAAAGCAATCGGTCCAGTAACTAAAAAGTTCAAAATGGCGGCCACTTTTTTTAAATTTTGACAACGGATTCGTATTCAGAGCCCACACAGACACCCAGATATTGATTTTGAAAGCAATCGGTCGAATAACTAAAAAGGTCAAAATGGCGGCAACTTTTTTTAAATATTCACTACATATTTGTATTCAGAGTCCACACAAACACCCAGATATCGATTTTGAAATCAATCGGTCCAGTAATTAAAAAGTTCAAAATGGCGGCAACTTTTTTTAAATGTTCACTACAGATTCGTATTCAGAGCCCACACAGACACCCAGATATCGATTTTGAAAGCAATCGGTCCAGTAACTAAGAAGTTCAAAATGGCAGCCGCTTTTTTTAAATTTTGACAACGGATTCGTATTCAGAGTCCACACAGACACCCAGATATCGACTTTGAAAGCAATCGGTCCAGTAACTAAAAAGTTCAAAATGGCGGCCACTTTTTTTAAATTTTGACAACGGATTCGTATTCAGAGTCCACACAGACACCCAGATATCGACTTTGAAAGCAATCGGTCCAGTAACTAAAAAGTTCAAAATGGCGGCCACTTTTTTTAAATTTTGACAACGGATTCGTATTCAGAGCCCACACAGACACCCAGATATCGACTTTGAAAGCAATCGGTCCAGTAACTAAAAAGTTCAAAATGGCGGCCACTTTTTTTAAATTTTGACAACGGATTCGTATTCAGAGCCCACACAGACACCCAGATATCGACTTTGAAAGCAATCGGTCCAGTAACTAAAAAGTTCAAAATGGCAGCCGCTTTTTTTAAATTTTGACAACGGATTCGTATTCAGAGCCCACACAGACACCCAGATATCGACTTTGAAAGCAATCGGTCCAGTAACTAAAAAGTTCAAAATGGCGGCCACTTTTTTTAAATGTTCACTACAGATTCGTATTCAGAGCCCACACAGACACCCAGATATCGATTTTGAAAGCAATCGGTCCAGTAACTAAGAAGTTCAAAATGGCAGCCGCTTTTTTTAAATTTTGACAACGGATTCGTATTCAGAGTCCACACAGACACCCAGATATCGACTTTGAAAGCAATCGGTCCAGTAACTAAAAAGTTCAAAATGGCGGCCACTTTTTTTAAATTTTGACAACGGATTCGTATTCAGAGTCCACACAGACACCCAGATATCGACTTTGAAAGCAATCGGTCCAGTAACTAAAAAGTTCAAAATGGCGGCCACTTTTTTTAAATTTTGACAACGGATTCGTATTCAGAGCCCACACAGACACCCAGATATCGACTTTGAAAGCAATCGGTCCAGTAACTAAAAAGTTCAAAATGGCGGCCACTTTTTTTAAATTTTGACAACGGATTCGTATTCAGAGCCCACACAGACACCCAGATATCGACTTTGAAAGCAATCGGTCCAGTAACTAAAAAGTTCAAAATGGCAGCCGCTTTTTTTAAATTTTGACAACGGATTCGTATTCAGAGCCCACACAGACACCCAGATATCGACTTTGAAAGCAATCGGTCCAGTAACTAAAAAGTTCAAAATGGCGGCCACTTTTTTTAAATGTTCATATGATTAAGATTCGCTCCGGTGAAGGAAAACACCGTGAGGAAACCTGTGCACAGCAGTACATATAAAATTGTTGTGGACACCGCTTCCAATCCAGCTTGTCACGTGGAAATGTATAACAATTCCCTTCCATGTTCATGGGAAAGGCTTGCGCTCAGTAGTAGGACATTAAAATTGACTCAAGAAGAAGAATAAGAAACCAAATTGATATCTGATTTGTGTAACATAAATTTCATTATTTCACATAAGAATGAAAATTTCACAGTAATTTTGCAGAAAGTGCAAAATTTCACTGCAAAATTTCAAGTGAAATTTTTGTGCAAAATTGCGCCTTGCATCTCTAAGTAAGTGCGAACAAGGAGGTTTGAAGTCCACCGCGCGCGCGGGCGCGGCCGGCCCGATCGTTGTTCTGTGCTGTGAGTGCGAAAGAACCGCGCGCGTACGCGTAAGTAGCTACTACTCTCGCTCGAAGGTGCGCTCGCTCTCCTCTCGACAGTCGGTGCCAGCCTGACTAGCCGTCCGCCAGAAGTCGACCAGACAGCGCTCGCGGGCTGCGGGGCGCGGGGGGAAGCAAACTCGCTTCGAGGCGGAGCGTCGCTTCTATACGCCAGTATTATAAGTATTCTATGGTTATACCACAGTACCTATTAGTTATTCTGTGGTTATACCAACGAAAGCCATGCGTATAACGCCCCGTCAAGTTACGTACCGGAGCGTATACTGATAGATACCACAGAAGAGAGATATTACTGATACGGTCGTACTGTATACTGGTACGGAAAATGACACGGTGGCAACATCACCTACAATACAACATCCGAGATGTCAGCTCGTAACAACTGGTGAAGTAGGTGCTATGTCAGTGCTTTTCTTCGGTCGTACCGGCTTCACTGAACTGGACGGAAAAAAAGAAGGGAGTCATATCCCGAAATAGTTTGTATTTTCCGTCCAGTTTAGTGTAGCCGGCACGACCAAAGGGAAGCACTGACATGGCACCTAAGTTCACCCGGTGTTATGGGCTGACATCACGGATGTTATAGGTGATATAGCAAACTGTGTCAGTTTACATAAAAAAATCCCCCAGTCGCCTTTTACGACATGCACGGGGAGAGATGCAGATTATTTTAAATTACCATCCCACACGGTACAAATATACCTAACCACCTATCTTTTTTCCATTCGATCCAAACACAGAAGACAGAAATGACGACCGACACGCGGGCGCAGCAGGGCAGGAGCGAGCAAGCGAGCCCGGAACTAAAATTGTATCTAGTATTGAAGTGCCTGCTAAATTGACGAAGGCAAAAATTTTACCCTTCCGACTGAAGAATTACGTCAATAATTTCATGTAGGCGTTTTTTGTTTTTTATTTTTATCTCCTTTCGTGGATAAAATAATAAAAAAAATTGAATAGAGTTTTCTCAGAGCTTTGTGACCTTTGAATCGGTGGTATTGTAAAATTGTAATAATACACACATACTCAGATTTTCAAAAATTCATGCTTTTTTTATATATTTTTAATTTTATGTTTATTACTTACTTTTACTCATTATTAAAAAAACCAGCAATGCACTTTGTTGGTAAGGAACCAAAATATAGGTTGGTATTTTTTTAATTTTCTGAATGTGTGTCAATTGGTCAGTTTTGGACCTTCTTTGTCGCACTTTTTGCATGTTTTGCGTATTTGGCGTTTGTCACCGCCTTAATGTAAAATGTAAAAAAAAATTTTTCTTAATCGTTTCGGTTTCGTGCTAGGAACAAAAATGTCTTCCAAAACGTATATCTCTTTCTTTCAGAAATTGTGAAAAACCACAATTTTAGTTTTATTTGTATGGAATAGAAAGAATTTAATTTTTTTTACCAACTTACACGTGTTACATCATAATGGTCATGAAGACTTTTTTGTTACTGTTATGAAACTGAATCGATTAGGTTATAAAAATCAACCACCTATTTATTATTTAAATACCTACATAAAAATATTTTTTACTTAAAAAAAGCCCAAGGTCCAAAAAATTGTATATAGGTTTTACTCCCTATATGATACAGAACCCCCCCTTAGCGTACTATGAACTAATTTTGAAAGACCTCATATAAATATGTATTATATTTACTTAATCGTTAACATAAAGTATACATGTTTATATTAGTACTGTAGGTATATAAGTATTCAGGTCTGAAATATGACATGAATAAAATACAATAAACAAATAAATATGAGTATCAATAACAGTGTCGATTGTTTATTGATCGCGGTAGTCAATCCCTAACAAGGTCGTATTCGTGCCCCGCGGATTCCGATGTCTGGATATAAGTCATTATAAAATCAATGATATAAGTACATAAAATGTATTTTTTTTATTTTTTTTATTGAAACTGACACGGTTGGCTACATCACCTACAACATCCGTGATGTCAGCCCATAACACCGTGCTTCCCTTCGGTCGTGCCGGCTACACTGAACTGGACGGAAAACACAAACTATTTACATAGCCGTTTCGACCGACCTTTCATTCAGTGCGGTGGTATGTATAGAGCGGCGGCACACTAGGCTAGATGATCGACTTCTATGTATATAATATACCTAAGCACGTTCTACCTAGTAATAGATATAAAATCTATAGGTTTTTTTTTACTTTCGAATTCAACCGAACGCAGCGACGTCATACAAACTCTTTGCCGAACGCATGCAAAACGTAACAACTGCTACAGAATCTGATAGAGAAGTGTTTATGATATTAAAATTTTTTTTTCGGAAAATACGAAAGTATTCTCACGCACGCACTCAATCAAACCCAGGAGTCTTCTATCTACCAGTTAGTACGACTGATATTGAGACCACAAGGTCTAAATATCCCGACCATAGCCACAAACAAATTATGAGCCGAATGTGCAGAACGCTAGAGTTAATTTTTACTATTTTAAGTAAATGCATGTTGAGAAAGACCAACAGGCTGAGTCAGTGATGGATGGCCTTATTTCTTGGAATCAATCGACGCATAAACAGAACGAACGCTGTGGCTTGAAAAGCATTCATTGAGTGAGACTAAACGAACTGCTTGATGGCTGAGCAGTAAAGGGGTTGCAATAGGCAATGGGTTCGATGGTCGTCGGGGTGATTTCGACTGATGAGTGCATTCATGGACCACATACAAGCAAAAGGACCTAAAAAATGTAAGAGGGGGTGGATCGATGAGAAGAGAGGAAAACCGCGTGTGGTGGCGTACCCTGGGGAGAGGCATATGTCCAGCATTGGACCGATACGGGGTTATGATAATGAGTGATTTTCCATCATAGGTGCCTTTCATTAGATATACCTTTTAAATCGCTGTTATAATTTTGCGTGAATATTTTCAAATGTGTTTTTTTTTTTATAAAGAAAGACGTCTCGGAAAATGCTAATGTTAAGCAGCTTTGCTATGATGATTATAATCGAGAATATTTTCTGATTTGAGATTATTGTGGTTACTGAATGTTCAGAAAAAGTCTTAAAAAAGTTCAAGTTTCAGCACACCTGTCATCATCAAAGATTCTCGCTCTCAGCTTCTTCGTCTTCAGCCAATTCCTGCGGATCTGGTACGCCAGGTCTGGCACACAGCACTGCACTTGCACACGTCTTTTCTTGAGTTTCATTTCGAAAATTCCAACTCAAATCACATTTGCATTTTTTTCATGAGCTACATAGGTACTTCATTAAAACATGTTATACTAATAATATTGAATTGAAACTAAAAATTATGAATAAAACGTATTATCCAAAATTAAAAAGTACATTGTATTACATTCATGGGCGCGATCATTAAACACTATGTTAATGAAAACGATAACACAAATTTTTAGATTATATTGTCACAATAATACCTATATTTAAAAAAAATTTCACTGCTGTCTGTCAATATTTTTTTATTTTGGAGAATAATTTAACCCAAACTGATTTTTTTAAATATTTATTAAAAAACAACTGGAAGGCGAGCTGGTTATCTGTTACACTGAAGATAACACTGGAAACAATAGACCACTTTAGCCTGATTACAGCGGAGACGCACGAGTAATGAGGTAGAATCGTAAAGTGATAAGATTGCAGACGGAGCCAACTAAACTGAACCAGAAGTTGAATACATTAGTCATTTTGAGCAGGGCAGGTATCTAATGGAGCTATTACATTTATTAAAGACCTAGATTAGAAAAGCTGAAATGTCTGATGATACTATAGCATAAAATAAAATAAAACACCCCAATAATTTCTGTGATAGGTACCAGCATAGTGACAGTAATGCGTTCGATAATGTTTGTGCATAAATTGTTTACTTACGACACAAAGAGACATTTGTGATAAATATTTTTCTATAGAAATGCTGGGTCAGCTTGTTCTGTATCGTCATAAAATAAATCGTTAAGGTTACTAGAATGGTCCGAGGTCAGTTGAATGACACGGGTTTCTTCTTTTCTAATACACCGGTCTGGGCATGCAGTAAGGAATCCTTCCCAATACTCTATTTAGTTTCATGCATGATTTCACTTATCGTAATATCTAATAATACATTTTTTCAGACGACTTTTCTTGTTCCTTCTTTCTGGCCAAACTAATAGAATGGGTGGATAAAAAATTATGACTTGTCCTATTGACCAATTGGATCATAATAAAAAACTGAAACTTAACTGACTACAATGAAGATTACAATAACATGATTGTTCTTAAAGTCAGCGCAGCAATTTAGTGGCATGACACGCATCTACAGGAGTTCACTTACTTCTTAACCCAGTCGAACATCCTCGCGAAGTCGTACTTCGGTTTCACTTGGTCATCACGCTTATTTTTAGTCCCCATTTCGAATACTTCACAATATATGAAGTTTTAACATTTTCCATTTGAATTGATCACAATAATATCACTATTTTCCTCTTGCAATCCCGGCGGTTGAACCGACGACCGCACACACGACGCTATGCCGAGAACTGGTCTAAGCTTCCTGTTAGAACTTGGTGAATCATCCGACTAGTTATGAGGTTTTTGTCGGTTTTCTTTGTAACGGTATTCAGTTTGGTCCACTTGCTCGGATAACTAGTTTAAACATTAGCGCTGGCAAATTGACTCTAAGGTGACCGCAAATTGCCTGGACACGTCTAGGTTTGATTAGGTACGTCTTTCACTCATAAAAATACATTCTGATCCATCTTTAGTCTCACCAATATTCAGGATATTGGCCATATACATAGGTTCATTTATGTTCATTCAGGTATGAGACATTTTACCGATAAATTAGGTACTGTTGGACCGAGGAGGTCGTGAAAACGCCACCTAGTGGATATTGTTGCGAAGAGTTTTATTTATTCTGCATGACAACAGAGAAAGAAAGCCTCACTAGAGAAGCGGGTGCTCGGAGAACACGGCCGCCACCGATAACTGTTCTGTGAGCATGACTTATCAATTTTAATTCAATTATCATCAACCAAAGCAGAAATCAGGCGAGTCACTCTTAAGAAATGTACAGCTATTTGAATTTAAAGATTAATGCTCACACTGAGTAAACACATCCACAAAGAAAGACATCCACAGATGTACGTTTCGCAGGTTGACCCAGATGCAAGTAGCAAGCAAGTCGAATGCTATTGAGCGGTTATTGCCCAACCAGTATCACAACACCTCCATTGAAGTTTACGAATGCTTATGCAAGTCTCTGTGAAACCAGTAGCGTCGGCGAATTCGCACGTTGGCGGTCCACGTCGACCTCCATCCAATGCTTCAAACTGTCCAATGAGTCATTTTTAGGACGTGCGCAATCAAATAAGGATGGTATAAACATGGAGGATGGTCACTGACGTAGTTTCCGTCACTCTCTTTGAGGAATAACACGAAAACCGAAGCTTGGTCAGACTTTCGTGTCATGTAAGTTGGATTTCGTATCATGCGAATCGTGAAACAGGTTCTAAAATAGCCTTTATCTTGTTAGATAACTGTTTTAAGCACTGATTAGCTTTAGTGTTAAATGGTTTAACTAAATATTTTCTCATTAATTTGAAGATTGATTGATAGATACTACTTGATTTCCTACCTACCTTAAAATAGACCATTTTCTATGCGTTAATGGATGCATGTCTATGCATTAAAAAAAATTAGTGTAAACGATAAAAATACTACTAAATAATCTAAATACCTACATAACAGCAGAACAGAAGTGGTAATAAAAAAAATCAAATGCGAAATGGCACTACCAAAGTTTTAACTAGGTACTACATTTTCAAGTCTTCCATTACGCGGAAAGCTGGAACGATGATAAGGTTAACAAGAAACAATAAATAGAACCACGATAAACCAGTTCTCTTCAAAATTATTCTTATCCCCGCTGTACACGGTGCGGACGAAGTGTTTTAGTGTCGTCTCGCTTCAATGGCATTCGTTAGAGTGAGAGCAGTGTTGAATGTTCAGATAGCGCAAGTGTACCCGTGAAGCCAGCATTACGGAATCGAATACACCTGACTGGTTAGAATTTGCACAACAATGCTACTAAGGCGAGGTCAAAGCGCAGTGTCGTGGTGATAGGCATGTCCTATCAATAGCAATAGCTCGATTGTTGTTCACCGGCCACCGACTTTCGTCCGTCCGTTGCTGGCAAATATTAGCAGACTTCTTTGAGATAATGACGACGATCCTGGGCTTATTACGATGTTGGTCTTGGGTAGACGCTTGCTTGTCGTATGAAAGGATTGATGTGATATAATGACGTATAAAATGGAGCACCGTTGCCCAGGTTATCATGAAGTACATGTATCTTAATATTGTAAATAAACGACTTTATCCCTGAAATATTGGCCTATCTTACAAACCGAAATAGCACCTCCTAATAGTTCAGTGGTCATGTACTTTTTACCTTAAGAAAAATCCGAATTTAACGAAACTTTAGGGTGTTGTTTGGGGTTATATAGTAGTGCTATACCCAATTTTCCGAACAAATAAAGCTTGTGGAAACTTGGAGGGGGGCGAAAAACCGAATGTTTTATGGTCTTTTTTCAGATTTTTCAAAATATTTCGAAAACGGTTAATTGAACCGGATAACCTTCAACCAGTAAATTATAGAGGATTAAATTTCCATAAATTTCCATTACGCAAACTTTTTTTAGACTGCATAGGTATCGAGATATAGGGCTTTGAAAAGGTGAAAAATTTCGCTAAATCGTAAAAAAACTGCTTAAGAGGAGTTTTCGCTATGTGTTTTCTACTTTGCAACATGGTCAATGGAGTTATAGTATCTAGTTAAATTTTCATACATTCAATCCCCAATCCCCGCTTCCCCCTCTCCCACCTCCTCTGTAGGATGCTCATAATATAGGGTGTAGTGTACATGTATGTAAGGTTTGAAAGAGCATAAAATAGATCAGTTCGTCTTTCCACTTAAAGGATTTTTATCTGTAGTTTATTGTACATAACGATTCCTATAGTCTAATGCGTACAGTCAGTTATTATAATGGAATAGGGAGCACTACCGCATAGTCAATTTATTATTTATTTCGTTTAACAGTTTCCTCTTCTTCTCGTTCTTCTTCATCGTTAAACAGTGCTTCCATTGCACTTCCTTCTGCGTCTTCTTCCTGGAGATCAGGCTCTGCAGAATTTTCGCAAGCAAGCCCCGAGCAGTTCTTGCAAAGAGTGGAGCACAGCAGTCCTGCTTTCTTGCAGCTGCATGCTGCAGTGCTACACCCGTTCTTGCATTTACAAGCGATCATGTTGAGTATGTTGTATGGGGCTGCATTATATGTGGTCGTGATGGGGACGACCCCTCGTCTCGTCAACGACCACCCCCACACGGTCGGTATAATGGCAGTACCCAGCCACGTCTGGACCTGGAGGTAGGTTCGAAAAACGTTTGGGTGGCTGCGTTGGCGGTAGGGGGCAGTCTGGCCAATTGGAATTTAGGCTTGCCCACCGACTTAGTAAACACTTGGTATCGGAGTTTGTCTAGAGAATATGTTTCCATGTTGCCCCCATACAGTGCCACCAGAAACTTTTCGCCTGCCTCGGAAATCTGGGAGAGGGTGGCTTCCGGGTCTTTGAACGCAGTTGCTAGGTCATGTAGGGAAGTGTTCTTCTCGTAAATTCTGCAGATCTTCTTCTTCCCTTGACCGAAGGGGGCTAACGTGGTATCGCACCCACTGACTGTATGCAGAAAAAGAATATCTTGTGGGTCGATCCTGCATGAACCTGCTGACTACAGCAATGATGGGGCATTGCCTCTCCCACTCTTCTCGAAATAGATGTTTTTGAGGGAAGTGGAGGCTAGGGCTGTCAATAACACGAGTAGATCTATATCTTCACCTGTGATGATGACACTGTCATATTCAGCAGCCATCGATATTGCTGTGTGTAATCATCACGTCTGCATCTTCAGTAGCCTGTTTCACGGCCGAGGAGCGCTCGCACAGAGCAGGAGGTGCTGGTGGAAGAAGTGGGGGGGGGGAGATGTTGAATGAATGAAAATGGAAGTAGATACTATAAATCCATTGACTAATGTTGCAAAATGGAAAACACAGCGAAAACCAGCCTCTTAAGCAGTTTTTTACGATTTAGGGAAATTTGTCACTTTTTCAAAGCCCTATATCTCGGTACATATGAAGTCTAAAACAAAATGTTACTAATGAAAATTTATGGAAATTTCATCCTCTACAAATTACTGCTTCAAGATTTTCCGCTTAAATCAACCGTTTTGGGAATATTTCGACAAATCTGAAAAAAATAGGTTTTTCGCCCCCCCCCCCCCCCCAAAGTTTCCACAAGCTTTATTTGTTCGGAAATTTTGGTGTAGCACTACAGTATAAGCACAAAAAACATCCTAAAGTTTCATTAAATTCGGATTTTTCTTTTTACCTACCGATTTAAATCCATGACGACTGAACTATAAGGGATGAAATAAAATTGACTTATCTGAGTGTATGCCGGCCGTCTGTATTACATCCAGACGAAATTGGAAAACCTGTACGGCGTTGTTCTGCTCAGCGGAAAGAGAGAATTTCGTATCGGCAACTATTTTTTTTCTAGGACAAATTTTTTTTGACAGCAATGCTGACTTATCTCGCTGCATTGTTTCTGTATAACGGATTTTTTTGTGCAGTATTGTGATTTCCATTTTATCCAGCTAATTTTTCATTCCGTCTATCTGTATAGTCAGTAGTCACACGAACGCTGCCGGATACAAACAACTGCACGCCACGTTTGCATATCCCATTAAGTCTCGCTTCAGAATTAATTTCCATGAAAAAACACGAACTAAAGTCTCTTCCTTCGATGAATCCTGACTGCGTTACAGAGGGGCCTAAAGTGTTAAGAATTCTGCTCCCTTCGTATAGCGATATAGACGTGACAGGTATTAGCCACGTGGCTTTATCGCGACATTAGCTGTCAGTTTAGCCGGATAAGAGTACAAATATATTGGCCTGGCACCTATTTGTTTTTGCCTGGAATAAAATGTAATGGACTGGTTATCGTGAATCTAATCATGCATGCATGCCTATCCATCATGAAAAAAGAGATGTTCAATGTTTCGAATTCTAAGTCATGTTCTAGTTCGCTTGTCCCTTCCCTTGTCCCTAAGTTGTATACTTTACATTTGATTGGTATTACACCACATTGAATGAAGTACTTACGATCGAAACGGATTATAAACTCGAGTGTTTCGTGTTTTCTGTCTAATTAAGTGTAGGTATTACTATTTCGTATTACGGCATCTTGTCAAACCCAGAATGCACGGTGTCATAAGCTGACATGTATGAACCCAGGTGACGATGCAGCCAAAGATATCGTCAATTCGACACGTCGATATTTATTTTACTTTGGGTGCACCGTCATTTGAGACAAAATGATGGGGATGTGAAGTTTTTGTTATTGTTTATCATCCGTCTCAATTTGTTTGCTTTTATCACAGTTTGTAGGTACTGCGTGGTACTGGAGAATGTTGACAGCTATTCTGTATGTTGATACTTTTAGATAAGAGTACAAATATATTGGTATAGTATTTGTTTGCGCCTGGAATACAAAGTAAAGAACTGATTTCGTGGCTTCTTCGCACGTCTACATCTTGCTAAGCTGATTTGTGATTTCTCTTAGTGCGATAGAATTGCTGCTGGACATATCTTATTTTGTCCTTTTCTCAAAGCTCACTGGGTTTGTCTAACCGTACGCGAAGGACCACTCACTGCTCCGTGGTGTCTGAGGGCGCTGTAAATAACCGCCGTGTCGGATTCGACGGTGAATACTGATGTCCTGATTACGCATTCCGATAGTGTTCAGGTGAAAAAAATGCGCTCGGTCGCGGAGTTTCGTAGTTTCAAATTTCGAACTCTCCTTTTTTGCGGAAAAAGTGATCTACAATTGGGTGCAGAGGTAAATACAACGTAAAAAAACATTTAACCGACTTCAAACCCTAAAAAGTATTAAAATTCACTCTTTTTAGTAATATCACATAATATTAAAATCGGTTGTCGAGAAGTGGGTGATTGAAAAATTCCTTAGTGTGAAAGTGTTCATCTCTTAATTTCCCACACTTTGGGGTGGTATTCTTACAAAAAATTATGAAAGGACCACCTCTGAGATATACCGTACTCATGAAAAAAAAAACATACTTACAGACGAATTGAGAACCTCCTCCTTTTTGGAAGTCGGTTGACAAGTACGTTCTATGCAAAGACATTCAAACCACCTATCTACTATACCGGACAACAAGAACTAAATCGTAATCCCATAAAATCCCTTTGGTTCTATCTATTAGTCCTCACATAAAATAAAATGCACGCCTGGTGTAGGTATGTTTTTTTTATGTACACCAACATGGGTGGCTGTGTCGAGGGACTAATGGTACAGTCGACAGAGCCAAAAACCCTTCTCCTCGCGAAACCGCGCTCAGTGAGGCGCCATGCCAGTAGATTTGCGAACTTTTGCTATAGGCTATCTAGCCTGTTATGTTTGAAGAAACGCAAGATTCGGGGAAACACGCTCGCCGGAAGACAGACACACCCTAGCGATGCGACAAAGAAACAATTTTATGAACCGATGTGTCCTCAAAAGGCCAATGACCTACATACCGTCTGTGGTTGAGAAACTCCAGACATTTCTATCCCAGTGCTCCAGTCCATCTGTAAGTTTCGGGTCACCAATAAGACGGATGGCTCGGCGCTGTATCGAATTCAAGGACGCAAGCAGGTATTGGGACTACCCTCCCAGATATGCCTGCAGTACAGGTAGGTAAGTAGGTTACTTACAAATTAAATTTGTTTAGTTCTTACTTCTTAGCGACCTTGGTACAAAGTAATATATCGGGTTCTATACAATACGAGGTAGGCTCGCATGTGTCAGTTTGGTAATTTTAATAAAATAATGAGTAAATTTTTTGTTTACGGTAGTATCGCTCCAGAAGGCCGGCTCAAACGACGTCTTCGTTGCTACTAACTAGGTAGTTACCTAACTACCTACGTACCTACCTACCTTCCCAACGTATTTATAGACGAAACAAAAGTTCAATGCTCTTCACTCAAGTGCCTCCTAAAATGAGTTCAGGCTTGGATCGGTGCCAGATCTCGTGATCCATGGACAATCGCTGTCAATCCACCGAGTGGAACTTACACTCGTAATTTTAAGTGAGACATTTAGGATCCTCATCTTCCCAGTTCCTAGGGGTTAGTGAGATGCAAAGTAGGTTCCTATGTAGGGCACCAATACGTAAACAAACTGTCCTGTTACTTATCAACCATATTATTGCTACGTAGCGTAGTAATGGAAGGAAAGGGACCCACACACAACCGAACCTGCAATCCGAAACATGAAGCACCTCATGTTCATGAAAGGAATGCACTAATGATAAATGCATAAATGTTCTGAAAGGAAATAAAGTGGTGCACGCAAAAAGGGATCTAACCCGCGACCTTCATCTCACTAAGCAAGGGCACTCATGACTCATGCATGACCAGGCGAGTCTTCAAAATAATTTAAAAAAATTTACGGAACATCACAAGGTTTCCCACCCGCTGTGAACCTCTGCTCTGCCCTGTGAGTGTGACGTCAGCCCATTTACACCTTGCTCCTGTTGGATCTAGGTGCCATGCTCTTTGGTTCATAGGACCGGAGTAATTGAATTGAGTGATACAGTGATACGTATGCGGTCGCAAGTGCCTAGGAATCAATTTGGCGATGTGAGACCTCGTGTGAGACTATTGATCAATTGAGATGATGGTACTCGAACTGAGGTTCAGTCAGACCCCAAACCCAAACTTTCCCCCAGATTCATTTAACAAATCTATGTCAAGTCGGTAGGTAGGTGAGTACCTATTATGAAGGCGAGGTAAGGTACAGCAGATAAGAAGAAAGGATGGGAATAGAGGAAGAAAGGAAAGGACATGAAGTTACAAAGATAAGATGTCTAACTAAGTGAAGGTAGGTTAGTTGTTATGTACTTACTTACATACCTAATAATTGTGGCACCATGAGAGTGCATGCATGTGTTTACGAATGGAAATGTGTAAAACAGAAATGAGTAAGGTTTTACAGGTGTAGGTAACCTATCAATCTCCTCTTAGGATATGTACATTGTAGCCATTCAGGCGCTCTTTTGGCATCGTCGTGCGAAGGTAAGACTTTATGTGTTTGAGCGATGAAAAGCTCCTCTCAACGCTGTATGTCGACACTGGTATTTTCGCGAGAAGTTGTAGAATAAAATTGTCTTCACATTTGTGAAGAACTCATTCGCCTCTTAATTTTTTTTTTTTATGGAAACTGACACGGTTGGCTACATCACCTACAACATCCGTGATGTCAGCCCATAACACCGGGTGAACTAGGTGCTATGTCAGTGCATCCCTTCATTTCGCGCCTTGATGCGCTTCTGCTGCTGTTTGGGGGAGGTGTTCCCTGCCACTCCAAAGTTCCTTCCAAAAAGTGATCTCCCCAGACAACGAGAGCGGATGTGGCAAGTAACAACTTTATACACGAGCAGCTGCTGCTGTAAAATTTTCTGTCTTCACAATGGAGCTTGGAATGAGCGTGAAGAGGTAAACAATGGTAGAAAGAAATCTTGCGCTATCTGGATGACTGACTGACTGATTGACTGAACCGGCCGGACCGCCCGATTCTGCTGTGTTATTTTTTCGCGCGCGCGCTAATATGAATGAACTTTTCGAGTGAAAAAAAAAAACTTTTAGGATCGCGGATTTTTGGAAAGAAGGAAAGAAGGATGGGCAAAAATGTATGGGAGTTGGTCTACCCCTCCTCTAACAATGAATGATATATCAATCGTAAGGTCTTTCCAAGAAAACCATTTTGTCCAAACACACCTAACATCTATTGTTAGTACTTTACGAGTTATATCACTTTAATTTCTATAAACATAGAACCTTATCACAGTAATATGCTTACCTCTGTACGATGATCATTGTTCTAGGAAGGGTAAGTACTTAGAGCGAAACAGTTCCAAAATGACCGAGCGGTATGTAAACCAAAAACATTTTATTTTAATCATTACGGTTTCAATACCGCTCGGTAATTTTGGACCTGTTTCGCTCTAAGTACTTACCCTTCCTAGAACGATGATCATCGTACAGAGGTAAGCATATTACTATGATAAGGTTCTATGTTTATAAAACTTAAAAGAGTTATAACTCTTAAAGTACTAATGATTGACGTTGGCTGCCATACTAAAACATGTTCTATATAAATCAACCTTTCCATTGATATAACACTCACAGCTAGAAGAGGGGTAGACCAAAACGCCCATTCTCCTTTGCGGAAATCTCTTTCTCTAGTGGTCTTGTTCACGCAGAAACCTATATGCCATCAGAAATGTAGCTGAAATGTAATGTACCTAAATGTAGGTGAAATGTGCATATTAAATAGATAATTATCGTAATTTTAAAAGAGGATATAAGTACAATTCGTCGTTGTCGATTTTCGATCACATATTATAGGTAGGTACCTAACGGAAAATGTAGGTAAGTAGGTAGGTATTTATGTAGGTAACAATTTCGTGCTCATAATCTTTTTCAAATAAATTCGCTTGAACGCTATTAGGTATACCATCCGGCCTCCAACGCGCCGGTCAGTCGTTCGTTAGTAACGAGCGAGCCTCGCTCGTTCGAGGCTCAGTTGAGGATATCCGGTAAACATCATTCATCGTAATCCGAATCCTCAAACCGCGACCATAAAAACCATATCCTTTATCTTCGTAGATGCTCTATCCTAGGTAGTAGGTACCTAGGAGCTATCTATGAAGCAAACATGAACGAAGTACGAATCTAGAACGAAGACTATATGACCTAGATACCTACATCCTACTCTTCATACATCCAAATACGGTCTAAGATAGCAAGACTGCGCTTACCTTCCAATGTATGAGAACCGCCCATTCCTTCGTTCTTATTAGAATCTAATAGAGCACGAAGTATTCTGCCTATCAACTTATAAAAAGGCATTTTACACTAATATTTCATGACAGAGCTCGACGTTGTATTTATTATGATAAGCAGATATGGATTTTCCGCGATTTCATAGTCTGAAAGTACCTTGCGAGAGGGCCACTCCTTCTAGCCCGCTGAGCGAGAATCTTGTCCACGACCGCCACATTCCCACTGCGCGCCGCGTCCAGCAGCTCCTGGTCCTTGCCCATGTCTCTAATTATGTATAACTCTACATCTGTCCACTTTGCACTGTCCACGCACGGTAGCACCCAGTACTGTTTACTTCATTGATCGCGGACGCCATGACCGCTCGCGATCGCAAGTGCATGGCACGCGAGCGCGCTCTGACGGCTCGCGCCGAGCGACAATCAATACAGGAACGAGTATGAAGTTAGCGGTCTAACCGCGTAAGGCGACTTGACATTTTCAAAATCAGAATGGTTTTATGTAGTGTTTCGAAAGTAATTCGTCTTTTTCTTGACAGTACAAGCAAATAATTCAAATTCTAAGTGGGTAGGGGTCCGTGTGTTAAAATTAAATCTTGCGTTGTACGTATGTGTAGGTAATACAACATTTGTATTTAGTACTTATTACATGATAAAAAAAATATATTATCTCTATAATTTATGCATCAATTAGAACCTATCAATTTATGTCACAAGGATTTATATGAAATTGTCGAAAACGTTAAAAAAACTAACACATGAACCAAGCCAAGATGGCTGGACGAGCCGCGAGCGCTAACTCAACGTATCCCAGTCAGTCAGTCCAGTCAGTCTGACTGAGTGAGTGAGTCAGTCAGTGCGCTTGACGGAATAGGTGGGGTGTGTGTGGTCGCGCGTGATGTAAACAAACTTTCTTTATCGCTCATTGTTTCCAATATTTCCTTTACCTGTGTTACCGCAACGGCCGGATGCATTGTTTTGTGTTAACGGAATAAAAATTTTCAGTTAGAAAACAGTCTCAAGGCGATCTATGGTGATGGGGAATTGACAGCGAGTGCGATGATATCAGCTGTTAGCTGTCAAAATTGTTGGTTCAAATTCAAAAATTAGGTTGCCTTTCGATCGACCGATGGTCCCGTCCCGTACTACGCTACGGGATACTACCTACGCTGTTTCCTCATACGTGAAGTTGTAATGTGAAAGACGCGATGACACGAACGTGTGACGTTGGCGCAGTGTTACTACTGCTACATTTCTGCAGTGTTACGTGTAAGCCAATGTTTCACTACAGCACGGTTCAGGAAACTTTATTACCTACTTACATAAATATCACTATGTGTGCAACTTCGGAATCAGTTCAGCAGGTAGGTAGCGGCTGAAATTCATCGGCCGGTCAGAGTCCACCTTCCCTATCAAATGCTGATACCGTGGGCATTTTTGCAAACAAATGTAAATAGCTAGGTAACTAGTTGTTATCACTGGTTTTTAAGTGTTTGCGAAATGAACCGATTTTTATTTATTAATTTTTTATACATTTATTTCCACGTTTTTCTTATATTAGGTAATTTTAAATATTTATAAAATCTAAAATTAATATAAAAATTAACGGAGTTTCCACCACCGGCGGCGGGGCGAGCCCAGGCTACCGATGGTCGGGTCCCAAAGAGAGGAACCTCCGGACGATGCGTGCAGTGTTCGGTAGGGCTGCCTTCTGGATCTGACCCTTGACCCGACCACTCAGCAAGAGCCTCTCAAGGTGGTCGTCGAGGCTCTTTGCTATCAATCCATGCGCTGATACGACTATGGGCACAACGATCGTCGAGTCGACCGGCCACATTTTGGTAACCTCGTGATGCAGATCCAGATACTTTAACATCTTCTCTGCTTTCTTACTGACGAGGTTACCATCGTGCGGCACGGCGATATCGACGATATTTTTTAGGGTTCTGTATATGTAAGTCGTCCGTCTGTCCGTCTGTCCTACCTTTAAAGAGCTGTTTTTTTTTATGTAATCCGGTATGGGTGGCTGAGTTGGAGGGGCCGAAGCGCATGCTCCGACCAGCCAATATCACCTCCGAGAAGGTAGGTGCCATACCGGAGCCTTCCCTGGATTGCTGGCTATACTGGACTAGAGGAGAACACAACCGAGGCTGCTATGCGGCCATCTTACATCCAGTACGGTGGTACCAACCCAGTCGGCTACAATTTGAGCCTACCACCTAGTAAGGGGCAAGGGAAGCTGCCCCTTACTGTTCTTTTGCTGTATCTTTTGAATCTTAATATGTAGCCAGCTGAAATTTTCACAGAATATGTGTTGTTATGAAGGATATCCTAACAAATAATATCCTAAAAAATGAAAAGTAAAATTTAAGGGTTCCCCATACAAGTTTTTTTTTTCAACTTTTTTTTTTTGCTCATAATACCAGTAATACATACAAGTGTGTGGATTACTGTTTTTATGTTTTTTTTTATGGAAACTGACACGGTTGGCTACATCACCTACAACGTCCGTGATGTCAGCCCATAACACCGGGTTAACTAGGTGCCATGCCAGTGCTTCCCCCTTTGATCGTGCCGGCTACACTGAACTGGTCGGAAAACACAAACTATTTACATATCCGTTTCGACCGACGTGTCATTCAGTGCGGTGGTATCAACCCGGGCGGATTAAACCCTACCACCAAGTAAGATTAGGAGGGAAGGGACCTACAGTTTTACGAGGAATCCGAACCTCGGTCAGCCTCCAACGGTCAGCGGTCACCCATCCAAGTACTGACCGCACCCAGCGTTGCTTAACATTCAATAGCGACAGTTGACTGTCTGCACCACTGAGCTATCGAGGCTGATGATGAGGTGGTATGATTATAGTGCAAACTCTAAAAACCGACCAACAACATGGTGGTACCTACGGAAACTTAGGTGCGCGAGTCCGACTCGCACTTGGTCGGAACTAGAATTAGTTACTCGCTTTTCCCTTTGAATACCAATTTTCGTACATATGTTGAATCATCCATCAATCATATTCAATTTACCTAAGTAGGTAGTTACTTTAGTTAGCCGTGCATAAGGGCGACAGGATAGCCACCTCTCACCTTCGTGCGGTCTTTCCACCAAGTCATGCAGCAGCTGGGCCTTGGTGCCTTTACTTGTTGCCTGATAGTTATCTTGTCCGAATACTTTGCTAAACGTGGTGGTCGGTGTTGTTCTGTAATTTACCAGAGTACTTGCAGCACAACACGGATTACTCTGCTTACCCCGATTGTCGGGATACGGCGTGTGGTTTGTGTGTGTGTGTGTGTAGGTAGTTAATTTTACATATAAAAATCAAAGCATAATATTTAAAATCCCAAGTCAACTTCTAGTGTCTGATGCCAAATACGACTTTGGTGACGACAGCATAAGGTTCAATGTGGAACCGTGCAAGTTGACTGAACGCAGGAGATGCTACATACCTACTAAAATAAAAAAAAAATACATTCGAATTGAGAACCTCCTTCTTTTTTCAAGTTGGTTAAAAAATGCAAGCAATGGTTCGAAATTTTAGAGAGATACGTCGACAACCCGGTAGCGAAATTGCTAACGTGCTGGCGGCTCAAGCTGGAGTTCCAGGTTCGAATCCTGGTTGGGACATATTTTTTCTCTTCATTTTGTTCTTTGCATTTATTTAATGAAGAAAACATTTAATACTTTTACATTTGTTGATTTTGTATACAATGGAATTTTTTTTCCAGGTATTACCATAGCAATAAATTGCAATACATCAACAACGCCAGAAAACAGCGAACTCAACGGTGAATTTACCACCCTCGACCCCTCGACCACGCTCAGCGTCGAATGCATTAACTTAAGACGGGAAGTTAGTTTTATAATCTTCCAAGTGCACGCATACCGGCACAATGTGACACTGTACCAAGACAAGATTCTACCAAATAGTTCCTTTGTGGGGACCAACATCGGAATGTACAGCAAGAATCTTGGGAAAACTTCTCATGCGTTTTCTATTGCCAATTTCAATAATGTCTCTGTGAGCATGTACATTTCCATTCACGGATACAATGATTCAGGTAAATATTTTCTCTAGCTTTATTTCATTGGGCGAAATTTACCAAATAAGCTTAACCTTTTTTCTTTTTGTTTATGGAAACTGACACGGTTGGCTACCTCACTTACAACATCTGTGATGTCAGCCCATAACACCGGGTGAACTAGGTGCCATGTCAGTGTTTCCCTTCATTTCATGTCGGCTACACTGATCTGGACGGAAAACACGAACTATTTACATAGCCGTTTCAACCGATGTTTCATTCAGTGCGGTGGTACCAACCTTCATTTATCAGAATCAGTAACTCGATGTTGCTATAGATAGAAGTGTGGTTGGTTAGTAGATAATGAAGATAAGCACACCCGGGTGCAGTCAGAAATTGGACGTGCGACCGTTCGACCGTTGAGGCTGACCATGGTTCGGATTCGAAACTGTACGTCTTTTCCCTTACCTTGTGGTATGGTTTAACCCATCCGGGTTGATACCACTGCACTGAATGAAAGTCGGTCGAAGCGGCTATGTAAACCGTTCGAGTTTTCCGTCCAGTTCAGTGTAGCCGGCATGACCAAATGGATGCACTGACATGGCACCTAGCTCACTAAGGTATGCGATGAGCTTACATCATGGGTGTTGTAGGTTAGGGGAGGTCCTTGTACCTTGGGCCATCAAAATTTGAACCCCTCTAGAATTAAAACCTTTCATGCAATTGGGACGGATTTCTCCACATACTAAGGTAAATTTAATAGGTTTTATGATTTTTATTTACAGGAACATACATTCTTTGCTGTTCAGGAGATATAAGTTTTTTTTTTAAAGTTAGCTTTGCCCTAAGGTACAAGATGGTCTTATACCTTGGGCCATGATGGCTTGTACTTTGGGTCAGATACAATAACTACAATAAAGACAGCAAATTAAATAGAAAATCGTTAGCTTTGTCGAAGAGGGGTATGGGTTAGCCCTATGTACAACAGTGAACGTATTTCGGCTGAAATTATTACCATGATGTGAATTTCTTAATGCTTGTACCTTGGGCCGGCCCAAAGTACAACACCTTTAAAGTACACGGCCAAGGTACAATCGCTAGCCTGACCCGAGGTACAATTTTAGACTATTTAAATAAAGGATTTTTTTCGAGAAATATGCTCAAGCATTTCCCCGCTTTTTCAATCAAATAATCTTGGCATGTAAGTTGCTAGTCTAGAGAATAAATGCAATACATGGTAACAAAATTACTTACCTTGTAAAATCTTCTCGCAAGATGGTACAAAACTAGATTTGGAGGTCTGGAAATCGAAAAAAGCACTTATCTTTGCAACGGCTGCAGCTGTCTGTGTCAAAAGAATGACTGACGTTTGTGACACTGACAGATGTCTAAAATAAAAATAAAAGAATTGTGGATGTGTTCTATTAGTGAGCTATTCAAAAGGCCCGAGGTACACGCAGACCCAAGGTACAAGGACTTCCCCTATCTATCTAACCAACCGGGTCAGTATCCATAAAAAACAAAGATTAAAGAAAAATCAACCAATAATTACACATACATATTATTTTAAGTAAGTGGTTAAGGCAGGGGCCTATCTTGTGATAGGTTGTAAATAAATAAAAAATTACGTGCTTGCATTATCTGATAAAGAAAACACCAGAATAAAAAAAGTACACAAACCACGCTAATAGCTAATACATTGTTGTGTAAAAGGTTGCCTTTAACAAATAGTTGTCTGCAATAAGTCCGCCAACTGCCGCTGTGGTGAACAGAAAGTGTTACACAATAGGGATAAAAGTATCCCATTACCATAATGAAGTGAGGACAGGAAAAATTATATTTTCCGGTTTCATGCTCAGCAGAAAATTAGGAGAAATAATAGTATTTGTTTTTTTTTTCAAACAAAGTAATGTTAGATAAGTGAATAGTACCAATTGTATTCAAAACGGTCAACGCACTACTCCTTGTCATAGGTGAGGTCGGCGGGAGTAACAACACTTTGACCTCTCTTGAAGTCTTATCTTGTTTTATTTAGTTATTGGCAATTTCTTAATAAATACCATATTTACTTACTTATCAACACTTCAACAGGCAGTTTATTTAAAAATGCATATAGGTATATATTAATAGCTATGTACCTGACAAGCAATGCATAATAACAATATGGGTGTTTTTAGCATAGCAAGTACACACGGTGTTGCAGTTGCCCCCGTAATATTTTTAACTGGCATAAGGGGGTTATTCTATATGTGAAACAAAACAACTTCTGTGAAGAAGAAAAATTTTTTGAAACAAAAATAAATATTTTTTCCATACAAATTTTAATTAGGTACCTATTCTCAAAATGTATGGAGAAAAAAAATTTTTTTTTCTTCAAATAAAAAAGACGTCTAACAAAAGTTGTTCTATTTCACGTACAGAATCACCCGCTTTCGGGTTTAACGGTTGGGGTTGCAACACTGTGTATACAGTAGGCACGGTAAATAATGCCCTTCGGGCTTTGGAGAGAGACAGTCCGGTTGGAGAGCGTTGTCAACTTGCAGGTCTCTGTGCCACAGGGTGTACCGTGTGGGGCCGGTACTTTAAAGCCCCACTGCATCTCTCCCCGTGTATGTCGTAAAAGGCGACTAAGGGATATGACTTCCTTCTTACTAGGTGGTAGGGTTTAACCCGCCCGGGTTGGTACCACGACACTGAATGAAAGGTCGGTCGAAACGGCTATGTAAATAGTTTGTGTTTCCGTCCAGTTCAGTGTAGCCGGCACGACCGAAGGGAAGGAAGGGAAGCACTGGCGTGGCACCAAGGTCACCCGGTGTTATGGGCTGACATCACGGATGTTGTAGGTGATGTAGCCAACCGTGTCAGTTACCATAAAAAAAAAGGGACAACGGTCTACAACCGGACTGTCTCTCTCCAAAGCCGGACGCTCATTATTTACCACCTCGTACTATACCTCTATGGTGCTGAAGCCTGTGTATGAAATAGAAAAAAATTTATCTTAACTTATATGTAACGTATCGCCTGCTTCCAAATGGGATACCTAGTCACGGACTAGGTACCCCATTTGCCACACGGAGTAAAGAAAACTTAAGAAACGTAAAGAAAAAAAAACCATTATTAAAAATCTTATTTCCCACACAGCACCCATCCCCGGCGGTTGCAACCTCGTATCACCCGTCGAAGTGAACCCAACGCTCGACCTCCGATACACGGACAGCGTCATCAGACTAGCCGCTGCACCGGGCAAAATCCTCAACGTCCTCGAGTGCGGCAGCGAACACTTGCCGAAGTACAATGTGGACATTCAGCATACGTTCTACCGCCTCTACTTGGCTGAATGGGACTTCAGTGAGGAGATGTACTTTGAAGGGATTAGGAAGATGATCACTAGTGCAAATATTGAGAATTATGCAGAAGAGGTTTGCACTTTATAATATTTTGTTTAATAGGTATAATAAATGATTATAAATAAATAAAAACTAAATTCCGCTTAGGTGCCGAAGTCATGGTTCAAGGATAAACTGCTGAAGGTGTTCAGCTTGTACCCCGGCACGGGTTCGGTGTACGTAACAGTCGTTACAACCACATTCGGCTCGGCCGTGTATGTACCCACACACACTTACGGATGCTCACTGACTGATGGAGAAGATGCTTGCAGTGTATTTAGTAAGTGTTCAGTCTTTTACTTTAAAAAAATCCTTTTTAGAAAATATTTAGCTTTTTCCTGTGGCTTCACTGGTGTCAAGTGCTGTTTGGAAAAGTTGCTCAGTCGGCGCATCAACTACCACTATGTGAAATTTCAGGGCTAGAAGTGTCCTGGATGATGGGTTTCATAGAAATAGGGGACACCCAGCCAGACATCATATTTTTTTACTAATATATATATTTTTTTTAATAAACATTTTTAAACCAAAAGCCCATTTTGATAAAACCAGGATAAAATTAATTTTTTTTTTTTATGGAACCTGACACGGTTGGCTACATCACCTACAACATCCGTGATGTCAGCCCATAACACAGGGTGAACTAAAATAAATAATAAGGATAAAATTAATGATACAATAAAACCACAAATCGACATACATAGACACAATTTTCCTCAATTACAAGTGAGGACATATTGGTAATGTACATAGTATGTGCTGAATAAATGTGTCATCTTTTTTAAATAAAATCATATTTTATTGTAGAAAATTCCAGAATTGAGTGACATACCTGAAATGGACAATTTCAGAATGTCGCACCTAACATGGATATGGTGTGTTTTTAATATTTTTCCGTTGTTGAATCAACCTGATTGTATAAAATCGTGGGATATTGAACATGACTCTAGGTTTTTTAAGTGGAACCTGACATAATTGGCTACATCGCTTGATACATGCGTGATGTCTTCTTCTGTCTTGATCTTGTTCCTTCTGGAACGATTCGGTGCCATGCAGTGTTTCCATTGGTTGTGCCTTCTACATTGAACTGTACATAAAACACTATTTTTCATAGCCGTTTTGATGGATTTTCATTCATGGTTAGTTTAAGAGAAATAATCTCCAGCTTTCGCAGGAATCTGAACCATGGAATATCTCATGGAACACTCTTATGAAATAAAATGCACAAACTCGGAAGAGAGAATAAAAACCGGCCAAGTGCGGGTCAGGCTCGCGCACCGAGGTTTCAGTTTTCCACTTAAGGGTCTGCCTCACTAAATTGTGCCTCTCACTCTAACAATGCGCGTTTTTCATACATTTTATCTTATTATGAAGAAATTATACAACTTATGTATAAAAAAATCCTCTGCGAGAAATATGCATGATAAAATTATTAATGTTTTTCAATAAAAAAAATTTGGTCCTCCATAAATAATAATTGAAAAAAAAACTACAAGTTTATTAAGTTTTCGTTTTTTTTTATTATTATATGTGGAGTACCATATATTTTTATTGAAAAACAATAATTTTATCATGCATGTTTCTCCCAGACGATTTTTTTATAAGTTGTATAATTTCTTCATAATAAAATAAAACGGGCATTGTTAGAGTGAGAGGCACAATTTAGGGAGGTAGACCCTTAATTGGTTGGTTTTTATTATTTGCTGTTTTACCTTAGAGTTTTCACTATAATCACACCAAGTTTGACGCTTGTGTGTATAACTGTTTTTACCATAGAGCAAAAATAAACAAAAACACGTTGAAAGAACACATTTCTTGTCATTCTTCTGAAAAAAATTCTACCGGGTCAAAAGATATAGCCCAGACAGACGGACGGACGGCATAGGCTTAGTATCCATACGGGTAAGGAAACTTAAAAAGAGGTGCACTGTATGTGTACCAATGCATATGTATGTATGTCCAACACACTAACTTTCGCATATATTAGATGAGCTCTTTACATATGTTGGCCATCACCACTCAAGAGCGGACCATAGAGGCAGTATGTTGTTTTTTTTTTATGTAATCTGGTATGGGTGGCTGATTCCACCAATGTCACCTCCGAGAAGGTAGGTGCCATATCGGAGACTTACCTGGATTGCTGGCTATACAACCGAGGCTGCTATGCGGCCATCTTACATCCAGTACGGTGGTACCAACCAAGTCGGATCCTAGCACCTAGTAAGGGGCAAGAGAAGGGACCTACAGTTTTACACCGGTTCCGAACGGTGAATCAGCAGGTGTAGGTATGCACGTATATTTTTTTTGTCAGAAAAAAACTCATTGGTACCCGCCGAGCGGATTCGAACCTCGGACCTCTCGCATGAGAATCCGAAACCACTCGGCCACCCGCAGCTACATGTTGTAATGTTGCAGGTGACGTGTTCTCCCAAGTGATATATGCTCTGATGTTCTTCACCGGACTTTTTGTCTGCTACTTCGGCCACCGATTCTTCAAGACGGAGATGTTTCTGATGGGTGCCATGGCTGGCGCTGTAGTCACCTACTTGGTCATCTCTCAAGTCGCAAGCCTGGAGCCAGCTGGTAAGGAAAGGTCTTGAAATCGTCTGGAAAGCAATTATTGTGCTAAGTTGTAACTTTTATTTATTGGCAGATTGTTGGGTAAGTAATACGATGTCGTAGACCAGTTCGGCGTATGATGCCAGTCTATACATGGTGTTACCTTAATAGGTGACACCAAATAAATCCGAAAAGGATGATTCTACACCTGAGACTAACAATTTTCGTTCTACAAATTTTTATTTTGAACAATTTTTTTTTTCACTTTGTTCGTAAAAACATGAAAATATATATAAAATTTAGAATTTTGAATTGAAAATATATATGTACCTAGGTCAATAATATTTCAGTTTCTCATACAGACAGAATCCGTCTTCGGTGAAATAAAGAAAAGTACCACCTTTTTAGGGTTCCGTACCGGACCCTATTACTGAGCCTAAGCCGTCTGTCCGTCTATCTGTCCTGCCTATAAACAGCTGTATCTTTGAACCAATAGGTGTCAGGTTGAGAATTTCACAAAATATGTGTTATTATATTATCATTACCCTAACAAGTAATAAAAAAAACTATATTTAAAATTTAAAAAGGTTCTTTTTATGGGAACCCATAAAAAGAACCGACTTTTTTTTTAAATGTAAACTCTAAAGTGAAACCACAAATAATAATAAAAAATAGTCTAATTTGAGTCGGGCTGGTGCTAAGGATTCCACACTGAATGAAGGAAAACACAACTTTGCACATGCCCCGACCGGCCAATATCACCTCCGAGAACGTAGGTGCCATACTGGAGACTTCCCTTTGTATTGCTGGCTACACTGGTTAGAGTCCCCTCACAGCCGGGACTGATATTCGGCTATCTTACATCCAGTACGGTGGTACCAACCCAGTCGGCTACAATTTAATTCCTACCGCCTAGTAAGGAGATGAACCTACAGTTTTACACCGGGTCCGAATGGTGAAACAGCATGTAAACTTTTCTGTCAGAAAAAAGCTCATTGTTGCATGTCGACCGGAATTGAAGCATGGACCTTGAGATCAAGAGTCCGAGCCAAGACCGCGCCGACCACCCGCCGCTTCTAAAATGTTACACCGTATATAATTCTTGATGGGAGAACTGACGGAATCTCTCCGGTGGTCAGGTCCGCATTGGGACTATATGTATATGGGATGTCAGTCAGTCAGCATGTAAGGGTCCACTGCTGGACATACGCCTCTCCAATTTTCCTCCAGTCCTCCCGGCCTTCAGCGGTACGTAACCACTGCTTTCCGCCGACGTACTTGATGTCGTCGTCCCACCTGGCGGGTGGTCTTCCCACACTCCGCTTTCCTGTCCACGGCCGCCAGTGTAGGACACGGTTACTCCAACGGTCGTCGTCTCTTCGGCTGACGTGCCCAGCCCACTGCCACTTGAGCTTAGCCACCCGGTGTCCAATATCGACTAATTTGGTGCGTCGGCGGATTACCTCGTTACGCACCATATCACGTAGCGATATTCCCAGCATGGCTCGCTCCATTGCTCGCTGGGCAACTTGATGTGTCCCGATATAAGTACCTGAAGCTGCTACCTGTTGGGAACAATGTAATTTCAAAGCCAATTGTTTGTCAGCTTCGATAGCTCAGTGATGCAGACAGTAAACTGTCGCTATTGAATGTTAAGCAACGCTGGGTGCGGTCAGTACTTGGATAGGTGACCGCTGACCGTTGGAGGCTGACCGAGGTTCGGATTCCTCGTAAAACTGTAGGTCCCTTCCCTCCTAATCTTACGTGGTGGTAGGGTTTAACCCGCCCGGGTTGGTACCACCGCACTGAATGAAACGTCGGTTGAAATGGCTATGTAAATAGTTTGTGTTTTCCGACCAGTTCAGTGTAGCCGGCACGATCAAAGGGGGAAGCACTGACATGGCACCTAGTTCACCCGGTGTTATGGGCTGACATCACGGACGTTGTAGGTGATGTAGCCAATCGTGTCAGATACCATAAAAAAAAAATTTAAAAAAAATATTAAATGTAACCATACACATTTGTTCTAAACTGAATTACCCATGAGCTAACTCAAACAGGAAAAAGACTAGGTACAAGAATGAGCGATAAAATATTATCCGCAACGAAGATATACAACTGACAGTACAACAGTTTGTCAGCCTCGGTGGCTCAGTGGTGCGGTCGGTCGACTGTCGGTCGTGATCATAAGCACACCTGGCCGAGGTCAGTACTTGGATTGGTGACCGCTCGATGGTTGGAGGCTGGCCGTGGTTCGAATTCCACGTAAAACTGCAGGTCCCTTCCCTTCTTACCTTACTAGGTAGCAAGTTGGTACCGCCGCACTGAATGGAAGGTCGGTTGAAACGGCTATGTAAATGGTTCATGTTTTCCGTCCAGTTCAGTATAGCCGGCACAACCGAATGGAAGCACTGACATGAGACTGGCATGCACCTAGCTCACCAAGGTGTTATGGACTGACATCACGGATGTAGTAGGTTATTTAGCCAACCGTGTCAGTTTCCATAAAAAGAAAACTGTACTTATTATGTAGATAGATAGATAGAAATACTTTATTGCTCCAAAAAAACATTTTACATAAACAAACAATAAATAATTTACATGAGGGGCAAAGGCGGACTTATCCCTTACAGGGATTTCTCCCAGTCAACCTTTGGATGTTTGAGAGTTGTATGTTGCGAGATATAAGTAGGTAGTAGCAAAAGACTTGAGTGTGGGAAAGTAAAATATAATATACAAGCTGTGCCCGCGGCTCCGCCCGCTCTCATATTTCACTTCACTGCTAATCTCATAAGCTATTTAGCGTGATAGTAAGTAGCCTATATTGCCTATATTATTTGATGGGAAGAATCAAGCTATCCGTAGAATTTTGTTTTATTAAAATCGGTTCAGTGGTTCTCGAGTTATAAGCGGACAGACAGACACTCAGACAGACAGAAAGCAGACGTTGGATTTTATTATAGGTAAGGAAAAGGAAGGAAAATAACTATGATATACTATATATAGTAATATGCACTACATATAAGTTATAAAAGTTTAATACTGTAATAATTTTCAATATGACATTATGTTACGGATGTTGTAGGTGATGTAGCCAACCGTGTCAGTATCCATAAAAAAAATAAAAAAATTCTGAAAATATTCTGAAACAAACATTGTATGTCCGTCAGTGATGCTGGGAGCGAGTCTACTCTCAGGAATGTACTGTGGCGCCATCTGGTGGTTGTTCTGGTGGTTCTTCGGTTTGCCGCTGCTCTCTGTTCTGCTCGCAACCCTTCAGCTTGGCTTCCTCACGTCATCACTTCTCATGTTCATTGTTGCAGGTCAGTTCATTGTATTATATATTTGAAAGACATAACGGCATAATATCATAGGAAGCGATCAGCCCCTGTTTGTTTGTTTGCTGCCCAGCCTCTTGGGAAAGTGGGTGGGCCATTGTCCGCACTGAGACCTCAAGACGGCGTTCGGGTAGTGCTACTCCAGCCACCCAAGCTCTTTCATGAAGTGGAGCACTCTTCTCGGTTGCTTCCACACTCCATGGGCAGTTCCCACGTTCCCGAGAAACTGCAGTCGTTCTTTTGCCACCACCGGGCACTCCAGGAGCACGTGGGTGGCTGTTTCGTCCTCCGCCATGCAACCTAGGGGGCTGTCGGTGACACCTATTATAAACCTGAACCTGCACGCTGGTGTGTCGCTAAGGCCCATTCGGTGTAGGTATTCCCTTCTTAACTTATTAGGTGGTAGGGTTTAATCTGTTCGAATTGTTACCAGTTACCAGTTACTCAGGCGCGTCCCCAGTACACCAGTATTAATATTGGGAACCTACGTGCATGGAGACTGCATGCTTGTAATTTTTTTTTTATGTAATCCGATATGGGTGGCTGAGTCGGAGGGGCTAAAGCACATGCTCCAACCAGCCAATATCACCTCCGAGAAGGTAGGTGCCATACCGGAGACTTCCCTGGATTGCTGGCCATACTGGACTAGAGGAGAACCAACCGAGGCTGCTATATGGCCATCTTACATCCAGTACGGTGGTACCAACACAGTCGGCTACAATTTGAGCCTACCACATAGTAAGGGGCAAGGGAAGGGACCTACAGTTTTACACCGGTTCCGAACGGTGAAGCAGCAGGTGTAGGTAAGTATGCACGTAAATTTTTTCGCCAGAAAAACTCATTGGTACACGCCGACCGGATTCGAACCTCGGACCTCTCGCATGAGAAGCCGATGCCCAAACCACTCGGCCACCCGACGCTCTTAGGTGGTAGGCTCAAATTGTAGCCGACGGGGTTGGTACCAACGTACTTTTTTTTTTACGCTGACGCGGGAACAGCGCGCCTTTCATTCCCACGTTTGCGTGGAACATTCGATCCTTTTTATACTAAATTAATCAATTAGTTTGTATGAAAACTGTGACTTATTATTTAAAGGGAATTCAGAAAAAAGTTATTTGACTTTTTTGTTACTATTGATCCCAATAATCATTTCCTAAATTTAATGTATTGGCTGTTACAACACCCTGTATATAAGAATAACAGTAAAGTTTATTTTTCAGGCAGCAACGAAATGCTCTCATTCGACGTGAACTACTGGACCATATTCTTCATAGTGATGTTATTTGTTTCGATAACACTGCTCTCCGTAACCCTTAACGCCAACATACTGTGTTGCGCAGTGCTTGGCGCGTACGCGACATTGTACCCTATCGACTACTATATAGGATCCAATCTCAAGTACATTGTAATAAATGTTGTCAGAAGGGCAGTGGTTCCTGGCTTCCAAAAGGCCTATCTGATTGTGCCGTTTCAGTGGAGAGGTTAGTATGTGCATTTCCATATGAATCTTATGAACAAAATTTGAATTTAAAAAAGTATGGATATCTTATTTGTTTGAATGTTCTATAATCATACTATGGTTTTAATATATACAAAAACATTGGTTGCTGCTGTGTTAGTTAAGATTATCACTGCCATATGAACATTTGTAATGTCTTGGCTTCCAAAACGGCCGGCCAGCCCCTAAACCGCTTAAATACTCAAAAAAAAAGAAAATTAAAATACATTTTCTTTCTATGAATTTTTCTTACGAGAACGAATGAGAAGGACTGACTGTACGGATAAAAACCTTTGCCTTTCCTATACAATAATACACTTTAAAATATTCTCAGGTCTTAAGAAAACAATTATTTTGATAGCTGTAAATTTTTTTTATACCTACCTTGCTTAGGTATCTGGCACGGGCGACGGGCGTGCCATAATTCGCGAATTTTCGCGCGGCGAAAATGGCATGGAAGCCAAGAGGTGTAAGCATAATAAATATTTGGAAAGCCAAGGGGTTATTAGTAAGAGCCTCTATTTAAAAGCAGAATATATAAATACCTAGAGAATACCCGCCTTGCCGATGAAGGAAATATTGTGTGGAAACTTGTGCACTAACCAAAGTTCTAGTGTATCCTGCCCCCCGAATCTGATCATCCAATGATGTTGATGACATCATGTTGATCATTACAACAACGATCATGATGATGACGTTAAAACAACCCCACCCCTAACACACACTTCGAACATTTTCCAGATGCAGTGCTGACGCTCCTCTGGATAATGCTCTCCATAACCGGATTCCTCTTCCAAAAGTACCACAACCTCGGAAGAGCGCCGTTCCCACCCCCGCCCCGGAACACTATGCCTACCATCGTCCTGGGGAATAACAACGACCAGCGGTCAGGTCAGGAGGCCGCGCCGGGAATGAGACCCAGGAGTCGGAGGCTGGGTAACAGTGAAAGATCACCTCTTTTGGGGTCTCGATGAGAATTTTGGCACTGTGTTTGTTTATGTGAGCTTTTTTCCATGACTTCACTTGCATGAAGTGCGGTTTGTAAAAAAAAATGCCTTATGGTTAAGTCGGTACGCAAACTAAACCATGCAAAATGTTAGGTCGAGAAGTGCCTTGATAACACACAAGTGATAGACAGCATATAGACAGACTGTCAAATACCATTTTAATTTGATTATGTGTAGGTATTTTGGATTAATTTTTTTCATCTCATTCTGGTGTTTATGTTCTGATATTGAAACTTTTTTTAGTTCTTTTTATTTTCAGGGCATAATTTAAAAAATATTTTTTTCTGAAGGCATATGAATTTGAAGTGTTCACGTTAGAACAAAATGTTGTAGAACTAATGTGACTGTTTCAAACATCCCCTTCGGGCCTTGCCACCTGTTTGTGAAACACTTTCAGTGTGGAATAATTTTAAGATGTATCATAAATTGCCAACATTATATTTATATAGTACGTACGTTATGTTTGTAACCTGTTTTAAACCAAAAATACTTCATTGGAGACAGGGTCTCAAAGCTCAAATAATTTATTGATTTTGTTCTGGCTGCAGCGCCATCTATTATTCAGCGTGTTTGTAAGTTCGTAAGTAAATCGATAGAGGGCGTTGTTAAATATTGTGCCAATGATATTCAGCAAGGTGCTTTAAATATGTATTTTATTGTGTTGTGTTATGTTAAATTAAAGTGCAGTTGTATTTTAATAATGAAATGTACTGTTTTCTTTATTTTCCTGGTAGGTATTTGTTTTTAGACTAGCTGACGAGGGCTTAACTGGTTAATATAGTCGATAGCTCAGTGGTGCAGACAGTCAACTGTCGCTATTGAATGTTAAGCAACGCTGGGTACGGTCAGTACTTGGATGGGTGACCGCTGACCGTTGGAGGCTGACCGAGGTTCGGATTCCTCGTAAAACTGTAGGTCCCTTCCCTCCTAATCTTACTTGGTGGTAGGGTTTAACCCACCCGGGTTGGTACCACCGCACTGAATGAAACGTCGGTCGAAACTGCTATGTAAATAGTTTGTGTTTTCCGACCAGTTTAGTGTAGCCGGCACGATCAAAGGGGGAAGCACTGACATGGCACCCAGTTCACCCGGTGTGATGGGATTACATCACGGACGTTGTAGGTGATGTAGCCAACCGTGTCAGTTTCCATAAAAAAAAAGAGACGTTGTGAAACCCTATCTGCAATGGGCCCGTTTGTATTCGGTAAAGTCATGGAATGCTGTGTGTGTTCGTCACCTGCTGTGCTCCTATGAGACATATTTAATAGTTTAGGGGGCTAATTGCAAAAGAAGCCTTTGTAAGGAAAGTAAAGAAATGAAGGAACTTGATTGTAATGTGTTATAATTCTGATAAGAAATGTGGAGAAAATATTATGAAAATAGTTAAGACTGAGATGCATGTGATCGTATATTCCATGACATAGCTTGTTAATTGCCTACTTAGAACATGTCAATGTACTTTGATAATAATTTGCAATATATGAAATTATATAGGCATATACTGATATTTTTGTCTTTATTTCATTAATAATAATTCTAATAGGCATCCTGTGATTTCTTTTATCTCTGTCAGTATGCACCAGCGTAAATTTTTTAAATTCAAAATACGAGTAATTAAATGAAAAATTGCTATTGTAAACAGATTTTATTTCTAACATTTTAATTAACTAAGTATCTTCCTAAAATGTTATTTACTTGATTTAATACCTTTACAAAACGTAAAGCGAGCTTCACACATGCGATGACACTAAACGCAAATATCTGCAAAACAACATGTCCAAAACAAACATACAAACTCACTGCATCGACAGAGGATTTTCTATTCAGCAGAACATCCCAAAAGAAAAAAATAAATAAAACCAATTATAAGCGTTAATAATCTGTCTGAATTAATTCACACTAGAAATCCACCCCTCTATAAAATGGCACTGCATCCCTGTTTCTCCCCACAGCTATTGAAGGGACACATTCTTGAAGACCAAAACGTTTGCGCCCCCGGATGTACTGTGAATAGAATTGGAGCTTAATGTTTAAAATTATTACGGGCAGAAGAATGAGAAATGGCTGGATTTTTTGAATTTTTTTAAGTAAGATCAATAAACAATACATACCCTTTTCGTTTGTAGCATACAGACATTTTGTTACATTTTTCTAGTGTAAAATGCACTCGAAAAAATTACCCTCCTTTTTGCTTCGCGCAGTCGGGTAAAAATTTAAAGTTTACTTACCAAAATCCACTTGCGAAGTAGTTGAATTTTCACTTCTTGTTTTTCCCATTTCAAGTTAAGAGTTATTTAAAAAAAAATTTTTTTTTAAATATATTTTTGTATCGTAATTTGAAAATATAAATGACTGTCCCACCAAGATGGGGGATATTAAGTTGTGTATAGGTTATAGGTATATATTTTATTTTGTAATTAACTTTATGTGTTGTTTCTAAAATACTTGTAATAATAAAATTTAATAAATCAACATTGATTTAAAAAAATGACTGTCCCAATGGCATAAATTATTATTTTTAAGTTTATAACACACATTTTAATATTGTTTTTATAAGTAAATACCTAAATGCATTTTAAAATTACATACTTATAAAAAAAGTCGCCCTATGAATGTACCACATTGGTTGATCGCTGTGGAGCCTAGGGTCCGCGCTGTGTGTGCTGTGCACAATGCCTACATCACTAATCCTGTTCGCCTTTGTTGCATCACCCTCCAATTTCAAAAACTTTAGACTCGCCCTCCCCCTCATTGCCTCTGTCAGTGTTGCCCGATGACAAAAATACAGTAAACAGTCATTTCAATAGGTACTTAATGATCGTGCAAAATATTCAACTTGGCACACGAATTTGAACTCTGCCTGCATAGGAATATGGGATGTCGAAATATTTATTAAATGACCCACTATCAGTTTTAGTGTTGTGCAATATTAGCTCTTATTTCAATTTGCTATAGATTTCACCTAGGGCGTGTGTTAGCTCGGATCATATAAATTGGCAGCTGCCCTGAAGGGATATTAATCATATTTATTTCGTACAGTTTATGAGGCTATTGTTACGGAATTTGACATCCTGGAGGACTCTCTCGAGTGTGAAGCCGATGTATCACTTTCAATGATTATGCCTTTTTTTTAAACCTACTTATAACAATATTTTAGGTGCAGGATGTTCATGGATTGAATTGAAAGAAAATATAATGTTCATTAATGTTTTAATCATTATTAATAAATTTCACTTGTCAATTTTCTTAATAGCCTACATTTATTATTGTTTAAATAAATTATTTTACAAATAAAATTTAATTACACCTATTATAGTAAGTACATAAATTACATTCTTTCTTATGTTAGTTAGTAGGTAGGTACATGTACAGGCTAATTCGCTTAATTGTATGGAAATTACATTTAGTTGTGGAGTTTATAGGAATGGATAGTAGAACAAAATAATTTTGTTTCTATTATTCGTACGCCATTCGCCGCATCGTGTTTACTATACAGTTTATTAATGAAGAACGATGACATCAACTTGTTTGTATTAAACTGTATTTCGCTGACATACGGAAGTTCTCATAGTGAGAGGAGTGTAGCTTTAATATAATTTATTAAATTAATCGATATTGTGTCCCATACTTCAAGAAATAAAATCTGTATTTTTGCAAGTTTTTTTATCAAAAATTACATAGTGATGAGTGGCTATTTACAATAAAAAAACTGAAATCATACAAATTGTGATCTGTGTATGGTCACTGAACCAGACTGAACCGAACCCAGAACCTCGACAACACTTGAGTTGTTCCGGGTATCTTAGCTTTTGCAAATTTTATAAACCTATAATTAATTCCATTAATTGCACGTGTACACAGTCCAAAACAATAATAAATGCGACAGTTCAAAACTATCCCGTACGACTGAGCAGAGTAGAGTAACTAGTCCATTTTGTCTTGGCCATAGATACTGGTATGTATGTATATTAAAACAATGTTTAGGTATTTTTGCCGTACCCCCTACTTTAGAATCACTTGAGATATTTTGGTAATTAAACTTTCTGTAAAAAAAAAATATGGCTCAAATTTATACACCTCAAATAGTTCTAAATTAGGAGATAGCTAAATACATAGTTAAGTAACACAGACGTGATACATTTTCACAACAACCTATTAACTATCAATCACAGCGATATTTAGTTCTTTTTAATATACTTACATAATATAAAACAGACGCAAAGAATACCTACTTCAGCAACGCTCTGCTGCTATGGCATAATCCATTAGTCCGTCCAAATTGGTCATTCACTTGCCGCTACCTTTCACTGGACAGAAGAAAAAAAATTCAGACAAAATTTTTAACACAAACTATGTACAAGAAAATAATGTTAATTACAGACCGCACTACATTATGGAGCAGTTTTGTTGAAACAGTCTCACCCCCACTCACTCGTCCGAGCTGACAGAAAGGGGATAAGCCGTGGGGTACTTTGTTAATTACTGCAAATAATGCGGGGAATACTGATATCAAAATGATACAAAATTCTTTGTTGAACATTCTACATTTGGGGGGAAACGGTTTTTCAGCTGTGCCCGTCGAGGCGTGAGCGTCTCGAGAAGCGCTCAAGACAGTTCCCATAACGACCGAGAGATGGCGCGGACATTATCTCGCCTCGACGAACAGATTCTCTTTGTACATGGTAAACTAGTATTTACAATTTCTTACAGACTGCTTAGTGCTTATTTTGAACATCATCAGTTGCTTCATATTTGTGTAGATTTTACTGAATTACATCTGAAACGTTTTCACGCATAATTATGGAAACCCTGTTTTCCATTTAACTAAAACAACTTGGACTTTATCGAAAGGTTTTCGTGTTGAAATAATAAACTCACCGGCTTTGTGTTTGTGATATGATTAGGTAATTCACCTCTGGAAAATAATGTAATTTCTGTGCATTTTATTGACCAGGTAACCAATACTTTCACGAAAACACACCTTGTGATATTCACGAGAAGCGTCGCCAAAAGCCTTTCGAAAAAATCCATCCGACGTAAAACTATTTCGCCGTGCCCAACCGAAAAATAAGCAAAACAGGGCGATAGACGGAGTGCGCGCCGCTCGAAATTCAAACGGAGTTGTCTAGATTTTCCGCGGAGGCGAGGGCGGCGCCACCGTCGTGGCTGGCCGTCATGTTTACGGCTGCGTTCATCGCTAGATGCGTGTCTATGGTGGAGTAGTTGTGCGCGACGTCGCTGCCGGACGGCGACGGGTTCTCCTGCGGCATGGGCAACAGCCGGTGGGGGAACCCGAATAGCTGAGATCACTGAAGCCGTCCCCAGTAATTCGAAGTGAGGTCTGGGCCCTGCGACGGTATCTGCACGGGCACGCTCACACCCGCCGATATGACACCTAGGGACAACGAGAAATACACATTTAGAATTGGCTCTCTGGAGGAGTCTTAAAAATATTCAGGTAAATACCAAGGGGTTCGGCGGACAAGCAAAGACACTCTCCCATTCAAAGTGGGCCCTAATGGGTCGAGACCACAAGAGCATCGAATCCGCGCGCGCCTCCTAGAGGCGAAAGTAATAATAATATTTGAAACCCAATAACCGCACGCAGAGCTGCTAGCGCTTCGTATGTGTGTGGGTGTGTTAATATCGACACTACACACAAAGAGGAGCAAAGGCACACGCACAAAACAAATGCACACGCACAACACACATATGTAAGTCTTAGGCCACGCCCACAGGCTTCAACGGCGTTGTAGGGAAATCGCGCTCATGGCGTCTCTAGGAGGGGGCGCGCGCGGTATTCGATGCTCTGTGGCCGAGATCATAAAAGAAGCAAGTTTTGTTGAAGCAGCATCGTTTCTTTGATGATCGCCGCAGTGCCTAGGTAAAAGTAACTATGCTATCAGTACCGCCTGAAATGTTTCAGTTCAATTATAACATCTCCTTTAGCTTGGCTCAGTCGGGCAATGAAAGTAACAGCTAATGTCGAAGAAAGTAATACATGCATTATTATCGTTATAAGCATTTGTTTTGAAAACAAAATTCTATTAATTTGTCCTAAATTAATTACAACTAAAAATGTTTTATTTAGGTTTATTGTATTTAGGTAAATACATGTTTCAAGCTTGCAGTAAGCAATGCAACAATCGATTTTGTCAATTTCATTTGTATTAATTATGATAACAATAATTCATTTATAATTTTTAAATCAAACAGGATCTTTCAGGAGTTTTAAGCTACCCTTCAAATAGATTTCCGAATAAAAACAAATATCTACGCGGCTCTAAATATGTCTCTCTTCAAGATACAAACTAATATTGTCTCCATCTCTATCTCTACTTCATATAAAAGGGAGCATGTCTGTATGTATGTTTGAGGTAAACTCCGGAACCACTGAACATATTTTGATGCGGTTTGCCCAGAGGCGGCGCAAGGCGTGGGCGACGTGGGTGACCGCCCACGGCCTCGCGGCCCAAGGGGCCTCGCGCCTCGAAAGTTCATGCAGCTTTGATTCATGAAAATATTAAGCTAGATCTATTAAAATAGACCCCGAGTAAACATGTTTAGACTTAATCAAAGGCAAACTACTTAAAGCCTTTATCAGACACAAGATGGGAACGCAGGACAGAGGCAGTGAAGGCTGTATTATTGCAATTTGATCATGTTTACTTTATCGACGAAAGGTATTCCTATAAATTCTTACTTCATAAGAATAGTCCCACTGCATCTCTCCCCGTGCATGCCGTAAATGGCGACTGAGGGATAAGAACAAGATGTCGTGCATAAGGGCGACAGGCTAGCCACCTCTCACCTTGGCGCGGTCTTTTCAACTAGTCATGCAGCATGTGGGCCTTCGTGCCTTTACTTGCTGCATGATAGTTATCTTTTCCGAATACTTCGCTAAACGTGGTGGTCGATGTTGTTCTCTAATTTTGCTATGTATTCAACATTATATTTCAACAAAATGCAATGCTTCTAATTTACAAGAGTACTTGCAGCACAACACCGATTACTCTGCTTACTCCGATTGTCGGGATACGGTGTGCGGTGTGCGTGTGTGTGTGTATGCTGATAAAAATGTTTGATTTGATCAGTATACCGGAAATCCATTTCAACAGTGAAAATCTATGCCACCAGAGAGGGCCTCGCAAAACAATGGGAAACCAGTACTATGGATGAGTGAGAACGAAAGAGAGAGAATATAAGAGAAGCGATCGTTTATTATTATATATATGCGTTTAAATCAGATTTACTATTTAAGCGAGTCTTCCGCGAGCAAAGCCGCACGCAAAAGCTAGGATTAAAATAAAAATAAGGTAAGTTTGTAGATAGAACAGGTTGTGTCGCCTCCTAACCGCCCCATCATTCTCCCCGGATCAGATTCCTCCAGCTTGGCTCTCGCGCCGAGTATCTCCCGCACCTGTTCACAATGTTCTATTGTCGCTGGATCTATTCTAATGCGAATCCAATTAGACGCAGTTTATTGCACACGAGCGGCTTTATCATGGACATAAACATATAGACATGCCATTACCTTGTCGAACGAGGTGAAATAAAAGTTTGCAAAGATGATGTTTCTAAGGGACCAGTCTTTTTTTAATGAAAACTGACACGGTTGCCTACATCATCACCTACAACATCTGTGATTTCCACCCATAACACCTTGGTGAACTAAATGCCATAGCAGTGCTTCCCTTTAGCCGTGCCAGCTACACGAACTGCACGAAAAGCACGAACTATTTACGTAGCCGCTTCGCCCGACCTTTCATTCAGTGCGGTGGTACCAACGGTCGGACGGTCACCCATCCAAGTTCTGACCGCGCCCAGGTGTGCTTATGATCACGAACGACAGTCGACCGATCGCACCACTGAGCTACCGTGGCTGACAAAATGACATGGTTGGCTACAGTAGGTACATACTACATTACCTCTCCTACATACACCCGTGATGTCAACACATTATTTACTAGTGCCATAATATTTGTAAATAGGTGTCATGTGCCTTTAGTATTTTCCAAATATCAAATCAAATCAAAATACGTGTATTGCCCTTAATTTTTTTTTTGCAAAAGATACAGCTTAACGACATAGAATTTTCTAAGCTTAACGCCGTACTTTTGGGTTATCTATCATGCATGAAAGAGTGTGCAGTGGCAGTATACAAATAAATAAAAAATATATATTTGTTTGCATCTACTTTTTGTTGTAACGTAAAAACCAGCTGCAAAGTACAAATAAAAAAATAATAATTACTATTTTATTACTTAGTTGAAAATCAATAAGTATAAAATACTTACCTAGGTTTATAGGCAATTGAAAAAAAATTATAGAACTATTTAAAAATAAAAAAATTACCAAAGTTTTAGGGGTCACCCCGGGGACACTTTTGTCCCCAGTTTTGTATGAAAAAAGGGGTTGTCCTCAGGGTAAACAATATTTAAAAAAATATTACTCAAAATTCTTTGTGCAGCTTCTATCTTATTAGTCAATTTACTTATCTGAGAGTGTACTTAACTATTAAAACACTGTGAATTTATCAAAAAAAAGTTTATCCACCCACATATATGCTTAAATTAAATATCTGTCTATATCTGTCACACTTACTCAATCTGCGACAAATGGATTGCATTCCGACCAAATTTTGGAACAAGGTAAAATGTATGTTATGAAAGTGACGTATCTAGGGTATTTATTTCCACGGTCTTTATCAACGCCCCGCGAAGGCGCGCTCGGCGGTATACAATAACGTATAGAGGCGCAGAGCAGTCGTAAAGCCGTCCACACTCCGACCACCACAGCCCCACCGAGCTATGCCTCTCTGTTATACTCCGCTACCTATAAAGTGGCATATTCCACCCCTTCTACACGGGATACGGGCGATATATCGACGTCGATCATACGCGAACCTTTTAGGATTCCGTATCCCGTACGGGACCCTATTACTAAGCCTACGCCGACTGTCTGTCTGTCTGTCTGTCCGTCTGTCTGTCCGAGGGCTGTATCTCTTGTTTTTATGTAATGTGGTATGTGTGGCTAAGTGAGAGGAGACTGAGCACATGCTCCGACCAGCCAATATCAACTTCGAGAAGGTAGGTGCCATACCGGAGACTTCCCTAGATTGCTGGCTATACTGGACTAGAGAAGAACACAGCCGACGCTGCTATGCGGGTATCTTACATCCAGTACGGTGGTAGTACCACCGTGCTGGATGTAAGTGGTACCACCGTGGTACCAAGCCAGTCGGTTACAATTTGAGCCTATCACCTGTACATCTTCTTTTAGAGATGAATGTTGAATTGCTTAGTATAGAAGAAGCTTTTTTTATGTAATTCAGTCTGGGTGGCTGAGTCAGAGAGGCCAGAACACATGCCCCGACCAGCCAATATCACCTCCGAGAAGATAGGTGCCATACTGGAGACTAGAGGAAAAAACAGCCGAAGGCTGATTCCGTACCGCTGAAGGCCGGGTGGACTGGAGGAAAATTGGAGAGGCATATGTTGTAGACGCATACACGCTGACTGACTGAGTGACTATTCTCTCGACCTACCTTCTGTTAGTCGACCTATCGACTTTCTGTCCGTCGACCTATCTCTAGAACTATTAGTTACTGCAGCTAGCTGGGTGCCGGCGATAACCACTTTTCGTTCCACCGCTTGCTTCCGAGGGGCACGTTTAGATTCATTACACGTTATTATCGGCTATAAACAGGACCACGCTTGTGTGAGCCATCGCAATAAGTAGTCTGAGCTGATGGGGGGAGGAAACCTGGCTGGCTACCTTACCTACTTAGACCGCTCTACACTAGTAACAATGTCAAAAAAGTTAAATTACAAATTAAAAAAATTATTACCCTCCTTTTTGCTTCGCGCAGTCGGGTAAAAATCCCCTACCTAAAAAAAGGCAAAAATTATTTCGGGGTAGTTACTTAAAGGCGTTGTTGGACCGCTAAGTAAATAACTGCGCAGATCTGAATTTTATATATTCACTTAAAGGTTCGCCGACGCCTTTAAGTAATTAACCCGGAATTATTACCTATAGACTTTTTTTGGGACAGGGATTTTTTTTTATTTAATTTTTTTGACATTTTTACTTGTGTAGAACGATATAAGTGGGTAAGATTGCCAGGTCTCCTCCCTTGTTTTTGGTTTTTTTTTTTTTTTTATTTCAAGCTTTTTAAGAGCGTTCCGTGCAAAATGACAGGCGACGGTGCTGCCACTCAAGTAAATAATATTTCTCTTTAAACAAAGCCATAACTGGAAAAAACAAGCCATGAAGCTGTAGTTGATTTTGATTATGATATTCTAAGATACTCGAAACAGTTTTGTATTGCTCTGATTATCCATAAACATTAACGGATTACGGTGGCCATCGAAATCCGTTATAATGACTGTGTATAAACTGAGCTATACAAAACTGTTTTCAGTATCTTAGAATATCATAATCAAAATCAACTACAGCTTCATGGCTTCTTTTTTCCAGTTATGGCTTTGTTTAAGAGATATATATTATTTACTTGAGTGGCAACACCGTCGCCTGTCATTTTGCACGGAACGCTCTTAAGAAATGTAATTTTGTTTGTTTTATTATTTGATTACTTGATTAAATACCGGGCTAAGAACAATCCCGGTTAAACCAGCTGTCTAATAAAAAAACACATTCAAATCTGTCCATCCGTTTAGCAACTACGATGCCAGATAAAGGACATACAGCCAGACAGACAGACAGACGGAGGCTTTAAACTTATAATACCCCTCTTTTTGCGTCGGGGGTTAAAAAAGAAAATTAGTAAATATGTCAGTATATATATTTATAGCTTGTTACGCCCTTAAAACTATGAATAAGTAAGTACTTGAGCGTTTGACATCTAGATTAAGCAAAAAAGCTATTTTGTAAATCTAATAATAAGTGATACCTATATAGTTACTGAGATAGACGCACGCAGGCAGGCGTGGGCGTTGAGTTTATAATAAATATGTGGCTATATTATTTTAATCTTAAATCTGATGATTTAATGACATGGCCAGCTGTGAAATCATTACTTTGCATTTTAAATCTCTTTCGATAGTTTAATTCATATTTAGGGCAGCAAACGTAAAAATATTAACGAAATTCGCACGGCGCGCGAAGCCGCAAAGAGAAGAATAATGTTGCGCAACAAATCCGTATTATTTAACACAGCAGAAAGCTGAAAATGCAGCCGTCGAAAGCGCGAAAAGAGTAAATGAAACGAAAGAGCGTGCATTCTGAATTGCGAAAAATTCTTTTGTTCGGAGCGACGCGAACTGTGTACGTACTAGGTACGGCTACGAACGCGTATAGCCAACAATGGCCGCCGCGGAAAACACCCCCAAACAATAATAATTCATTCGCTTTTCCAGCCACCTACGGCTAAAAATGTCCGCCTGCGTGATATATAATATCAAATGGAAAGTTACGGCTTTTTAAAACAATGGGAACGCGCCGGGCGGCCACCGCGCTTTTCCATTTTGTTACTTTTTCCGTGTTTGTTTTTTAACAGTAGTCGAATATGGATGTCTCGTTTAGTGTTTGCATCCATTACGCTGGATTTTATATGCGCGTACATTTGGTCGGCCTTAAGCCAGAGCTGTATAATACATTAGTCACTACTTAGATTTTACGTAGATTTTAATGACTTGAGTGCAAAGTTGTCTCATTTGGAAAGCTCGCTTTCGTTTCGCCACCTGAAAAACCTATTGGAAAATTCTCCTTTGATAGTTTAGGTACCCTGATGCGATGTACCCTGATGCATGTCATCCTGGTCAGTGCCTACTCAGCAGCAATCTACTATATAAAAATTAATATTTGTTCGTTCGTTATTCGTTCGTCTTCTACACTAACAGTTCATCCGATTACGATGAAACACTGGTGGGTTGTTGTGCGCCACCAAAGCCAGCGCAGGTTTGTGAAAAAAAATGCTAGCGGAGCCGCGGGTAAAAGTTAGTGAATAATAAATAATAAACCATAATAACTTTTTCTTAACGAATTTTTTTTCAGAACGATTATCATTGCTGGTTACACAAAATAAACAGAACACTAAGAACGTTGAAAAGGCAATTTAAAACCCATTCGATTCGGAGCTTGGGCGAGCACGCAAAACAAATCACTCGATGCATTTCTATTTTTCCTGCGCGCACCGCGTCGCTAGCGCCGCCATTTTCAGTTTTCTTTTTTCCACGTCTCGCGGTCTTGGAAGCTAGTCCGCGGCCGCGCCTCGGGTCACGCTGTTCGTATTTCGAATTCGTTTTCGCGGGAATGAATAATTTACATAATAGGAGCCTGAATATTTATGGATTTTCCTTGTTTTATGTCTTTCCTTTTTATTTGGTACGAGTTGCTTGCTGTTATATTTTATGCATTGATTTAGGTAGGTGCTTATTTTATTTTAGACTTAAACCTAGATAGAAAAACGAATTCGTTAACTCTACATTCAGAGCAAGGCTTATTTATTTACCATAAATTGTAACTGAAACTTTGTTTTAAAAAAAACCTCATCATATTTTCATCACAGTTCTGTGATTCTAGAGTTTCAAAGCTACGTATATATAAGGTCTTTCAAAATTAGTTCAGAGAACGCTAAGGGGGGGGTTCTGTATCATATAGGGAGTAAAACCTATATACATTTTTTTGGACCTTGGGCCTTTTCTTTATGTAAAAGATTTTTTTATGTATTTAAATTAAAAAAATAGGTGGTTGATTTTTATAGCCTAATCGATTCAGTTTCATAACAGTAACAAAAAAATCTTCATCACCATTATGATCTAGCACGTGTAAGTTGGTAACAAAAATCAAATTCTTTCTATTCCATACTAATAAAACTAAAAATGTGGTTTTTCACAATTTCTGAAAGAAAGAGATCTATGTGTTGGAAGACTTTTTTGGTCCTGGCAGGAAACTGAAACGATTACTAAAAATTTTTTTTTTTACATTTAAAAAAAAAAATATTTCTGTAAAAAAAAAAATTCTTTGTTCTTCAAAAGTGATCTATTTCCGATACAGAACCCTCCCTTAGCGTACTATGAACTAATTTTGAAAGATCTTATATACACAGGCCAACTCGCTAACATTATATAGGTACTTGTAGGATGTTAGTTAGAGAGAAAAGGAATGGTGAGCTAAGGACTCTTGAGTACCTTACTAACCTACTTTGCGAGTACGCGGTGAGTTTTTGTGGTTTTCATTATTTCAATTTAATAGATAGGCACCGAGAGAGGACGGGCAAAAAAGTGCGATCAATGTCAATATTTTTTTTGTTTTCAGAATTTCAGAACTTTACAGGCAGTACCTACATACCTTGTCTCTCTCTCTCTATCTCTTGTCATTCAGTTGATGGTGTTGAACAACAGTACCACTGATTTAAGTATATAATATGTAAGTCTATTATATACATATCTATGCGTATATTAAAGTATTTATGTAGTATTCGTTTGTAGTTTATCATATTGCTTTTCTTCTTAATACATTGCCACAAACTATGCTTGTTCGCCTGCGTATACTTCTCCCACATCCCAAAGGTTGGTTACAATAGAATGCCTCACGGCATTAAGCTCACCTATTGTGCCTATTTTGTGTAAATTGGTGTTCAATAAAGAATATATACATACATATACATATACCTTGTATACTTTATACAATAAGTTTGAAACTAATTGAAAGCTGTACAATATTGCAAATATATGGAAATTTAAATATAAATATATGTAATTGTAGTTACGGTTTAATTCGCTATTAGGAAGGGTTTGGTTCGTGAAGGACGCAGTAATGCGGCCTACTCACCCCCCAATTCAGAGGCTTGGTATGCCGGGGACGGGGTGGGGCTTCCTAGATCGCCGTGTGTGTAGGCAAATCGGTGCAGTGATTATTATATCGAAATCGGGTCGGGCGAACCCACGATTCAGGGGTGATTTGCGGTCGACGGGTGTGAAGTTTGAATCGCTACGTGTGTAGCGAGATCGCGGCGATTTCGCCGAGCGGTGGGGAGGTGTGTAGAGTAGCACCAGAGTATACCTCCCTCCACCACCAATACCTCGATATCGGCTCTGATCTTAGGGACGTGTGAGTAGTGAATTTTGTATATATTTATTGCACTCAAATAAAATATGGACAAAAGGTAACACTTAAAAAGAATCAGCCCATATCTTGAAAACTACTGAACCGATTTTGATGAAACTTGCACTGTTCCCAAAGTTGAAGTAAATGTAAGCCAATAAAAAAGATCACATAAATGTCTCTAGAAACAGAATACCTTTGAGATATGACAACTGCTAGGTGAGTGGCGGAAAGAAATATGCTATGACTGTATATATATGAGGAGTGATTTTTCAAAACTAACCAATTCCACTTCCGACCGAAGTCTTTTTTTTTTCGGGCTCTAAACCCACAATGTCAGCCTCGATAGCTCAGTGTTGCAGACAGTCAACTGTCGCTATTGAATGTTAAGCAACGCTGGGTGCGGTCAGTACTTGGATGGGTGACCGCTGACCGTTGGAGGCTGACCGAGGTTCGGATTCCTCGTAAAACTGTAGGTCCCTTCCCTCCTAATCTTACTTGGTGGTAGGGTTTAACCCGCCCGGGTTGGTACCACCGCACTGAATGAAACGTCGGTCAAAACGGCTATGTAAATAGTTTGTGTTTTCCGACCAGTTCAGTGTAGCCGGCACGATCAAAGGGGGAAGCACTGACATGGCACCTAGTTCACCCGGTGTTATGGGCTGACATCACGGACGTTGTAGGTGATGTAGCCAACCGTGTCAGTTTCCATAAAAAAAAAAAAAAAAAAAAAAAACAGATCCATCGATCCCCATCATTAGTTTCGGTCAAAACTGCCCAGAAGTATTTTTAAAATAGCTCTGAAAACACCGTTTTCAATCATAACTAACCTTTTCTTTAAAAAAGGTGGCCACTCGAAACTGCATAAAATATTTTTCAATCAAAACTCGACAGATTTGTATAGATTTGTATACACTTCGTTTTCAATCAAAACTGGCCAAATTTTCAGTTTTCAATCAATTCCAAATTTGTTTTTTTTTATTACTGCACCAACAACGCGCAGATACTGCTGTTGTGCGCCATTTATTTAATACCATGTCATTTTTAAAGCTGGATCAACACAACAAAATTACTAATGAGAATAACCGAATACTTGACTTGGTTTTAAGTGACAGTGGATGCTCTCTCGCCCTCGCTCGGTCACCGTTGCTGAGAGCCGACCGCCATCACCCTCCATTGGAAATTCGTTTGGACCTTGAGCCCGACTCGTGTTTGCCAAAGCAACAAAAACTGCGCTATAATTTTAGAAAGATGAACTATGATGGCATTAACGAACAATTTCTAAAGGTCAAGTGGAACGACATACTTGATGATCTGTCAGTCAACGATGCAGTCTCTGTATTCTATTCCATAGTAAACGAAGGCATAATTAAATTTACAAAGCCTAAGAAATGTTTAAACAAAAAATATCCTACATGGTTTAACAAAGAACTTATATGTATGGAAAAGTGTAAGGATAAGGCCTGGAAAAAATGGAAAATTTATGAAAATAAAAGTGATTATATTGTATTTTCGGAACTTAGAGCTAAATTAAAATCAACTTGTGTATCTCAATACAAAGTTTACATGCAACATGTTGAGGTATCGTTGAAGGATAACATCAAAAGTTTCTGGGCCTATGTTCACAACTTAAAAAAATCATCGGGTTATCCCTCATCTATGACTTATGAGGGAGTTAAATTGAACAACCCAGTTGATATATGCGCTAGTTTTAATAGGTATTTTCAGTCAACTTTTGAGCCCCCCTCGGTGGGATCACTGGATTTTGATTTTATCAATAATGCTGACACTTCCAATCCCATAATTAATTCAATAACTCTGGACGAGGTTGAAGTTCGCAAAGTGCTTAGATCGCTTGATCTTACCAAGGGGGCAGGAACAGATGACATCGAACCTATATTTTGGTCAGACACGAGTCGGTCTCTTTCCATACCTATAACCATAATTTTTAATAAATCATTATCTTCGGGCATCTTCCCAGATCAATGGAAACTGGCTAACATAACGCCTGTGCACAAAAACGGTTCAGTCAACAATGTTGAAAATTATAGACCTATCTCTATTTTGTCCTGTATAGCTAAGGTATTTGAGAAACTAGTACACAACAAGGTTTATAATTTTATGAAAGAAAACATCTCTCCTGCGCAGCACGGGTTTGTTAGGAACAGGTCTACAGTCAGTAACTTAATGTTATTTTCAAATTTTCTGTTTGATGCCATGAATGATAGTGTACAAGTGGATGTTATTTACACTGATTTTAAAAAAGCGTTCGACAAAGTAGACCATTATACTTTGTTCGAAAAACTGGCTTTTAATGGAATCAAGGGAAATTTACTCAGGTGGTTTATCTCCTATCTTAGTAATCGTCTCCAAAAGGTCACTATAAATGGATACAGTTCTCATACAATTGAAGTTACATCTGGCGTACCTCAAGGGTCTATTTTGGGACCCTTCTTATTTGTATTGTTTCTTAACGACATCGGCAAGTGTTTCCAATTTTGCAAATATCTGTTATACGCAGATGACCTAAAAATATTCTTCCGAATTGCCTGTATATCAGACTGTCTTCGTGTGCAAGAAGATCTAAGCAGATTCTTTTCTTATTGTAAATGGTACAAAATGTACCTTAACATACTAAAGTGCAAAAAAATGTCAATAACCAAAAATCTTAAAATTGTGAATTTTACATACAAAATAGGAGGTGAGGCATTAGAATGTGTAAACAGTATAAGAGACTTAGGAGTTATTGTCGATAATAAGTTGCATTTTGATGAGCACATTGAAAACATATTGAACAAATCTTACCGTATGATGGGATTTGTGTTGCGGAATACTAAGGATTTCAGAAATCCAGACAGCTACATTACACTGTTTAACTCATTAGTACGATCGCACTTAGAATACGCGTCGGAGATCTGGAATCCTTATTATTTCAAGTACATCAAGTCCCTGGAAAGTATTCAAAAATATTTTTACCGAATTCTGCACTTTAGACTTCGAAGAAGGGGGAACACATCAGTGTTCAAGCCCTTGCAGTTGAGTAGTAGAAGGGAGCTTGCCGATGTCATGTTTATTCACAAGATATTGCACAATAAAATTAACTGTACCGATTTGCTAGCACAAATCAACATACGTGTGCCTAGAAGTACAGCTACAAGGTGTTCTGATTTGTTCCATATTCCAAGTGCCCGGAACAACGCAGGGAAAAGGCGACCATTTTACAGAATTTGCAAAACCTATAACAGTAGCTTTAATTCCATCGACATATTCGCAACAAGTCAGCGTGCTTTTAGAGACACTATAATAAAAAAAATTGAGAATAAGTGAATAGATACTTTTAATATCAGACTCAGTAAATATTAAAAACTGAAAAAATTAATAAATAAATAAATAAAATAAAAAATTATAATAATAAAAAAAAAATATATATATAAAAAAAAATATTCCTAAATGATAGTTATGTATTTGTTAGTTTGTTTATATTGCAACTCTTGTTTATTTGGGTGGTGGGTTTATTTTACAGTAATTGTAGCATAGTGTGTAATTTGTTCTTGTTAGTTATAATTTTAGTATTAAGCCATACTCTAAATAATTAGTTTTTTACTTTGTGGCAATAGAGGTAGGCTTTAGATTAGTTACTATTAGTTCTTGTTTATTATTTGTGTTGTTATGTTTAAAGCTGTTGTGTTGTCCTTGAAATAAAATAAAATAAAAAAAAAAAAATAAAACATAAGCAGACGCTAAAAACTTAAAGGCTACCTTTCATCAGAGTGACTTGCAGTACCACATCGCATTTAAACAATAAAACATTTTGGCTTCCTTCTAGGTGTTTCAGTTTTTTGGCTCTCCTGTAAAATTTTATTTTGTAGAATTGGTTAGTTTTGAAAAATCATTCCTCATATTATGATGACAGAGTTACTGAAGGTCTGTATAGTGTAGGTAGGTACGGACCGGTGCTGTGTGGCGGGGCGGGCGGCTGCGAGTAGGCGGCGTGCTGCTGGTGGGCGGCGGCGGGCGTGCGGCCGCCGTAGCCGCCGCCGCCGCCCAGGTGCAGCGGCTCCGGGAACATGTAGGGGTAGCCGCCCTCGCGCTGCTGCAGGCACGACGACGACAAACCGCCGGACATCGAACTGCCGACAAACACACACAATTACATGCTGAGCCAGCATCGCGTACTGCAATAAAAGAACCTGTTAAGTGAGAACGTTGTCAGGCCTCACGCACTCTATGTACTTGCGCGCGCTAACTACCTACCACCCGGCGGGCCGCCGGCGGTCTAATTCAATGGCAATTCGTCAGCCGCGCGAAGCATACCTACACGCTCGCCCACGCAACTGCGCGCAACTGCAAAGCAATAATCACTTTACACTCGATCGTTTAGGTACATTTTCGCACGCAGCGATTGGCGACGTGAAACAGTAGGCTATTAAATCCGAGGGTATGGAACTTTTTCTATGGAGTGATTTATCTGTTACGAAGTAACTATTAAGTAATCTATGACGTTGTTCACATACAGAGGATTCCGTAGCCATATGTCCCTTCTTGTTGCAGATGTAGCGAATGTAAGCAGCAATCACGCGGTCGCACTCGCACGTGTCTCGTGTATGACGCCATCTATCGGTGCCCGTTCATACTTTTGTGGTTATAATTTTTTTAACATTGAAAATGTTTTTTCGATCGCTCCGGTAGGGCCCCATTTTCGCTGAAAGTGTGTTTGCCCCGTGGTATATAGTGGTTTAGGGCCACGAGGACGTATGAGGGCTCAAAAGACGCAGAATTTTAATGGCTTTCAGGTGGTAAAAAAAATTTTGGAAAGGTCGATAACTTTTTTCGAAAATTTAAAAAAAAAAAACAAAAAAAAACCTTGATTTTTTAACACCTTCCCTCAGAATATCTTCGATATCTCCTGAACGAGGGCGAAAATAGAAAAACTGCGAGACATGTCTAGATATATTGAGACGGGGAACATTTTATGTCATTACACTTTTTTCGATATTGGTGACGGTTGAGGCTGTAGAGGTGCCCTTAGCCGCGAGTTTTGCGCGGCGCGAAGTGCGATATCACGCGGCGGGCGGCTCGCGTGCGGCCACGAGGACGTATGAGAGCTCAAAAGACGCGGAATTCGAAGGGATTTAAGATGAAGTAGAAATATTTTGGAAAAGTAGGTTTTGAAGAAAAAATTTGGTTTTGAAATTATTTTTTTTTTTTGAAATCGAAAAAAATTTTAAATTTTCGACCGAAAAATTACGCGTTCAGTTAATTTAAAAATTATTATACAAGATCAAGGAAATGTCAGAACTGTGCGCGTTGACGCTCTGTTAGATTTCACTAATTTAATGTTACAATTTTGCTCGATCGCTTCAGTAAGTAGGGCCCCATGTTAGATTTCACCAATTTAATGTTACAATTTTTCGATCGCTTCAGTAGGGCCCTATTTTCGCTGAAAATGTTACAGTTCCGTGGAACTTCGCAGGTTTGAGATACGAGGATCTATTAGGACTCAAAAGACGCGGAATTCTAAGGGCTTTAAGATGGTACGACGCCTTAGGTTGTAGAGGTACCTAGGCGGCGCATGTGCGCCTATGGCGTCGCAGGTTCGAGGTACGAGGGCCCACCAGGGCTCAAAAGACGGTGGAATTCGAAGGGCTACAAGATACCGTAAAAATATTACAAACATTTTTTTTTTATATTACAAACATTTTTTTTTTATCATTTATTCGTAGCGGATAATCAATAATAGCTAGGTTCATTTTCAATGTCCCTTCAAGTCGTGGTTGCACGGGATCTGTGAATTTTTTATATGTAATCCGGTATGGGTGGCTGAGTCGGAGGGGACAAAGCGTATGCTCCGACCAGCCAATATCAGAGAAGGTAGGTGCCATACTGGAGGGAGACCTCCCTGGATTGCTGGCTATACCGGAAGTTTCTTGTCGGTTCTTCTTCGTGGGTGTAATCGAACCGGATAGAACAAATTGTGACAAGTTCAAGCGCAGTCTAACTGCCATATGAATGATCAATAAACAATACAATACAATTCTGGACTAGAGGAGAACACAGCCGAGGCTGCTATGCGGCCATCTTACATCCAGTACGGTGGTATCAACCCAGTCAGCTACAATTTGAGCCTACCGCACCTAGTAAGGGGCAAGGGAAAGGACCTACAGTTTTACACCGGTTCTGAACGATGAAGCAGCAGGTGTAGGTATGCACGTAAATTTTTAATGTGTAAGTATTAAATTTTATAATGTTTGTATAATTCGGTATGTTTCGCTCTTCTGCATATGATGATATTAGTATGGGGACATCATTTTTTTTTGTTTCGGGCTCGGTGGTGTCGTGAGGGACTTTTTTTCACTTTAAGTAAATAATAATTGTAGTTAAGTATGGCAATTCTTTGCTGCATTCAAATTCAAACAACATCAGAGAGAAATAGTGTAACGTCAGACGCCTTTATTCCCGTTCAACTAATGCTCAAAGTTAAAGTCTGTAAGTGAGTTTGCAAACTTCTTCGAGTGTTAACTGCGATAGAAAATCAATTCCGCACTCAGGGGCGACTTTTTTTACTAACTTGCACTTGCGACGAAAAGGTCACACTTTCTCAAGAGCCCCTTAAATGGTTACTCGTTTATTTACTGGTATTTCTGAAAACAATTATGTTTTGTTAAGGAATTACTGGAAGAAAATTTATTTACTATTAAGTCCGACTAATGGAACAATGTTGATATTGTGCATCCATTTAAATGTATGATGTTATAAATACAAGATCAAGTGACATCTTTTCAGTTCTAGATCTAAGTTACCTAAGAGTACAGATAACTGAGTTCCCGAATATTTTCATTACAGTAATTAGTTTTGTAGTAGGTAAACTAATTAAACAGTTTTAATTCACCATGTATTTTACATACATCAGCGAAAAGTCATATCAAAAACTTATCAGCACCACCAAAGTATAAAGAAAGAAGATTTATGAAAAATCGTGTATGTTCGAAAATGTCTCTATTTGTGTTTAAAACGTACAAAAATGTTGGCTTCCCTATATGAAATGTGCGAAATTATACCTACCTCCAATTTCTGCCTTCGTTTTTTAATCAACACTTGTATTTTTTCTACGTCCTTGGTGGCAGTAGGTAAACCTATGTATGTGTTAACGAAATAACTCCTTTGTAATACACCCACCATAGTTACTCGCTTTACATAGCGAAACACTTGACAAGGACTTGTTTTTCCACTCAGACACTGCACGCTTACCCTATCGCAACCCTTGCCGGCAGCGCTGGCGGTCGGGCCACCGCTCGCCCTCTTAAGCGTCATCGCCTGAGTCTGAACTCTGAGGCGGGTGTGATTTTTCTCACTCGATTTGTCAATTATTTAATTAATCCAAGCCCTGCTCCGACAAAGGAGCTAACGCTTAGTTAACGACCTCTGTGAAACGAACCCTGAACTCCGTTCGCTTCGGGAGGCAATTTCTTTAGTTTTCCAACGTCTATGATTTTTAGTTTGTTTTTTTTTTTACGCCAGGTGCACCCCGGTACTTAGGCGGAAGCGAACCGTTTGCATTTGTGAATTTTGGGGAAATTTGGAAATATTTTCATATGAGTGAATGCAAACAGTCGTATAATTTAGACGAGAATAATATATAATCAACTAAGTTGGTTTGTCAACACAATTTAAAATAGGAATTCTGACTCTGAATTCGTGTGTAACGTGTAACTCTGAAAGTTCTTGTACAACGTGTTCACAAATGAATGACGTACTGAAACGAGTATGTGTCAGTGAAACAATTACTATATAAAATAATAATATGCATTTTTGTGAATATATGCGTGAGACAAAGTTAAGTATAAATTTGTAGGTATTATATAAAATTACACGTATTTGAGAGATTGAAATGTGTTTTGTTTATGAATGAATGTAAGAAAAAATAAATATTTCTTTTTTCTTATGTCTTGTTATTTTTATTTCTTATAAAAGCACTGATGTACAAATTCGAATGAGAATGACTGAGATATTACACATCTTCATGTTCGCGTGACTGAGAACTCACCTCTTATTTGTTAGTGTGTCATGAAAGAGTTCGTGACTGAGAAGTTATACATCTACGTTAATAATTAAGTAACTGAGAGAGAACTCTCCTATAGGTATCACTCATCGTGGCGTGAGTGTAACTGAGAGAGAACTATCTTATAGGGTGTCGCTCGCGGTGAGTGTGTCAATGAAAGAATTCGTCACTGAGAAATTACACACCTACGTTAATGAGTACCTAACTGAGAGAGAACAATCCTTTAGGTGTCGCTCACGGTAAGTGTGTCAATTAATCAATTCGTGACTGAGAAACTACACATCTACGTTAATGAGTGTCTAACTGAGAGAGAACTATCCTATCGGTGTGTGAGTGTGGCAATGAAAGAATTTGTGACTAAGAAATTACACATCTACGTTAATGAGAGCCTATCTAGTGCGTAACTGAGAGAGAACTGTGTAAACCTCACGGTGGCATTAGTTTTTCAATGAAAGCGTTTGTGACTGGAATATTAAGCATTTACGTTAATAAGTGTGTGACTGAGAACTCACCTATAGGTGTCGCTCATGGTGGCGATAGGCTGCGGGATGCTGGAGTACATGGAGTTGAAGCCCGTGTTGAGGGGAAGGCGCGCGGCTGGAGGCGCCGGCGGGGAGCCCGACGGTGTAGCGCCGCTGGTCGCCTCGCCGCCTCGCCGCTGGTTCCGAAGCTTCTCTTCTCGCCGCCATTTCGCTCGCCGGTTCGAGAACCACACCTGTGGAGAAGCGGGGTTATACTGGCGGAGATGATCACCGAAACGAACCTGTGCGTGTGACCGTCAACGTCACCGGCACGCATACAAATTATTGTTATGTAGGTGTTCGACAGGTCGACCGAAGGGGCCCTGAGGGTCCCTCAAAAAAACTCAAAAATAAAAAAAGTCAAATATCTTAAAAATAATAAAAAAAATATATACTAAAAAAACTCTAAACACTCAAAAAACTTAAATAAAAAAACACCTATAACTTGTAACGTAGACAGAAGTAAGTATAACTTCTAACGCGCGAAACTACCTACACGCACTTTTTTAGGGTTCCGTATCCGTCGTACGGGATACTATTACTAAGCCTACGCCGTCTGTCTGTCTGTCCGTCTCTCCGTCTGTCCGAGGGCTGTATCTCTTGAACCGTAATAGGTAGCCCGTTGAAATTTTCACAGAATATGTGTTATGGCCAATTTTCAAAATAATAAAAATAAGAAGGGAAGCACTGACATGGCACCTAGTTCACCCTGTGTTATGGGCTGACATCACGGATGTTGTAGGTGATGTAGCCAACCGTGTCAGGTTCCATAAAAAAAAAAAAAAAAAAAAAAAGAAAAAGTAAAAAATTCACGAGGTCCCCATACAATAAACTAAAAAGTGTATGCGCGCCATCCACCGAAAAGAGTATGAAGCATTTTAACTAATACATAGATGGCACGAGTGAGTGAACCCTCGGTGCGCGAGCTCGACTCGCACTTGGCCGGTTTTTTTTTTATTTATTGAACCTTTGGTTTTGGAATAATCACGTACAGAGCAAATGAACGTATTTTTCCTTGTTATAACTTTGTGTACTTTAGGTATTTAAATGCGTAGGTATTAAATACATACGTTTTTTATGACTTTTTGACTATTTTCACCTAAAGTCTAAACTGTTAAATATCAAAATTGTTTTCTTCTACGACAGCGAAATGACTTTATTCACATAAAATATAAAAAAATAATACTAATAACTAATACGTATGAATGTATTTTTATATATTGATTTATCATCTTTATTTCACATTTTGAAATACATTTACATTAATTTTACATATATTATAACTATAAAAAGTAATAAAAATACACAAAATTAATACAAACAAATAAAAATGGTAATACCGCCGGCGGCGGGAGGCAAGCCTCCAAGCACACCGGCGGGTGCAGGCCGTGGCTACGGAGCTCTCCGAGACGACGCGAGGCAAGCTACGAGCGATAGGTGGTGGACGTGGATATATATTGATATTATTAATAAAATTGTACACAGGTTCAAATATTTAGATTTTTTTGTCGTCTTCAGTGAAAATATACAATATAATATATGACATAAATGCGTATGAAGGTACAAATAACTAAAGTAGTGCCATATAGAATAATAGGGCTAGCATTGCGACTGCGAGCATGCGCAGTCGTGAACCAATTAGCTGATCGCTGGGCTGAGCCTTTTTATTTAATTATATGCCCACAAAAATGTTTCGTATATGCTGATCGTACCTTCCTATATGTGTAGAAAACAACCGTTGAGGAGATCAGAGACATTCATTATCAGAAACCCATGTTGGTTGTGTGTATTCGATTTGAAAGACCAGGAGAAATTTACTCTACTACTACTAACCTATTGAAAAAAATATATTTGGAACATAAGCTTAAGCCGCGGTAACTCAGTGAGACCGACCGCACGGTCGACTGTCGGTCTGATCATAATCTCGATCGGTGCTTGGATAGGTGCCCGCTCGACCTTTAGAGGCTGACCGTTTTTCTGATTCCCGCGCAAAACTGTAGGTCCCTTCCACAGAGCATCGAATACCGCGCGCGCCTCTCCTAGAGGCGAAAGTAATAATAATATTTGAAACCCAATAACTACACGCAGTGCTGCTAGCGCTTCGTATGTGTGTGTGTGTGTGTTAGTATCGACACTACACACAAAGAGGAGCAAGTTAGGCACACGAACAAAACAAATGAACACGCACAACACACATGTAAGTCACAGGCCACGCCCACAGGCTTCAACGCCGTTGTAGGGAAATCGCGCTCAGGGCGTCTCTAGGAGGGGGCGCGCGCGGTATTCGATGCTCTGTGGTCCCTTCCCTTCTTACTTACCTTACCTTACAGTAGGTGGTAGGATTTAAACCGGTTGGGTTGATACCACCGCACTGAATGAAAGGTCGGTTAAAACAGCTATGTAATAAATAGTTCGTGTTTTCCGTCCAGTTCAGTGTAGCCGGCACGATGATAGGGAAGTGCTGACATGGCAATGGCACCCAGTTCACCAAGGTGTTGATGGGGCTGACATTACGGATGTCGGATCCAATACGATGAATTTAGATTTTAAACTGTAAATTGAAGCTTTCAAGACATATAAATAATAAAATAAATAAAAATAAAACTTTCAGACTTTGTCCATAACTACACAAAAACAACAAACAAAGAAACAAAACATCAAACAAAAAAAAAACATTACCGATAAGGGCATAACAAAAAAATTTAGAACGGAAGTAGTTTAGTTTTAACTAAACGTTAATCTTAAAATGAAAAGTTTTAGGATAATAAGATTGTTTATTTTACGTATTATACTTTTCTGCATTTGAAAAGAGGACTTTAATGAAAAAAATTATTTTCTTTCAGTAAACCTTGTTCACGGCCAGGGACCCACGTTGTTTCTTTAGGCAGAATCATCGAATGTCGATTTGCAGCTTCAGCAAGAAAATCACAAAATATATCTATATAGTAAACGCCCTAGAAACATTAAAATAACGATAGTCATTAAATCCTGGTTAAATGTTAGCATCGACAATGACTAGATACTATAAAGTAGCTGGATTGTGCGAGCGGAGGAAGCGACGCATTCTGATCACGCGATTCCGGTCACGTGACTGTCATGGCCGCCCGCCGCGCTTTTGCGCTTCATGCTTAAACTGGATTATTGAGAGATTCATACAGAGGGAGTTGATAATTTGGTGTAAAACTGTAGGTCCCTTCTCTTGCCCCTTACTAGGTGGTACGCTCAAATTATAGCCGTCTGGGTTAGTACCACCGTACTGGATGTGAGATGGCCGCATAGCAGCCTCGATTGTGTTCTCCTCTAGTCCAGTATAGCCAGCAATCCAGGGAAGTTTCTGGTGCGGCACCTACCTTCTCGGAGGTGATATTGGCTGGTCGGAACATGTGCTTTGGCTCCTCCAACTCAGCATCCGGATTTAATAAAAAAAATAAAATTGAATGGCTTTACCGATTTAGACGTAGTTTTAACGAATGCAATCTAACACTCAAGACAACCGGCACAGGTGTCTGTGCCAAAAACTTAAACGGAAGATCAGGCCCAGCCGATAACACCATCCTCGCGATACCACGCTCAGAGAGGCGTGATGCCAGGTATAAAGCGGAATAATCTTCTAGTGCTGATTCCCTAGCCCCTTACAAGGTGGTAGGCTCAAATCCTAGATTCCTACTGGATGTAAGATGGCCGCATAGCAGCCTCGGTTGTGTTCCTCTAATCCAGCATAGCCAGAAATCCAAAGAGAAGTCTCCGGAATGGCACCTACCTTCTCGGAGGTGATATTGGCTGGTCGGAGTATGTGCTTTGGCCCCCTGCGACTCAGCCACCAATACCGGATTACTTAAAAAAATTATGTAGACGAGAGAAAAGGAATCTTACTTTGCCCTTATAATTTCTACTATTAAATAATATTTTCGAAGTTTGCGATTAAGTTTCCGAACAAATAAAATAAATAAATTCCGTCCCCACAAAATACATTCACTACCAAGAAAACTGTTTTATTACTTGCAATGCTCGCTGCCTCCAATTATGCAAACGAGCTATGCGATTTGTTCCAAACCCCAAAAACAAAAATCCATTGCGTCAGTCACCCCCACATTCTGGAGCAAACCGAAGCAATTACGTGATTTGTCCAAAAAAAAACGCAAGTGCCCCCTGCCCCCGCCCCGCCCTTTCCCCACTCGTTCCAAAACTAAAATGCCGACAAACATGGCGCCGGGATTTATGACAAGCGCGACCGGAAGCGGGAGAAAAGGCGGGAAAGTGTCCGGCGCCCCCTGTCGTCGCAGTCGGTGAGAATATTTATTGTCGCGATTGCATAAAAAAGAAAAATGTCATAATATTTTATTTTCGGCCACTAGCGCACGACTTAGAACCGACGCTGATGTTAGGAAGATTTAAGTAGATAACTACCTACCTACTAGGACAATATTTTGAAAAAAAATGATGACATAAAAAATAATTTTAAACTTTAAATGCAAACATTACTTAAAGCGAATGACATTGAAATAGATCTTCTAACATCTATACCGGTTGATATATATAGGTATACTCGGCGCTGGAGTGAATTGCGATTTGGTAACGCATAACGTATCGCAGTTAAGTTTAAATATGAGTGAATCCCGGCACTATGATTTATTTATACACACCTACTTTCAGATCGAAATGAGAACCACGTTTTCAAATTCATGTAAAACTTCAACAGCGTAGGCCGTCCTTTCTACTTTCCTGTTCGGTTCTGTGACGCAAGCCCTCCACAACCCTCGAGGTTGCCTCATATCGAGGGTCGCTCGCATAAAATATAGCTCTCGCTATATTTGTTTGAGGCCAAAAGCAATAATATTGTGACTTATTGCCGTCTGCGCGCGATGCTTTGATCAAAGCCAACGTATTGTAGCCTTCTGTGAAGGCGGGCAGTCGCTCTCTGGTTGGGAAACGAAACAAATTAATCCTATAATTCCATTTGGAAAATATACTGGTGGAAAACTTTCTTTCTATTAAAATATTATATACATATTTATGTTATAAAGAGCTTATGTAGATATAACTTATACTGGAACATAATAAATGATAAATAACAAACAAGAAAAATATGTTTACTGATTTTCTCAAAGAAGAAAATATTGTTATATCCGTGATAGGCATATAATAAGCTGTAGGAACTGTGATACTTGATAGTATCATTTTAATTAGTTAAACAAGAATGGTCAATAAATAAAGAGTAAAATACATCATGTACCTACTTAAATGATCCCTGTTTCCCAAAATAAGATTCCCTAATTATGGCAATCATAGTATCTCATCCGGTAGTTCAACTGTTTTACTATATAAGTATTACAGTACCTACAGTTTAATATATACGTATCACGGATGCCACAATACAACTAATACAAGAAAAACCGAAATAGAAATTGAGAAAAACAGAAATTGAGGAGAGCACCTGAGCTCCTGGTACAGAAGTTTTCTTACTTAACAAAATGAATATTTTGTAATTATGTACAAGTTCAGACATTTGGATGTATTCATTTCGGGAACAGCTGGATCATGAATAATTTTCCACAGCTCGCTGGGGAAGTCGAAGAAATGATGTCGGCGCGGTATAAACGACCAACACGGTAAAATACCATCAACTACAGCGTTCCCGCCCTTTTATGCTTGCGTTAGGTTAATTTTAAGCATTGGTAAAATTTTACCGCCTAAGTTTTTAGCGTTACTGAATTACAATAATTAGGTATCTATACTATAATGTGTGATCCATAAAGCGAACGAATTGAGGTATGCAATTTATTCCCGTCTACCCATACAAATAACATAATTACTTTGACACTCAAAGCTATCGTTTCCCGAAAATATTGTGAATAGCCGATTCATACACGAGGAAGTGAATTCCCATTATGCCTCTTGCTGGTCGTAGATATATACCTAATTATATACCTTTCAACTTCTCTATACAGTATAATTCGAATAATTCTCTATACAGGCAGAAAGAACCACTCTACTTCACAATATCCTCAACATTCACCGCACACCCGCCCATTTCCACCGCCGGGCATTTTTCAAAACGTTCGCACCACCGGAAGTCGTCTCCCTGCAGGCTTCGCAGGATCGATCGTGGGGAGGGGGTCGAGGAAGGAAGGGGGCCCCCAAAGCCTTGACCCCTCTCGCCCCGGGGGCAACACGTGGCGAAGACCGACTGAATACAAAATGCGAACACTTCAGCCGATAAAAACCCTAACTGACCGGGGGCAAAGCCGTTGGAAAACTGGAATTTGCTCTGGCGTAGTAGAGTTTAATTTAGGTTAGCGCGGGGCACGCAAGCGTTGAAGGCATAGAATAGAAAGGTAATGCTAAATGGCGGTGAAATATCTTTTTACTTTGTATGTACATATTAATTATAAATCTGTGGTAATGTTTATTTAGAAAAAATGTGAGTCTTATCAATGCCCGTTTTTTTACACTTGTGTGTTACTAATGCGTTATGCATTAGTAACATTCGTGTACAGTTTTTATAGCATCGTTTTGTAACATCGTTTTTCGTTTTTTTTTTTTCAGTTTCTTTCCTAAACGTTGTGACAGATAATATATCTACATATTTTTTTCTACAATTGGCAAACAAATCGTCTATTATTGTTATTTATTTATTTATTTTTATGGGGAAGCTGGCACAGTGGCTGTGCCATGGAGTCCATTGGACATTAAAGACATATTCAATAACACCACGCTCAGTGAGGTGTCATACCAGCGGCAAGGAGTCGATATAACTTCTCCTATGGTAGACTATGGTAGACCACTATTTAACGTTAACGGGGCTATCCAACAGTTAACGTGAACCTACGCCAATAAACATCAGTGACAGGTCAGGCTACATTTTATTGGTTTTTAGGGTTCTGTATCTCAAAAGAGGAAAAAACGTAATCCTTATAGAATCGTTCTTGTGTCTGTCTGTGTGTCTGTCCGTCCGTCTGTCACAGCCTATTTTCGATTTTATTTTAAATGAACGAATTTAGATTTTGGGATAAGTTTTGGAGGATAAATTAAAAATAAATAAATGTTAAGTGCATCATGTGGAATATCGTTGAAAAGGGCTCGTTATAAGGAATATACAAATATATATATTTTATAATTTTAAAATGCATAGTTTAAAAACTATTAAAAAATATATAAAAAAATCGAGTATCCCCCTCCCCCTTTTATTTCCGAAACTACGGGGTCTAAAATTTCGAAAAAAATAGAGTATATAGGGCCTCTCTTATAGTTTACAGGAAGAGCTAAGCGAAAATCCTAGGTACGTCTTAAAGTTAACGGAAAACGGTACGGAAACCTCTCCACGCGAGTTCGACTCGCTTGACCGCTCTTTTAATGGAAACTAACACGCTTAGCTACATCATCTACAACATACTTGATGTCAGCACATAACACCTTGGTGAACTAGGTGCCGTGTCAGTGCTTCCCTTTGGTCGTGATCGTTTGTATCGTCGTAGTTATCGCGTCTTAGTATTTATTTGTATTTCGTGTGTTGTATATTTCTTGCACAATAAACAATTTATTATATGTTTGATTTTATATAAAACAGACAAAGAGACCGCGCACTTCTGCTCCAGCTTTATTCTCTGAGCTGGCGCTGAAACGCCGCCACCGAGCGAGGTCCGTGAAGTGTTGTAAGCGGTGCACTTGTCGTCTGTCCGTCGCCGGAATGCTAACTAGCGACGTTAGGAGATGTTGGTTTAATGTGTTTTAGTCTAGCCTACCTGCCGCGACGCGACCACCCCCGCCGCCACCGCTACGGGCAGTCCTCATTTGTGTAAGTAAATTAATTTTCATTTTCTTTTCTTTATACAACATAATTGAATTATAATTAATTTCAAACAATCTCTATTGCACACCAAACCTGATGGGTCGACCGTTGGAGGCTGACCGTGGTTCGGATTCCACGTTAAACTATAGGTCCCTTCCCTTCTTGGTTGGAAAGGCAGACTAAATTCGATACACAGACTTAATATATAGTCATACCAGAGATTGTAGGTAATATTGATGGTTGTGCGAAAATTAACTGAAAGTACTAATAATTTAAATACACTAAACATAAATGCATGCAATACTCAAATACTAATAGGTACATTATGTAGGTACATATTTACACACACAATAACAAATACAATGCAATACAAATGATGAGACATCAGGATACATGCGTGAGAGAGACACCATTTGTTGGAAACGTTTTTAACGAAAAAAAAAAAACAATAACAAAAATTAAATACGCAGTAGGTTATAATGACCAAAGGGTTCAACAAAAAAATATGTTCCACTTCTTGTTTAAGCGTTTCAACAGCAACAAAAAGTGTGCATTCTGCTTTAGTAAATCGCGCACATGTTTCAATGTTCTGTGGTCTCGTCGCTCAGGGCGGGCGGGGGGTGAAAATCGCTTTTCTGTTATTATTATTACTAGGCGGGGCGACAGCGGGCACAGGGGGCGCGAGGAGAGACCGTACTCGCCCTCCATTTACGAAAATATGCCTTAAAGCCTTGCCGACTAGCAGGTATCTATTTTGTAGGTATTGGGAATATGCAGCCAGTATACGTTTCAATTTTCAGGACATGAAAATGGGTTTCAAACGAATGAATTTTTAGAACTTGTAGTATTAGTTTAGTTTTGTTTTAAGATATTTGGTATTTTTTTTGTTCTTTGTTCATAGACAAACATTGTCACATTGATGCAATATTTTTGTATTAAATTGTATATGGAGTGTTGAAATACGTACAGTGAAAATTTATTTACCAGCGCGTTTTTCAGGGCATTTAGAACAGTATCACTAGACGTTAGATAAGATGTGTCTCTCAGATCTTTTTTATTCAACTTTTTTTTACTTTTCAAAACTACTTACAACATTGCTCTTTTATCATACAAAATAAAATATCAAAACATTGGGTTTATAAAAAACAAACATTTACATTTTCGTCTCCAAATAAGCTGGGAAACTGCTGCTAAAGGGGTCACGGTAGGTCGCTATACGCCCTGTCGAGTCGAGTACCTAATTGCATTTACTAGATATCAAATGTCATTAGCTTCTTACCAGGACAAAAACATATTTCTGACTTTTGAAACCCAAAGATTCCGAATAGGTAAGCACAGAAATATATTTCTTCCCATTGTAGGTATTGTCAGCGCGTACGTTCGTGGCCTCCGGCAGGAATGCGAGAATGGAATGTATAGAGCTGTGAATCAATCTATGAAAGTCACAACATTTACGAAACCTCTTTTTTATTTATGACATTAAATTATTTATCTAATAAGGTTTTATTGCGTGGTTGAAGTACGAAGACAGAACAGGGATAATAGTTTAAAGATCTATCGACCTCCGCCCGCAGAGGCCACGAACGTGCGCGCTAACAGTATTTATTTCTATTCACTAAAGAACTCAAATGCAATGCAAAAACATTACGACCACTACACTGTGCAACGTATACACGAGTGCTTTTTATATTGCAGACTTTAAAGCGCTTTGTACACGCAAAATGCGTTTTTTATTAAATTGCACCAACAACCCGAGTGACTGGCGATTTAAAAATGATGAGAGTGAACAAGTAGGTGACTAAAGTAAAAGCACTTTAGTACAAATTAGATTATGACCCGAGTTGCTCCAACTATCGTGGGTGATAAACGACTTTTAAAACTACAACTTTTAGGTCGTAAAAGTAACATTAGGACTGGAAGGAGGGGAGGAAGACAGATTGTGTCTAAGTTCAAACTTCCTTTCGAACTTATTTTTATATATTTTATATTTTCTACATATTATGTGTGCGTGTATTTGTAGGTGTGTATTTATTTGTTATTATTAGCATTAATAATTAAATTTAATTCTATTTCTTCTTATATATCTAAGTCGAAATATGAGAAGATTTAAAATATGTCTATTTTTTTATTTATTGTGTATAAAATATATATATAAGACTAGTTAAAAGTATAGTATTAATGATTGGTATTTAAGCATATTTATGTAATTCCATTTTCAGTATACTTCCCTAATATATTGTAAGTATAACTATATGTATTTATAATTTTTATTATAGTTTTCATTTATATTTAGAAATCTTTTCATATTTCTTAATATTTTATTATTCTTTCATACACTTTAAAGGTAAAAAAATACATATTACATTAATAATACACACACAAAAAAACACAGGGAATCCTAGCTTCGGAAGCTGGGTTCCAGGAAACAAATACGGCTTTAGATAAAAATTGAACATTAGGTACAAACTAATATTACAAACAGACTAACTAGTTATTATAAGAAATTGTATGTTACCTATTGAATTTTCGGCTGTATATCATGTTTTTGACTAATAAATAAACTTGAATTTAAAGTATAAATATTTCACACCACCCATCAACTTGACTGACCTACAATTTCAAGAGTGACTGGTAGGAGATCTCTGACTAGAAATTATCTCCAAATAGGCCTATTGCATTCTGTTAATTCTTTATTATTTTACAATAATATGCATTTCGATAGAACACAACTATAAAACGAACATCTACCTCACGGTGCTTACTCCCTTTTGTCTCTCCGCCGCCGTCGATTTAGTACATAGTTATGTCGATTTAGTTAAGCAATATTTGAACACAGCATGTAACCAAATGTTTGTCTACTCATAACGAAGAGCAACCACTCATATTGGCCCTTGTTTTTTTAGCGTCCTGTATTTGTATTGTGCGGCACGGGGGCGGGTAGGGGAGCTGGGCAGCGGGGGTGGGGAGCGCGCCTATGCAAACATATAGGGCAAACATACACGAGATATATTAATATTAATAAAAATATCGGTTATATGATATGCTAGTTGGTCGGCTTTGATATATTATGTACTAACTGTGCTTGCGGCTCCGCCCGTTATAATCTTGGATTTAACATCAAATACGTTTTAGTTTTCTCTCATGCTGTGGTCACTTCTGGTCTTTATGGTATTCGAGTATGCATCGAAAGCGCAGTAACGATGACGTGTAACCAATATCGTGAGCACTGAGAAGTAGTAACCCTTCAATCTGGTAAAACTTCCCTTGCTGATAACTCAAGTTAGTATTGAACATTTTATCATAATTAAATTCCGTTAAATAAAGTCCAAAAATCCTGAAAAAAATCACCGCCCCCGCAGCGAAGACATAAGAGCAATTCGGCCATGCAGAGGGTCTAACGCTAACTCGCAAGCAACTTAATTCGATCGAAAATAATTTGCGAGTATCTTCGTAGCGCCGTAGACCCACAGGTGAGTGCGATAAGGCCGCCCGCCCACCAGCGACACATTCGTAGCCAGACGATACCTTTTTATTTAGGATTCTGAATTAATCCTTACTAGGTGGTAGGCTCAAATTGTAGCCGACTGGATTGGTACCACCGTACTGGATGTAAGATGGCCGCATAGCAGCCTCGGTTGTGTTCTCCTCTAGTCCAGTACAACCAGCAATCCAGGGAAGTCTCCCGTATGGCACCTACCATCTTGGAGGAGATATATGCTGGTCGAAGCATGTGCTTTGGCCCCTCCGACTTAGCCACCCATACCGACATATTTACATAAAAAAAATGCAAATATTAAACATATGAATGCAATGCATAAAAAATAATTTGCAATATAAAAATAAAGCAATTTTTGTAGCTGGTGCGCGCGCTGCCTAAGTGACGCTTACCACTCGTGTTAGGGTTGGTTTACATGTGTCTTGAGAATATTTTACCTGGATACGTGCCTCAGGTAATCCAATCTTTTCCGCCAGTCGCTCCCGCGCGAACACGTCGGGGTAGTGTGTCCTCTCGAATTCTGTGAACAAACATAGTATTTCCAATTTTTGATTATTATATTTTACATACAGGCTGTCCCAAAACTCAACGTCAAGCGGGAACTAGGGAGTAGCCAGGGAAAAATAAGAAAAAAAATCTGAGTCATTTATTTTTTTAGAAAAAATTTAAATGAATATTTTTTTTTGGTAAAACTACAGGCATTCTGGTTTTATTTGGGATACTGATCAATAGCAGAGTTATTTAGGCTACCAATAAAAAAAATTTAACAATTATATTTGCAAATTTGTAGTCGTAGTAGGTTCCTAAAAATGTTGTACGAGAAATTTTCAAAAAATGCTCATATCATAAAAAACAAATGGCTTCGATTTTTTTTTCTTATTTTTCCCTGAGTAGTCATAAACTGGCCTGCTCCCTGGTTCCCGCTTGACGTTGAGTTTTGGGACACGTTGTATAACACAATTTAAGGTGACGTGATTCAATAATGCCTGTATCCAATAAAAAACCAACAGATTGCAATGGTGACAACTGCATCTAACAGATTCATCATGCACAGCCTGCATTATGAATCAGGTTTATCTGTATCAATTAGTAAATTCAAAAAAAGTACAGGGCGAAATTGGACGCTTTTTTTGACGAAATTTTTTTTTTCTCTTCTATTTTGGCTTTGCATTTATCTAAATAAGAATTTTTTTTTTTTCTAAAAGTCATGTTTGAAACTAATTTCACTCCAATAAGATCTTATTGTGTATGCTATCGGTTTGTGTGTGATTGATTGGATGTGTTTTTGGGTCAGATTTGCGAGAAATTTTGTATGGAAGGCTGCTTCCATGTTTTCTTTATTCGTAGACGCAGACCCATCCCGCCAAGTCTAGGTAATCTAAACACGGCCACAAAGACCACGCTAATGTAACTGTGAAGCGGTGACCCAGAAAATGTTCGGAAAGGTCGAACCCACGTTGGCGGTTCTCAGCATACAACAAGAGCACTGAAGACTACGACACTGACCTAAGCACATAAAACAGATTAATTTTGGCTTTAGCTTGGCTCGTTCCTGTGTCGTCGTGTGCTTACTTACCAACATGATATGGGTTCAATAAATATGATTACGAAAATTATTTGAAAGAGTACCGTATGTGGTCGGCACTTAAAAAGAATAACCCCACTGCATCTCTCCCCTTGCGCGTCGTAAAAGGCGACTAAGAGATAAGGACAAGATTCCGTGCATAAGTGCGACAGGCTAGCTACCTATCACCTTGGCACAGTCCTTCCACAAAGTCTTGTAGCAGGCGGGCCTTCGTGCCTTACATGCTGCTTGATAGTTATCTTGTCCTAATACTTTGCTAAATGTATAGTGGTCCGTTGATTCCATGTAAAAATGTAGGTGAAAATGACTGGAAGACATCGCCTAAGGCTATAAGCCCGCCCTTGCCACGAATTAAGTTACGTAAAGTATGTTATTATAAAATTAATACCTACATTATGCGTAAATATTAATATCGGCAACAGCCACAGAACGAATCGGTTGCTTGCTTGCGCCGCCGTGGAGACAGCTCTAAACTTGGTGACCAAAGTGATTAAGTTTCAGCGACTGGGTAAGAATATTCGCAACGCTAACGATGATAGATAGGTAACTAGCACTTATCTACCTTTATATCTACCTTTAGCCTAAGTTAAGGTCTACCGTTAATGACCCAGATCGTACCCCGCCTGATAAACTAATATATTCAATGCGAAACCAGAATTGCAGCTAGTGAGTAGTGGCAAATACCGCAACGTGGTGGAAATAATAAAAAAAAACTCGACTGAAAATAAAACGAAACGGGCGACATTACACGAGATGCCAACGGCCACCGCGCAAAAGTTAATTAAACCGAATCGAGTCGCAAAGCAAACACATCACCCAAAATTAAACCAATCGACGTGTCCAATAACGCAATGAACTAAAGACATAATTGCACAGCGGACGTGCCGCCGCTCGAGCACTCGGCAAACAGTCGCGCTGGGACAATATTTACTAATCCTACTATATATAATAACTACTTGGCAAATAATAAATAAGATGAAAGCACCGGAACAGAGGGGCCCAGATTCGCCGTAATGGCTCGCCCCCGCGCGACACTTGCCTCCAAATAGGTTTATGAAGATCCCCCGGGAGCGCGGCGGTGGCGGGTCGCCTTGTTTCGCTCTTTTATTTCCGTTCATTTTTGTGGCTTTCACTTGAATTTATGCCGCCGGTAATGCCTTGTCGAGACGGTTTACAGCGCAGTGCGTTACGCTGACTCCCACTTCAGTACAGATGTGTAGGAAATTGTCACACTCGCTGATGTTAAATGAGACTTTTACGCGTGAAAGTATACATATACTTACGAGGACATTCCGCTCTTTAATACGCTTGCGACTTGGTGCTTCACATTCTTTTATTTTAGCTCTTTAGTTAACCCGTAACTCAAAATTCCACATTCTTTCATAGAAATACCATTTTTATGCACATCGATCGAAATTCATAGTAAATTTTGAATGAAAATGAGGGTTTAAAACAAAAAGCCAGGTTTTAATCTGATCCTGACATTTGTAATCTACTTCTGATTTTCATCCAACTTCATCATGAATGCATCGTGTACCGTGTGGGGCCGGTACTTTAAAAGAATAGCCCCACTGCATATCTCCCCGTGTATGTCGTAAAGGCGACTAAGGGATATTACTTCCTTCTTAAATTACTAGGTGGTAGGGTTTAACCCGCCCGGGTTGATACCACCGCACTGAATGAAAGGTCTGTCGAAACGGCTATGTAAATACTTTGTGTTTTCCGTCCAGTTCAGTGTAGCCGGCACGACCATAGGGAAGCACTGACGTGGCACCAAGTTCACCCAGTGTTGTGGGCTGATATTACGAATGTTGTAGGTGATGTAGCCAACCGTGTCAGTTTCCATAAAAAAAACTTTATATAACCAAAAGCATAATGCATTTTTCAATGTTATTCAAAGTGTAACTGTTACCTTTCTCGAGGCTGTCGATTTGGTCGTTGGTGAAGGAGGTCCGGTTCCTCTGCAGTTTCCTCTTGAGCCGAAGTCTCATCTGAGAGTCCTCGTCGCCGGAAGACGCATGCTCGCTGTTACCGTCCGATCCAGCTTCAGACTGCAGGAGATCTGCGACAAAGAAACATCGTTGTCGTCATTAACATCACTTACATCGTCAACGCTATTAACAACTGAATAATTATGTTATTCTATCCAACATGAAAAACCAAAATTATCACAATTGCATCTGCCTCAAAAATGTGTTTTATTGTAACCCTATTGGGTGGTTTAGTTCGTTTAAGCCTTATACATAGCCATAGTTCAACTGTTGAGAATGTTTCCAGTCTGACTCAGGCATCAGTCAATTTTACCCTCGAGGACAGACTCGTAGGCGGACTAAAATGTGTGAATTTAAGCAGTCGCGAACGATGTTTCAACCACCATCGAATTCGCCAATATCAAAGTAATGGGCGCCGACGACGTCCTTGATGGATCCCAGCACCGCTACAATAGCGGCTCGTCTGCAACTGCGATTTGCGTATATGTTTTTGACGTGATAACGTCACGTCTTATAAATTGATGAACACCGGCTGCACGCACGAAAAAGTGTCACGTTCTATCTGAGCCTGTGTGTGCAAGCGAGAGCGCATAACCAGCGATAGAGAGGCACAATCGGCCCAAGCCGAAAGCGAATCAAGGGAATCCGATATTCGTTTGGTCGCTTATTTGATTTCGTGGCTCAGTGGTAAGAGTGTAGGATTTGTATTTTTTGACCATGGGTTCGAATCCCTCAAATTTTTTTTGTTTTTTTTTTCTTTTTTAAGCAATGTTACGGTGTTTAAATTTGTTTAGGGTGTTTAGTTTTTTTTATAACCACCTAAAAATTATTTTCGGAAATACAAACGTAACAAAAACGACATGCGTAGTCTTACCACTTTATGACGCTATCACGTAAAACTATCGTCCGTAAACCGACTTTACAGACAACCAATTTTTTTTTCTATTTTATTTAGGTAAGTTATTTATGTTTGTAGACCTTGGCATGGTCCTTCCACCGAGTCATGCAGCTGATAGTTATCTTGTCCTAATGCTTTGCTAAACGTGGTGGTCGGTGTTGTGCTGTAATTCACAAGAGTACTTGCAGCACAACACCGATTACTCTGTATACCTCTGCGATTGCCGGGATACAGTGTGTGGTATGTATGTAAGTAGGTATGTCATTTAAAGCTCTCTCTCTCTCTTTTATTGACATAATCTTAATCGTAGCTTATTTAATAATAAATGTAAAAAATAATTATTTTCTAATTTTTTTGAATAAGTTCAAAGCATATTTGAACAGAAGAGCAGCGAAATGTCTTCTAGCAACTGAGCAGGCTGTAAACGATGACTAATCAATCGCGAATGACCCCACTCGGGAATGATTTCACGGCTCACTTGTTTGGTGTAATATCGACATTATTAGAGAAATTACGGACGCCGGGGCAGACATCAATCATTTGAAAACGTCAACACTTTCCGATGGCTCCTTTCATTTGCAAAACCCGACGTAATCTGCGGATCGAGCGTGTCTACGCCATTTCATAGAATATTGTACATGTGTATATTTTATAGTTGAAACGGTAAAGACTTCGTCAAAATTCATGTAAAATATACCCGTTCATATATTCATGTCAAGACCATATTCAAACATATAAGCACATGAATCTTCGATAGCGTTTATCAAAAATGTCTCATTATAAAACGTTGCCACAAACACAGAAAAAGATGGGTATTCTTAGCTAGGTTAGGTATTTCAAAATAAAGAAGAGCGAAATTGTAATACCGCTTTTCTGCAGACACATGATTTCGTTTTGCAAACACGGCTCCATAAGCGATCGATTTGAATTGAATACTTTTTATACCAATATTGGTTCTAGTTATTTTTATTATATTTATTATGTATATTACTAATTAAAAATCACACATATTTATTATTATATATCTACCTATTGTCGCCGTCAGATAATCTTTTTTATATACATGTAAGATTTATATGTCAAATAGTTATTGGTCCCGAATAAAAATTTAAAAAAATCGTAACATGACTTTAGTCCGATGATTATCAAACTGATACTCAAGCTAAAATATTTAAAACCCAAATCGGCATGCCCTCGACATAACAACATATCACTAACGCGCCCTATTAGCAGCGAGCGTCTCGTGCCAGCAACACAGCGCACACAATGATAACAAATTAATCAATTAACTAGAGGGCTGTTGGAGTGAGCCTGCACAATAAATAACATTTGCTATCACTTACACGAATCCCTCCTGCCCTCCACTACAGGACAGGGCAGAGGGCAGATCCCGCTGACTAACTCCAGTTACTCCGGCCAGAGTTGATGATGAGGGCGGTATAAGAAATTTGTGCAATTTTGGGGGAGAAAGCCAAATTTTTGGAAGAAAATGTTGCATCATTGGCAAATTTGGTTTGGGGGTAGGCAATGATGATGTATCACTACAATCGAGTTTAGTCATCGCGTCTTATAATACAGCAATCAATCCAGACGTATAGTAAGTAGGAGAGCACAGGTTAGCCATCCTGATATTGATAAAGATAATGATGAATATTTATTTCCGATGGAGAAATTGTTTCAGAGCGAGTTTGCAAAGGACGTCGGTACCTACCTACCTTGTCTAGCTTTTTTTTATTCAGCCAAAGCTGTATCAAAAACAAATCACGAAAAACTTTCCAGACGAAGCGAACAAAGAACTCTATATCGTGAAAACACTTAACCACAATCCGGCCGCCAATAAGGCAAAAACACAAAAGGAGCAGACATTTTCAATATTCAAGGAAGAAGGCGACGCGAGCCGAACCGAAATACATAAAATATTGCGAGGAAAAGAGAAAAAGGCCCGTCATAACTGGAACGAAGGGCACGGCCGGAGCGAAATAGAAGATGAAACATACAAAAAATATATAAGAGAAATAATAGTAGTGAAAAGAACAAAATAAAAGCGGAGAGCGAGAGAGAGGCGGAAAAAAATTGAAGAAAATAAGCACAAAGGGGAAAGTCGGGAGATAAAACGAAATTGGAGCTATCGGAGCGGACACGACAGTTGTAGGTGGGGGCTGACGGGCCTCGATTACCCGACCCCCCGATTATGTGGCGGCGATCGATATTGTCAGTCAAAAACACACAGCGGTCGCCCCACCACCACTACCACCACCACCGCGTCGCGCCTCGCTCCTCCGCGCCGCACCGGTAGCGGGTGAGCGTACCGGCTAACCGACACGGTAGCGGTTGCGCCGGTAAGTTCTATCCGTTACAGTCTATCATTAATTTGAATATTTTTATTTGAAAGTTCTCAAATCATTCTTCTTTTTTTTATGGAAATGTTTTTTCTCAACGTTTGAAACTCAATGAAATAAATAGCAGGGTGCTAACAATCGACCGGTGACGTGCTGACGCTGTTGGTATCCCATTCGTGAGATCGAATTTCAAATTCCGGCGTTCTCCAATAAGGTTTTTTATCAATTAACATTCTTCCCTTTGTGTTGTGTTCCGTGGTCCTGCTTATCTACAAACAAAACAATCAGAGAACTGGCGCAAACATTTGAGTCACAGATAAAAATAATTATCTATAACTAAAATTGTAATAGCCCAATTACATCAATGAGGTCATTTATGACATCAAAAGTAAACATCATTAATCTCTAAAACGCATGTCCTGCCCCTCGGCCTCTTCATCATTAACTACACGTACTGTGGTGCCCTTACCCTTACCCTTTCGGCTGATCTCAATTAGTTAATACCGAAGGACACGGAGAGATAAACTTTAGTGCTTGGGTTTTTATTGTTAAGTTCAAGTGCCCTCCAAATGACATCTTCACCCCCAACTCGGGGAATAGGGACTTGGTATGGTCACCCTCAAAGGGAAGCAATCAGTAGGCCCTCGTAAGCTACAACACTCACACAGATGACATCCGCAGACAGTGGCGTATCGAGGTAAAGTGGTCCAAAGAATCTGCCTTAAAGGGCGTTGAAATTCTTTCTGTGGAGTAAGCTCTAAAAAAATACATACATACATAACGTCACGCCTGTTCTACGGTGAGGTAGGCAGAGACAACCCAACTCCACTTGCCACGATCCTGACACACCCCTGCCGCCTTTTCCACACTCATAATGTTTTTCGTACATGCTCGTCTGTTACGGGTTCTAACTACGCACCTGACCCTTTTTGAGCACGCGCCCGATCTGGGTCCGGTGCGTGCTTCTAGGGCGACCTATTCACTTCATGAATTACAAAAAAAAAATTATAATAATACAAATCAAGTTATCTTGCCTCGCGTTGACTTCTGAAGGGCGCGTAGTGAGCCTGTGAGTGTGACAAAATTCTACGATTTAAAGCTTAGAACATTTAATTTTTCATATAGTGATGTCACTAAAAGTTACAAAATTAATCGAAAATGTGAATTTCCAAAGGAATCTCATGTGACAGCGTGTTTGAAATTACTGAGATAGTTTCCTCTTATTAATTTCGTCTAAAACGTTAATACCCAGTGATACGTAGATAGCCTAGAACCTGACAGTAAGTGAGTGACCCCTCTTTGTTGATTTTGTATATTCCGCTCCCTTAGAAATAACCTAGCTACAGCCCTGTCTACACAGACACGATGTCCGTATGCACACACATGGGCGCCTCGCAATCACACACAAAGATGGTTTTATTCGCGATACCAAAAATACGTGTAGGTCCAATACAACGGCGCACACATGTACACGCTGAGCAAAGGACTTCGAAGTTATGTCATAGGAATAAAATTGGATTGGAGTCGTTTTAGATCTGATAAGAGTAAATTAATTGTACATGGCATTAGCAACCCCCGCATACGACCGAATGTCCATGGGCGTCGTTAGACACCTTATGGGTGGCTGGGCGCCACATGTCGCGCTTTCTATAAAAAACATGTTTTAATTAATTTTAATATAATTTTAAATTCATATTTGAGGTAAGTATTTACATACACTATAGGTTCTCTAAATTGTTTCTTGGTCGCACCGCTAGAGTGTGGAACTGTCTTCCGGCGAGTGTATTTCCTGAATCCTTTAACCTGTATGTCTTCAAGCGTCGTATCAACGGGCTAGACAGCCTAGCAACAGTCCGCAAATCTGCTGACATGGCACCTAAATGAGCGGGGTTTCGCGAGGAGAGGTGGTTTTGGCTCTGTCGTGTCGACTGCACCATTGGTCTCTCGGCACAGCCACCCAGCATGGGTGGCTCTGCCGAGAGAAACACATGATGGTTTACATAAAAAAAAGGTACCCATTTGGTAAAATAAAGAAATTCACAGAAAATGAATAATTTATTCAAGGATAAAATATTTACAAAAAATTAACAGTTAAAGGTTAAGGCTAAAATTTTATATTTAAATTAAAACTAACATTAAAATAGAAAAAAAAAGAAAATAATACTAATAATTAAGAAATTCCCATAGTTATGCAAAATTTTTGTAGTAGGTCGTAACAATCACCTAGGTCTTCATTATTACAGTATCAACCCTATGTAGGAAGGAATATGACATTTAATACGCAGGCAGCCTATTGATTGAGGTGTTCTGGCTTGTAATGAGAGAGGTCTGGGGTTCAAGATCGAGACTTGCGCCATTCAAGGTTTCTCTTTCCTTATTTTCAAAGAAAAATACCGTGAAAAAATCTATGCACTAGTAATGTTGAAGTTAAATTGACTGAGATAAATTGCATTAATAAATTGCTGTGATGCTAGATAGAATGTGCCCATAAAAACAATAGTAATATCCACCCTATAGTTTTAGCTGTTCCGTTCCACTATTCCACCCCAGGTTCGCGATCCACCCGCCAGACTATAGTTTGTAGCCCTAGCCGTTACAATTTGAGATAATTAAGACGAACTAAATAAAGCCTTTTTTCGTGTTGTGTTACTATTATTGCTCGTACAGTCGGTTCCAAAATGTAACATAAGTGCGGAAACAGAACTCAATTTTAGGGCCGATTTCACCACCTGCGTCAACTTAGTGAGAAAATGTCACTTTAACCGACAGATAAATGTCACTTTAACCGACCGATAAATGTCACTTTAACCGACCGGTAAATGTCACTTTAACCGACAGATAAATGTAACTTTAACCGACAGATAAATGTCACTTTAACCGACAGATAAACGTAACTTTAACCGACAGATAAATGTCACTTTAACCGACAGATAAATGTGGTGGTGGCGAAACCAGTCACTCAATAGATTTCTGTAAGTCCTTCGAAACATTAAACGTGAAGATTAAGGTTGAAGATTGACTTGTAAAAATATCTCCTTTTTGTCGCGACTGTACAAATAATTTTAAATGCAGAACTGATATTTTCGTAGACTGCTTACAACTTACTTCGTCACCATCAATCACATGCGACAAAGGTATACAATAATGTGTAATTTTGTATTTGCGCGCACAAATTTATTTATCAAATTTTCACCTGTTCGACGAATGCAATAATTTTTCTTAATTTTCTTTCAACATTACTTGCAACGATCATGTGACCATGCGACCGGGTTCTAGATAATTTACTCTGGTTTTTGTGCTGACAGTACCTATTTCAATAGTACAGTCCAGTCCGGAAAGGTCGTTCATTGTAACTCGTCCTTTATTACTGTTTTTATGTCGGCGGACAGTGGTCGGTCCTTCTTAACGATAGCTGTAATTGATTAAATTTAATTAAAGGTTTTTCGGAAGTCTATGTAGAGACTTGGGGGTTCTTCTTAGGTTTACCACTTTTTGCTACAAATTCGCGAAAGTATAGAAAATGTTACATTATTCGCAATATTGGCATATTTCGGTAAAAGTATTAATAAACGTAATTGTACAATACGAGGCAGTAATTATTTTTTTTTTTTTTTTTATGGAAACTGTCACGGTTGGCTACATCACCTGCAACATCCGTGATGTCAGCCCATAACACCGGGTGAACTAGGTGCCATGTCAGTGCTTCCCCCTTTGATCGTGCCGGCTACACTGAACTGGTCGGAAAACACAAACTATTTACATAGCCGTTTAGACCGACGTTTCATTCAATGCGGTGGTACCAACCCGGGCGGGTTAAACCCTACCACCAAGTAAGATTAGGAGGGAAGGGACCTACAGTTTTACGAGGAATCCGAACCTCGGTCAGCCTCCAACGGTCAGCGGTCACCCATCCAACTACTGACCGCACCCAGCGTTGCTTAACATTCAATAGCGACAGTTGAATGTCTGCACCACTGAGCTATCGAGACTGACAGACATTAATGCATATCGCGCTTTGGAAAGAGACAATCCGGTTGTAGAGCATCGTCTTTATCGCACTAAGCCGCACGCCTCTGTGCGACAGGGACGATGCTCTACAACCGGATTGTCTCTTTCTAAAGCTCGGTGTGCATTATTTACTGCCGGGTACTGTATGTTTATTTGTGTTTTTTTTATATATTTTATTGTGGGTTAGCTAATGAATCTAGCGAATTTGATCCTCAGAACCTAAAAAGTGGATAACAATGAAATAATCAGGACATGTATAGGTTATCTAAGGTTAAATGAGACAATAATTTTTAGGAGAAATAAGAGAGCCTCATTTTTTTTTACTCTATAATTACCATCGTTATCGAAATATAAAACAAAAATATTCCGAAAATTTCAGCTACATTTATTTTATTTTCTCTTCGTTTTCGGCTTTGCATTTATCTAATGAAGAAATTTATAAGGTCTTTCATTAGTAGGTAACGATACGCTAAGGGGTGTATGTGTATCAGATACTGATCACGTTCCCCATACCAATTTTTTTTTTACAATATAAAAAACCTACTCACTCCTCAAATTTAATACGCGAAGTGCGCGTATTTCACTTTAAATGATTTTTATATCGTAAAAAAAAATTGGTATGGGAACGTGATCAGTATCTATACACATACATCCCTTAGCGTATCGTTACCTACTAATGAAAGACCTTATATTATGTAAGTCTGTATATAAGTCTGTATGTAAGTAATACCGGGCACCGAAAAATATATTATCATATTATAATATCCTATTTACTTCCTGTAAGTCTGTGAATTATATAAATTAATCCTCACAACTTTTTAACTGAAGTGAAAATGTCTCAGGCTAATTATACTTAATAGAAAACACGCATGAAAAGATTGCGCACACCAAAAGGATAGACAGGTACGAGGTACTTTATCTATAGCATAGATATGACGTACAGTTAGAGGAGAAAAGAAGGGAAGACGAGGGTCGAAAAAGGATCTTGTAATGAAAATCGTGGATGCGTAAACACGTTAGGGACCAATGCGCGTTTACATGTGATGTCTCGCTTGCACGGAAAGTTTCGCAAATGTAGGTGAAAATACAAGTTTGGAATTTTGACATAGGCATTACCTTGCTCCGAGCCCTTTTGAACACTTCAGAAAGTAATTTAATAAAGTTGTACGGATGTATCTGCCCATTTACATTCAACGGTATGAATATTGTATCCCTGTAATACAAACCTATAGGCGTGTATTTAAAAAACAAAAGAAGCAAGTTTGGAGCCAATTTTTTTTTAAGTAGTTCTTCATGAGGTTTACAGCGCGTTTTAGAATTATTTATATTTCTATTGACATCTGCGCACTCCTGTAAACTTTCTGTCTGATTTTTTTAATAAAGTAAAAGTTATTCGTCTTTTCAAACGCAGCTGCTTTTCTTCTGTAATAGTTAATTAAACTAACATACGTGTTGGCGCACGTGCCCCTATGGACGAAAGAACAGATATCATATAAGGATTCTTCTAGTTTACCTGCTGATTCCCGTAAATGAGAGTCGGTACAGAAAACTTTCAAATTTTAAGTTAGGCATATGAACGGGGGAAGTTAATAATCTCCTAAGTGTTAATAACAATTAAAAGCTGGACCAATTGTACATTAAATATGTAAGATCATATCGATCATGGCTAACATTGTAGAAGAAAAACACGAATACAGAAAAAAGAAAAGAGTTGCTGTACTTAGTTGGTGTAAGTAATGTTACTTTGTGCATCTTATTGTTGAAATCACTACCAATAAACTGTAGGTACAATAATTTGTCGATGAACAAGGATTATTAAACAGTTTGAGTTTCTTTAAAAAAATTAGGCGAGTGGACTCGCCCCGTTTGAACGGTGCACAGTGGCGCTACGAGGGTAGGCAGTAGTAGTGTATTTCCGCGCCTAGCTATTTTAATAGGAGGCGTTTTGTCGACGTCACCAGGCGCTCTCCCTTCTTGCTATTTGTTATTAATCTTGCTCACGCTATTTCAAGACGCAAAGAGTTTTATTGCAGAAAACATGGACCATTTTTTTCATTCATGAGATCATATACGCAACAGTAATTTGACACCGAGTACCCAATTTTTTTTATATTTGCATAAAACAAAAATTGAATCAAAATATACATTACTGTACACAAGTTTAAAATAAGGTCACAAATGGCGAGTTTAATGCCTTACGATATTCTTTACAAACGTACCTTTGGGATGTAGGAGAGGTGTATGGCGGCGGACAATGAAAGCGTAGAATAATGTTTTTCGGTCTGACAATTCGGAAACAACTCACCCGTTTTACATACTGTTTTCATGTAAACTGTATGTAAACTGACATATGTCCATCATCGTGCATATAACATCACGCTATTTTAAATTAGAGCTGAGCAGTAGGAATGAGAGTTATTGAAGATAGAAAATTCGCAGTCTTTGCTGCTAATCACACTTTTACGGTAGCGGGATCGTTCTAGATGGCCGCCTGCCGCCCGTTCATTCCGTCTAGCTAAGCTATTCCCCATAGTCGGCAAGGTAAACCCGCCTATTACCTCACGGGTAAACATACCCGGACGATATCGGGTTCTAAGTCAATACGGGTACACACCACACGTGTCTCGGTCATAACCGGATAAACAGCAGAGCATGCCCGCGGGGAGACGCAATTGGTTGAGCACACACATACCCGGGCAATACAGATGTCTTTGCACTCCGCGATAGGCGGGTGGCATGTGGCGGATGATTCTGTTGTGTGGTTATAAAACGAGTAGTGCTTAAAGTACAGGCCTCTCTTGCGAGAAGTCGAACATTCGAATCCCGTGTACGTATCTACTTACGACAAGTAGCTTTACGAAAGTTCGAATGAAAAATCTGCGAGGGAAGCTGATGAAACCCGCTGCTAATATACAACCGATATACAATGAAAGTAATTGTCTTAGGCAATAAGTACACCTTCTGCAATGTAGAACGTATAAACCTTATTGTTTATTGCATACGCAGGTTTGAATGAAGTGGCGGGCACAGCTTAAACAAGTTTTAAAATATGAATGTTTAATGTCTTATGAATCCATTTATTTTTTTGATCGATAAAATCCGTAATGACGAAATACGAAAATGAACGACAGTCGACATTGCTAAAAAAATTGACAAGCTAAAGTGGCAGTGGGCTGGGCACATCTGTCGCAGACCCGACAGCCGCTGGGGTAGACGGGTACTCGAATGGTACAAGCAAAAGTAGCGAGTGCCACCCCTCGCCTAGGTGGGCAGACGACCTATAAAAGGTAGCGGAGAGTGGATGAATGAGAAGAGCGGAAGACCGCGCGCGGTGGCGTTCCTCGGGAGACGCCTAGATCCAGCAGCGGACCGATACTGGCTAATGACGATGACGAATGAACATCTAGCTATGTCACATTCCTAAAAGCCTTATATACCCTTTGTCTTTACCCTTTGTCACTGGCGCGGTCAATATTACCCGCCGAGCATTTATACCGTCATCTATGGAGCGGTCAATATAACCCGCCACCGCTCCAAACCGCTGCATGGGCCGAAAAAAATTTTTCCCTACACAATCTACTATGGGAGTGTTACTACAAAGAGACATACTATAAAGTTGACATAATTGAGCTACCAACACTATCATTACCCAAGACTAGCACGAGCCGACAGAGTAGGAAAAAAATATCATATCTGTCGTCATTTGCCAGTTGGAGTTGTGGGTCGGTGTAGTGAATGTTCGTTGAGTTTGTTCACCAAATACAGAAGAATGGACCGGTAAGTGATGTTTTTTCTCTTTTTCATTATCTTCCGGACCTATTGAGTACATTTGTTTGTACTGAGTTGAGATGCATTTTACGTAAAAAGTCGAAGAAAAGTCCTACTCCATACTGACAATTTTTTCCTGTTTGTTGTTGTTGTCAAAGCTTGTTTCTCAAAATAAATCGGTTTTTTGGAGAAAGTGAGGTGACAGAAATGTTCATTAGTTCTTCTAGTTGAATAATATATGCCGTTTAGTGCTTACATGTCGTACATTTACGAGAAACAAGCCATGTTTGTGACCTAGGTCTTGCCATACAAACTTGCTTCGAGCGGACGACAATTTTGCCTGTTTTGAGAAGCTTGTTTCTCAAAATAAATCGGTTTTTTGGAGAAAGTGAGGTGACAGAAATGTTCCTTAGTTCTTCTAGTTGAATAATATGTGCCGCTTAGTGCTTGCATGTCGTAAATTTACGAGAAATGAGCCATTTTTGTGACCTAGGTTTCGCCTAGAAACTTGGTGAAAGTGTTTTTTTTGCCAAAATTTTTTGCGAATTCAAAATTTTATTGTGGTTGACACGGGGGCTGCTGATACACAAGAAAGGTATGATTAGGTCCGTTATTTATTAGTGTTTATAATAAAAATACTATGTGACCGATTTCCGGTCTAATAAATTTATAAAAATAAAAAATCTGAGACAGGTCGCGATTTTCATATAACAGAACTTTACAAAATAATAATATGCAATATATATAAAAAAATACTATTTATAGCTAGAATATTTATCTGTAAATACAATCCATATGTTAGTTCATGAAGTTTCATGGAAAAATCTTCCAAAATGATTTTTTTTCGAGAGTAATGCGCCGGCGCCGATCGCGGCCGCCACCTGGTGTAGGCGAAGGAAGATTTATAAATAATGCTTCCATAGCCAAAGGATTTACTGATTTACCTTGTGCAGCTAGAAGAGTTCAGTGATTTGGACCTCACAAACAGATATACAGTACCCGCCAGTGAATAATGAACATCGAGCGTTAGAAAGAGACAATCCGGTTATAGAGCGTCATCCCTGTCGCACAAATACGTGCGGGTTCGTGCGACAGGGACGACACGCTCTACAACCGAATTGTCTCTTTCTAAAGCTCGATGTTCATTATTAACTGCGGGGTGCTGTACAATGTTTCTATTGACTTGCCATTCCGCCGCCAGTGAGGGCTTCACGCCGCATAAGTACATAGCTCCATAGATATGCATGCAAATTTGCCCTTGTGCCCTCAGCGAGCAAACATGTTTGGACAGCCAGTCCGCACGCCATTGTACACACACGCACTAACACACTGACACACCCTTGAATACGTACACGTACACACCCTCATACACAACCCCCCTCCACCCCTACACACACATACACACACACGCGCGCGCACTCACAGACGAGCACGCACATCTTCCGAGTACGCAGAAACACATTTTCACGTGCTCGGGAAATGTAAACAATAAGTTATGCGGGATGAGACAGATTCACTTTCTAAAGTGAAGCTTAGTTTAAACTCGCGACTGAGGTCGCTCAGTGTAAATGAGGCTAGACGTCGTCGGTTAAAAGTTCTTATTAATCTACGAGTAACATGTGAAAAAAAATCTTAGCAACATGAAAATTGTAGAAGTTGCAACCTATTTCACCCGGTCTTATGGGCTGACATCACGGATGTTGGAGGTGATGTAGCCAACCATGTCAGGTTCCATAAAATAACTGTTCGAAATTTGGAGAGAATACGACATCGATCCGGTGAAGAACCCCGTTGGCGGCTCATGCCAGAGCTCCATGTTTGACTGGTCGGTACGTATTTTTTTCTTTATTTTTGGATTTGCGTCTATCTAATCAAGAAATATAAAGCGAGTATGAACATGAACTATAACATAAAAAAATTAAATATGAAAATGTGAAAGCTCACTTCCAAAATTAAACTCACACTTGAATTTGGTTTATCAAATAGTCAAAGGAGAGAGCTCATAGCATAAAATTAAACTTACACCTTTTTGGGAGACGTGGACACCTTACGGCTAGCCCGGCGCCATATTATGTCGCGCTTTCAATAAAAAAAGCAGTTCAATTCTACTAGGTACGTTGCGCTACCGTCGTCGCGTAGGATTAACCGTCCACAGAATCTTGATGAAACTATTTTCACGAAAAGTACGATAAAATGACCGAATCTGGGATTTCAGAGCATTTCGTCTTCAAATATGGACCCCTTTCGAATCGACCCCCTGAAGTTACGAAACCCTATCCTGAAACACACACACACATATAATTGTATAGGAAATATAGCTTCGGAATCTCTATGGATGGACGGAGGCCAACGCGTCTTTCTGTTTATATTTACAAAGCCTAGCAGCCGATATTGTTTGAGATTGAAACTTATTTAAATGCTTGTTGCCTTGCAACTCTTCTCGTTTGTATTCGTGCAATTTTTTTTTTGTGTGTTTTTTTTAGAACACGCCCAGACGTGGCATAGCTTGGAAAACTACACGAATTAAAATTCAAAACACGAGTTTACTTTGACTGTATACATAAATAAATAACAAGCTATTTGCAAAACATCCGCATACAAAATAGTTACTTATTTTTACCCGACTGCGATGAAGCCTAAAGAAACACCCCCTTTAGAGGCTTAATCGCAGTCGGGTGAAATTACTATGTGGCCGTGTCAGGTACTCACCTATTTAGCAATACATGGATTCCGTTATTTTGATAAAGCAAGAAAACAGATCGCAATTCGAAGACAAACGCGACAACGACCATGCATCTATGTATGTTACGAATTATGTAATACGAGTACATTCTTTTCTAAAATTCAAATTCAAAATAAAGAATAAATTTTCGCTTTTAAATTTAAAAGGTTTTTGCCTTTCCACCGTCGTCGGTCGTCGATTCGAAAATACAATAAACATATAGTTGCATGTAGATTTAGTAATCCACTCTATCCAATACAGCCAACAGTACAGTGAGCCAGACAAGTAGGTAGACACATAAAACGTGTAAACGCATTCGACCGTGTCGCCTGGGCGTGGTAATAAAATTTCCTCTTTTTATATGTTTCATTTTATGTTCCCCCGGTACATAATGTACTTGGAACTGGACAATATGTAGGTACATTGGCTGAGTTCTTACAATATCTTGGAACATCTTTGGAAGCTGGTTTGACTCACCAGCTTACTTCAGGCTTTGTATGATGTCTTGTGGTCAAGTGAGATTAAATTTTTTGTGGCACTATATGTAATAAGTTACAGTGAATTTTTTTAAATATAAATGTGTGTGCATTTTTTTTAATCCGTAACATTTTGCAAGATTAGGTAGGTACTTAATTAATTTAATATTCGTTAACTTCTCACGTTCTTAAAAAAATTCTCACGTTCAACTCTAAGTTCAACTAAGTAGTAACTACTTACATTCCGCTATATTAATCGAGTCTCAAATATTCAAAGGTTAAATGGAAGAAATCTATAAGTTTTAATGTGATTACTGGTGTGTTACTGTTAATGGTTATTGAAGCAATAAAGTATTTTCTATCTATCTGTCTGTCTTAATTATATGGGAGTCATCTTATACATGGAATCTCGGCGCGCGCTTGAATATCATCGATTAAACCATTGCCATAAAAAAAAAGATTTGACACTGACACCTTATATATTAAATATATTTTTCCACTGAAGACGACAGCATGTCGAAATATATGCAAATGTGTGATTTTTTTAATAACTATATTGTATAAATAATAAAATAACTTAATTATCATCAGCGAATGAACGTCGAAAAACTTTAATTCAGTTGAGTGGTACAATTTTATTTGATGAAAAAACTTTAGATAGCAACAGCGCGACGCCCGCGCCACCGCCGCAGCCGCGCCGCCGGCGGCGTGAGACGACGCGAGGTGGTAGAGCCATTTTGGAAAACTCAATGTTGGAACTTAATTAGGTCGGTCGAGTATCGTTCACAGAAAAGAGAGTGGACATTTTGTCCATATATAAAAATATATATACCTAGGTATGTGTGTTTCTATCACACCAAATGTTTGTTACATTTGGAATTAGATATTTTCTTGGAATTTTATAAGTCATTTAATAATTAAGGTATATTCAGGCTTTATCTAAACATGTTGCAAAAGATTGCTGCTGTACATTTACGAGTAAACTACTAGAAATGATAAGCTTTGATTACAGAATTACTAATGTTTGTTTAGAGAGAAAATCGTCAGCTAGGGACTTGGGAGTAACATTCGATAGCAAATTGAATTTTAGTGACCATATTGAAAGTGTAGTCAAACAATCAATGAGTCTATTAGGTTTTATTCTTAGGGTTTCTAAAGATTTTAAAAGGTCTCATTGTTTACTCCGTCTGTATAACTCATTGGTGCGTAGCCGACTTGAATACTGTTCTGTGATATAGAGTCCCTTTTATGATGGAGTACAGAAAAAGTTCTTGCGCATCCTGTGTTATCGCAATCATCTGGCTGGTAACCTTCTTTCATATGAAGATAGGATGTATTACTTCAGTGTTCAGAGTCTTGATAAACGACTCAAAATTTATGATCTTATCTATCTCAGCCATCAGCAGTATACGCTTGAACACTGCTTTCAGAAACACGCGTTCTCGCAGAATTTTCGCTTTGCCTGTTTATAACACGAATGTTGCCTTCTATAATCCGTTAGCTCGTATGTGCAGGTCTTATAACAATACCAGTAGTGCTAATATAACATTGGATGTGTTCTCCTTCGGTTTTTATACTTTTAAAAAGACTGTTATTGGAATAGAAATAGTTCAAGTTTTTAAGGTTAATTCATTATTACTTTTAAATTATCATCCATTTTTATGTATTCCTTTGTTACCCATTTTAGAAAGTTTTTTAAATATGAGTTTTAAATTGTTATTCGTTCTTTTGTTGTTGCTAATTTATATATGTATTTTATTTTTGTTTTTCTAATTTTTAATCGTTGTTTTGTTTATTTACAATTGTGTATAGTTTTCTAATGTTGGTATTTTGTGTTTATTTAGTGGTTTCCGAGTGGTGTAGGACTTTTCTTTAATTTATAATATACCTAATCATTTAGTGTGTCCTTTTTTTTGGAATACAAATAAGACGCTGCTTTGAATATTATGTGATGTGAAATATCCTTGTGAAATTTTGTATTTTGTTTTGGGTACCATAATAAATAAATAAAAAAATACTATGTGCATCAACGAGTTTGTCAAATTGTGAGTTTTCTATTGTAATTAGGTACGTAGATCTCAAATGAATTGATGTACTGTGAAAAAATCAGTTAAAACAGCTTACAATAAATTCAACCTCATTGTGCTTATTCGTAGAGTACACAATGGCAGTCAGGCTTTGAAGTTCACTTAGGGTTCAAAATCTCGTACTAAACATCTAGTACAGGTACATATTCTCAGGAAAGGCTGTCGCTATTCTCACAAAGCACTCAGGTCTACCTATTTATCTATTTCAAGCCAATCTCCAAGAAATCAAGAGCACCGTTTCATCAAAATTAGTCCTTAACATTTGAACAGCAGAGCCTGAAACATGAGGACGACGCTTCGCTTAGTGGAGTTAAATTTCTAAAGCAAATAGCAAAAATATTCCTTAATATTTCGACAACAGAGTATGAAATGTAACGATGGTGAGTAAGGAAAAGGAGGCAAATTTTGAGAAAGTAAAGATGAGCCTTATCGCTCGGAGAATAGAGTGTATAATGGAAGGAGGGAAAGTTGAGTGGAGTTGCTTGTTGTCGCGCGGGTATGTCAAGAGCTAGTCGGATCACGTGCGAGAGGCGCGAGCCGCTAAACAACACGACGAGGGGGAGGGGGGAGGTAGCGTCAACAACTGTAGCGAGTATACAACTAATATTATATTAATGTATATGTATATAATGAATATTAATATTTTGATAAAATATTACAGTTTTAAGAAGGACTTTTTAACTATTGAACCCGTCTAAGATTGAACCCTGAACCCTAATAAAAAGACATCGAAATACACGGAATATGACATTTGATGGCATTCATCGCAATGTCGTGAAGTGTAAAACATACATACATACTCGTACATACCACACACGCTGTATCCCGACAACCAGAGTAAGCAGAGTAATCGGTGTTGTGCTGCAATAACTCAGGAAAATTGCAACACAACATCGACCACCACGTTTAGAAACGTATTCGGACAAGATAACTATCAAGCAGCAAGTAAGGCACAAAGACCCACCTGCTGCACGACTCGGTGGAAGGACCGTGCCAAGGTGAGAGGTAGCTATCCGGTCGCCCTTTAGCACTGCATTTCGTCCTTATCCCTTAGTAGCCTTTTACGACATGCACGGGGAGAGACGCAGTGCGGCTATTCTTTTTAAGTCCCGGCCTCACACAGTGCAACTGTGTAAAACTTCAACGTATAATGACATGAAATATTTTCACAGATGTAATAGTGTCTCAATAATTATTATATAAGTAAATACTAGTATTTTGGAAACTAAGCGGTTGACTATTCATAAGAAAATAATGAAAAGGGTAGACACATGGTACGTTAATTTAAACCTTATTACCTACAAAATAAAATTAACTACCTCCTCTTCAGCTGATGTAATCAAAATTCGCCGACATTACTTGCTAAGCACCTCTTTAAAACAAGATTAGTGTCTGCATCCGACCGAAATAGAGCGCCATAAGTCTGCGAATCGTCAGACCTAACCTATAAACAGTAGCTTTCCAGATATTTTGAGCGAGCGCCGCCGCAGTGCCCTCCCTCCGTCTCCCCCTAGGGAGGTTGTCTCTTCAGACACGACAGGGGGCAAGAAAGGCCTGTAAATAGGCCCCAGGCTGCCTGGTTCCCGAATGAAATACCGCAGGAGATATTGCTATTATCTTACTAATCTGAGTTGCTATAGCTTTTTAAACTGCTTACATTCACTAACTAAGCTAGAAATAGGATCCTGATTTTATTTTTTCTCAATTTACTCATCAATCATCATCATCATCATCAGCCTGTATCAATCCACTGCTGGACATAGGCCTCTCCCAAGGCACGCCACCACACGCGGTCTTCCGCTCATCAATCAAGGTTGGACAAATAAGAATTAGCCGGGCCGACCAAGGGAAGTGCATTCCGTCATTCATGACATCTAGTTAAATGTGACGTGCTTACATCGAGGGCTGAGAATGTTATTAAATCATTTTTAAAATAATATAATAAATTTTCATACTAAAATGTATGTATAAAGCAAATTAAAAATAAAGTTTCAAGTTTTAAAAAAATATCTGACATCGTTAAATATAATTAATTTAACGATGTCAGATACCTACATACCTACACATAGGTGCATACCTACACCTGCTGCTTCACCGTTCGGAACCGGTGTAAAACTGTAGGTTCCCTTCCCTTCCCTTGCCCCTTACTAGGTGGTAGGCTCAAATTGTAGCCGACTGGGTTGGTACCACCGTACTGGATGTAAGATGGCCGCATAGCAGCCTAGGTTGTGTTCTCCTCTAGTCCAGTATAGCCAGCAATCCAGGGAAGTCTCCGGTATGGCGCCTACCTTCTCGGAGGTGATATTGGCTGGTCGGAGCATGCGCTTTGGCCCCTCCGACTCAGCCACCCATACCAGAATATATAAAAAAAAAATACCAAACAAGAAAAATAAAAGTTGTTCACTTAAATATACAAAAATTGTGTACGAGACTTCACCGCTAGAGGGCGCTGTAGTAAGAATTGCACTCTAGCAAATAACAAGTAGCTACTGACCTCTCTTGTGCATTTCATCCCTCTGGCTGTTGATCTGCGGAGCGCCAAGCGGTGTGGTCGGTAACGCGGGCGCTGGTGGTGCGGTGGGCAGGCCTGGGTACCACGCCCAGCCGCCCGCCGCTTGCCCGTTGAACATGCGCAGCTTCTCGTAGACGCTGTCGCTCTGCGCCGACGCAGCCTGTTCCTTCTGCGACGCCAGGTTGCGCAGCACTCTGTTGATGGATGACACCTGGGGGAGAAACATATTTACATACAACGAATTAAAAAGTATCGGGAAGTGGCATAAAACGCACCGAATTGAGGCGCGCTATTTGTGAGCATTCAGCACACTCTCCAATCGTTGTCTCCCTTATACGCATCAAATTGCCATTTAACCGTCTTATTCTATCGACGTTCACAGAGCGGAATCGTAACGTGATGTATGAGGCGCTCGCGCACTTACGCTGTTTTAAATATTTGCAATATATAGAAGAACTCCAATCGAACCTTTCTACCGGTAAAATGTATGACGAGGGCCTGTCCAGAAAGTAGAATGTCGTTGTTTACATATAGCTTTTGCCCGCGGCTTCGTTCGCTACCGTACCTTTATTTTCGGCGCGCGGAACAATACGGTTTGTATGAGAGCCACATTTTAACGTAACCGGAACTGAATGTTATTTAGACTATCCTGTGTCCCGTATAGTAAAATGTGCTTGCATTAAGTTTAATTGAATTCGGATGATCGGTTTAAGAGTTATGGAGGAACATACATACATGCATACAGAAAAGATTTCTAAAAATCGTCAATTTAGTTTTAGTATCCTACACAGAGTCTACAACAGCAATATCGCATAAAACAAAGTAACTTACTCCATAACCATCCCTTACAGATTTATTGTTAGTATTGATGATGATTGATATACTTGTGTATTGTATTTAAGATTTCTATTGTATTCGGATTGTCTGTAGTGCAAAACAGCCAACCTTGTACGCAATGTTTTCCTTTGAACATTTCAAGTACGTAAGGACGAGTGCCCGAAAGTCACCAAGAAGTTTGTTCTGTACCAAACAGAAAATAGACACAATTTCATAATTCATAATTACAATTATTCATAATTAAGCTACAATATTTCTAAAATCTCGCCTCGTCATAAATAAAACACCATTTATATTTGTATCCGATAAAGTGGACTGTATTTTAATTTAAGGAGTTCATGAAACTGTCCGACCAAAACATCTAATGGATAAGGTGTAAACTCACCCGAACGCGAGGGTCCACCTTCCACCAGCTGCTCCTGGTCGACCAGATCCGTTGTCAGGTTCCTCCAGCCTGCCGTTCCGTATTGGTCTTGAAAGTCCGATCACCACCGTGAAGTCACCACGCCACAGAACCACCAAGCACAGTGAAATGTTGCCTTCCGAACCGCGCTACCACATCAGCACGCAGCATCCGACCGAGCCGAGAGCGATCCTCTTTGCCGAGAGCGATCTCCGAGACGTCCTTCTTGACAGACCGCCGAGGACGGGACCCTAGTTGTCCGCCTTACCGCTAGGGCGCGACACCATCGCGCCGAGATACATTTACAGCAATATACAAAAGAGGTTTTGGCCGAAACATCCCCCCCCTCAAGCAAGGCCTAGCCTGGCTTAAAAAACCCCTAAAAACCTAAGATTACATAGGTAACCTACATAATTTTGACACAGGTCGAGTCAAGATACCGTGCTGAGTCCGGACTTCAGCTACCCGAACTATGCCGTCCTTACCCGGTAATAATTTTGTAATTCTACCGCGATTCCACTTAAGTGGCCCGAAATTATCTTCCTTAATCAAAACCAACTCATCGACTTTAGGAGGAACTGTAGTCGATGTCCATTTAAGACGCTGTTGTAGTGTGTGAAGGTACTCACTATGCCACCGTGACCAAAAATGTTGCGAGAGCTTTTGAAGCAACTGAAACCGTGATAACCGATTTATCCTGACATCCTGATATGGATACTCCGGCAAAGCAACGAGAGGCTGCCCAATGAGATAGTGGCCGGGAGTCAAGATCTCCAGATCCATAACATCGCTACTGAGTGGACTCAATGGTCTACTATTTAGTACCGCTTCCACCTTCGTAAAGAACGTGGTCAATTCTTCAAAAGTGAGCTTTTGCTCACCAATTACTCGTTTGAAGTGTGTTTTCGCAGACTTCACCGCCGCCTCAAAGAGACCCCCCATATTTGGGCTAGATGGTGGGTTGAACAACCACGTAATACCTTTACCCATAAGTTGTCTTTCTAGCAGTCCGTGATTATCCCTTAGGAATATATACAGCTCCCGTAGGTGCTTATCCGTCCCTGTGTAGTTTGTGCCACAATCTGAACGCACAAGCGAGGGTAAGCCTCGTCTGGACACAAACCGTGTGAAGGCTGCTACGAAGGCTTCCACCGATAAGCTAGAGACTAGCTCTAAATGAACACACTTGACCGCTAGACAAACAAACACACAAAGATACGCCTTAATAATCTTCGCGTTCCGCAGAGGGCTAGTTTTGATGTAAAATGGCCCGCAAAAATCCGTACCTACTCCGAGGAAAGGCCTAATGCCTTTGACCCTGTCCGAGGGTAAATCTGCCATATAGGGCTGCTCCGGACGCGCCCGTAATCGATAACATGATATACATTTAAAAACAACATGTCTTACTGCATGTCGAGCCGACATTATCCAAAATTCCCGTTGAATTATGGCCATCAAAGTGTTTGCACCGACATGGCAGTGAACCTTGTGAAGATGTTCTATTAACATTTCAACAAACCGACCGTTCCGAGGTAACAAGATGGGATGTCTCGCACCATAAGGCAAATCCGAATGCCTGAGTCGACCGCCGACTCGTAAGATACCGTAATCATCCATAAAAGGACTTAACCGCCGAACCGAATTCCGAATTTGTTTATTAGATTTTAACATTAATATTTCATCGTGGAAATATTCCGATTGAACCGACCAAACCAAATACATGAGAGCGTCCCGTCGCTCTGACAATGTAATATTAGGCCCAGAACCGAGTTTCTGAGCCACCGTATAACCATTTTTTCGTAAAACCGAATTACGAAGATTCGTCATAAACCGTAGAACATAAGCCGTAATATTCAGTATTTTTTCAAATGAACTATATTTGTCCAAGATAAAACCGCCGAGTGAATTAACAGTAACCGTAACCATGACCGTAGACCGTAAACCAGGAAGTGTATCTTCCGTAGTATTATAAACCGATAAATCGAGAGGCCAGTCCTCCTGCCGTTGTCTTAACCAACCTGCACCCCACCACAGATCGTGGTGTGGCAGCTCCGCCGCCGAGATCCCGCGTGACGCGACGTCAGCGGAATTGAGTTCACTCGGTACATATCTCCACCGAATTTGAGATTTAGATTGACTTATTTGTGTAACCCGATTTCCTTCAAAAACCTGTAGTTTATGAGGTGGTGTATGAAGCCATGCCAAAACTATCGTACCGTCGCACCAGCCGATAATATCGTCGAAAACAATGGTTTCATCCAAAGACGAAACCACGTGATTGATGAGTTTGGTCAAGAGGGCAGCACCGTTCAGCTCCAGCTTAGGTATTGTCTGCTTGGTCTTCAGCGGGGCCACCCGAGACTTGCCCATGACCAGCTGGACGGTGACCACTCCTTGACTGTCCTCCGAGCGAATGTACACGACGGCCGCGTAACCGACCGACGAGCCATCGCTAAAACCGTTAAATATCCGTAAACACATAGTTAAATTAATCATCTCTAAATTATCTAATACCGAAACAAAATCAATCCAGTTATTTTCAATATCCGTGGGCACAGAATACTACTGTACTACAGGAGCCTACTTTCTGAGTAGATTCACTGAGCAACCATTGCGACAATAATTTACCCTTAATAATTGTCGCTGAACGACTGACTCATTATCACCGACCGGGCTCATAATTACCAAATCAAAAATTATACCTAAGGCATAAGGCCACTAGGACCTAACTGTATTTTGGAAACGTCCAAAATAATTCCGAGTACATCCGAACCTAAAATCAAGTGCATGTTACTTAACATGTAAACCTAAAATAAAAGTTTATCCGCTCATATGAAATGTTTAAAACTAGACGGTAGGCCGGTAGCCCCTGTACATAAACATCGTTGCTAGGCAACCGAGAAGTTTGTTTTTTCATAACAGCCGCCGTGATTGTTCGCACAGGAATATGCCTGTGTTCCAGCCGAAAAGAAATATTAACAAGAAAGTGAAAATTATAATATTTCCTAACTGTATGATCCCCGGTAGTTATGCGTTCCGATACGGTGAACGCACGCGAATGTCCTGTGAGGTAGAGTAGCCTGCTCTACCTCTGCCGCCGCCGCCGCCGTCGTCGAGTTCAGCGTGGTGACGCTGCGGGGGTTGCGCACCTGTCCTAGGTTCCATTTCCCGCCCGCTAGGTACGTGTTCGTCCGAGTTCCGTCGAGGTTCATCCCTAGGCGAGGACCGATTTTGAGAACCGGAAAAAGTACAAATAATTTTGTTGTGTCCGTAACCATTGCACAGTGCGCACCGAACCTCCGGATGCACGCACCGAGCCGCCGTGTGTTCCCCGAAACATTTAAAGCACAGTCGGTTTTTACTAACGAAATGTTTTCGTTCGTTAGTATTCTCGCGCCTGAATTTATAGCATTCCGTAATCGTGTGCCCTGAAATTGAACAAAAGGCACACTTCCGCGATGTCTCTGCGAGATGCACTGCAGTTGTGCCGCGCGCTCCGCCACCACCGCGCGCTCCGCCTCCGCCGCGCGCTCCGTCGCCGACGCGCGCTCCGCCACGCGCGCCGCCTCCGGAGCCACTCGGGTTCCGGACCGTGTCCGTATTCGCTTCTAGTTCCGAAGACAGGGAGGAGGTGTCTAGTAGTCTGCACTCCTCTTGAAGAAACGATATGAATTGTTCAAACGTGGGCAATTTCTTTGGATCCGTGCCGTGCGATTGCTCGAACCGAGTTTTTATGTTCAGTGGAACCTTATTCACACTGATGTGGAGTAGAATGTAACTCCATTCTTTCACCGGGAGACCGAGATTTTCAAGCGAACGCGTCGATTCTAACAGAGGATTTAACAATTGGGTGCGCAAGCACTGCCGTGTAACATTTGGTAGATGTAAAATCCGTGAAATGTGTGTGTCCGCCAGTAGCCGAATATTCTCATATCGGCCTTTCAGTATTTCCAGTGCGATATCAAAACTCGCGTCCACCATTGCCAGATGACCGATGAGGCCCTTTGGTTCACCAGTTAAGCTGGTGAGCAAATAGTGAAACTTTTCCGTGGCTGAGATATCCGTTCGCGAATTCACGAGCGAAGAGAATAGGCTTATAAAACCTGTCCAACCAAACGCGTTTCCATCGTACGTAGGCAAGTTTATTGGCGGCAGTCTCGCTACTCGCCCGCCCTCCGAGGGTTCCGTTGGACGATCGTCCTTGAAGCTGAAGCTGGCCGCTTCCATCTCGTTATACCACAGAGTTGCTTCCTCATATTGAGCGTCGTAGCTCCCAGTCACTTCCTCGTCAGTGTGCGCGATGAGAATATTCTCATAAGCATCCGTGAACTTGGAGTAATGATCCTCCAGTTTCCGTAATCTAGCCGTAATTACCGGAGTAGATTGCAATTGCCCTTTCACCATCTCAGCCGTAGCCTTTAGCCACGTGTACTCCAGTTTAAACCGTACTTCCAAAGCTCTCGCCATTGTGGTATCTAAAATAAACCGAAATTACAGAGTATGAGGTGTTACCTACAAACGCCTCCGAATAATAATTGTTTACAAACGAAACAAACCGCGTAAGAAACCGACCGAGAAATATAACACTGTCATTGCCGAGTGCCAACTGACTGTGTTCGATTTTCAAATCGAAATATTATCTACCGGTCTAGATAATTATTCCAGGCAACATACAAATTAAAAACCGAAAGAGAAAAATAAAAAACTAGGAATTATTTTCCCAGCCAGTATCAACCGACCGTATTTAATATTCTATCTAGGCGACCGACCGAAAGTACCATGTGAATGCAATAGATGGCACGACTGAGGCGAACTAAATTTTTTCCGAATAAATGTCATTACCTATCAAACTAGAAAATTTTGAAAAACCGAGATACCGATATGACCTAGATTTAGACCTACATAATGTATGAACACCTAACCTGAGGGCTGATTCCGATTTCAATAACGCGACAATATTTCGCGAACCGTATCCGTCTGCGAAAAAGGACCAAAAGTATGTATCCGATAAAGTGGACTGTATTTTAATTTAAGGAGTTCATGAAACTGTCCGACCAAAACATCTAATGGATAAGGTGTAAACTCACCCGAACGCGAGGGTCCACCTTCCACCAGCTGCTCCTGGTCGACCAGATCCGTTGTCAGGTTCCTCCAGCCTGCCGTTCCGTATTGGTCTTGAAAGTCCGATCACCACCGTGAAGTCACCACGCCACAGAACCACCAAGCACAGTGAAATGTTGCCTTCCGAACCGCGCTACCACATCAGCACGCAGCATCCGACCGAGCCGAGAGCGATCCTCTTTGCCGAGAGCGATCTCCGAGACGTCCTTCTTGACAGACCGCCGAGGACGGGACCCTAGTTGTCCGCCTTACCGCTAGGGCGCGACACCATCGCGCCGAGATACATTTACAGCAATATACAAAAGAGGTTTTGGCCGAAACAATATTCAAAACGTCAAATAACTACTTCGCATCCCTCAAAGGCACTACAGATTAAAACAGACGTTGGCCCCCTCTACTTATGTACGGTCGCGGCGGCGGCGCGCCCTCCGAAGCCTCCCTGAAAACCCAATACCGCCCCCCTCCCCCCCTCACTTTCGCCCGAAACGCACGCATGCGTTCAACCTAAAACCGAATACATGTAAATATCTATATCTTTTAATGCACATAGACGTGTTCAAATGTGTATGTACTCGTAGCAGTTCGGTCGGTCCCTTCCTTCGATATTATATCTATCCGTTCGTCGTTGCCACTGGCAACGCCCGGAAAATATATTTTTCCCTATGACAGGGCGTCGGAAAAACTCCCCTCGCGCGCGCGGGGGCGCGACCGAGGGGCGCGAGACGAGAGGGGGGCGGCAAGGGGTAACGGGGTGAGGGGCGGGGAGGGACGGGGGGTGTTTGTGCCTACACCGGTATAATAAGAGTGTTGGGCCGACAAATCGTATTTGCGAATATCAAAACCGACAATGTTTCATGAGGGAAAGACGGGGTATTGACTTCTGTGTACAGGCTATACATAAAGGCTATGTGTAGCCGTAGGCTCGCCATATAGAATCATCGTATAGAATAGAGCGTAGGCATTTTGTGTGCCCCTTTTGAGGATTATTTGATTGGGTTGTATTTTCTACCCTACATTTTGTAAGCGTTGGTAATTCCTGAAGATAAACTCTTATCATTCTAACGCTACGAATACTTATGCATGTACTAACCTAGTTAGTTAATAAGAACTGTGAAATCCTTTTTAGGGTTCCGTATCCGTCGTACAGGACGCTATTACTAAGCCTACGCCGTCTGTCTGTCTGTCTGTCCGTCTGTCTGAGGGCTGTATGTATCTCTTGAACCGTAATAGGTAGGTAGCCCGTTGAAATTTTCACAGAATACTCATATGTATTATTATGGCCGGTATAACGACAAATAATAAAAATAAGAAAAACGAAAAAAATCACGGGGTCCCCATACAAGAAACTTAAAAAAATATATGCGCGCCATCAACCGAAAACAGTATGAAGCATTTTAACTAATCATGAATTTTAATTAATATGAAGCATTTCATAAAACATGACATGGCGTGAGTGGCGTTGACCATGACATGGCGATACGGAACCCTCGGTGCGCGAGTTCGACTCGCACTTGGCCGGTTTTTCGTACACCATAACCAGTTTTTTTCCAATTAGTCTTAGTCTTATTAGAGTTGTATTGAAAATTTTAAAACAAATGGGTACAAATAACAGTGCCTCATGCCTAAAATGTTTCATAATATGATAAATATTATAGCATATATAATATTATAGTACCTATATAAACGAATTACAGCTAGGCTAGGTACCTACTTTTACATAGGTATGTTTCTGCTTTCGTATTATCATGATTTCGTATTATCGTTTTATGGAAACTGACTCGGTTGGCTACATCATGTACAGTACAACATCCGTGAGTCAGCCCATAATACCTTGGTGAACTAGGCGCCATGCCAGTGTTTCCCTTTGGTCGTGCCGGCTATACTGAACTGGACTGGAAACGCGAACTATTTACATAGCCGTTTCGAATGACTTTTCGTTCAGTGCATTGGTATCAACCCGGGCGGGTTAAACCCGACCACCTAGTAAGGTGAGGTTTTACGTGGAAGCCGATCCACGGTCAGTATACAACGGTCGAGCGGTCACCCATCCAAGTAGGTACTGACCGCACCCACGTGTGCTTATGATCACGATTGACAGTCGACCAACTGCGCCACCGACCTACTGAGACTGAACAATTGATGCATGTTATATTCTCATAATTCGAATTCCAAAGTTTCCTTCTCTTTTGCCAATTTTATAGTAAGAAAATTACGCGAAGATCGATCCTATGAATAATATCCTGATTCAATACTTCTAAATATATGTGCACAAAAATGTGCACAATTGCAAATACCTACTATGCATAGTTAGTTTCCAACGTGACTAGCCGGGCGGCATATTTCCAAAGTCTAGTATACGAGTTGCTCTGATTGGTGGAGAGACGAGTCTGGCTCCGGCTCCGGCAATTAACTGAATCCGATATTCGTATGGTCATTTATGTACTTTGGTGGCTCAGTGGTAGAGTGTAGGGTTTTTATTTTTTCGATCTCGGCCATGGGTTCGTATCCCTTTTGCGAAAATTTGTTTTGTTTTTTTTTTAAGCGATGTTAGGGTGTTAAAATTAAGTTATGGTATTTTTTTTTATAACCACATAAGAAAACTTTATTTTCGGAAATACTTCCGAAATTTATATTTCCCACCAAAGTTAGAACGACCAATCAGAGCAACTCGCATACTAGACTTTGGAAATATGCAGCCGGGCGGGCACCAGAGTCGTCGGTGTACAGGCGTGGTCTGGCTATGTCGAACGTCGCTTCGTGTAGCGAGCCTGCGATTTTAATCCGTTGTTCCACTAATGGAAGATCACCTAACTATACATACAGAAACGATTCTACGTTATGTGTATGTCGCATTAGCTCTCGCGTTGTACAGTCGCCCCTTCAAGTGGAATCCAACTGAAGAACCTTGTCATACTAGGCTATATACCCTCGAAAACGATAAACTAATACAACGCTACAAGATCACCGTGCAACATTGATATGACACATTTGACAGTGACAATGAAATGCGACATTGACAGTGAAATGGTAGTTTAAGGCGAGCGAAGCTGCGGGCAAAAGCCAGTTTGAGATATGTATCACTTGAAAATGGCCAGAGGGCGAGTTTAGTTCGAGTAATCGAAGGCCGAGCCGCGTTCAAGTAAATATAAATTTTCTCGAGTCAGCGTTCAGTTCAACGACATATTTAATGGAAAACAGTAGGTAATTGAATCGACAGTAGGTAAGTTACTAAGGAAGTCGCCTTCAGGTTTCTTGAAAACATTAAGTTAGGTACTAAGGGCGAAGCCGATGGCCGACCCGCGTTCACAAAAACGCGTGGTTTCGCGAGGAGTGGTGTTACTGGCTGTGTCTCTTCTGAACAGTTGGTTTCGATCTATATTAGGCTATAAAAAAGCGATTCGATTTAGATTTTTTTCTAAGCTAACCTAACCTATTATGATCAATTTTTACTTTCGAGCGACTGTAAGGAGAAAGGAAGTGTTGTGATCGTCCAAAATTTCGAAGTTTGATGAGATTTCGACTGATTTGGGCTATACCTATATCATTCAACGATCCCAAAGAAGTGGTTTTGAAAAACATGTATCTGTGTGTGTGTGTTCGTCCAGCGACCTAGCGCCTCAACCGCTCAACCGATTTCGTTCAAAATTCGTATTTAGTAGTTTGAAACGATTATCTAGGGATACCTTTTTTTAGTTTCTTTAAATTCGAAAAAATAAGGGTAGCTGTCATACAAAATTTGTCTATGGCAATATGTCCAGCGACGTTGCGCCTCAACCGCTTAACAGATTTCGTTTAAAATTCATACTTAGTAGTTTGAAACGATTATCTAGGGGTGCCTTTTTTAGTTTTTTTCTAATTCGAAAAAATAAGGGTATCTGTAATACAAATGATTTCGATAAGATCGATTTTCTCAAAAATGGCTCTAACGATTTTTATTATATTTTCCACATAGACACCCTATTACTAGTCTAAAAAGATACCATTATGTTTTTGCAGGAAAACTCAAAAAAGGTGGCTGCCATAAAATAGGTAATAATATTTGCATTGATGTTAAACTTGTTTTATTTTTGGGGTCTTTTTATATCTATGTCTGTACCCAAAACTTGATCTTCCGTTAAAGTTTTGGGTACAGACATCCGTGCCGGCTGTCTATAAAAAAAACTATATACACTCTCGAATTAAAAAAGTAGGTAAGTCATTGATGATGAGGCCGAAGGCCGAGAGATATGAAGGCAAACAATATACTTTCTCGAACAAAGTAAGTAGCTGAAGGCGAGATCGAAGGCCCAGCTGCGTTTAGTTAAAGATGTATGCTATGCTCCGAAGTAAATTAATCAGGGCGATGTAGAAGGTCGAAGATAATGTGGTACCTATGCATTATTGGTTAATACGGAACAGTCGGCGCGCGATTATAAGTTGTTCGTGAAATACATTTTACATACTGGGTTGATACCACCTGGGTTTGCATAAATCTGCGGAAAGACAGACACCAAATTTTTTCTTACATATAACTATACATATAACATATAACTATACATACAGAAACGATTCTACGTTATGTGTATGTCGCATTAGCTCTCGCGTTGTACAGTCGCCCCTTCAAGTGGAATCCAACTGAAGAACCTTGTCATACTAGGCTATATACCCTCGAAAACGATAAACTAATACAACGCTACAAGATCACCGTGCAACATTGATATGACACATTTGACAGTGACAATGAAATGCGACATTGACAGTGAAATGGTAGTTTAAGGCGAGCGAAGCTGCGGGCAAAAGCCAGTTTGAGATATGTATCACTTGAAAATGGCCAGAGGGCGAGTTTAGTTCGAGTAATCGAAGGCCGAGCCGCGTTCAAGTAAATATAAATTTTCTCGAGTCAGCGTTCAGTTGAAGTAAGTAGCTGAAGGCGAGATCGAAGGCCCAGCTGCGTTAAGTTAAAGATGTATGCTATGCTCCGAAGTAAATTAATCAGGGCGATGTAGAAGGTCGAAGATAATGTGGTACCTATGCATTATTGGTTAATACGGAACAGTCGGCGCGCGATTATAAGTTGTTCGTGAAATACATTTTACATACTGGGTTGATACCACCTGGGTTTGCATAAATCTGCGGAAAGACAGACACCAAATTTTTTCTTGTTTTGATTTGCAAGGATGACAGTACCTTTAGATGTCATCCTAATAAATATTTTTTTTGGAAATCTACTTAGAACTTGTAGCAATCAGCGTTTTGTTTCGCGCTCTAGTTTGCGTTTTATATTGTGTATTGATTAATTGTAATAATAAAATTAAGTAATAAAATACCTGCCTAAATTCAATGTAAGGTCACCGGACACCGCGGACGTTGCACCAAGTAAAAATCTAAATAAAAAAATCTAAATAATTCGAGAAGTTTGAACAGTGGCGGCGCGGTGCAGCCGAGCAGAAAATTAATCTTTCCAAAAAGTTTACTGTATCGGTTCCCTCAGCCATAAAGGTATCTAATATAATCCCGTGTTGGTATAATTCGAGTTGGTATAGATTCGAATAAAACCAGGAGCTGAACTGGTTTAAAACAAGTTTCTGACTGAAGTCTCATCTAAAGATTGTGTAGGAGTATCTCTACCTAGCTACATGCACTTGTATTCTAATTGAATCGACAATTCCGACAATTCCATTCGAATTAGAATCCCATATCGAAATATTCAATTAAGAAAAATAATTAATTCGTAAAAATCCACCAACCATAGATAACAATCAATGATCACAACAAAAAACGTCCACTCGAACCGCCAAAAACAGACGACGACCGTTCGAAAATTCGAATCTATTTCAGCCGTATCGGCCAATCAGCGCTGCGCATAAAATACAATTTCTGTTTTTGACACGTCCCCGTCCAATCAGATGCGAAACGAGATTAAAATAAAAATAAAAAAATTAAATAGGACGCGTCGCATTCGAAACCACACGATTGTTTTGAATTTGAAATCTATGTTCTAATGCATAACATTGAAATGGTCCATTCACTAATAAAATAAAATTGCACGTATGCCATGAAGCCGGATGTCATTTAAAATTTTAAATTACTTCTTGATTTCTATCCAACTACATATTTCCGTTAAATTTCCCTAATATTATTATCATATTAAAAAATATAAAATTTTACTCACATTTTTACTAGAATGCAAGTCTCAACTAGTTTTAAAAGATCCTACTATCACTAAAAGGGACATCATTTGAATAACAAAAGTCATAAAAAAATAAAGGTTCTGTTCTCCTCGCAAACTTTTTTCCAAATGAGGTGTCGGCACCGCACCTAAGGACACGTGGCTCTTTTAGGTTAAAAAAATATTTAAAAGATCCGGACTTTTTTTCATGTTTCCAAAATTGGGTTTCTTTCTACATATTTACTCAGATGTCATTGATCGTGGAATCGCGGGAGTAATCTAAAAGTATTTGTCGTGAATTAGTCGCAAGAGTGCGCGCAGCTGCGGCGTCGATGCCGCATTTTTTATTAAAAAAATAAACAGTTTCGTTTGTTGCAGTTTAGTTAACGTTTTATTCTTGAATTCTGTGCATGTTTTCTGATAACAGTTGTAATGGCTTCAAGAGATGTCTCCAAAATAAGAAACACATTTTAGAACGAAGCTTTAAAAAGCTCGTTAAAGTACTGAGATTTGGAAAAAAAAAACAAATGTTTTTTTTCTTATGTCTATTTACCGCCAACCACGTGGGACGATGACATCAAATACGTCGGCGAAAAGCAGTGGTTCTGTACCACTGAAGGCCGGGAGGACTGAAGGAAAATTGGTGAGGCGTATGTCCAGCAGTGGACGCTTACACGCTGACTGACTACATGACTTACATACATACGCTTCGTTCTTCTCATTATTAGTGATACGTAAAGATAATGTAGTGTCAGGCGCAAGAAAAGTTGGGTAAAACGGTGCAATGTTAACAAATATTAGGACATTTTTTTTTTTTTATGGAAACTGACACGGTTGGCTACATTACCTACAACGTTGGTGATGTCAGCCCATAACACCGGGTGAACTTGGTGCCATGTCAGTGCTTCCCCCTTTGATCGTGCCGGCTACACTGAACTGGTCGGAAAACACAAACTATTTACATAGCCGTTTAGACCGACGTTTCATTCAGTGCGGTGGTACCAACCCGGGCGGGTTAAACCCTACCACCAAGTAAGATTAGGAGGGAAGGGACCTACAGTTTTACGAGGAATCCGAACCTCGGTCAGCCTCCAACGGTCAGCGGTCACCCATCCAAGTACTGAGCGCACCCAGCGTTGCTTAACATTCAATAGCGACAGTTGACTGTCTGCACGACTGAGCTATCGAGGCTGACAAATAAAAAAAATTCTGATTCTGATGCTAACTTTTATGTTTTTTTAGTAATATTTCACTCATTAATTACTTATCATCTAGATACATAAAGAAATACTTATCTAAGCAAGGCCTTTGATAAGCTCAGGCCTAACCGAGTGTGACTTACGCCCCTCTGCTACCAAACGCGCCGAATTCGAACTCATCCATGTGTGTTAAAAGTTCTAAAACGCGTTCCGTCGCCTTCTCGACGCACGGCCACCTATCTACACGTACACACACATCGCACGTACACTATTGGCTGAGGGTGTATGTGTGAGCGTATTGAGGGGTATGCAGCAGGGGTAGTACCTACGCGGTTGGGCGCCAATGGTGTATGAAATATTTTTTAGAAAATTCAAACTAATTGAAACAAAAGGCGAAACATGCTTTAAAATAAAATTTTAGAACGAATCTCTACGTACAAATGCGCACGTTTGAAGTTCTTCATCATCCGCGCTCCGACAAAAATAAAACCAAACGTAAATTTAATATCAATCGAAATATTCCTCTTTCTTGCTGAAAATTTGGACACAATTTTTCAGACGTCCATTTCTCCAGCACAGCGGAGTTACGGAACGCTACTGTTCCACCGTGTGCGTGTGTGTGTGAGAGAGTGCGTGTGTGTGTGTGTGCACGCATGCGCTCTGCGCCATTCACGCAGCGCACTCGAGCGAACGCGAGGGGTGAGAGACCTCGCGAGTTCCGAATTCTTGTTTAAGATCTGTGGCTGTATTTTCGGAAGCTGTTGCCAAATGTAATAACGAGCGATTTCAACTAACTATCTAGTGTGTGCTGCGTCAATAACCTACAGAGCTGAGTTCGAGTAGAATAGGAGGATTGCTTGCAAGTTTTCGATCGATTCTTTGCAGGTTAGCGTGACGGTGTAGGTTTAAAAAAAACTCAATAACAGCAGATTTGTTTTGCGCGTATTATATGTAAATTTTCTCAGTCGTTCTGTCCTTACTGCTCTACCTAAGCTCAGCTTCGTAGGATCACCTAATCTAGATGAAAAAATGTAAGTTACCTACCCTCGCTTTAACCAGTTATTAAAAGTTTTGTTATTAAAAATACAAAAACGTTTGACATCATTTATGAAGAATTGAAAACCATATATGTAATTTTTTACCAAACAAATTAGCATTCCGCTGGTCATTTCCTTCACATTTATGTTTGTTTGTGAACCGAAAATCAGTCGCACTTGGCGCGCGTTAGTTGGTGCACCGTATTCGATTCACCAGCACAGCCTACGCCTTGTCAAGTGACGACTGTCTTCATTACGCCGAAAGCAACTTGTATAGGGAATGCAGATATGACATAAGGCTGGTGAATCAGCTACCAAGAATAAGCTGGTGAATAAACTAGAATAGATAATCGTTAATTATTATTTTTTTAACTAACGCGGTTGGCCACATGGCCTACAACATCCGTGATGTCAGCCCATAATACCCTGGTGAATTAGGTGACATGTCAGTGCTTCCCTTCGGTCGTGCCGGCTACACTGAACTGAACGGAAAAATTAATCTACATAGCCGTTTCGACCGAACTTTTCTTTCAGTGCGGTGGTATCAGCACGGTCGGATTAAGCCGTACCACGTCGTACAAATGCTTAGTTGACAACATTATTTGACTTAAGAGAAACTTGAATAAGCGAGCCCTCGCGTCGAAATGTTTAAAATTATATATTTTGAAGACAATATTTGCAAAAACAAGCAAATTACTTTATGTAATGTTTAATTCGATCTGAAGCACAATAAACATTAGGTTAATCTTGATAAGATGGACATGAAATTAAAATTAACTGAGCCCAAAATATGTAGAGCATCTGAGGTAGTTAATTTTTAATTTTTGTGGAAACTGACACGATTGGCTACATCACCTACAACATCCGTGATGTCAGCCCATAACACCGGGTGAACTAGGTGCCATGTCAGTGCTCCCCTCATTGATCGTAATATATTCAAAATTCCATTTATGAAAACTAAATGAAAATATATTTAGCAGTTTTATAGTTTACCCGTTAAAAACAAACAGAGAGAAGTTGCCTTTCATAATGTAGAGAAGACGAGAACAGAAAATAGTCACATGCAAATTATCCTGTTTAAATTTCAAAGAAATAATATACCTGTACATATTAGGTGCCATGTCAGTGCCTACCTTCGTATTACTAATTTTAACTAAAACACCTGGAGCCATAATGGAACATAATCAGTCTTCTATGTCACGAATGTTGCAGTAAAACAACTGTTGAAATAACTTTAATTAAACACGATATTTAACATGCTGTTTTATTCAACAAGGACATACACGCGCTCCTGTGACGATTCACGAACTGTGAATCCTCAATCCAGATGATCCATCATTCTCACGACATGCGAGTAAATAGCAACAACTTCCATACGTGTAATCAATTAAAAAGTGCCTTTTTCCGTCTAATGTTGAAATAACTTTAATTAAACAAGATATTTAACATGCTGTTTTATGCAGCAAGGATATACACGCGCTCCTGTGACGACTCACGAACTGTGAATCCTCAATCCAGAAGATCCATCATTCTCACGACATGCGAGTAAATAGCAACAACTTCCATACGTGTAATCAATTAAAAAGTGCCTTTTTCCGTCTAATGTTGAAATAACTTTAATTAAACAAGATATTTAACATACTGTTTTATGCAGCAGGGATATACACGCGCTCCTGTGACGACTCACGAACTGTGAATCCTCAATTCGAATGATCCATCATTCTCACGACATGCGAGTAAATAGCAACAACTTCCTTACGTGTAATCAATTAAAAAGTGCCTTTTCCCGTCTAATAAGTATCTTCCCTAGATCGCTATCTCGCCCGGGTGTTCCGTGCATCGTGCGCTCGCGCCGCCTCGCCGCGCCGCTAGCTACATAGATGGCGCGCTGGGCGATCTCATCTGTCAAAGTGACAGCTGTCCCTTGTCGCTTTCTTAGCTCATTAGCCGCGCTGATAGATCAGTTTTGTTGTGGCGATTTTTTTGTTACGCCAACTAAGTATAACGCTATAACCCAGCCGTAGGAGTTGAACAATCTTTAGAATTGTGTTATAATTTAGGTACCACGACACGATTAGGTACAATAATTTGGTACCTACTTCTTTTTCCTGCGGCTTCGCTCGCGTGAAATGTTGAGCCTATAGTTACTAAGTGAGAATTTAAAGTAGGCAATCAAGCCATGTTTCAAGTAAATTATGACCTACGAGTAGATATCGTGGCAGGACAGACCCTGTTTTTAATTAACTCTAATTTGTAGAGCAAGAGATTTATTGTTAACCGACAGAAGCCAATAACAACATTCCACGCGAAACTACACGCAACTAGGTACCTACCTATAAGTAATTGTAGCCGATTGGGTTGATACCATCGTACTGCGTGTAAGATGGCCGCATAGCAGCTTCGGCTGTGTTCTCCTCAAGTCCAGTATAGCCAGTAATTCAAAGGGAAGACTTCGGTATGGCACCTACCTTCTTGGAGGTAATGTTGGCTGGTCGGAGCATGTGCTTTGTCCCCTCTGACTCAGCCACCAATTCCGGATTACATAAAAAAGGTACTATGCAGGTATTAATATACTTTATTGTTTTAAGCAGATAAAAAAATTGTCGCATTCTTCTTCTTCACTTTCAATGTTTGTTGGCCACAGTGTCATCTAGTCTTTCGTCTGTGATCTTAGTTATAAACCTCTGAGTTATAAGTACTTACTTCGGCCCAATTCGACGTACAGCCGACTTTCGCTCTCCTATAAGCTAGCTTAGAATAAGTGCAAAGGTATGCACTTTCCCCCCTCTCCCTTTAATTCAGCATCAAAACGATCCAGCAAAGCCGCTTTCATACAAATTCCGTTATATTTTCTCCTCCCATACATCTCTCGTACACAGGGGTTGGCCCCCACAGCGCTATCTGGCTATTACAATTAGTATTATCTATAAACATTTTAACATCGGTTCTTAGTTGCGGGGTCCTCGGGGTCCCGGCGGTGGGCGAATTGCTGGGTAAATCGTTGCGCCACAGATGGTACCTAAGGGAGCTTTTTTTGTGAACGCAGTGGATGCTACAAGTACTTATTTTGACCCTTTTGTGATGCGCTGAGTTTGATTCTAAGTGTGTAAGTACTTTTATTGTGCATGTGTGCGAGTTTGTGTGTGTGTTTTATTTAGGAAACTTATTTATTTATTTATTTTATTTAATTATAATATATTGTTTTATATAAATTATATAACAAATGGCGGACTTATTGCCTAAGGCAATCTCTACCGATCAACTAGTCTAATTTATACATTTTTGTGGGTATTTACTGAAAAAAAAACATTTAAAAACTAATGATGACATGGTATTAAATTTATGACAGTGCAACAAAGACACCTTGGACGCCTAAAATAACACTATTATAATACGATATGCGTACCTAACCTACATGAATACAGATAAAAATAAACTGCACATTATTACATAGAGACATACCTACTTACATACATATTCGATTCTTACCCGTAGTACACTTGGGATTTATATTATAACTAGCTGTTGCCCGCGGCTCCGCTCGCGTGAAATTCGTATTCCAAAGAAGAATGTAAGTAACTAAGGGCGAGGCCGAAGGCCGAGCTGCGTTCAGGTAATCGATAAACCTTCTCAAAGAAAGTAACTAACTAAGGGCGAGGCCGAAGGCCGAGCTGCTTTCAGGAAGACGATAAACCTTCTGGAAGAAAGGAAATAACTAAGTGCGAGACCGAAGGCCGAGCTGCGTTCAGGTAAACCAAAAACCCTCTTCCGCCTTCGGGCGTCGCCCTTAAAGACTTACTTTCTTCGACAGAATATAATATCGTTTACTCAATCTATTTATTTCATAAAAATAAAAAAGTAATATTAATAACTAAGGAATTAAAACCTACCTAACAAACATTAAAATAACTATCAAAACGGGCATTTTCAAATGTTCCTAGAGCACTTGCGGCATTACCCCGCTGGATGGCAAGGCTTACCCTTTGAATGAAGTACATAAGCCCTTGATGGCGGGACACCAGTTGCGTCAACCAGCAGAGGCCCAAGCCTCTTTTGGCTTCACTGCTCCACGGACCGATGGTTTTAACCGCAAACGCAACAAATTCGATTTTGAATTATATTTCTATATTTGTTGCGTTTGAGGCTCTCCGCCCCGGCCTCGGCCGCGCCAGCCGCTCTTGAAGATGTCCTAACGTGACTTGGAGCCAATGTGAGAACACAAGTGGCGTCCCACATCAAATAACTACCCTTAGTCCATGGCACTAAGGTGATAGCATCGGGCCTCGTGCCATCCAGCCGGGAATAACCGCGAGGTTCTAGGATGCACGGTATATTTGCCGTCAGAAACGTGGACTTTATAATAAAAATTAAATTAAATTAACTCAAAATTAACTATATTAATTAACTTTATTCGAGATGGTTTAGCTTCTTCTTGAACGCAGCTCAGCCTTCGGCCTCGGCCTTAGTTACTTGCTTTCTTCGAGATGGTTTATCATTTATCAGAACGTAGCTCGGCCTTCGGCCTCGCATTAGTTACTTACTTTCTTCAAAAATGTTTACCTTCTTCATGAACGCAGCTCGGCCTGCGGCCTCGCCCTTAGTTACTTGCTTTCTTCGAGATGGTTTAAGGTCTTCCCGAATAGAGCACGGCCTTCGGCCTCGCCCTTAGTTACTTACTTTCTTGAAGATGGTTTAGCTTCTTCCTGAACGCAGCTCGGCCTTCGGCCTCGCCCTTAGTTACTTGCTTTCTTCGAAATGGTTTTTCAATTATCAGAACGTAGCTCGGCCTTCGGCTTCGCCTTATTTACTTACTTTCTTCAAGATGGTTTAGCTTCTTCCTGAACGCAGCTCGGCCTCGCCCATAGTTACTTGCTTTCTTCGAGATGGTTTTTTTGCAATTATCAGAACGTAGCTCGGCCTTCGGCTTCGCCTTAGTTACTTACTTTCTTCAAGATGGTTTAGCTTCTTCCTGAACGCAGCTCGGCCTGCGGCCTCGCCGATAGTTACTTACTTTCTTCGAGAAGGTTTATGGTCTTCCAGAATAGAGCTCGGCCTTCGACCTCGCCCTTAGTTACTTACTTTCTTCAAGAATTTTTTTTCTTCTTCCTGAACTCAGCTCCGCCTTCCGCCTCGCCCTTAGTTACTTTCATCGAGAAAGAATATCGTTTACGTGAGTGCAGATCCGCCTTCGGCCCCGCCTTTAGTTACTTATTTTCTTTTTTTGAAATACGAATTTCACGCGAGCGAAGTCGCGGGCAACAGATATATAAAATTGTATTGCACCAATGACAGCGACATTACTTAGACTTAAAATTATTATTATTTATTTATCAAACAATTTGTTACCGGCCAGCTCACGTCGAGATGACAGTTGTCCGTTGTCAACATAACATTTGAAATTGTTTTTTACCTTTACTTTGGATTACGTGATTTTTATTATATTTTTTAATTATTATGTTAATCCCCACTGTCACTATAAAAAGTTTCGTCAAATTCCGTTCAGTGGTTTTTGCGAGATGCGCGTACAAGTAGGCATTTTTGCATTTACGATTTTATTATATGTATAGAAAGAATAGATATGTATAGACTATTGTGTTCAAGTTATAAAAAAGAAGAACTGTCATTTTCGTTGTATCTACTTATTTTTGAATTTCGAATGGATATTTTATTCAAATTGTATTTGCTGCCAGTTCTCAAGATATAATTATGTACTTTGGACTACGTGATTTGAAACGCGCAATAATGTTTATAATTGTTTAATTTTTTTTTTATTTTTGTTATTTTTTTTTACGTATTATGTTAACCCGGCATATAAACTGCCACTATACAAAGTTTCGTCTAATTCCGTTCAGTGGTTTTTGCGTGATGCGCGTACAGACAAACAAACAAACAAACAAAAATTTTAAAAACTGTTCTAACATGTTCAGAATCTCATTTTAAGCCACCCTGGTTAGTTTTTTTCCGAATACATCCAATGTACAGACTTTCTTACCTTTACGATTTTATTATATGTATAGATAAATACCACATAGCTGAAATTAGCTTGCAGAGATAGATACCTACATACCATGTTATATTCTTTGGAAATCTAGAGCTAGTTCGACGGTATTTAGAAAAACGGTTTTTTTTAATGAATTTTAACTTGGTTGGGTTTTGCGCAATCTCTACATTTAATATTTCATTGGTTTTTTTTTACAGTGCTTTATACCTAACTACTTAGGAGACAAGAACGATCTGGAATTTTTTTTCACGAAAAAAAAAAATATTTTCCTTTAAAAGAACACCTTTTGTAACGCTACTTTGGAAATAACGCCAAACTAGCGTTACAAATACGTTGTGTACTTGTAACAAAATTCACCTAGGTACTTAACTAATTCCACAGCCCAAATACTCTGATCCAATAACGAGAGAAGCCGTAGTGTATGCAGTGTATACCGGTAGCGACATTTCGGTAGCCGAGATATCGGATGTCGGTACTTGGGGCGTTGGCGTGTCGGTGTATGTATGAGCTGAGTTTGCGTGCGTGTAGCGACCTAGGAATAGATTACGTCCAATATGGGCTCCTTTCGTGCGTATCATGTTGCTTAATTCGTGCGGTCGGTTACGACCCGTGTTACATGTTATGTTACGTGTTACGAGATCATTTCACCTCCGGATCGCTTTGGGTTCTGTGATCAAAGGTCGAGGTTGATATTTGATATAATTTGGACTTGTACTTTTGATAGTCCGGAGCAGTCCGGACCTAGAGAATAGGCTCATAATTTTACGCGAGCGAAGCCGCTGGCGAATCACTTAATTTCGGAGTTCACGTAACGAACTTTAAATTGTTTTACTCTTGGATGATCTTGTAGATCTATTGAATCTTGTTCGAATACTTTGCGAAACGTGGTGGTCGGAGTTGTGCTGTAATTTACCAGAGATCTTGTAGCACAGCACCGATTACGCTGCTTTACCCGATTGTCGGGATTCAGCGTGTGTGATATGTATGTTTGTATGTATGATGTTGTAGGTACATCCCAAAAAAGGTTATAATATGTAAGTAGTTTTTAATGTTGTAGGTGCATAGGTACTAGATAAGCGCAAAATGTCTAAGAAATACTTTCAACAACTACCTCTACGAGACATATTTTTCTAGTGCAAAACCTCTATTTAAAAATGCATAAGTGCATATTATGTGAAATAAAATAAAGTACATCCGTCCATTTGGAAGTTATCTGACAGATATGGAATCAGATTTAAAACTAAACTTTGATTTAAAGGCAACGCCCATAAAGACTATTTAATACAGAAAGTTATTCAAATTGCAGGGAATATAAACATCTTTTATTTGCCTGCCTATATTACAAATGATATCAATACCGAACAACTTTACTGTTGGTATGGAATGAAATAATAATTATGACCACCACAAACAAAAGCTGCAAAAAATACCTCGCTGCAACAGTCGACCAAAGCAATATTGCAATTTAATTTAATCCCATCGTCCCAGTAAAAATAATACATTTCTTCCACCTTCGTCTCCCCTCGTGGGAGTGGGACCGCAAGATGCGTTTCTCTGTGCGTCGGAGAGAGGGAGGCAGATAGTCCGTCGGTCCGTCTTCATAACGCTCCAATGGGCGTGAAGGTTGAACTGAAAAATGCGAGAAACAATCGACACGAATTACGTCGCTCGTAGAAGCGCGTAGAGTATCGTTGTCCCGTTTTTACGCGTCGCCGCGCACGGGGAGCTTTCTTCTCTCGCGTGCGGCTTATAGGTTGATGTTTGTAAGTTTTTCCGCCAGACGTACTCGCATGCTCTTCGGCTTTTCCGAGTCGATATGATTGCATGCATACCGACTCTAACTGTATATACATACTCGCATACATACCTATGTTTGCGCGTTCGAATACTGTATAGATACTATGCTGTATTATGGTAGTACCTACATAGGTAGGTGTTAAGGAATTATTTTGATGTGGAAATATGTGTATATGTTTACAAAAAAACATGATATACACTTTATACAAACATATAGACTTTTCATTCAGTGCGGTGGTACCAACCCGGGCGGGATAAACCCTACTACCTGGTAAGGTAAGAAGGGAAGGACCAGGTGTTCTTACGATCACGACTTACAGTCGACCGACCGCACCACTGCGCTACCGAGGCTGAATTTTCTAGATGTAAGACCACTCAGTCAAATCTTACCTAATTCAATCAAAAATATTGGCTCTGGAATCTTGCACGCTACGCGCCGGGTCATAAAAATATTTCATTCCAGTATTTTTTTTTTTATGGAACCTGACACGGTTGGCTACATCACCTACAACATCCGTGATGTCAGCCCATAACACAGGGTGAATTAGGTGCCATGTCAGTGCTTCCCTTCATTTCATGTCGGCTACACTAAACTGGACGGAAAACACGAACTATTTACATAGCCGTTTCGACCGACGTTTCGTTCAGTGCGGTGGTACCAACCCGGCCGGGATAAACCCTACCACCTAGTAAGGTAAGAAGGGAAGGGACCTACAGTTTAACGTGGAATCTGAACCACGGTCAGCCTCCAACGGTCGAGCGGTCACCCATCCAAACACTGACCGCGCTCAGCGTTGCTTAATAACAGTTGACTAACCAACCGCGCCACTGAGCTACCGAGGCTGACGAATTTTCTTATCCCTTAGTCGACTTTTACGACATGCGACGGGGAGAGATGCAGTGGGGCTATTCTTTTTAAGTACCGACCCCACACGGTACAAACCTACCTAAATAGTAAATTATGAAAGTAGGTACCTACCTAAGTAGGTACATACGCTTTCCAAATAACGTTATCCTTAAGACAAGGTTAGCAAAGTCGAAAGTACCTGATATGTGTGTAAATACTTTTTTTGGAGTTTACAAAAACTTCCGTGAAATCATAAAAATTCCTTAAAATTCAGGATCATCATAAAGCAAACCGACAAACCGTTCCCCAAAACTATCGCACGAAAAAATATTGTCAAAATAATAAATTTTAAGATTGCAAACATTTTGTGCCAATTGAAAGCGACGTCGACCATTGTGCAGCGGAGTGTTTACACTGAGTGATATTTTTTTATGTTCAGGGGCTACTAATTTATTACGTAAGAAAATGTTCCCACTTTTCGACTCCCACTCCCTACTCCTGCCCCAAGAGTTTACACGTAAAGAGTGTTCGTGGATCAATGCAAATTACTTATCAGTCGGTCGACGAGAGTGGAAGAAAACCAAAACTCACGTTTGTCAGCCTCGATAGCTCAGTGGTGCGATCGTTCGACAGTCGGTCGTGATCATAAGTACTTGGATGGGTGACCGCTCGTCCGTTGGAGGCCGATCGTGGTTCGGATTTCACGGAAAATTGTAAGAAGGGACTCGTACCTTACTAGGTGGTAGGGTTTAACCCGCCCGGGTTGATACCACCGCACTGAATGAAAGGTCGGTTGAAATGGCACGACCGAAAAGAAGCACTGACGTGGCACCTAGTTCACCAAGGTGTTATGTGCTGACATCACGGACGTAGTAGGTAATGTAGCCAACCGTGTCAGTTTCCATAAAAGAAAATTGGACTGAACTGACAGGTGGCCAATAGACAGCCGGGAGGCAATATAGAGAGGTCCGCTTTTGTGTTGCCATTCTTTCTCTGTGTCGCTATAATTAAAAAGATAGCTGCAAATTTTTAATGAGAAATTTATTTATTGTCTTACGATTTATCGAGACCCCTCCTTCCTATCACCCCTGTAAGAATAAAAAATAGTGTATTCCCCCAAAAACGTCGCACGTAATAATTGAATAGCCCCTTTAATATTTTTTCTGCCTATAATTCGAGGAGAATACTCCCTGATATTGTTGAGAATAAGTTGTGACATTATTAATACAGAAATTGCCGTACTTGAAAATGAAAGGACAGATTTAGGGCTACGGATGGAGTTACGAAAATATGATTTTTTTTATAACAAAACCATTTATTTGGTCGTTAGACCAATGCAATGAAATATATAGTTTTTGTTGTATCTATAACAGTCTACTTACCGACGTAGAGATAAACTAGTTACATAAATATTAACAACGGAATCTCGCCCTTTTTACGTTTTTGGTGCGCAACATTACTGTATTTTAGGTAAGGAAGTGGACACATTTTATTTCTTTTGGATTTTTCGTTATTTGGGAAATCAACAGCAGTTTTACATTAAATTATTACATGTAGGTTACTTGATAGAAGCCAATTATAGATTTCCACTGATTAATGTATAATAAATATATAATAAAATAAAATGTATATATTATAAAAATATAATCAAATTTGTAGATACAAACACATTCACGAGGGGAAGTGAATTTGGCGCTGTCGACTGCACCATTGGTCCCTAGGAACAACAGCCATGCTGGTTTCATAAAAAAACGGTACGGTAATAGTGCGGTTTAAATTTCTAATTACTCGTGGTCGGCTTCCTCGTAGGTGGGCGAAGCATCTATGGCAACATACAAAATACTTACATAATATGTAATTATAATGTAGTATATTATATTATAATGTAGGTAAAATATTTGTAAATATTGTATGCGGTTCGCTTTTTTATTTTTTTTTTATTTTTATTTTGAAAAAAAAAATCATTTTACTTCAACGAACACTAACCCCAATGTCACTGACTATGAGCACACTTGACCATCCAGAAATCTCCAAAGTAATACACCTAAACTATTTTAACATATTGGTATAAATTGTGTCCAACTTTCGTCCCGCTCGCGCACAGTGAGCCAACCATCGCGCCGTCTCGGCCATACGTGTATTTGGGACAGATGTCTCGTGGATAAAGCACGGATCAGTGGTTAGAATGATGACACGTATATTATTGTGCAGGGACGTCGGGTTCGATTACCGGCTGTGTCGTTTTGAGTACAGCTTTATTATAATCTTCGCAGGTGATATCTTCGAGATTCCGAGATATATCGTTTGTGGGTGGGATGTGTCGTTAATTTGATGCATTTCTATCTTGTAAGCATTTGAAAAGTATAAGAAAAATTCTCGAGTATTGCGTTATTTTTTTTTTTGTGGAAACATTTTATTCCCATAAGTGAAACTCCCCATCTTTATAATAACTCTAATACTTAGGTAGGTACAGAAATGTAAATATGAATTTTGATAAATGTAGGTAATAACGCCTTAAATAATATAATTAAAATTAAAGAGGCCTGATTACGTACCATCATAAATTTGTTAATACAAATTTATTACAAGAGCAAATTTTATCTCATCTTAAGTAGGTAAATTTTATTCTACAATAGCAAACATTTTAGATTTAAAAAAAAGGGCATCATATTGAATATATGTCAATGGCCAAGCTAATAAAATGGATTTCAAAAACATAATGGTCTCTCAACTTCGAGTGAATGGAGTTCCAAAATTCTCAACAACGAGCCGACACACCACAACGGGCCAGGTTCGATGTCCGGGTCCCTTCTCCATTCATCGTCGCCAATTTTAATATTACGAGATTATGTGCGAAGAATGAACACCGGTGGGTTTTCATATTTTGTCCGCTTATTTTGATGAGTCTGGACAATAGGCGCGCGAGCACATGTCTATGGATGCTGTAGGTATCATATTTTGTTGACCAGGCTAGTTAATTTTAAATCTTCTTATACTTTTTAAAAATAATGAAAATTTGTTTTTGAAATATTGTTATTTCAAAATCTAACTTACGGTCCGTGGTGTAACGAAGCAGATAAATTTGTTGGAATTTTATGCAAAAAAATCATAGATAAATCTAACGATAAACGTGGTGGGGAATACTTCAGGCAGAGAGTCAGCCTGGCGATCCAGCGCGGGAATGCGGCGGCTTTAATGAGCTCTCTTCGCGGACACGACACGGATGACGGGTTGGACGAGATATTTTATATTCTTTAGGCATACATACATACATATCACACACGCTGAATCCCGACAATTGGGGTAAGCAGAGTAATCGGTGTTGTGCTACAAGAACTCTGTTAAATTACAGCACAACACCGACCACCACATTTCGCAAAGTATTCGAACAAGATTGTATGTATATATTTTAAATTTTTAGTCTTAATTTTAATGTTTAATTTTTTTTTATGATTGGAAGTACGTATTTTACGTAGGTACATTACTTTCAACAATGTTATTATTAAATTTTTAATATAATTTTCAAAATTATGAATGTGAATTCTTACGATCAATCAATTTTTTAAAATTAATTACTGACACAAACTTTTTCTTGGACTTATAATTTTAGAAATAATGAAGAAATACCTACATCACATAAAGTCTGTTCAAAAATGGAAGATATAATCGAAGGATCCTGTCACACTACGAGGTTGTCGGAGGTTCCATATAGACATTTTACAAGATTCTATATGTGTATGTATGTCAACTTTTAGAGTTTAATGTACCTAATTAATATAAAAATGTAAGAAAACCAATTGACAAGTATTTGCGGCCAAAATGATGCTGGAAATAGTCACTTTTTTTTTTCAAATAAATATAAAATATATATTTAGCTTTACGAAATTATTGCTAGTACCTAAGTATGAGCCAGAATATTCGAACGGTAACGTTCACAATATATATTTTTTTTTATGGAAACTGACTCGGTTGGCTACATCACCTACAACATCCGCGATGTCAGCCCATAACACCGGGTGAACTTGGTGCCACGTCAGTGCAGAAATCAAACGAATAATATATCTAAATCTACGTCTACGTACTAACCTAGGTAGGCAAATATACATAGGTACTCAATAAACGCACCCACAGTTCAAATAGGATCCTGCTACAAAAGGACAAATCTTGGCACTCGAGTCCCGCTACAGTCGAGATTTCTCGCATTCTATTGTTCAATATTGGCAATTTTGTCCGGCGCCAGAGGGCTGGTGAGCCAATGTGCAGTGTGCTGGAACTCTATAGCTACGACCTGTGAGTGCGAACGCAGGTTTACTCGTATGACCAAAATATACTGTTCTAATTCAGTAGCAGTAGTTAATAAAATAATAAACAGTGTACCGTAAGCCACCTCTCACCTTGGCACGGTACTTCCACCGAGTCATGCAGCAGGTGGGTCTTCGTGCCTTACTTGCTGCTTGATCGATTTAATCTTGTTCGAATACTTAACGCGAAACGTGGTGGTCGGTGTTGTGCTGTAATTTACCAGAGTTCTTGCAGCACAACACCGATTACTCTGCTTATCCCGATTGCCGGGATTCAGCGTGTGTGATATGTGTATGTGTGTCAGTCAGTCAGCGTGTAAGCGTCCACTGCTGGACATAAACCTCTCCAATTTTCCTCCAGTCCTCCCGGTCTTCAGCGATACGGAACCACTGCTTTCCGCCGACGTACCTGATGTCGTCGTCCCACCTGGCGGTGGTCTTCCCACACTCCGTTTTCCTGTCCACGTCCGCCATTGTAGGACACGGTTACTCCAACGGTCATCGTCTCTTCGGCTAACGTGCCCAGCCTACTGCCACTTGAGCTTAGCCACCCGGTGTCCAATATCGACTACTTTGGTGCGTCGGCAGATTGCCTCGTTACACACCATATCACGTAGCGATATTCCCAGCATGGCTCGCTCCATTGCTCGCTGGGCAACTTTCAACCTTTGGACAACAGCGACCGTCAGAGTCCACGTTTCACACCCGTACGTCATAACCGGGAGGACACACTGGTCATACCTATATACGGGTCTTTAAATTTTGCGGAAGGTCAGACCTCAGGACGAATTTTAGCTATCCAAAGGCAGCCCAACCCAGTTGAATTCGTCTCTCCACCTCCTTAAGCAGACCTTGTCTACCAAGCCGCACAATTTACCGAGGTATACTTACTCTTCAACCTGCTCGATCACTTCTCCGCCAATTACAATTTGTCCTCCCGTCATAACCTCGGTCGCCATGACCTTGGTTTTGTCCCGGTTCATCTTCAAACCAACCTTCATCGACGCTGTATAAAGGTCTTCCAGCATGATCTGAAGCTGATCTCGGGAATTTGACAGAAGAATATGTGTATATGTGTGTATTGACAGAGTATATGTGTGTATGTAAAATAATAACTTCATAATCATAATAATATTAATATATAAAATAAAATCCAACGTCTGCTTTCTGTCTGTCTGTCTGTCCGCTTATAACTCGAGAACCACTGAACCGATTTTAATAAAACAAAATTCTACGGATAGCTTGATTCTTCCCATCAACTATAGGCTACTTACTATCACGCTAAATGGCTTATGAGGTTAGCAGTGAAGTGAAATATGAGAGCGGGCGGAGCCTCGAGCACAGCTTGTCATAATATAAAATAAAGATTTTTAACTATTTCCAATAACAGTTTTAGCTATACCTTGACATATTATTGTATATTTATATTATCTAATCAAGTTTATAGGTATATACATTTAGCAATAACATATAAAAAAAGTAATACTAATAACTAAAGAAATAAACCTACCTAACAAACATTAAAATAACTATCAAAAGGGGCATTTTCAAATGTTCCTAGAACACTTGCTGCATTACCCCGCTGGATGGCAAGGCTTACTACCCTTTGAATGAAGTAGGCCCTTGATTGCGGGACGCCAGTTGCGTCTACCAGCAGAGGCCCAAGCCTCTTCATAAAAATAAAATAAAGTAAAATAAAAAATGTTATTAACGGAAATTAAGTTGTACGCCTAGTTGTATGCCTAAGTACTTAGGAAATGAAGTACTTACGCTGGGGATGTTGTCGTTGTTGCAGACCGCCTCGCTCAGCAGACGATCGCGGATCTCCCAGGCGAAGATGCTGGGGCACTCGCGCTTGTAGTCCGCGATCTTCTGCACGACGGGCGTGGTCGCGACGCGCGGCTTTGAGCCGCCTATAGCGCGCGGCTTGATGGAGCCTGTCTCGTAGTACCTGCGACAAGGGAAACTGCTGTTATTAGCATAAGTCAGCCAGCAAATTGTCAGCCTCGATAGCTCAGTGGTGCAGATAGTCGACTGTTGCTATTGATTGTTAAGCAACGCTGGGCGCGGTCAGTACTTGGATGGGTGACCGCTCGACCGTTGGAGGCTGACCGCGGTTCGGATTCCACGTAAAACTGTAGGTCCCTTCCCTCCTTACCTTACTAGGTGGTAGGGTTTATCCCGGCCGGGTTGTTACCACCGCACTCAGCGAAACGTCGGTCGAAACGGCTATGTAAATAGTTTGTGTTTTCCGTCCAGTTCCAGCCCTCACGATCGAAGGGAAGCACTGACATGGCGCCTAGCTCACCCGGTGTTACGGGCTGACATCACGGATGTTAGTGTAGTGTAGGCAACCGTGTCAGTTTCCATAAAAAAACAAAATAAGACGAAATGTTTTGTTACTTTTGATATGAATCGCACTGCGTTTCATAAGCTTTATTAACCCCACAAGCAAAGCATTGTCAAAACTGTCTGATGTAAAAGGACTTTAAATATATTTTCACTACTTTTCCTCCGATCACTTCGCATACACCCAGAAGGTAGTACAAGGGTGGGTCTCGGAGCGCGCCCTGGCGACAGGAAGTGCCCTCTCCAGCAGGCATTGTCGAGCCGGATAAATACGGCAGTAATATCCATTTTGTATCGAGAGCGTTCGAGGACACTCCATCTACAGCTCTGTTCACACTACTGGCTTTTGCGCTGTGCGCTGTAGGTTGGTGGGCATTTTGTATCTGCTCGATAATATAATAATAATTATGTAAATATAAATGGATTGATTTAAAGTAAATTTTAAATAGATCAATAAATAAATAATACTAATACCATTTAGTAGTAATCCCCTTTAAATTATTACTATTTACATACATATATATTTATTCATTATTGTGAATGTTTGTTTCAGATTTTTTTTTATGTAATCCGGTATGGGTGTCTGAGTTGGAGGGGCTAAAGCGCATGGTCCGACCAGCCAATATCACCTCCGATGTGATGCGATGTGTGCGTTATTCTACATATGTATAGGTACTATTTTCGTATGTTTGTGGGTATAATGTTTTGTATTTTGTTTTATTTTTATCGCAATGAAAATTTTATTCGATTAGTTCTTAATAATAATGTACAATGACTGAAAATCAGTGCTGCATCAGAAGGTTCGCCCGCTGTCGCAGCAATAAGCTAAGACAAGACACCCATTTATCTTGTTGTTTTCATATTATGGTAATTCAATAAATATATATTTCATTTCATTTCAAGTGTAAAACAATAAATTTATTGTAGGTCATTGTGTGTTCTAGGCAATCAACAGGACGCACAGTAAATTCTTTTAAAAGATGGTAATTTAAAATGAACAAAATCGTTTTTTTTTGCCTCTACTGCTCAGCTTTACATTAGAATCTTACAATTTCGGCTCCGTATTGGACAAGTAAAATTACATATGTTTTGCACAAACAATATGTATAGTGTATTTTATATACCTAGTTATGACAGCTAAGTACTTGTGTATAAAAATATTTTAATAACATTATACTTTTCTAAGATATTAAGCATGCACCTATGTTTATATCTATAAGTACCTGTTACGACTCCGACCTATATACAAAATAAACAATGATTTTCACGTTTTATCAAAATGTTTAGCCTCCACGTGTAAAGCGACCTGATGCGCGCACGAAGATCCACCGCTTTGTCGTCTACAATCGATAAGCAATAATCTCACAAAATTGTTATTTTTTCTCCTCGACGACCTCCTTAAATAGGGGAGGTTAGGCTAAATCGGGCTATTAGAAATATGTTATTATGCCATTTGGCCGGAGCAAGCCCGGAAGCTGTCTGCGGCAAACGCTTTGCCCACGTCTCCCCTTTTGGCTTGATTTTAATCGCTTTTGCCCGAGGGCAGGCGGGAGCGGGGCGGTGGCGGAGACGGCGCGGCTGTGCCGGGAAAATACTTTCGTTCGAGTGACGTCAAGTTCTGTTTATTTAAAGAGATTTGGCAAAATTGGTTTTTAATGAAGTGGGCTGTGTTTATGCACGTTTTGGTGAAATATTGAGGATCCTTTTAAAATGTTGGTAATGCGAAGGTTGAATAACCCTTCCTTTTTTAGCTTCGCCGTAGTCGGGTAAAATGCGTTCAAAATTCGTTTCCTGATAAGACATTCGATAAAAGTTTAAAGGGAATTTCTTTACGTTTGGTTATAGATAATTTTTAATTATAGTTTTCTTTCATAATTTACTTTTTTTTCAATACGTTTTCTTAATTTTAAATTATTATTGATTTGTGAAGTAATGTGTCGTCTATTGTTGCATTGTGTAGGAAATTCTCACTACACAATGAGTTTAGAAGTATCGAAAAATCCGGATAAGTAGGTATTTGAAATTGATCCGCATCAATTATTCAAAACACAAAAATTCAGTTAACTAAAGTAATGGCCAATACGATTGCAATCTCAGATAAGACTGAGCCCCTCTCTATCACTTCAGCAGAGAATATGCTAAGTAGCTAGCTTTAGATACGTCACTTCATTGTGCCACATTTAGAACGGATATTCCTTTTAAACAAATACGAACATACCTACATACATACAACACAATACAGATAAATATCAATAATAATGTTTTACTAAAGGAACTTAGTACCTATCGACTGTTTTACTAAGGTAAGCATAGGTTAAGTATGAAAACTCTAGACATTTATGTAAATAGTTACCTACTCATCAAGTACCTATCTATATAATCTTAGTTTGCATAATATTCAAAGTATACCATAAAAGTTAGAAAATTATGTTACTTTTTAATTTTCCGTTTTTCGCACTTCATTATTCTGTTTTTTCTACTCTTAGCTACCATCTCTTTTATTTTCTTCACCGAAAAGCTCTACAATAACTATTAAAGGTATTCAACCAAGTGCATTATCTCTACCTTTCAATTCAATACAGAGTTAGTTTAGTAGCACCTAGCTAACTTGGCCGCTGCTGCTGCCATCGACTGTTGAAGGGGCGCTGCCATCGCTGGGCGCTACCGAGGGGGCGCTACCGGGGGGCGCTGCCAGGGGGCGCTACCAGGGGGCCGTTCAGAGCCGAGGCCTGGCAATCAGATTAGGAGCTGTTGTCGAGATTGTTTTTGAAGTGGTTATTTAAATGTAACGCGTTTAGGACCGAGTTGTGGAGCGTCATTAATTTTTTTACAAAATCTGCGGCCGACGTCGAGCACCGGATGAAAACGTAAATGTGTATTTTGTTGTATCTACTTAGGTACATCGCAGGCCTTTATATTTTGTAAGATGAAAATTTTAGCAGTGTTAATTAACAGTTGTTTTTAAAATTTTGTTGATTACCTTAAATCTAAATCAATAAAACACCTAGTTGAAAGTAAAATAATTACCTTTTTATAATATTTTATAATTTCGTTCAACATAGCTACAATGCGCATGCACAGTTAACGACACAACCCGGATTTACTTTAGGCTGTGGGATAAAAATAAAATCGCGAGCGTATCAAAGAAAATAGTTTTCTTTCCTCACGAGAAGGGTTTGCAGAACAAAATAAAACAAAACATCTACTGTCAGCGGGGGTCCAGTAATTGGGAGTCCCGTGGACTCGGCAGCTCCTGTAGAACTCCGCTGCCCTTTTCGCCCGGTTATCCCCAATGGAAATAAATATCTAGACGTGGTATAACTTGACGAGGAGGTGAAAAACTACATCAAAGGGAGAAGCACTGACATGGCACCTAGTTGACCCGGTGTTATGGGCTGACATCACGGAAGTTCGAGATGATGTAGCCAAGCGTGCCAGAACCCTATAAAAAAAAATAAAAAAAAACATAAATATACACGGTGTTGCAACCCCAACAGTAAAACCCGAAAGGGGATGATTCTGTACGTAAAATAGAACAACTTTTGTTCTACGACTTTTTTATTTGAAGAAAAAAAAATTTTTTTTCTCCATACATTTTGAGAATAGCTATTTAAAATTTGTATGGGAAAAATTATTTTATTTTTGTTTAAAAAAAATTTTTTTCTTCACAGAAGTTGTTTAGTTTCACATATAGAATAACACCCTTATGTCAGTTAAAAATATTACAGGGGCAACTGCAACACCGTGCATAACTTAACGTCTGCTTTCAAATAGGTTAGGAAGATACAACCGTTCTCCAAGTTTAGTTCAGTATAGCCAGCAATCCAGGGAAGTCTCCGGTATGGCACCTACCTTCTCGTAGGTGATATTGGCTAGTCAGAGCATGTGCTTTGGCCCCTCTGACTCAGCCACCCATACCGGATTACATTAAAAAAAAGTGTCCTGACATTCCACAAAAAAGTAGACCAAGACCAAATTACAAAATATACAGGTTGACAATTACTACCAAAATTTTAAAAGGTTATTCTGGAACTCACATGAACAATTTTAGCCATTGTAATTTTTTCACAATCTCAAAAATAATAACGATTCCCATACAATTCTGTGACGGTAAATTAGATTTTTTTTTTTGTGAATAATAATAAAGTTTTTGAGATTTTGAAAAATGCACAATGTCCAAATTTGTTTATTTCTCCAGCTCCATAACCACCCCGTAAAACGATGGTTGTCATTGCTGAGTCAACCCGTATATGTATGTACCTAGATAGGTCTTCAATCTGTTACATTTGTTTACTCGCACAAATATCTCCTGCGGCTGTTGCAAATTGAGTGTATGCCGGTCAAATTTTTGTAACGAGCTAGAATGTACACAACATATGACAATCCCGTTTCTATGTCTCAGTTTCCACCGCTATCCCCTTTTCTCGCACTTGCCTCTATAATTGGCACGATCGTAATCGTGAAACAGTTTGTTGCACTCTTGGGAAAGGGGTTCTGCTCCATAAGCCTTTTGAGAAGAAACCTAACGTTTTAACCTCTCGTGCGTTTTGTCAGAAGTTTTATTTTGTGGCAGACTGATTGCATAGATCGGAAGTATGTTTTCTGTTTAGCAACGTTCTAAATTGCCGGATGCTTTGATCGGGTGTAGACGGATGACCTCAATATTGGCGAATGGGAAAATGAAGTAATGGCAAAATTGGGAACTAATATTTTGGTTGTCTTAACGTTTAAAACAAACAAAACTGTTGAAACCAGTTCAGAACTGTTTAAAACTTGTTAAAACAGTTATTAATAGTATTGAAACAGCTAACTACTTACTTAGTGTAATAAGGAACATTATGTGACAGATTCTTCCTATTCCTAGTACTTTAAGGAGGATTTGAAATACGGGCCCTTAGAATTTGGGAGTTTTTCACAAAATTAATGGCTTTTCCTATTAAAATAAAAAGTACAACCGCACTACCTCTTCTCGCAATAAATCTCCTCACTCCACCACTCGTTCCGCTCTCGGCCGACAATAGCGTTGAGTTCGGAAACAACTCTGGGAATAATTCCTTCAAGACCACTCACTCTAAAGTCAAGCGGCGATCATCAGCAGGGGTGCCAATTACTAAAAAAATATATTTGATTTGAGGGGCCGGCAGCGATCTGCGTTTATTGTGTTTGTGATATGGTAACACACACCAGTTATTCAACGGTTTGATTAATACAAAATCTTTAGTTTGATTCAGTTCCGTGGGATTAAAAGGCTGATTGACTTTTGCATTGTGACTTATGGGTTATTTATTAACGATATAGTTTCGTGCTAGATTTGTAAATGTTAATACGATACGAAATATTTTTCAAGTTAATTAGGTATTCCACTCAATATTAGTTCTTGTACTTTTTAGGTGTAGTATTTATAGATTTCCAGTGACCCTGTTAGTTTCTTTTGCCACTTTTAGGTTATAATAAAAAATTTACACGAGGGATTATGCTGGCAAATACGTATAGTTCGAAACACGTAAATAATGTTCTCGTCTACGTAAATACGTGTTTCGAACTACATTATATGTACGTCGATTTTTTATTAATTGAAATATTTGGTTGGTCTGTTAAAGCCTAAATTAATTAATTTGGCTTATTTTATTTTGGTTTCCTTTTACTTCTTCTTCTTTACCTCAAATAAAATATGTGAAATAAACATAAATTCGCACGAAATTAGAGCCGCGCCGTCCGTACACCGGTGTCACTGTGAAACGTGACGTTTGACAGCTCGCACAAGTGACAGGCCGCTCCCGCGCCGCGCCCCAGCCGCGCCGGGGTGCGACGACGCCGTCTCCACAAATGTCAATTCCCAGCGTGCGGCCGCCATTCGAACCTCACTGTCGGGCCCACCCTGCGTCTCCCATCAAATGGGAGGAAAAAACAATAAACTATGGGAATTCCGAAGTGCATTGTATTGATTAAGCTATTCAAATGTCTTAATGATTTCAATTTGTCGTTTTCTTAATATATTTTGGGTATAAAAGCGCTTTGTGTCGATTCCTTTAACTATTGTGCTACCTGTTGTTAGTGGGAACTTGTCCAATTTGTGAGTACTGCGCGTGTCCGGGGCGTGTGAAGTCAATCGCGAACCTTTATCGCGACACCCTGAGGAGGTTTCCTTTAATTGTAGTATTATTCCATTGTTGATCCATTTACGTAACACATTGCACCTTTTGCATTGCAAAATATTAACAATGGCATTAGTAAAATAATGATTAAGCAATAATAATTTCTCTTAGCATTGTTAAACCCATTTCTCCGGTATAATAGATTTATTTTTACTTTCCGTTATGTCAAATAGCCTTGGTAAACCAAATAATACATTTTAATACAAATCTTTGATATGTTGATATTCAAGATCTTCTGGCGCGTAGAGTCGGGATGTGGCGTCGTGTCGGACACACGTTACCCTCACCTGCCGAGTATCTTGGAGACGCAGCCGTTAGAGACCTGCAGGATCCTGCTGATGTCGCAAGGCCTCGCTCACTTGTGTGCGACTTCCATGATCTTCTGACGCGTGGAGTCGGGAAGAGGCGTCGTGTCAGACACACGTTATGCTCACCTTCCGAGTATCTTGGAGACGCAGCCGTTGGAGACCTGCAGGATCCTGCTGATGTCGCAAGGCCTCGCTCCCGTGTGTGCGACTTCCATGATCTTCTAACGCGTGGAGTCGGGAAGAGGCGTCGTGTCAGACACACGTTATGCTCACCTGCCGAGTATCTTGGAGACGCAGCCGTTGGAGACTTGCAGGATCCTGCTGATGTCGCAAGGCCTCGCTCCCGAGTGCGCGAGCTCCACGATCTTCTGGCGCGTGGAGTCGGGAAGTGGTCTCCCGTTGACGTACACCCCTCCCAGCTGGTTGATGCCGCTGTGCCCGGCGGACGAGCAGCCGAAGAGTCCGCCGCCGCCCATTGCCGCACTGTGCATCAGCTCGTCTGCAACAAGTCAAATACTTTATTATCAGGGGCCCACTGCTGGTGCTTTTAAAAAAAAACCGTTAAGTGAGAATCCAGAGGGTTCCGTAGCCATATTATTTCTTGCACATATAGCGAGTGTGCGCAGTAATCACGCGGTCGCACTCGCACGTATCTCGCGTATCACGCCATCTATCGGTGACCCTTCATAATTTTGTAGATAAATTTGTAAAAAAAATTGTAAAAAATTCGGTAGATGGCTCTCTTCTGCATATTATTATTATGATACTAGTATAGGGGCCCATTAATTTTTAACTTTTTGCTTTTGTATTATTTGTTGGCATATTCGCCATAATAACACTTATTCTGCGAAAATTATCTCAAACTATCTGTACGTCTTGTACTTTGTGAGATGACTTATCGATTTATCGAACACTAATAGCTGTGCCGCGTGCACTTCTTGACTCTCGGTAGCGGCGGTAAAGTCGCCGAAAGCTCTATGTAAATCGGTTAAGTACTGTTCGAGTAAATCACATGAAAGCTAACTGAATTGGTAGATTTTTTTTCTGACATCATTCACGTTCGACCCCACCCACCACTCCGCTCATAATATGGCGAGACGCTATAACCTGGCGGAGATAATTCGAATTACATTGGAAAAAACCGCAAGCGAATAGTTTGAGCCGGTCTTGAGTTATAAGCGAACACACATATATACATACATGTACATACATACACACAGACTGTCTGTACGTTTGTGTGTGTGTCTGTGTGTATGTCTGTGGCATTATAGCCCTCTAACAGATGGGCCGATTTGGATGCAGGTTTTTTTATTAGAAAGCTGGTTTAACCGGGATGGTTCCGAGCTATATTTGATGAAGATCAAGTCAGCAGAGTCGAAGATCATCGACACTTTTCCTAATTGGATCTCTGCTGGAAAATGGAAATTTCACTCGTCGCCTTTAAGTAAACAGACCGAAATTATTACTAAACTAATTTATGTAGATACTTGTAGCCTTACTTACCTAACCTAATCTAAGAAAAATATTATAAATTGTAATGACGTCTCTTAAAAAGCTTTTTTTTTATTTGATGTGGCTTGATATAAAACTTAAATTACAAATTAAAAAAAAAACCGACACATCAACAACACTCAAAAAATTAACAATAATTTCCTCTTAGTTAATGAAAGACGTCGGGGGACCGCTAAGTAAAAACAAATTCAACTCGGTCCCACGAAGCCTTATCAAAAAAGAAATATTTTTTTTACTGCTTGAGGGGGTTTTTTAATTTGTAATTTAACTTTTTTCAACCTGAATATGACGGAAGATAAGTTGTGGGCTATCTTACAGTTTAGTAGAAATGTATAGACAAAATTGACGAAGATTCTCTCTACTACTGCTCTTAGCCAATGCACACACCTATAATATAGATATCAACGTGAGGATGGTACGCTACGCTACGGGAAGCGTAGCGTAGCCCGGATACACGCCACACGGCCAGGCGACAACTGTGTAGTTAATGTGAGGGCACGAGTCGCGTCGCGCGGCGGAGAGTGAAAGTTTCACAACAAATATCCCAAGCTAGGTACGCAGCTTGGCTGCTAGCTACATAGCTTACTAGCTACGCTACGTAGCTTAGTTTGGCTACAGTCGGTGTTCAGGAAATCGATGTAGATTGAAGCGTTTTTGGACGCCGCGGCGGCGTGTTGCGTGTAGAGGTTCATGTTTGATTAATATTGAGAAGTTTTACATATTATTACTGTTTACTAATAGAAGGCGTTACGTTTACGGATGTAAACGCGACGCCTTCTATTTTCGTAACGCATAATGTTTGTTTTTACACTTAAAAGTCTCATCTAGGCTCTAGCATATAGGTATAATGACAACGATAGGGCTCGAAATTTCACAAGAGCGAAGCCGCGGGAAAACACCAAAATTTTTTTTTCAATGCTATATATAGGTATCATTGAAGTCAAAATTGGGTTAATTTGGTTTTTGAAAATTAACAATAGTTCTTCGTTTTATTTTTAAAGTCTATAATATACACTTATTTACATTTTAACTTTTTTCTTCTCCTATGTAATAAGTTGAAAGTAATTGGAGAGAGGGTGCTGTTTTTTTTTATTGTATTTTATTTTTCTGTATTATTTTTGAATTGTTGTATAAGGTAACGAACGTAGGGGTATTTTTTAATAATAGAAGACTACGTGGCAATACAATGGCCTTCTGAAATTATTTTATCTCTCCACATATTGAGCGATTTCTCTTCGCGGACAATAAAAACCCATCTTCCTGCTAATCGGAGCCGCCCGACAAAAGGAGCACTTGATGAAACCCGCGGAAAAAATATTATCTAACAATGAAGGAGAATTTCGCATTATAGCAAAACCGCAAGGTCTTAACACTTTAGCGGGTCGGCTTATGTGCCCTTATGAAATGCAGGTATATGTAATATAAATTTGAAAAAAAAAATCATCCCTTTCTTAATCCTTTCATCAATAGTTTGGAAGGATCATACATACACACCACACGCTGTATCCCGATAATCGGGGTAAGCAGAGTATCCATTGTTGTACTGCAAGTAATTAGCTTTTCCCCAGCGACGTTAGTCCACCTCCAAGCCGGACTGGCACCTCCTCGGCAGTGAAAATGGCTGCGCCTGAGGCTTCGACCTCGGGCAGAGACACCCAGTTCGGAAGCAATAAGAAAAATAAAAGAAATTACAAGTATTATTTATCATAGTAATATTTATTAATTAATTTATATATTATTATAATTTAATTCAAAATTACTAATAATATTTTAGGACCTTTACGACAAATAAACTAATGAAAAATAAATATATTCTATTAATTAAACATCATCCTATTTTTAAAATCTTAAATAATTCTTTAATTATTTTTAATAATTAATTTGAAATGAAATGTCAATAGTTTTTAAAGATATTAAATTTTTTTGGAAAAAATAATTAATTTTATATTTGTTTTATAATAATTTTATTTAATCTTATCGCCCTTTATCACGGCATCTTGTCCTTATAGTTGCGTCGACGTTCGCTACTGAATTTCCCTGAAGTTGTTGATGCGAGCGACCTACACGATGAAACTACAATAATATTTGTCGTTATATGACGTCCAGTAATCTCCTCTTTTTTATTTCATGTTATGATTTTTTTCAGATTGCCGGCACGACCGAAGGGAGGCACTGACGTGGCACCAAGTTCACCCGGTGTTATGGGCTGACATCACGGATGTTGTAGGTGATGTAGCCAAGCGTGTCAGTTTCCATAGAAAAAAAAATCAAATATACAAATCGTGAAAGCTGCACTAAAAGCTCACTGCATTCTGGGCACGTCAACGGATAAAGTCCGAAATAAAACAATGTATTTTATTCACGTATTCACCCCTTGATCGACAGACTGTCCACGCGCCCCCGTCCCACGCCCCGCCGCGTCGTATGCCCTAATAATTTGCCCACAAATTGCATTCCATTGTTCATTTTTTACCAAGCGAAAAACATCATTTCTGCCACAAAAGAGATTCGACGATTGCGGTCGTAAAAAACCCGGCGGGGGCGGCGGGGGCAAAGGGGATATGGGCGGGGGTGGAAGAGGGACGGGGCGGGGGCAGGACTAGCTCATAGTAGTTAGTAGCTTTCGATTAGGTGCGATTCAAAATAACTCAGTTGAAAAATATTTCACTAAATTAAGTATTTTATATTCTCTTTAAAGTAGGTCGGGAAGGATCACCCTAGCCGCACGTACCTAGACCAGATCGGGCATATGTTCTTAAAAAGGGTAAAGTGCGTAACAGTAGTGGTCAAGAGAGTGGAAGAGGCGGCAGAGGTGTGTCAGGATCGCTGCACATGGAGATCCGTTGTCTCTGCCCGCCCCACCGGGAAACAGGCGTGACGCTATGTATGTATGTATGTAGTAGGTAGGTATACTGTAGTGAATTTAACCTACCTAATAGCAGCTACTATCAAGTTACCTAAAGTTGGCTTCACTCGGTATGTCAGTTATGTGGCATTGCATACATTTTGCACCATCATGCATTTTAAGTTAATAGTTGATGACGTATAAGTCTTCAGGTGACCGACGATTTATGTGAACTTATAGCGAAACAATTAACTGAAACATAACGTTATCCCTTAATTGTAAAATTATGTTTCAGTTTCAATCAGCTTTACAGATTTATTATATTTTTAGTGTTCCCTAATTTTTAATATAATTTAGTATTCGTGTAAATTGCATGATTTTTTGAACGAATAAATAATTTCGTTTGGAAATTTGTTGATTTTATGTTTAGATAGAAACAGGTTTAAGATTATTTAATTTGTGGTTTAAGTGCTTAAGCACCGACAATCATGCAATTAAAAACGAAATTCGTTTGAATTCGTTGTCAGAGGTGATTCAAGGCCGTGACACGTCGAGAACCGTTGTCTCTGCCTATCCCTCGTGACGAAAACATGAAGAGATATAAATAGAGTAGAACAAACGGTCACACCTTACAGAACTAATCATTGTCACTGATTAATACAGGTGCATACAGAGCTAGATACTAGACTCTAAGAGTATGTATGCCTTAGCACAGTGATATATGTAAGTATATCAACCACAGAACATAAAAACCCAAGTGCGAGTGCGGACTCGCGCACTGAGGTTTCCGCAGCACAAAAAAAAATTTAAAAAACACGTTTCTTGTATGGAGCCGTCCTTAATTTTTCGCTTTTTACATTTTTTATTATGCGTTGTTATATCTGTCAAAATAACACATATTCTGTGAAAAATGTCAACCGGCTAACTATTATGATTCCACAGATACAGCCATCGGACGGACGGACGGACAGACAGACAGACAGACGTTGTAGACTTAGTAATAAATAGGCTTAAGTACGGAGTAATAAGACACAACTACAACATAACTAAGTAGTCTACTCAGACATGTATCCACTGCGGCCGAACGTCTGCACTGTCTAGTATGAAGTAAGCCAACCGGTACTTACTTGCGGCGCGCCGGCCACGCCTTCTTTTCCTCTCTAACCAACTCAAGTGTGTGCGCACCACAAGTGCTCCGCGCATTTGATCTCCGCCCATACCAGTCGAATGTCACGAAAATCATCAAGCTAAAAAATACATAAATTCCTATTATTGTCCTATCACTTTATAAATATATATATTTTTTAATTAAATACTAACAACTTTTTGTTGCTTTATTTTTATGTAAAACACATATTTTATTAATAAAAATAACAAAGCACATTTATTAATGAAATATTACATCGGGGCGAAATATTTTATTAATAAATGTGCTTAGTTATTTATATTATTGTCCTATATGACTTAAAGATAAAAGAAACCCACTTAAAGCATATTTTATCTAATCAACTCCTCAAATCTGTAGGCCCAAAATGGACGGGGGAATGTCGCCAGGGGTTTGGCCACCATGCCCAGCGAAGTCTTGGAAGATCTTTTTTTTTCGGCTTCTAATTGGGTTTTATTAAGGTTCTGATTTAGATTTAGTTAATTTAGTTTTTAATTTAATATTATTATGTCGGTTTAATTATTTTTATTTTTGATAACAATAAATAATTTACACTTTGTAAATGGTAAATTATAACTCGGATATAAAAAAACTCACTAAAATGTTTTTGTATGGGAATTTCGTAACACTAGTCTTTTCACTAATAAATAAATCAGCGCGGTAGTTTACTGGTTCTTTATGTTCTGTGACACCAACACACGCGCACGCAGGGCATTGTTCGTGCGTGGGCGGGCGGCGCGCGCGCGGGGCGTGGTTGGGCGTGAGACTAGTAAAAGAACAACACTATTCATGTCGCTGTTGACTTCCGATAGCGCTTGATGTCTGATGATCATATACGAATAGCTAGCAACCTTGACAGGCGCTCATTATCTTTATTTGGGTTTTAACGTATTCATTTGCATGGTATTGTGCTTCCCTTTAATGTTTTTATTTTTTTATTTTCATGAATTTTTCCTCTAGACATACTAGCAAACCAAAAACATATTTAAAACGATACGCGAGCCAATGCGACGGAAGTAACCTCGTATATACCTACTTCAGAAAGTAAGTGAACAAAGTTGAATAAAAAAAATCTAATTTGTCATCATATCCAACTTTAATGCGATTTAATGAGTAACGATATGACTCCCTTCTTATATTACTAGGTGGTAAGGTTTAACCCGCCCGGGTTGGTACCACCGCAGTGAATCAAAGGTCGGTCGAAACGGCTATGTAAATAGTTTGTGTTTTCCGTCCAGTTCAGTGCAGCCGGCATGACCGAAGGGAACCACTGACGTGGCACCAAGTTCAGCCGGTGTAATGGGCTGACATCACAGATGTTGTAGGTGATGTAGCCAACAGTGACAGTTTCCATAAAAAAAAAACTATAATTTATTTTATACTCTATATATACTTGTATTATTCAACTGCCACATTGGAACGTTGTTACAATAAATACGTTGATTTAAATCAACCTTATATTTGTGTACATCAATTCTTATAAACAATACCTTAAGCTATTTTGACACAAAATTATCATGGAAGCAAGTTATGTGTACTCTGTTGATATAAAAATGCATTGTTTACGAACTGTACATGCATATATTTAACTGCGGGCTGAAAAAGAATTAATTTCGAGGTACGATTTATCCGAGCGTATTTATTTTTAATCCGAGCGCTTTTTAGCTATGTGTTCGGTCATAGTCAAAGAATTTTAAATCATAGAACTGCTATCATAATACATTGTCATTCAAGTTATAAAAATACTTGTTAACTAAAAACTGAAATATATAAAATATGACAAAAAATTAAGACTTAAAAAGCTAAATTAATATAAAATATGACGACGAGACGTGGGCATCGTTCCGAGGTACGCTGCGCTGGCGGCGTTTCATCGCGTTTCACCATACATTTCATACAATTTACTTTCATCGCCAATATAATCTACAAATGAAGACAATTCGCATCGGTTCTTAACCACGCCTGCTGACAAAGATAGGTGAGGAGATAGAGGCGAATTGGTACCACCGCATAATGAAAAGGACGCGCAAGGACGGTTGAAGCGGCTATGTAGCCGACTGGGTTGGTACCACCGTACTGGATGTAAGATGGCCGCATAACAGCCGCGGCTGTGTTCTCATCTAGTCCAGTATAGCCAGCACAGGGAAGTCTCCGGTATGGCACCTGCCTTCTCGGAGGTGATATTGGCTTGTCGGAGTATGTGCTTTGGCCCCTCCGACTAAGCCACTCATACCGGATAACATAAAAAAATATAATAAAAAAAATTAAATAGTTCGTGTTTTCAGTCCAGTTCAGTGTAGCCGGCACGATCGAAGGGAAGCACTGACATGGTACCTAGTTCACCAAGATGTTATGGGCTTCACGGATGTTGTAGGTTATGTAGCCAACCGTGTCAGTTTCCATAAAAAAAATATAGGTTTTTTATTGTTTTGGTGTACTGCACACCATTCTATATGGCTTTTGTTCTGCTCGTCGAGCTTATGCCTCTTCTATAGTTTCAAATTGTGAGGGCATAACAAATAGTCGACATAACATTCAGTAGGCATGTGTGTAAAATCGACTATTTTATTTAATGCTGCGGTTGGCTGGAAAAGCTACGGATTATGTGACTTCGTAATAATCGGCTTTTTTTTCAAATTTCTATTTTTGTACGCTACTTATATCTACTCTATTTACTATTTATCTGACCATCTGTCTATGAAAATAAGACGGTGTCTGTCTGGCTGTCGTGATTAAACATAGTGTCTAGGGACCTGAAATTTTGCATAGGAGTATGTCGCATGACGCGTGCGAAGCCACCGGCGAAATTTGAAAATTATGAAAACTGAAATACGTTTTGGAATTTGGAGTATTTGTAAAAAAACTTTAACAGAACACGCGTTGAAGTCTTTTATATGGAATGCATATAGATTTATTGCTGTTGAGTTTTATATAAGTTAGTTTATTAGTTTTATATCGCTCTCGATTATTAAACTTCGAAAACATCAAAATCGCCTTTAGAACTCGCCTCTTGCGTAATTAGAGTTGTCTTCGTGGTTTGGTGATTACAGTGTATAGTTTGGTGATTACAGAAAACACGAGTAGTTTATTGCTCCAAAAACATTTTACAGAAACAAGCACAAATTAATATTTACAAGACGTGCGAAGGCGTACTTATCCCTTACAGATATTTCTTGCAGTCAATCTTGGAATATTTTAGAGTCGATTAATATAGTGAAATATGTTTGAAAATTTAAAATCAAAAAGTTAATAATAATTATGGACTAATTATATAGTTTTGTTCATTCGTATTTAAGTTGTATCGTCGAAAGAAAACGTAGAGTTATATTTTAATACAATACTAAGTAGTTTGTTTTGAGAATTTTGAGTATTTACATAAACAGAAACATGTCAAAACAAGTTCACATGTCCCGTCATAATGTACAGAGAACATTAAGAAAAATCAATACAGCGGCATCCTAGAACGATCAACTTTAAAAAAGTTTGGGAAAACTTTTTTTTTTTCTTTTTATTCTGAAGCTAAATAACAGTAAGTATGATAAGTAAGTATAATATAAATACAATTTTTTCTGAAGCTAAATAACAGTAAGTATGATAAGTAAGTATAATATAAATACAATTTTATTTACTACACACAATTAAGTACTAAACAGATGTTATTCTGTATACAGAATGTGACGCCCTTAATACATATATGTATTAAGGGCGTCACAGACGATGAAGATATTATAATATTTTATCTTAAGATGCCATAGGATTAAATATTATGGTACCTTCATGTCGTGGTATATACGTGGTGATACACGGACAAGATATGTTAATATTTTATGAAACTATATATACTTATAAGAGGCTACTAACCGGGTTATCAGTACAACAGGATTGATGCAGACCTATGAAAAGTGAAAGGTGAGTATAGATGGATAATGTTCTAGTTCTTCAGTCTACCTACAGGATCATCTCTAGCACGACATGTTGCGAGCGATATCTACTGGTGTGTATCTACAAAGATGTCCCGCGGCAGGTTCCAAGTTGTTCCCCGTAACCGCAGTAGTCCCGAGATATGTCCCGTAACATTTGCTCCCGAGTGAATGCGAGGATTTTTGTAATTTCAATTTAAATTTAAACTCTCAAATACATAAAGATTAATTTATTTGAACACCACAAGTAAATAGGGGCTAGACAGTGATGTGAAGTACATAGGTGCATCCGACAGGGGGAGCGAGGCCAGGTGACGAGTCGGTTCAACCCTCGGGCGGGCGCGGGGTCTGGCAGACCCTCCTTATTATTATTTGTATCTGTTTTTGAATTGGTTAAAACGGCGGGGAGACAGTTTAATTGTGACGATAAACGGTAGCCATTTTGGAAAATTTCATCCGGTTTTGGAGTGACAGTTAAATACATGATGTAATAAACTAAATTTTAATCAAAACTAAAACTAAAAAATACTCGGCTAGATAATACGAGAAAATATTCGTCTATCACCAAGATGTCCTTTGTTTACAATAAAAAAACCTTCTGTAGATAAGTTTTCTTGCCCATTCTTTCTCGCCAAGCTAATGGATTTGGTGGAAACAACCTAAACTTTGGTACGAAGGTGCTAAACTGGATACATAATTTTTCTCAGTTACCTATATCAATTGGGCCAATGCAAAACTGAAATCGTTCAAATAATATTGTACAAATTGCTAAACATTCTAAATGTTAAAATTTAATTCACGTTTATAGTTTTTTTTCAGCAAATGCAACCGTTGCTATGGCACTTACTATAGAAAATACGTTGGAATAATAGAACGTCGAGTTTCATGATTTATGTCACACTGAGCCACGCCCCCACACACTCCATACAAAGCGATAATAAAGACGGTTATTTATAGGAAATATTTCTGCATTTGTGATGTGCGTTTGTGCCACTTTAACTTTGAATGTGTTTGAAAGTTTTATAGGTTGCAATAAATAAATTCCTAAATATTATGTAAAAAAGTACGCTCTATTTATCTATTTTTAATAGGTTATATAACATTATTATATTGTATTTTATTAATTTCCTGTCCTAATATCTGCACTACCCTTGCCTCTATTCTTCTTCAATTACTTACTCTCATCAAAGTCATCACCCAAAGGTTGACTGGAAGAAATCATGTATACTGATAAGTCTGCCTTTTACGCGCTATTGTTCTTTTGTTTCTCTGTTTACTATTGTTCTTCTGTATGATTGTTTGTTATTGTTTGCTGTGCAATAAAGAACCTTTATCTGAAAAACCGGTCAAGTGCGAGTCAGACTCGCGCACCGAGGTTTTCTTAATTAATTAATTTTTTTTAATTATAGAATTTTCACTATATTATACGCACCAAGTTTTAGGCTTGTATGTATAACCGTTTTTACGATAGAAAAAAACAAACAAACAAACCGTCAAGTGCGAGTCCAACTCGCGTCTCAAGAGGATTGCGTACCATTCCATTTTCAGTGAAAACTTTTCGTTTTCATAGGATTTTAGTTTAGCTAAATGACCTTCTGCCGTGTAAAAATAATAAAAAATTGTAAGCGACCTACCTATTTAAACTCTTCTCGCACTATTCAGACGTAGAGAAATGTGGTAATAAGTACTAAGGTTTATTCCCGCGTGTTGCAAGGATCTATGTACAAATGAATTTGCACTTTTAAATCTGAATGTAGCTACAACATTTCAAGTTAAAACATTAATGCATTTATTCCAGCTTTGACCCACTTAGGCTAAGCGGTTAGTATGCCTAGGTACATACATAAATACACGTGAAAGTCGAAGACTATGTTAGCACAATGTTAGGTCTTGAACCAAGTAGGTAATTTGCTGGAAACCGCGCGATGTCAAGTAGGCAATGCTGGAATACTGCCAGTGGAGGGTTAGTAGAGATTTTCTTCTTGTGAGCTAAGCTGCAAGATTATAGAAACTGACACGATTTTCTACATCACCTAGGTACTACATCCGTGATGTCAGCCCATAACAACTCGCTGAACTAGGTGCCATGTCAGTGCTTCCCTTCGGTCGTGCCGGCTACACTGAACTGGACTGAAAACACAAACTATTTACATAGCCGTTTCTACCAACCTTTCATTCAGAGCGGTGGTATCAACCCGGGCGGTTTGAACCCTACCACCTAGTAAGGTAAGAAAGAAAGGTGCCTACAGTTTTACGTGGAATCCGGACCACGGTCAGCCGGTCCAACGGTCAAGCGGTCACCGCACCATCCAATTACTGACCGTGGACATTCTGTGATGCACGGGGATTGCGAATACCATATGCCGCCCCGAGGGGAAACCTTTTCACGCGCCTTTGAAAAACCGCAAGCTGTACTTGGGAGGAAATAGATGTCCTGTGTTCCACACATGTGCCATTATAATTGTTATTGTCGTCTCAGTGTCACGAGCTGCGTGTGCCTATAACTTTTTCGCATGATGATAAAAATTGCAAATTTTTAAAGGTACTCGTATGTTATTACGAAATAAATAATATTGAAATAGAACTTTTATTTTTAAATTATTTTCAATATAGTGCCCGAAAAAAATCAAAGCGCGTGTGCCTTCGTCAAATGCGACAACGAACATGAATTTTTGTTTAATTTTAAATAAATGTCTTGTTCTTTAAGGGAATGAACAAAATGTCAACAGAAAGAATAGCGTTGTTCAACAATGCATACTTAGTAAAGACTATAGAAAATACTCTAATAGCATTTATTGTTGTAACTTCTTGTTACCTTATCTTTTTTGAACGGTTTTGGAAACAGTGTAATTCTTCCTAAATTGAACTGTCAAGTGCCCAAACTACTTACTTAATCGTTCTCGCAATTATTTTTAATAAACAAACGTTTTCAAACACACAAAACATTGAGGATTAAAAAGATATTTTTAAGGATCCTTTCTGCTTCGAGATGCTAATAACAGGCGAACAATGAACCCCTTTAGACAATTCTTAAGGTTACATACTATACAATTTGAAGTGTGGTTTGGGTATGGGATGGTAAGGGATACCACAAGGACCACTTTTGACTACACAAATGTAGCACTTTCACGCATTTATAAAATATGTCGACTATATGTAGCTGTGTACGAATAAATGATAAATAACTCTCGATAAAAAGGCTCGACCGATTTTGATGCGGTGTTTTCAATGAAATATGACATAATCCGGATGGCCATAGGCTATTATTGCGATATCTTTAAGTGTGGAATGTGCATTTTTCACAATGTTTAGGTATTGTATACTCTTTATGGTGTAATAAAAACGGAATCTGAAGAAATGAAGCCTTATTAAAAGTTATTAATACTTATACAGTAGATTATTTATTTATTTAATCACAAAAATACTATTTAACTAATATAAATCTAACTAAACCTATTATATATAAACTATTTATTGCCTAATGATGTCATGCTTTCATATGGATTATACATATACCTACATTTATACATAAACGCTACGCTGGTTCCCAATGGGGTAGACCGAATAGGCGAAAGTGTTTCCCGAATAACCTGGGTGTCTTCAAACGTCGTATTAAAGGATAGACAGCCTAGCAACAGTCCGCAAATCTGCTGGCATGGCGCCTTGCTGAGTGTAGCTACCTATTACGGTTCAAGAGATACAGCCCTCGGACAGAAAGACAGACGGACGGACGGACGGACGGACGGACAGACAGACATACAGGCGGCGTAGGCTTAGTGATAGGGTCCCGTACCGGATACGGAACCCTAAAAAACTTATGAAAACTACTACGCGATACGCCGTTGACGCTACTAGGCGCCTTAAAAAACTAAGGGAGTGAATACTACACCCATATTCGATCCTTATTCCACTAGCATTTAGATTGATTCATACTGCATAATATTAAAACATTCTACGACGCAGGCCTCATATTAATTTCATTCAAATAACTTCAGTCAGCCGTCACTCGCTCCCGCCAAAAGCGATCCGCGCGGCGCGCATGCGTCGCAGTCGCCATCTCTATTTTATTTTTTTAAATTGTCAAGATAAGTAGATGTTGGACACGAGACCCGCCAACCGTTCTCGGAAGGTCTTCGCGTGAATCATTGTCTTTCCTTGTGGTTAAGTATAATGTTTCATGAAAATTATTATTTATTTATTAAGTTAAAACAAATTTTGGTTTTTAATTACATCGTATGCTTTTGTCATTTCAATCATTGGGATTATTTTTACAATGCGTAAGAATAAAATTGTTTAAACCATTTTTTAAACATTTCATTAAATTTTAAACAATATAAAATATTATAAATAAACCAACGTTAAACAATACAAGCCGATGGAAGACCATATACTTTTCTGTTCTTGTAGACATTCATTATATACCGTACATGCATACATACATACATACCACACGTTGTATCCCGACAATCAGAGTAAGCAGAGTAATCGGTGTTGTGCTGCAAGTACTCTACATTAAATTACAGCACCGACCACCACGTTCAGCCAAGTAGTCGGATAAGATGACTATATCAAGCATCTTAAGGCACGGAGACCCACCTGCTGCACGACTCTTGGAAGGACCGTGTGCCAAGCATCGTGTCCTTATTTAAATGTAATGTTGCGGGAAACATCTTGCAACATGCCGCGGAACATTTCTCTGTACACACCAGTAGATCGCCAGCAACATGTCCCACGGCACGTAAATGCCGCATGCAACGTTAGCGCAACATTGTACGCGACATGTGGAATCTATGTTGCGCGGCATGTTACACGAACGTTACGAGAACATTTTACCGCTAGTGAATCCATGGCTTTATCTTGGAAATATGTTCGCAAAATAAATAGCATTCTGCATTAAGTTTGCCTCCTACTTCTCAATAAACAACAAGAAAGTTCAATTCCATCGCACGTACCTACATACATAGATACATCAAAGATTCATTACGATATAAAAGCAACTGCATGCTCTATCTGTCTCGCACACCGTCACTTATAGATATGTCCATCTCGCTCGCGCTCGTGTCGTCGCGTGTCAGCGCGCGGCTAACTCGCCGTGTAATCTTCACAACGCTAATGCAATTTGCTGCGGAACCCTACTGCGACTCGTTATACTTTTTCGTAGTGCTTAATTTTCACATTGTTGTATTTTGTTGCAATAAATCCCTTTTTTTTTATATAAACTTTGTTTAACTTTGTCACGGTTGGCTACATCACCTACAACATGCGTGATGTCAGCCTATAGCACCGGGTGAACTAGGTGCCATGTCAGTGCCTTCCCTTCGGTCGTGCCGGCTACACTGAACTGGAGGGAAAAAACAAACTATTTACCGAAACCGTTTCGTTTTCACAAACCGTTTCGACCGACGTTTCATTCAGTGCGGTAGTATCAACCCGGGAGGGTTGAACCCTACCACCTAGTAAGGTAAGAAGGGAAGGGACCTACAGTTTTACGTGGAAGTCCGAACCACGGTCAACCTCCAACGGTCGAGGGGTCACCCATCCAAGTACTGACCAGCCCCGTTGCTTAACAACCAATAGCGACAGTTGACTGTCTGCACCACTGAGCTATCGAGGTCCTTATTAGGTGGTAGGCTCAAACTGTAGCCGACTGGGTTGTTACCACCGTACTGGATGTAAGATGACCGCATAGCAGCCTCGGTTGTGTTCTCCTCTAGTCTAGTGTAGCCAGTAATCCAAAATCCAGAATTGGCTGATCGGAGCATGTGGTTCGAATTCCACATTAAACTGTAGGTCCCTTCCCTTCTTACCTCACTAGGTGGTAGGGTTTATCCCGGCCGGGTTAATACCACCGCACTGAACGAAACGTCGTCGAACCGGTTATGTAAATAGTTCGTGTTTTCCGTTCAGTGTAGCCGACATGAAATGAAGGGAAGCACTGACATGGCACCTAGTTCACCCGGTGTTACGGGCTGACATCACGAATGTTGTAGGTGAAGTTGCCAACCCTGTCAGTTTCCATAAAAAAAACATTTATTCGTAATTTCATCTTATATAAGGTGCTTCGTTAGTGATGGCAAAAATTTCGGGAGGGTTACATACACAGTCAAATAAACACTTTACTTAAAAAACATATGTTTATTGGAACATTTTTTCCCCTTACAAAAAAATATAATCAAATAAGTAGCCGTAAAAACCAATCATAGTGATCTTGTGACTTACTTACAATAAACAGCTGTTCTGCGTTTGAATACAGTACGGTCATTGAACCCGTACAATGCAAGTAACCTACTGTTACACGCAGGTTAATGTTTAGGCAGCAAACATGTTTTGTTAAATTTCTCGAAAAGTAATACTATAAACATAGAATTTTTTTTGCGTAAAGTGTTTATTTGAGTGTAACCCTCCCGAAATTTTTGACATGACTAACGAAGCACCTTATATAGTGCACCTATTTAACCTACTCAGCAAGTTGGTGGCACTATTAGGTCTATATAATTATATTTAGTTCTATAGATGTACAGTTCTATGTGTGTATATCCAATGTACAAGATATTATCGCCTCGACATCTGATCGCTTCTCACGGAACAATACACACGCGAGTTGACATGCTCACATCAATTAGAGTCCCCACGCCGATGCACTGTTTTCAGTTTGTTATATACTTGTCTATGTACATATGTATCGTTACATAACGCAACACGTCATTTAATTTTCAACCTTTGCCAACGATAAGGCGATTGTCCAGGTAGAATTCTTTCTTTTGCGATATATCGGTTATATGTATTTAATATATGTACTTACTATTGTATTTTAGCATCATGCATATGTAGATATGTGCATACATGTTGTACATATATAAAAAAAATTCCTAGGTACAAATTAGACGCCGGACCAAAAGCTGCTTCTGTATAAATCGCAGATCAGGTCCTGCTTGGAGTACTGCTCGCACCTGTGGGATGGCTCTGCCAAATACCAGCTTGCGCCTCTGGACTCAATCCAGCGTCGAGCCGTGCGACTAGTGGGTGACCCCGAAGTGTCCTGCGATCTAGAACCACTGCAACACCGTAGGGATGTCGGCTCCCTAAGTGTGTTCTATCGCTTATTTCATGGGGAGTGCTCGGAGGAGCTGTTTAATGCGATCCCGCCGTCCCCTTTCCACCTTCGCACCACGCGCACTGGGCAGGGATTGCATCCCTACACGCTGGACTTACCGCGGATGCGTACCAATCGATTCTGCAGATCTTTCCTCTACAGAACCGGTAAACTCTGGAACGCTCTCCCTGCCCATATATTTCCCCCCAAGTACAGTCTCGGGTCCTTCAAGAGGGGCGTGAATGGGCACCTGTCAGGCCGGCATGGCATTCGCAACCCCCGCATACGACCGAATGTCCATGGGCGTCGTTAGACACCTTATGGGTGGCTCGGCGCCATATGTCGCGCTGTCAATAAAAAAAAATTATTTAATATAAAATTTACTAAAAATTTTGTATATTCTGCGGAACTTTTTTTATAGTATAGCGCTTGAGGCTCGAGACTCAGGTTTATTATATTATATAGAGCGTATCGTTTTTTTTTTGTACCTATGATGTGACAGAAGGTGCGTCAGTAAATATAAGTGAGACAGGAATAGACAAGAGTGCATACATAGATATTTATGTACTATTCTCATATGAATTTAAATGCACGTATTTACGTTAGAATAGAATGCCTCGCGGCATTAAGCTCGCCTGTTGTGCCTAGTTTGTATAAATTGATGTTCAATAAAGAATAAATACATACAAAAAGAATACCTAGGTAGTAACATGTACCTCATATACCTTCCTATTTGTATCTACATAAACAAGTTGTTTAGAAACATCTACAAATTGCTCTATCGAACACTTAAATATGAGTATATAGGTACCCATAATATTAATTACCTACACCACTATATAACACATATTCATTAATCATACCTACATACATACAACATCTTTAAACAACACACACATGCACACAAATCCTCTACACGACACATTCATGAGTCGAGCCACACACGTACACGCATTCGTAAGTCCGAAACTGGAAACTTGCTAAATTTGCCTTTCAAGAAACTCCAGCGCCCGGCGCCTCCGCCCGCCGCCGCCGGTCCAAAGTCATGGGCTTAGACCGCAGTTAGCCAAAAGTTAGCCGACAGTTGGCTTTGTCCGCTCTTGTTAGCCGGCGATATTAACTTGGCTAATAGTTGCTAACATTCATCGGCTCCGGCACTGTCGTGTCCCGCGGCCATTCGGCGCCTCGATTGTGTGCACTGTCGAATGTTTCACATCTTTCAAAATTGGGCAAACCAAATGTCTTCGAAAATAGTCCGCGTTTTCTGATTCCACTTCACTCGCTACTAATTAGTGAGTGAAGTGGATTCTGTCTCCTAACTCGCATAGCCCTCTCTTCTACTGTAGGAACTTGAACTAGACGCCTACTACCTTATTTTATAAGTAGAGTTCGTTTAAAGTTAGTGTTCTTTTAAATTTGGAGTAGGTTAATCTTATTTAATTAGTATTATTTGGTTTTAGTGTTTTATCATATGTTATATCTTGTGTTTAGTCTGAATGTTGTGTTTTGTTTCGTACCGTGTGGGGCCGGTACTTAAAAAGAATAGCCCCACTGCATCTCTCCCCGTGCATGTCGTAAGAGGCGACTAAGGGTTAAGGACTGCGCTAAAAGGCGACAGGATAGCCACTTCTTACCTCGGTGCAGTCCTTCCACCTAGTCATGCAGCAGGTGTGTTCTTCGTGTCTTACTTGCTGCGCGATAGTTGTCTTGTCCGTATAGATAGATACTGCGCTAAACGTGGTGGTCGGTGTTGTGCTGTAATTTCCCAGAGTCCTTATAGCACAACACCGATTACTCTGCTTACTCTGATTGTCGGGATACAGCGTGTGTTATGTATATATGTATGTATGTTTTGTTTAATATAATATTTCTCATTTATCTATATTTTGTGGAAAGTATCTTCATTGGTGGAATTCGCGTTTTTATAATTTGTTATGTTCTTTTTTCGTGTACTCCATTTCTGTGTGGCTCCTAAACAAATAAATAAAAAATAGGTCGGTATATTGCTTTGCCTTCGGATCAAATAAAATCGACCATATTTGAAAAAGCTAGCCAGCTATAGAAAGTAATGCTCTTACGTTTATTGCCAAAAACCTTTCATTCAGAAAGACCGTGATGAGTTTCCACGAAAATAGCCCTCGCGCTGGACCGAAATTGGCAACTGCCATCAGTGATCGCCGGAGGACTCAATATGAGCGACTCGATACAGCTTTTTATTGACGTTCCAGTCTGCCCGCGAATGTACGTCGCTCTCTTTGACTACGCCAAATATAGACGGGACACGATGGGGCCCATAGATGCACTAACCGATCGGAAAAAACCGGTCAAGTGGGAGTCGTACTCGCGCACAGAGGTTTCCGCACCACAAAAAAAAACGCGTTTCTTGTATGGGAACCCACCTTAATTTTTTTACTTTTTCTATTTATCGCCATAATAACACATATTCTGTGAAAATTTCAACCGGCTACCTATTACGGTTCCAAAGATACAGCAGTGGGACAGACGGACGGACGGACGGACAGACAGACGGCGTAGGCTTAGTAATAGGCTTCCGTACGGGATGCGGAAACCTAAAAATGGTACGTAGAGAGCACCCAACTCAAAGCTACAAGAACCATTTGCAATAAAAACTTGAAGAGGAAAAGTTAAATTTAGTTAAATCTAACATTCTAAAAATAAGTAAAACAAGTCCTGGTTGGTATTCTGAATGAAGATTGATCAAAACACTTATGTGTGAACGTGGAGAATAGTTTGTGTTTTCCACCCAGTTCAGTGTAGCAGGTCGGCACGAATACCAGGGAGACTCTGGATTGGCAGAGATCAAAAGAAGAGCAGACATACGTATTACTTGTCTATTACTAGAATGCTGTTACCTCTGCCCGCGCTTCCGTACATCGCGCCTCACGCTACACCCGCTGACGCCCAGCTCAGTAGCCAGCGTAGCCAAAGTATATAATACCGCGTAGCCAGGTCCGGATTGTATGTGTAATTTAAAAAAAAATTACGTGCATACTTACACCTGCTGCTTCAGCGTTCGGAACCGGTGTAAAACTGTAGGTCCCTTCCCTTGCCCCTTATTAGGAGGTAGGCTCAACTTGCAGCCGACTGGGTTGGTACCACCATACTGGATGTACGGTATGGCACCTACCGTCTCGGAGGTGATATTGGCTGGTCGGAGCATGTGCCTTGGCCCCTCCGACTCAGCCACCCATACGGATTACATTCGTCAGCCTCGATAGCTCAGTGGTGCAGACAGTCAACTGCCGCTATTGAATGTTAAGCAACGCTGGGTGCGGTCAGTACTTAGATGGGTGACCGCTGACCGTTGGAGGCTGTCCGAGGTTCGGATTCCTGGTAAAACTGTAGGTCCCTTCCCTCCTAATCTTACTTGGTGGTAGGGTTTAACCCGCCCGGGTTGGTACCACCGCACTGAATTAAACTTCGGTCCAAACGGCTATGTAAATAATTTGTGTTTTCCGACCAGTACAGTGTAGCCAGCACGATCAAAGGGGGAAGCACTGACATGGCACCTAGTTAACCCGGTGTTATGGGCTGACATCACGGACGTTGTAGGTGATGAAGCCAACCGTGCCAGTTTCAATAAAAAAAAACATTAAAAAAACATGTGAAGTAAAATAAATGCGAGTGGACCGACCTTTGTGCGGCATCTTCCAGAAGGCCTCCGCCGCCGTGGTGGGCTCCCGCGGCGGCGCGCCCACCAAGCCGCCCACCAGCGTGGTGGCGGCGTGCGCGGGCGCCGGCCGCCCCCAGCCGCCGTGCAGCGCCAGCACTCCCGCCACGTCGCGACACCCGGCCACCTCCCACGACACCTCCGCGCCGCGCCCTCTCGCCAGGCCCACCGCGACAGGCGCTAACCCTCACCTCTCTAGCTCGAGCTACCGTCGGTGCTGGCTCAAGCTACCGTCGGTGCTGACTCAATCTACCGTCTATGTGTTCTCAAGCCACCGTTACTGCTGTCTCAAGCTAACATCGGGGCTTATGTGTTCTCAAGTCACCGTTACTGCTGTCTCAAGCTACCATCGGGGCTTATGTGTTCTCAAGCCACCGTTACTGCTGTCTCAAGCTACCATCGGGGCTTATGTGTTCTCAAGCCACCATTACTGCTGTCTCAAGCTACCATCAGGGCTGGCTCAAGTGACAAATATGTGATGAGACCTTGCTCTGCTCTGGTCTTAACCAATGGCGTCTCAAGCAATCGTATGTAGCGATTCAATTCAAAGTCTCAACAAATTCAAAGCAAGAGCTTGTGAAGGAGGCATAGGTATGTCTACCGGTACTCAGGTCGGCGTCTGTCCATTGAAATTGTATTCGTAGCGGTTCACAAGAGAATGCGTGTCTTTGGTGTTCTGTGAAAGCTATATTTGGTGTTCTTGGCGTTTGGTGAGCTTTGTCTGACTACTGTGTAGTATCTAAAGACAATAACGTGAATGCCTCTTATGGACAATGTTGCTATGGCCAAAGACTTTTGTTTTAATCTAGAGCAATTGTACATACATACATTATATAGCTATATTTAGAATTTGTATGCTCAGATTATTTCAGAATAAGAACTGGTATTATTAGGAATCCAATTATCTTGAGACTCTAACGAAACGAAACCTTAATCTAATGCACTTGTAATCCACGAATCCACCGGTGCGTGTGACCTGCAAAGAAGAAACACAAGAATTATTTACTCTATTCAATAAATCAAACTGTTTTAGCAATTTGAGAGCGGCTTCAAACAATGGAAAAACGAAATCATCAATTCTAATCAGAGCCATTGGAACGCGCGTACCGGTCACATTTCTTCGAATTTGAATGAGGTACGACAGATATTTTTCGTCTTTTTTGCACTTGTGTCGCTGGGAGCGAGTGAAAGAGAGATATCTCCTAATTACGTTTAGATGATGCTGCTGAATTAGATTAGTGAAAAGCGCCATCTATTGTTGCATAGCGTAAATAGCAAGCGTACCTGCGCGGGCGCAACGCGGCGAGACAAACGGACTCGTGATAAATGATAATGATCTATGCTATAATGATTTTTGATGATGATGCGATAGTGAGACGGGTACACGCCGCCAGGGAGTGTACCACCCATAGAGATACACTGTCGAACGGTAGTTCGAGATATCAATCAATCGTTTATTTTGTTTACACTTGCCTATTTGATTGGATGTGCATGAATTATGATGAGTTTGAAATTGATTTTTGTTTTTGTCTGTTTGTTTTTTTTTTTTTGTAAAAAAAATATATAATATGCAAAATAATAATCATAGTTCCTTCGATTACACGATTTTATAACAGCTTCCTTAAATGTGCCACTTATACATAATAGCGATGCTCTTTCTATAAGGTCTTCTTCACACGCTTTAAGTTTCAGATTCCCCAATTAAATTATATTGCGTAACCTCAGCAAGTTGAGTAACCAATATCATTAACTTCATCAAAAGATGACCTCAAATAAACACACAATCAATACAAATAAGTAACTTTCTACATGACATCGCCGGCCAAAAAAATCTTCGAAGCGTCGACATCAAAGAGATGCGCCCGATACGAACGCGATAAGCCCGTGTGGCCGCCGCCCGAAGACGGACAGACAGACGGACGGACAACTGATTGGGTATGATGTATAGTTGGACGGGTTTATTGCCTGGGGTCCAGTGAGGCGCACAGCCACTGTATTTCTTGAACTCTTGAACTGGGATCTTTTGAAATGGGGTTTAATAAGAAATATTAACAAATTATTGTAGTGAGCGGACGATAGCAAGAAGCTTAGTTCAGATACCCGAACAGAACGCCGTGATAGAGGCGTTCAGTGCCTGTCGGAGCTAGGTGCCGTGCTAGTTTTGTGTCGGTTACAGTGATCTGGACAGAAAAACCGAACAAAAATGTAGGTAGGGTTTATTGATTTAGGGATTTATTAGGGTTCAACCCTAATGTTAGTCAGTCAGTCAGCGTGTAAGCGTCCACTGCTGGGCATACACCTCTCTAATTTTCGTCCATTCCTCCCGGCCTTCAGCGGTACGGAACCAGTGCTTTCCGCTGACGTAATTGAAGTCGTCGTCCCACCTGACGGGTGGTCTTCCCACACTCCGTTTTCCTGTTCACGGCCGCCAAATATATTGAAATAATCATGTCTAATTAGGTAAGGTGAGGAACCTATAGGGTTTTATATGGGACTCCACCGGGACCATTGAACAATTCATGTACGGAAATGCACTTATAAAACTCGAAATGAGACTGAAAGTTTCTCGCCGTCGTCGTCGACTAGTTCCATCGTACACAAACAAGGCATCACATCAGCTCGGTAATGAGCCGTTCAACTCACTTATTTTAGAAAATGAATGTGCCTCTGTACTTTAAGAGCGGGTACGTACACACCGAATTATTCAAAGTGGTTAGTTGTACGAACATTAATATCGAGTTAAGGTTTTTTCCGACCGCCTGGAACACGCGGCTTCAAACTTTTGGGTCGCGCTCAAACTTTGCCATTTATTTAAATTCTCTTCTCTAACATTATTTGGTACTTAGGACTTGAAGGACAGTTGGCTGGTCGGACGGCGACGGTTGGTTGGATACTTGGCACCGCACTTCGCCTGGGTTGTCCAATACATAGTAAGGCACCTAAATGTCGGCGGCCGATGGTAAATTTAGGCGCATATGAAAATGCCCAGGCCAATTGAGAAGTTTTACAACGCACATAAGTAGGGGATAAATGTTTAATTAGGCATATCAAAGCCGTTAGGTTTTAGATAGCTAAGCAGAGATTCTTTATTGATCCGTAAATATACACTGATAGAAGTGAATACGAATTACATTCAGTGCATAGGCGCACTTACCCCTTACAGAGATTTATTCCAGCCAAGTGAAATATGTACCTATATGTGAATAGCCACAAATTTGTTGTTATAGTTAGACTTAATGTGTAAATTTTATTCATTATGATTATTTTCGGTTTACCGATATATTATTTACAATTATTTGTAGTAAATAATACTATAAAATAAACCTTAACCTGAACTTATAAACAAAAAAAATCAATTCATCCCAGGCAGCCATGGTCCCTAGGACGCTTATAGCGTTCCCTCTTTGAACTTCTAGGCTTATGCGGCGTATGAAGAAAGCCTTGGCACGCACGTCACCGGACTTATCCACTAGCAATTTTCCGATAGTTTCGGCAAAAGCCAGTGCGTCCGGTGACCACGCACTAAGAGTTTCCACCACAAAACCTAGAAACTCAAAGAGGGTATTTAGTGACTCATACTTATCATCATCCTAAAGGATATACAATGTTTGCTAGTTACATATTTATTACAATAACTTAAAGTGCCTAAGCCAGCTGAACTTAAAGTATCGTCTCTATTATAAAATACTGACCATGTCGGTTTGTCGTCGGTCACACTACACCGATGTCTAGATCAGAGGTTCCCAATAATTTTCGTCTACGGAACCCTAAATGATTGACCTTCTGTTGCCGGAAAACCAAGTCAAAAAAGTTGATTAGCTATTGTGAACATAAAAAAAAAACTAAATGTATGTGACCTATTCCTAATTTTTGATGTAAATGAATAAACTATGCCCAGAGCCCGCCAGTCACATTCTTGAATCCCAAAGGCAAGCCTCGCCACTCAAAAAGTTAAAAAATGTGTCAACGCTGGGAAAGAGAGGTCTGTCTACGAAGTTTCATGATTGTAGGTCAAATTGCTTATTGTACCTACCATTCCCGACAGACGGACATACGGACACCTTTTACTATCATTTCTTGATTTACGTTTTGTTTATAGACGTCCAGAGATACCAGCCTTCCGGCTACAAAATCCAGACGTCTACAACCTGCACTCTTACGAGTACAGTGATCATGTATGCCAGATCGAGGCCCCATAGCTGCTCTGTCGAACATCCGTTCTTCCGAAAAAATCCCATGGGAAACACAGGCTGAAGTCTTTCGACGACAGCCTGTGCCCAGGGCCTCAGCGTTTTGTACTAGCCTAACGGCTTTTGTTTTCACCTGCTATGTATATGCGTGGAAGTGCATATGACCACCACCTAGTGTGTACCGGGGATCCACCGGTCTCGAATGACAGACTTACGTCAGCGTCATTAGCTCGTGAGAAATCCATCCCACTTCCACATATAAGTGTGTGTTGCACCGACATACCGATCTACATTATTCGCATGTCTACAAATTCTCCACATTGGTTACGGAGCTCTAAGTAGCTCACCACTCGCAGCTTTCGCTACTTATTCCCGTGTTTGATGCTTTAACTACACAAGTACGGAAGCACCAGGGAATCAACGCTAAACCACAACCCCTGCGAGTCCAACTCCAGTGTTCCGTGCAGAAGCACGAAGCATTCTGGGGCTTTTAACGGAACCCCGCAGCCCGCAGTACTCAACCCAGCGTTTAGGGTAGTATCTCATTTGACCCACCGAACTGAGTGGAGTCAGCAGCGTGAGCTAAGAGGAGGCCGAAACCCCCAGCTTAGTACTCATGTTAGACTAGCAACGTTTAATGAGTAATCGTCGAGAACAAGTTCTCTACCACACATTATTTCTAACAGTGACGCCCGTTACACCACCGCCCAGTTGCGGGATAGGGTAGCCAACTGCTAGTTTTAAGGGTAGCCACCGTGTGGTCTGCATAGGGAAGCGTCACGGATACTAGTACCCAACTCCGACACCTTGGACGACTGAACGCCTCTGCGATCCCGTACAAGGGTCGCTAATACGGGTCTATGGATCCTGGTGGCCGGGCCCGACACCTTGGGTAGACCGAAGTCTACCACTGCGATCGCTCCCCAGCGACTACCCAATAGATACGGACATACGGACAGAAGGACGTGACCTATTGAAGGTCTTCTTCCAACGCTAAAGTTAAGTCCTATTTCGTAGTCGAAGAACGCAAAGGATTATCCACTGCCTTGGTAATGATAATTCAGAAAACACACGGTCACATGACGTGTATATTGACTACTAGCTTTTGCCCGCGGCTTCGCTCGCGGGAAATTCGTATTTCAAAGGAAGAAAGTAAGTAACTAAGGGCGAGCTGGGTTCAGGTAAACGATAAACCGTCTCGAAGAAAGTGAGTAACTTTTTGAGGCCGAAGGCGGAGTTGCGTTCAGGAAGACGATAAACCTTCTCGAAAACAGTAAGTAACTATGGGCGAGGCCGAAGGCCGAGCTGCGTTCAGGAAAAGGATAAGCCATCTTTAAGAAAGTAAGTAACAAAGGGCGAGGCCGAAGGCCGAGCTGCGTTCAGGAAGAGGATAACCTTTTCGAAGAAAGTAAGTAACTATGAGCGGGGCCAAAGGCCGAGCTTCGTTCAGGATGAGGGTAAACTTTTCGAAGAAAGTAAGTAACAGAGGGCGAGGCCGAAGGCCGAGCTGAGTTCAGGAAAACTGACCTTCTCGAAGACAGTAAGTAACTATGGGCGAGGCCGAAGGCCGAGCTTCGTTCAGGAAGAGGATAACCTTTTCTAAGAAAGTAAGTAACAGAGGGCGAGGCCGAAGGCCAAGCTGCGTTCAGGAAGACGATAAACCTTTTCGAAGATAGTAAGTAACTATGGGCGAGGCCGAAGGCCGAGCTGCGTTCAGGAAGAGGATAAACCATCTTTAAGAAAGTAAGTAACAAAGGGCGAGGCCGAAGGCCGAGCTGCGTTCAGGAAGAGGATAACCTTTTCGAAGAAAGTATGTAACTATGGGCGAGGCCGAAGGCCGAGCTGCGTTCAGGATGAGGGTAAACTTTTCGAAGAAAGTAAGTAACAGAGGGCGAGGCTGATGGCCGAGCTGCGTTCAGGAAAACGATAAACCTTCTCGAAGACAGTAAGTAACTATGGGCGAGGCCGAAGGCCGAGCTGCGTTCAGAAAGAGGATAACCTTTTCGAAGAAAGTAAGTAACAGAGGGCGAGGCCGAAGGCCGAGCTGCGTTCAGGAAAACGATAAACTTTCTCGAAGACAGTAAGTAACTATGTGCGAGGCCGAAGGCCGAGCTGCGTTCAGGAAGAGGATGACCTTTTCGAAGAAAGTAAGTAACTTTAGAGGATGACCTTAAGTTATGACCTAAACTTAAGAGGATGACCTTTTCGAAGAAAGTAAGTAAGTAGAAAGAGGGCGAGGCCGAAGGCCGAGCGAAGAAGACGATAAATTCTCGAAGACAGTAAGTAACTATGGGCAAGGCCGAAGGCCGAGATGTGTTCAGGAAGAGGATAAACCTTTTCGAAGAAAGTAAGTAACAAAGAAGTTACTTTCTTCGAGAAGATTTATGGTCTTCCTGTACGCAGCTCGGCCTTCGGACTCGCCCTCTGTTACTTACATTCTTCGAAAAGGTTATCCTCTTCCTGAACGCAGCTCGGCCTTCGGCCTCGCCCTTTGTTACTTACTTCTTAAAGATGGTTTATCCTATTCCTGAACGCAGCTCGGCCTTCGGCCTCGCCCATAGTTACTTACTGTCTTCGAGAAGGTTCAGTTTGCCTGAACGCAGCTCGGCCTTCGGCCTCGCCCTCTGTTACTTACTTTCTTCGAAAAGTTTACCCTCATCCTGAACGAAGCTCGGCCTTCGGCCTCGCCCATAGTTACTTACTTTCTTCGAAAAGGTTATCCTCTTCCTGAACGCAGCTCGGCCTTCGGCCTCGCCCATAGTTACTTACTGTCTTCGAGAAGGTTTATCGTCTTCCTGAACGCAACTCCGCCTTCGGCCTCAAAAAGTTACTCACTTTCTTCGAGACGGTTTATAGTTTACCTGAACCCAGCTCGCCTTTAGTTACTTAATTTCTTCGTTTGAAATACGAATTTCACGCGAGCGAAGCCGCGGGCAAAAGCTAGTGTCTTTATAAATTATAGCCTTTTCGATGTATAAGCTATAGTACTCATCAAAAGGCTCATCAAAATCTGTTCAGTAGTTTTTGCGTGAAAGAGGAATATAGTGCGGCTGTTCGGTTCTCTGTTGAGTTTATAGGCCGCGCCTCCCCCGCGCCGTCGCACCGTGCCGCCACGCCGCCAACTGCCGCCGCTCGCTCGGTAAATACCTATGTATAGTACTAAGGCGCGCGGATTGAACATATCGGTTTGTATGGGAGCCACATCTTAGCGTAACCGGAACTGAATTTTATGTAGCCTATCCTGTGTCCCATATAGTTAAATGTGCTTGTACAAAGTTTCATCGAATTCGGATGATCGGTTTAAGAGTTATGGCGGAACATACATACATACATACATACAGAAAAGATTTCTAAAAATCGTCAATTTAGCTTTAGTATCATACATAGAGGCTACAAACTCAATATTTCCTAAAACAAAGTAACTTACTCCATGACCACCCCTTACAGATTTATTATTAGTATTGATATTGTGAGTTGGGGAATTTGTACTTATTGCAGGGTGTAATTTCTTACATACGTACATATTAGGGGGGAACGTACCACGTGACCGATTTTAGGCCACTTTTGGACCCCCCTCCCCCCTGTGACCATGCGTGGTACCTCGCCTAATCTCAATAATTTTGTGTCTCAGACGGCTGCTGCGTTTTTAGGGTTCCCTATCCGTCGTACGGGACCTTATTACTAAGCCTACATCTGTCTATCCGTCTGTCCGAGTACTGTATCTCTTGAACCGTAATAGGTAGCTCGTTGAAATTTTCACAGAATATGTGTTATTACGGCCGATATAATAACAAATAATAAAAATAAGAAAAAGTAAAAAATTCACGGGGTCCCCATACGAGAAACTAAAAAGTGTGTGGGCGCCATCTACCGAAAAGAATATGAAGCATTTCAACTAATCCATAGATGGCGTGAGTGGCGTGGCGATACGGAGTCCTCGGTGCGCGAGTTCGAGTTGCACTTGGCCGGTTTTTTTTTAGTCTTATAAACTATATTTTGAAATACGACGTGACAGGTAGAATTGTGACAAGAGTGTATTTAGACAACCCCTCCCTCCTCCGGTCGTCGGTCACGTAGTATAGGTGGGTAGGACGTTCCCTTATAACCTTAACAGTTTATACATGTTGTACACAAGTGCTTTTCTTCACCGGCTGTAAGATGACGAAATGTAGTGAACATTATAGTTAAACTCTCTTTATAGTATTTAACGTAATGTATAGATAATAATAAATCATTAATAGATTATATCAACAACAGCGAACCCGAAACATGACAACTTTCAAAATTATTCATTAAAGCGCCTGCAACGAAGAATCTACAGACTCGAGAGCGAGGGGCGCTCGAAAAGTTCTTTGACAAAAACGCTCATCGCGAAGTCTCGTGCATGGATATAAATACCTAGAAGCGGCACAATTGTCATACTTTGTATTCATTTTGCGAGTTATTGTAGCACAACACCGATTACTCTGCCTATCCTGATGGTCGGGGTATCGCGTGATGTTATTTTATTTTATATGTTATGCCTCTTCCACAGTATAACGCTTCTTTCACACTATAACGCTTCTTCCACACTCTTACGCCTCTTCCACACTCTTACGCCTCTTCCACACTCTTACGCCTGTTCCACACTCTTACGCCTCTTCCGCACTGTTATGCCTCTTCCACATTATTACGCCTATTCCACACTTTTACGCCTCCTCCACACTCTTACTCCTCTTCCACATACTTAGGCCTCATCCACGTTCTTACGCCTCTTCCACGCTCTTATGCCTCTTCCACACTGTTACGCCTCTTCCACACTATAACGGCTCTTCCACACTATTACGCCTCTTCCACGCTCTTATGCCTATTCCACACTCTTATACGCCTTTCGCATATACGGGTACTACCTGTGGATACTACGCGCTTGACTTTAAGTAAACAAGCGTGACAGATTTGTGCACTTTCTTTCACCTCCTCGACGAGTCAATGCCTCATCTAGTTTTCTCTCTCCATGTCTCGTGTTAATTATATATGCGCTGAATGTAGCGATCCCCGCGCTACCGTAACGGCAACTTTGAACTTTCCTCCCCGGTTTTATTTCATTTCATTCAAACAGTACATTTTTTTCCACTTTGACGGCGGCTTTTGATTCGTAAAAAAATCTGTACGTTCACCGCAAAAGGAGGAAGTGCTCGAAGTGGAAACTGCTCTCGGTGATGTCGGGTTAAGCGCATTAAGTTAGGAAAGGGCTCACTTGAGCTCGGACGAGAGGGCGTGTTGGATGACACGTGTTACTGTGCAAGCTTTATGTCAATTCTGAATGCAACTAGACATGGAGTGAAATGAGATTAAATAGACCATTCGTCGCCTACACAATAAATACTTAACTGAAATATTTACAGCAAAATTTGGCGACAAATATATAGTTGAATTAGGCATGTGAAACATAGTGGACTATAGGTGTTCCGAGTCCGTCCGTCCGCTCGACGGCTGTATCTTTTGGACCGTGATAGGTAGCCGGTTGAAATTTATACAGAATATGTGTTATTATGGCGAAAATGCCAACAAATAATAATTAAAAATTTAAGAAAAAAATTAAAAAAAAATATTTATTAAAAAAAATAAAAAATTAAGGGGTCCCCATACAAGAATAGATTTGTCAACCTAGTGACGTCACGCCACAGGTTTTTATATTTTGCATTGTAGAAACTTTCACTTTATAAATATATATATTTTTTAATTAAATACTAACAACTTTTTGTTGCTTTATTCTTATGTAAAACACATATTTTATTAATAATAATAAAAAAGCACATTTATTGATGAAATATTTCGCCCCGATGTCGGTGGCGTCTTCAGTCAAGTGAGAAATAATGATTTGATAGATATGTTTTTTAATATTTTCTTCTTTTTTTATTATTTTTTATATAGAAATAGAAAGCAAATGATGGTTTTATGGATACATGGTGAGTGGATGAACGTAAATTAATATGAGTTATGAGATGTGAAAGGTATACTGGTGATGTATGTTTAAACACAATTGTAGAAACACAAAAGATAGGATAGACGGATATGGTTTTTGACAGGTATGGTAAAGAGGGTCTACGGGACCCTCCGTGCGCGAGTAAAACTCGCATTTGACCGATTTTTTTTATTTGTTAAAAGAAATCAACAGTTAAAAAATTGCTTGTCCCGCCCCATTTAGATTAATCCGAAAAATTTCGTAAGTGCATCATAACGTCAAGATTGATAAGACCAGACATTACTGCAATGTTTTTCGAAAAAAATTACATAATAACTGTTGCGGTACGGAACGGTCTTTTTTTCAGTTTTTAACATGTGTAAACTGTAAAAAAACGTTGGCAAACATCTTTAAAGTCAATTCTTCTATCTTGAGACATCCAATTAGACTAACATCGCTGCAGTTAGGTATCTAATGAGGTACAAACGGATTAGTTGCGAGTTGCGACGCCGCGCTGCACCCGCTCAAAGGGAAAAGAAAAAATAAATACAAGACTCCGATGAATGCGGAATTGGAAAAATAACGCTTTTAGTGGTGACACGTAGTCGATAGATTCTATGACCGTTTTTTGAAAAATTTTGCTACTGCACACTAGATCTAAAGGTTGGCTGGAAGAAATCTCTTCAAGGGAAAAGTTCGCCTTCGCACCTCATTCAGATTAATTGTGTTTTTCCCGTAAACGGTTTCATTTATTTATTTATAGATGTATTTATATTTTATCTCTTTATTTACACATATAGAGTATAAAAATACAAACATATACCTAATAAAAAATAAACGAATAAGATTTTTTTATATTTATTAGTAGGTATATTTTAGATTTTAATTGTAGTTTTAGGTAATTTTAGTTTTTATTTTATTTTAAAATAAATACAATTTCTTGAAGTAGTATTAATATAATTTGTTATAAATTTAACGACATTGTGTTTATCGATACGTTACAACAACTGCATTTATTTTAAAAGCGAAAAAAAAACTCGCAAATAGTTTCCTATGCACAGCGTGTCTACACACCGCTTCTCCTCAAGACGTACGTTTATTTACCACTAAAACACTAGCTCTGCTCTTGTTTCCTCTCGCGTTAAACTCGGATTCACAGCAAATCAACTCACATTTATTTTGACGAGGATAGATACTTTCACCTCGAAGGGCCAACTTTAGTTAAATAAGGAATAGAAAAATGGTAGATTGCATTGCCCAAAATCGCATGATCGCTGTTTTCCAGTTAGAACTGAACTTAAGTAAATAAATACAGACAGTTAAGACTCCATACAAGGTAAGCTAGTACCTACTGTGCGAATTTCTTTTGGAGCATGAAAGGCATCGCACGGAATTTTTTAGTAAGCGAAATTTCGGTTTTTTTTAATGCAAAACGACTAAATGATAAAAAAGAGTAAAAAATCTACCGACTTATATAATATATTAATTCAATGAATAAATTGTATTTTTTTTTTAATCTTTGGTTTGGTCAAGTTACTTCCAATACGTTTTTATAAATAAATTCAGCGTAATTTTCATGATTTTTTTCTATAAAGCTAATCAAATCGTGTTTTCAAAAATCTAACGATCTGTCCTGATAGATGAAGTGTTATACATATATTACTGAACTGAACTGAATATGTCAGGCGAGTAATCCTTTAACCTGAGAGTCTTGAAACGTCGTATAAACAGGCTAGACAGCCTAGCAACAGTCCGTTAATCTGCTGGCATGGCGCCTCACTGAGCGTGGTTTCGCGAGGTGAGGTGTTTTTGGCTCTGTCGACTGCACCATTGGTCCCTCGGCACAGCCGCTCATATTGGTTTAGATACATAAAAAAAATGTATCATCATCATACATACAGCTCTTAGATCGAACAAATTTTACCTGATATGCAGCTTTATAGTTTTTTTTATGGAAACTGACACGGTTGGCTACATGGTCAGCCCATAACACCGGGTGAGCTAGGTGCCATGTCAGTGCTTCCCTTCGGTCGTGCTACACTAGGCGGGCTACACGGGCTACACTGAACTGGATGGAAAACACAAACTATTTACATAGCCGTTTCGACCGACGTTTCATTCAGTGCGGTGATAGCAACCCGGGCGGGTTGAACCCTACCACCTAGTAAGGTAAAAAGGTAAGGGACCTACAGTTTTACGTGGAATCCGAACCACGGTCAGCCTCCAACAGGTCGAGCGGTCACCCATCCATGACCGCGCCCAGCGTTGCTTAACAATCAATAGCGACAGTCGACTGTCTGCACCACTGAGCTATCGAGGCTAACTAATAGTACATATTACATACTCGACCTACTATATATTCAGCTAACTATATCATCGTTACTTAGCACACACACAGGTACGTTTCACCGGAATAACTGACATAGAAAACCGATATTTACAACGCAAAGCAGAATTCAATCTCATCACCAAAGAGAACCTTTAAACCCCAAAAATAACCTTCCGAAGTGCTCAATCCCAGCCGCGACCTCGCAGGACTAATTGACGAGCTGTGTCGCGGGACCACAAAGCATTGTCGCTCGTAGCGGAGCCAGCGGCCCGCTGCTAGAAACCACTTCGTACCGTGCCCGGGGGGAAATATCAAAGAAAACTGTTTGTAAATACACCCTGTTGGCGTATTGATGTTATGTGCATTTATGTTTATTTTTATGCGTGTTTCCGTCCACTGCTGGGCATGCGCCTCTCCAATTTTCCTCCAATCCTCCCGGCCTTCAGCGGTACGGAGCCGCTGCTTTCCGCCAACTCTCATGAACAGCTATAATATTATTTCTTTGAAAATTAAACAGCACAATTTGCATGTTACTATTTTCTGTTCTCGTCTTCTCTACATTATGAAAGGCAACTTCTCTCTGTTTGTTTTAACGGGTAAACTATAAAACTGCTAACTATAATATTTTCATTTAGTTTTCATAAATGGAATTTGGAATATATTACATAGGGACAACAGAGTCTGTGTTATATATAAGTTAGATAATTCAGTAGGCAGTGAGGAAAAAGAGTGTAAGTATGAAATAAAGGAAGTATTATGTTGATAGACTTTTTGTCTGATCAAAGACTATCTCGTTTCGTTATCACGAAATGTCTCTAAGGTGCGGAGCAGTGAACGCAACCAAAAAACCACCTTAACCATTGACCGTAACAGCCTTTGTCTATGGTCCGGTTTTTTTCTCTCGGATGACGGATGCCGGTGTTTCGACGGAGACTGATGACGGACAACGGAGGAAGATCTCGTTTGTCCACTACGTTCGATCCAGGACGAACGATATGCACAAACGTGCAACAAAGTCCTTCAATACGACGGATCCGGCGCACCGGACATCGTTCGTGGACAAATCCGCGGGCACTCTGGACGTAGTTCGTAGAATCGTTAGGCCGACCGATATTCATCCGATCGAACCGAATTTTCGGCGTCCGTCATGACGGATCTTTAAATACACAAGCCACTTAGACGGTCCGTCTGGGAGCCCGGAATCTAATTAGTTTTCGATAGCGATTAACGCCCTGAAATATGCGGCGTGATAAAAAATCAGCCTGTATTACCAAGTGACGGACCAACTAACTACTTGTCGGCAAAGTGACAGTAGCGACGTGTGCACCGCGATAAGTGACGTCACGTGACCGCAGCCGGCAGCGAGATCAAACGCCGCCGCTCTTTGTGGTGCCGCCCTCGGTAGCGCCCTCTCGTGGAAGTGACTGTCACTGATATGATGGTGGGTCTCAGTCACGTTTTAGTACTTCGTAGTAATCAAAGAATTCTATAGGATAAAAGGAGCAACTCGTGGAGCAGGTGAAAAGTCAGTAGGTACTAATGTCTGATGTAGGTATATATGAAAAACCGGCCAAGTGCGTGTCGGACTCGGGCACCGAGGTTTCCGCACCACAAAAGAAAAACTTTGAAAAAAGCACGTTTCCTGTATGGCCCCTTAATTTTTCACGTTTTCAATTTTTTCGTTTCAATCGTCAAGGGCCAGATACAGAAAGCAGCCCTGCTCAACACTGCACGCATCGTCCGGAAGTTTTTCTCCTAAGGTCCCGACCATCGGTAGCATGGGTTCGCTCCGTCGCGTCGCCGCGCGTCGGAGGTGGAATCTCCGTATATTTGTTATATTAATTTTATGTTTGTATTTTTATACTTTGTATGTGTAAAATTAATGTAAGTATGTAAATGTGTAAACAAAGAGATAATATATTAAAATGATATTAAAAACTTTTCGTGGGGATATCTTTACGCGTGATGGAAAATGTTAAGGAGTTGTGGAAAGAGAGTGAAAGCCGGCAACCAAGTGAATGGGGCGTTGCACGTTATTATGAGCAGCCATAGTATGTCCACTAGGGCGCGTTTGGCTGTCCATGGTGGAGCTAGGTGCACGTAACTGGCTGAACCAGACCAGACATGTGCTCAAAAAGGGTCAAGTCTGATTCATAATGAACGAACACCAAATATTTGGCGGTCGTTCATTAGGAATCGCCTGATGCAAATTTAAATTGTGTACATTTGTGTCATGCTGGGAATATCGCTACGTCTTATGCGGTGCGTAACGAGGCAATCCGCCGACGCACCGAAGTAGTCGATATTGGATACCGGGTGGCTAAGCTCGAGTGGCAGTGGGCTGGGTACGACGACCGTTAGAGCAACCGTATCCTACACTGGCGGCCGTGGATAGGAAAACGGAGTGTGGGAAGACCACCCTCCAGGTGAGACGACGACATTAAGTACGTCGGCGGAAGGCAGTGGTTCCGTACCGCTGAATGCCGGGAGGACTGGAGGAAAATTGGAGAGGCATATGTCCAGCAGTGGACGCTTACACGCTGACTGACTGACTGTGTCATGTGGGGAACTAGGGGATGGAGTAAATTATATGCATTCTAGGGCAATTAAAGATTCATCCAATCTTCAGCTCTACCTACTCATGTACCCAACCCATCTCACTTTAGGCATATTCTTTTCTACCTACATACCGCGGTTCTTATGAAAAACAGCGTAGATATTACAAACACTTTGTACACAGCTACAAAAACACAGTTTCTTCTCTGCGAAGTATAATACAAATATTGAAATCAATGAAAACGCTTCCAAATTTAAATTGTCGCGCCATCTACGCTCTGTTAAGCTAACTTTGTTAAGCAAGCGTCAACTTCAGAGCCAGCTTTCTGTGGTTGTAGAGTAGCGCTGTGTAGAGACAGCAGCACAATGCGAGATTGATTTATCGATCTGAGAGGTCGAGTGCCGAGTGTTTGTATAGGACAATCAGACGCCGACACTACCGCGCGTCGCTACCGTCTGCACCAAACATAAAGTAGACTGAAATTGAAATTAACTGAAATTATTTTTATTTCTCGCCCAACACGGGGCAAGTTATATGTATACTTTCTGTTTCTTTTTTGTTATTTATGTACTACATGTCTCTGTTTTTTCCTTAATAATATAATAAAACACTAATACGCATATAAAATAAAACACATATAAAATAAAAAGATAAAAAATAAAAACATAAAATCAATAAGACTAGAAGAGTTGGACCTGACACAGGCTTTGTCCCTCGCCACACCACCGAGCCCGGATACTGATGAGAGGGACGCTGATTTTAAGTCAGGCCTAGGTACACTAAATATATTATTTTATAGCATATACCCACAGTAGAATGTAAAAGAAAAAGGCAAAGAAAGAAGTTTTACAGTTGTATCTGAAATACATCTCAAGGTAAGAGTACGCACACAACACAACCTAGCCTTACGTTTGTGTAACTACTTCTCGGCAAAATGGGTCCAACTGGAAATCAGCACAATAGACAACATCGTTCTTCATCGCTGCTGTTTTGGGCCCACTTTTTCGCCATTTGTTTGTGTAAATTTATACGTTACTGTTTTGTTAAACAGGTCACATAAGTAAACTCTTATTTATTTTGACTTCTAGCTTTATTTCCTTTGGGCATTCGTTTGTCTATTTGTTTATTAAATATTATAATTTATCTTACACACATAACGCAATGTCAGTCAGCCATTATGTGTCCACTGCTGGACATATGGCTCTTCAATGTTTCTCCAATCGTCCCGGCCTTCGGCGGTACGGAACCACTCATTGCCTCCGACCCCAATCCTCTACCAATTTTACCGCGAGCGGAGCTAGTAGGAGGCACAGCGAGTAATATAATAATACTTACAACATAATATTATATTTCGTTAGTCTTCTATTATTGTTACCCAAAATCTACAGTCTTACAAATGTATGCTCGACTTGTCTGTCTGTCGGTACATTTGCACACTCATGGCGGTGGCACTCTGGAGTCGGTAACAAATTGTAGAACAGCTGAGCGGCCGAGGTATCGCCGGTATTGAGCCCCGCCCCATTGAAGCGTCGGCAAGAGCGGGTCTTTCACCTCACACAATGCTGCCGCGTTAATTTATTTTTATTTTGACACCAATTGTGATCCGGCTCATTTGAACGGGAAAGTCCGCGTTTGTTTTGGAATATTCGGTAGCGATTTCTCACACTTTAATCAGTCCGATGAATTTTAGGCTTCCGGATTTTAGCCAATTACAAGTCACTTAAGTAGGTACCTTATTTTTCAAATTATCGGAGAGAAAGGAAGTAGATATTGGAAGCATTATTATATTATTGCTTAAATTAAATTATGCCTAAACGATCTTTCGAAATGTGCAGTACGCATAACGCACAGTGAAACAAAATAACAGTACAGCGCGCAAAGGCGGAATTATTACTATGTCTGATTTCTTCCAGTAAATATTAGAAAAATATTTTCTATTCATTTTTTTTTCATTCACAACATCACTCGTCAAAAATGCCACAAATAGGCAAGCCTGAAAATGGCAATTTGCTCAGCCCCGTTCTGAAAGGGGCCGATTCTAATCGGTCAACTGAAATTCGTTTGCGAATTGAAAGACAAACGTATCGTTAGAACATGTGCTTTCAATAAAAGATTATCAACTTTTATTGAACGACAGAAAGTTGATTCCCTGCCAACTTTTGGCGGCGAATCCGTTCAGCTCATGACGTCATCGTGCGAGTTGAAACATTTGTCTAACGCACGATGGTCTAACGTGAGAACAGCATTTCCAAGTCTAAAGCAAACACGATCGCACGACATTGTTGGACGCCATATTGGAACGACTGTCCTTAGTGATAGAGAAGATATTTAATATTATGGTATTTACTACTCATGCATGCATACATACGCCTCTCCGGTCTATCCCTACCTTCAGCGCCAAGAACAGGCAATGCTGTGTTTGTTGGTTGATGTGCATTTCAGGCAGGAGTTGTATTGTTTCATAATTTTTGCAGGCGCCTTCAGCGCTATAAACAAGCAAGGTTCTGTTTTTTCGTTGATGTGCATTTCAGGCTAGAATTGTATTTTTTCATAAACAAGAAAGCTTGTGTTTGTAGGTATTAAGTTTTATTTATTACACAACTGCATATTATTTAGTTATTAATTTATTTCTTTTTATGTTAATTATAATTACATACATTCATACCACACGCTGTGTCCCGACAATTGAGGTAATCAGAGTAGTCGGTGTTGTGCTGCAAGTACTCTGTAAATTGCAGCACAACATCGACCACAACGTTCAGTAAAGTATTATTAGGACAAGATAACTATCAAGCAGCAAGTACGGCACGAAGACCCACCTGCTGCATGATTCGGTGGAAGGATCGTTCCAAGGTGAGAGGTGGCTAGCCTGTCGCCTTTATGCAAAGCATCTTATATATTGTGTATCTAAGATGCTTTAAGATGATATCATCTAATAATGTAAAATTATAATTTTACATTATTTATTTGTGATAGATTAGGTTAGGTTTAGATTTAACTTAATAATTAATTTTACTTGGCAAGAAAACGAGAGTACTACTCTCCTGAGAGAGAATAACGAGTGTACTCTTTCATTTAATTTGTTTAATGCCTAAAACAATAAAATAAACTGCAAAGTGAGAGAATTCATTTCTCGAATATAAGTTCGGACCTCGTTATTTTAAACTCTTGACCCACTATATATATCTAGACCTCAGATATATCTAGACACACATACATTTTCATTCATGCTTCATTCATTCACTACTGACGACCAAAGAATTAGCGAATGATCGTACTTCATGACGTATAAGTGTATAGTTATCATATATATAACCTGTACCTTGATACGCATCAGACCAACCTTTTAACCCAACAAAAACCACCCAAACGATGCCGAATTCACCGATCAGGGTCCCATCAGTAATATTCAATTTTAAATAATGAAATTCTTATCTTAATCTCACCGTAAGCCGAGGCAAAGGGTTCGGATGGACTGCGGCATCGAGCACTGAAAGTGTTAGGACCAAAGAATTCAAAACTGTAGAAGTTACGTTGTCATCATTGCATATTTATACCGTTCCGACCATAGTACATTAATGCACACAATTTAAATGAGACGAAACGCGTTGATATTTTTTTTTTTATGCAAACTGACACGGTTGGCTACATCACCTACAACATCCGTGATGTCAGCCCATAACACCGGGTGAACTAGGTGCCATGTCAGTGCTTCCCTTCGGTCGTGCCGGCTACACTGAACTGAACGGAAACACCAACTATTTACATAGCCGTTTCGACCGACGTTTCATTCAGTGCGGTGGTACCAACCCGGGCGGGCTAAACCCTACCACCAAGTAAGATTAGGAGGGAAGGGACCTACAGTTTTACGAGGAATCCGAACTTCGGTCGGCCTCCAACGGTCAGCGGTCAACCATCCAAGGACTAACCGCACCCAGCGTTGCTTAACATTCAATAGTGACAGTTGACTGTCTGCACCACTGAGCTATCGAGGCACATACATATATACTTATTTAGTTTTTGTAACTATAATACCTTTTCATCTGCTGGACAAGTCGATACCACTTCTATCCTTTTAAGTACTTTTCAGATGAAGAGGACTCCAATCGTAAGATTATATAATTTTTTTTATTAATAAGAGGATTTGAGCAGGAATTATATTTTTGTGTAAGACCGGCAGTTCATATTCTTTGTGATGCTCAAATAATTCCCACTGTATCAATTTCGACCATTTGTTAAAATATTAGTAATTTATTGTATCTGTCCGTGCGAGAATGTATAGATATTTGTTTAATTAGAACATCTATTTTATGTAATTTTAATATAATTGAGGCCAAAATTAAGATTACTTAGACAGAGGAGATCAATTTACTGTTTTGTACTTACTTAAAGGTATAGTAATTTTGAAGCAGTGTGCACTATGTAAGTGCCTAAATGTTTGTACACATCATATAAATTAATATGTATTTTCGTTTTAAAAACTTCAAAATGAGATACATTTATTTCCTCTTGATTCTCTGGGATATTACGTCTAGTATACTTAGGTATAGGTACATATTTCCACGTACCCATTTAGGAAGCTAGTACTCAAATAAAATAAAACTATTTAGAAACCATTCTTAAAATAACTACAAAGTTTTGTTATAAAGTTATAAAGTGATCATCGCAATTTCTCATGGTTCCTTCGTGTTAACAAATCTCTCCAACAATGCTCTCGCTCTTTACAAAGACAACTCTCAAGACATCGACAGCAGATGCAAAAAAAATTACAATTTGTTACAAAAGTCACTCTTATGCAGCGTGTAATGACATACTTCAAAGGGCGCCGAAAAGTAGCCGTGAAATGTCAATGGTTATGTCTCTCTTTGTCGTCGATATGTCAAAAAATATGTCATCAATATGAGAAAAAAAAATATAACGCTGAGAGGCACCCCCGGGTGTCGTTGTATAATAGGGATGTCAACACTTAGATATAATGGCTGAAGTGTAAATAAAACCTATGACGAATGTTGCAAGAGTTTTATGTCAGTTTCGGCTGCTTTGATACCGCAGACATCTTAGAGTTAAGGGGGATGTTTGTCAACTATTTTAAAGTAAATAAAATAATAATGCGCCATTTCATTCTCGAGATAGTTTCAAACATTTTAACAATAATTATTAATACATATTATTGAAAAAGAAATCCTAATAAATTATAAAAGAATAACTATTTAACAATAATACTAATCAAAACTAAATTATTTCAACAACAAGAGAAAGAGTAGAAGTTTGATAAATAAAGAACAATTACAAATAAAACACAATTTATAGAAATACATTATAGATGTGTGTGTGTACCCTAATTCTGCCCTTATATCTTTATTAAATACTAGCTTTGGCCCGCGGCTTCGCTCGCATAGCCTATGTATGTCCATTCTGAATGTCCATTCTAAATATTCGCCTAATAATCGGATGAGTATTTTCGGAGATTACCTCCTACATCCAAACTTACAAACTTTACCTCTTCATAATATTAGTGTAGAAAAGTGATAATTATTTTATATTACACTAAATAAGAAAAGGATTTTCTATAAAGTATAGCGTTAGCTCCTTTCTCGTTTAAACATTATTTTAAAATCTTAATAAAGCTTATGATTTTGCTTTATCTGTTTTATCAACCACCATGTAGAGTTCCCATCTTTTTAGGTTCCGGTCGAGATTTAATTTGATGAATAATTCATTAATTAGTTTTAGAATAATTTTATTTGTGTGCATTTTAATAACGATGATAACAGAATGCCCTGCATGAAATTATAATTAAATAATTTATTTAATTTGTCTCTTATCATTCGGAATAAAGGGGTTATTGATACCTACATTCAACCTACTTAAAAGATGGATAATATATTTATTTCACTGTTTGAAATTTTATAATATTTAAAAGCCATTAAATTTAAATTATTAAATAAACTAAAACTACCTATCAAATATAATTTACCTACAAATATAACTAATTGAAAAACTTAAAATAATTAACCTATTAAAAAATCACATTATCAATAAAGTATTTATTTAGAAAAAACAGTAGGTAGAGTGTGACTTTGGTAGGTAACATAAAAATCTAAATAATGTTCAGTTTCTGAAATAAATCCAGGGATTTCGGTTTTACAGAACAAAAGAAAACTCCAACCTAACTATAAAACTTGCCTCTTACTTCAACTAAAAAGTGAACATTATTGGTTGTACCTACGTTTTTAGTAAGATAATAAATTCTGAATGCAATTTTTAGCAACGATTTTTGTAAATGTTACTACTGAAAACAATAAATAGATATATTATTCTGAATACGCTCCGAATAGATATGTTCAATTTCGCTAGTTTGTCGAATAATAGAGCTGCAAAGGACCAGACCATTCATACAAAAAGATCTTTTTGAAGCTCGTCGTATATTGTGTTGGGAACTTGCGGACGGCTCTCATACAAATCGGTAAGTATCAAAGAGAAATTATTTCAATGCGGTAGATACTTTTAATGAAATTAAAATGCATAGCGAGTGCATTATTGTAAAAAAAATATTGTTGCATTTATAAGTTTGTTCGAATGTTACAGTGCAGTCGTAAATAATTTTAAGTAAGTAATGTATGAACATGAAATACATTTTCAAAATAAAATAAATGCGAAGTCAATAACACTGCACGTAGTAATATAATTTTCACCTATGATTTTTCATTAATATAAAATAATAATAATTTTATTAATTGTTTAATTTTTATTTTTTATTGAAATGTATTTATTTCTCAATTGAATATATTTGTTGTACGTATGTCAAATATGTGAAATATTTGACATACGTACAACAAATATATATATATAATAAGTATATCTCTTAGGTGAGCCGAGTAGAATCAATTTAAAAATTAATAGGTAAAAAAATTAAACCCTTAATAGGTATTAAAAATTTTATTAAGTACCTAATAAGTATAATAACATGTTTTAATTGCTGTAAAATATTTTAAATAGACTACCTGATATTTTTTTATTTGGAAATAGTAAATAAATCATCAAACATTTGGATACATTTATTAAATTACCTACACACCTATACCTACATCGCTCAGGTTATGTTCGCAAGTAAATTTAAAATTTATTAAATATCAAAGTAGAGATAAATCGGTCACGATATCAAATTACATACAACGCAAACTCTCAACGAAGCCAGACAAATGTTTACTATTACCAAATTATCTCTAACAATACGAGGAGAACAGCATTCCAATTCTATTTTTTGTTGCAAGGAAGAGCCCTCCGAGCTAAATATCGAATTACTAACTTGTTTGGTGATAGATCAGATTTTGTTTGTATTAGGATATTATTCCTTAAAAGTGAATCTGTGAAAGACAAGCTGAATGATGAACTTATGGAGTTGTGTTAAGTAAATAATGTTTCATTAATTTCATTTGTTTGCATTTCCTGATTTTTAAAACTTGGTAAAACAAAACAAATGTTTGCACATTTTGTTTGCGTGTAAAAAGTGTACAGAATGCGTATAAGGAAACTAGGCTGATCTATAGAAAAATCTAGGATAAAATTTTCATAAAATATGTTATTTTCTAGGTAGTGTGGAAGAGAGGTTTCTTAGGCCTAAGCGTTGAACTCTTATTTAGCTATTTTTGTTTCCAATGCAGTTAGGCCTCTACGATTTATGCACATCGCCTACTCAGTATAATATTATGAAATAGTGTTTGTGAACCAAATTGGCAAAGTGAAAATGAAAAAAAAAAAATAAGGGTCTAAAAAAAAGGGGAATCCTGAAAAAAAAACAGTATTGGCTTTCAGATACCTACCTAATATTTTTAAATATATTTCTTGGGTGAAACAAAATCAATATACCTACATGGAATGGCGCGAGTGAAATTTTAAATGCTGAAAGGAGTCGAAGACCTACCTATTTACAGTCGTCCCGGAAGCAGCCAGTTATATTGCACTGAACCGTCCCTAGCACACGCACTGAAAATCCATAGTCTTAGAGCTATAAGTATCGGGCACTAGCACACTGGCTCGCCGGCCCTCAGGCCCCGCGCGCCGCCGGCGCAGCTTGCATCTCGGCGGTCGAGGCGAGGGCGAGTCTAGCGTGAAGCGCGCCCTACCGCGAAAACCGCCCAAAAGTAGCGCGAGCGTATCAATCAAAAATAGCGTAACGCGCGTTAACTCCGAGCGGTGTCCCGCCAAGCGTTCGCGACCGTACGGCTCGCTGCGGACTGCACCCGGCCATCTGATTCCAACTGAGCCGTGTGAGCATTACCCTCCGCCTGGCTGCTGCGCGGCGCGCGGGGGGCGCGGGGCGCGCGCTCCGGGGCGGGGCGACGCACGGAGCCTCCCCGAGGCACCCACACACGCGCGCGCACGCACACAGCCGCACCGCACACCTCCGCCGCGCCGCACCGCGCATGCTTCCGTCACGGGCGGGTAGAGTCGGACCTAGGCTAAACGCGGCGCCCGCAAAGATTCTGTTTTGATGTGCGGCGGCGGCCGACTGCTACCGGCGCGCCTCGACGCGTGAAGGGCGCCCGGTGCGGCAGCGCCGCGGGGCGGAGGGCGGAGGGCGCGATGGGTTTTTACTGACGTCTTGATGTGATTTTAGATTTTATGGAAGCTCGGTGATGTTACTCCTGGCCGTAAATTTGGAGGTTGTTAACTGCTTTTGAATAATAATTCCAGCACCCGAGTAATGGACGTATTCAAATAATTCCTTTTATGGTCATCGTACCTATATCTACGCATAGATTATTAACATATTACTATTATGAATCACGTTTCAACGATGTGTTAACACTTAAAATATGACGATGCTCGATCAATCTGTTTTAAGCGCTCAATTCGGTACAGGAACTCCTGTTCCATCCACCAGCTAAGATATCATTATTCAGTCTTATTCAAACACATCCCACTCAACTATTCAACACTATGTAAACAATAGCATTACAAAAAGTAAAACAAATCAGGCCGGTAGCGTGCAGAAAGCTAAGCCTGGCCGTCCACCGGGCGGACGGGCGGCGCGCGGCGCGCGACCGACCGTACACCGTTCGCTTCACGCCGAATTAGTGCGTCAAAAGATAAAGCGGCGGATCATTCACTTCTGTAATTTATTTCTTCGTAATTTCACGCCTATTGTGTGTTGCGAGGATTCGCGAGTCTCTACTTTATGACTTCGGACATGGCTCGTTAGATCGCTGTGATTGAGACGTCGTTGCCGTAGCGGGCCGCTTCTATAGCGTTTCGTTCTGCCTGATACATTAATAACAGAGAACTCAGAACTTCACATCTGCAATTATTATCATACATTGCATCCAACTTCAACCCCAACATAATGTATGAATGCACACAATTTAAATCAGAGAGCTCGTAACACACGTGTTAATAAAATTACGCCCACAAGTTTTTTTTTTTAAGGAGACTGACACGGTTGGCTACATCACCTACAACGTCCGTGATGTCAGCCCATAACACCAGGTGAACTAGGTGCCATGTCAGTGCTTCCCCCTTTTTGATCGTGCCGTGTCGACAAGTGTCATAAACATATTATATTTATTTGTAATTTAGTCTTTGTGTCACTTTGTGTTAATGTAAAATGACTTTTCATCTGCTCGGAGTTTATGAAACTATACCTAGAGAAAACTAAATTATTATCAATGTGCCTATAACAATCCTTATCTGAATTGTCGACAATTTAAACACTAAACGAAGAAAATAAAAAAATATGTGTATTACTTTTTTATATAGGTATATTTATTTGTGCCTTATCTATTAGAGAAGAATGAAAGACAGATTAAAATCCTCAAACAAGAACAGAAATTAATGAAAAAGAAACAGCAAAGCTCTCATTTATTCGCACAGAAAGGTACTTTGATCAGCCCTCGGCCTTACGTAGGTACAAAGTATGTCTATAGTTATTAGGTAAGTATCTACAACACGGGCCAAATTTCAATCAATCTCCAGATCTCCTCGGCTTTTGATACATCCACCCAACCGCCGAATTTAACTCTAAACAAGAGTTTTCCCCAACAATAGAAGTGTTTGTGCTCGCAAGAACAAAGGGTACCGCAGCGGGTAGCCATAACCCGTCCAACTATTTCCTTTATACCTTTTTCGTAAGGTCCTTTTCTAAGTTCCTTTCTTCCTCGTCGCGATTTCTTTGATTTTCGCTCCGATGACTCTATTTTGTTGGATAGAGGTATTTAGGCATTGTTCGCCAGACGTGTAGCTTTCGCGGATGGTGAGGGGTGCACGTGTGATGCAGTTGCGTTGGACTTGCTTATTTAGGGGTGATGGGGGTGACAGTTCAAGCTTTGTGGTTCTTGCGGGCCCAAGTCTTTCCTTCTCTACTTCTTCTATCTTCTACATTGTTGTATTTCTGTTCTCCATCTCTGTTATTTTCTGTCTTAATTATTCTTTCTATGTTATATTCTCATTATTTGCTTTGTCTTTCCCTAACAGTTCTCTTTGTTATGTTTTATTTATTGCGTGTAGGTACTACTTTATATACCTACATTGTGTGTATACCTACCTATTACTTGATAGGTGTTCGTATAATTTTGATGCTCTACAAGCACTGGTAAAAAAACATTATACTTAAGTATTTATCTCGCTCTATCAAGAACCCGGTTAAGTGTTTTGATTAGACTTTTCCTTCTCTCTATTTTATTGCTAGTGAAAGGGCGACGTGGCTCGGATGAATTTCCATTTTCAAAAACAATAATAATTTAAGGTAAGCATATGAAATTTGCAATTATTCATTTTCAGTATTGCCTTATTTCTTATTTAAACTCAAGCGTAGAAGAAACACTACCAATGTAAACAGACTTATGTAGGTAAAGCCCACAGCATCTCTTCCCGTACATGCCGTAAAAGGCGACCAAGGGATAAGGACAAGTGCCGCGTAAAAGAGCGTTAGCCACATCTCACCTTGGCACGGTCTTTCCAAATGCATGCAGTGTAAGTGCCTTCGTGCCTTATACTTTCAGCTTGAAAAATTATCTTGTCCTAATACTTTGCTAAACGTGGCGGTCGTCGTTATGCTACAATTTACTCGAGTATCCAGCACAACACCGATTGCTCTATTTACCCCGATTGCCGGGATACAGCGTTATAGTATATATGTATTTTTGTATCATCATGGTAAAAATCATCAGAGTCACGTTGACTGATCCACAGCCATCACCCACTGCACAAAGGGAAAGGAAGGACTACCGCGCCCCCTGCGAAAAACACCGTTGAAACAGACGCAACCACGCGTGATCATGTTGGAACAGGGCAGATGCGAGGTGCGAACGAGATGGGGGGATATTACGTTACTTCACTTGTTAAAATAGTAGACGACTTTTATTTTCGGTAGAGGATGTGAAGGAAAACTTCGTGTGAAAACCTGTGGGAGGTAGCAATACGAGTCTGGATAGATAATAGAAACTCACTATGACCGTCACCTTTAATTAAAGGAGAGCCCAAATTTTTAGGGTTCCTTATCCATACGGAACCTATTACTAAGCATAAGCCTTCTGTCTGTATGTATGTATGTATGTCTCTCTGTCCCCTATATTTTGAACCGTATTAGGTAGTAGCCGGTTGAAATTTTCACAGAATATGAAACTTATTATGGTGGATATGCTAAAAAGTCGGGTAAAAATAATAAAAAAAGCTAAAAGTAAAAAATTAAGGACCCCGTTCAATTATCTTAACAATGTGGAAGAGCGCAATGTACCGAATGATCATTTAACTAATATTTTAACTACAAAAGTATGAACCGAATAATATAAAAATGTTCACCGATAGATGGCGTGAGGTAAGCGGTAAACTTGTACTTCGTGTAATTATAATGCAAGCTCCAAAGTAAAACAACTAAATAAAAACCGGCCAATTACGTGGTGGTACTGAACCCTCGATGCGCGAGTCCGACTCGAACTTGGCCGGGATATTTTTTTTTAATATGTGCACAGTATAAAAACACGGTTTGAATAAAAACAATGCATGCTAATATATAACGTTGTTACGACTACATTAAGATTCCATATTTTAATTATATGTACCCCTGGCAACCCAGGCACCAATCGCAAACATGCCTCTAAAAATTAATTCCGAAGCTTAGGCCGTGTTTTGAATACTAAATGAGCCGGAGAGTTTTACTGGATGAATGCAAATGTCGAGTAATCGATATTTAAATTTGGAACGCGCTACAGTATGCGCGGAGTGCGAGATGAAATAACTGTTGGAATTATGAGTAAGTAGATATTAACCTCTTTGCTTTTATGTTTTCTTTTAAACCAACTTTTGCTTGCGGTTTCGCTCGCGTGAAATGTTGGGCCCATTAGCTAAATCGGAATGTCAACTACCCCAACAGCAATAGGTATGTAGGAAATACTCCGCTAAAGCTTCTCTAATCTGTATCATATATGGAGCATTACCTATTACCTATTCCACTCTCAATAAATTATTTGTGTTCTATGTAAGTAACGTAAGTAGAAACATAATGTACCTTACTTAGAAAAGTACTTCCTAAGTAGTATATACTTAGCTATTTATTTATATTTACTTTTAGGGTTGGAGCACTGTGAAGAATGTGATAATTAGTTTAGGTGTAGATCTGTAAGTTTGAATTATACATAATATTATGTTTATATTTGTGTGCAGGTTATGTAAAAACATTTCATCGTGGAAGTTTTTTGTTTTTGTAAATTTAAAATAAATCAACCACCTGATCTCAACATCAAGTTATCGTCACTTTTGACTCACCACGCAACTTCAGTTTTCGGAGTCTTCCCCTGGTGTGTGTGTGAGTAAATATTTACATCGTTACGTACACGCTGTGCGTAGAGAGTTGAGAGTGTGTGCGTGCGCGAGCGTGTGTTGGTGAGCGGGAGTGTAGTGGTGTGTGTGGGGCTGGTGTAGAAACGTTCCATGTCACGGTTTTAGGATTTAGATCTTAATCACAGTGAACTTTGTGGGTAATATCTGACATCATTGTGAATGCAGCACCTATGTGGAACTGGCTACCACTCTAAATCCGTCTATCCCCGTCAGTTTGTATTTAAAAAGCGTATTCTATTCTGTCTCACTTTCTGGAACCTCAAAATTACTCCCTATAAAAGATTTAGAGTCTAATGTTACCTTTTTCTGCATATCTTATTGGTGTAGTTAATGTATGTTTATGTAACATATTTATATATATGTATGATATTAATCAATTTATTTGTAATTTTGTTTTATTATTTTATTGAAATATTATTTCTAAATCATATGCTTATTTATTCAGTGCCACTCCATACTCTTTCAAATAACGCAAAGGTTGGCTGGAGGAGAACGCCGACGGCCGCGGCGAAAAGATACCTTCTGCAAAACTTTTAAATGCAATAAACGTATTTTGATTTGAACTTTTCTCAAATCATTCAAATAGTAAAAAACATATGTTTACTATTTAATTACTCTTATTTAGTATTTATCCTCATACCTTTTACTAGATAATCTCACTCACAAAAGGTACCTTTGTTATCCGTTATCCGACATTTTATTGAGATTAATAATATCCTGCAATCGTCTTGAGCTATCAGCCAACTTGATACCTACTTAAGTTTTATTTTAAGGTTTCAGCTTGTAAAAATTTCAATATCATCAAAAATATTCTGGCATACTTTTCTTCAAAAGAAAAACCCGGACGTCACATATTAGATTTTTTTTTTTTTATGGAAACTGACACGGTTGGCTACATCACCTACAACATCTGTGATGTCAGCCCATAACACCGGGTGAACTTGGTGCCACGTCAGCCTTCCCTTCGGTCGTGCCGGCTACACTGAACTGGACGGAAAACACAAACTATTTACATAGCCGTTTCGACCGACCTTTCATTCAGTGCGGTGGTATCAACCCGGGCGGGTTAAACCCTACCACCTAGTAATATAAGAAGGGAGTCATATCCCTTAGTCGCCTTTTACGACATACACGGGGAAAGATGCAGTGGGGCTATTCTTTTAAAGTACCGGCCCCACACGGTACAAAGGCGGAGTGCCTTTGTACCGTGTGTACCTTTTCTATAATGTGTACCTTTTCAATATGTGCCTTTGTACATTTTCTATAAGTAGTAGAAATGTGGAGCAAACCTATTTATAATTTAAATGCTTTGTTGTTCTTGGCATTAATCTTACTTTTTTATGTTGTAATAATATGTTCTACGCAATATAAATCATAAAAAAATACAAATGTTTATTTTTCAAATTTCAAACATACCATCTTTCTGCATCAAGCCCCGTCCTCACGCACATTCTCCATCTCGTTCTCTCTCCTGCCGCAGCCCTGGCGGCTATCTCTCTCGCACGCGGGGCGGAGCAAGCATCGTGATAGGTCGCGACGGACGCCATGTCGCCCCCGCCGCGGCGCCGCGCCGCCACCGTCGTCGCCGTCGGCGCGCGCGGAAAGTCGGGAAAAGTGCCGCCGGACGGGGACTCACATAGTACCTAGTTTTGATGTGAAACAGATGGGCAAATGAGGTTTATTTTAGTTTCAAAGTTGTGTTTTGAAGAATTAATTGTAATAATAAAAAATCTTTCTCAGTTATCCGGATTCCACATAGTTTTTTATAAGACTACGCGGGAAACCTAAATGTTAAAAATCATAAAATTATTGAAATAGAATCGGCAAGCGTTGTGTTTGTAGCTAAGCACCTCATCCCTAGCTCTCAGACAAAGTAACATGTTTACTAAGGAGTTGTGAATTAAAATGAGTGCACCTCCAAAGTTATCACATTTTTTATTTTATTTTTAGTGCAAAATAAAGCAATTTGACAAATATAATTTTAAATAATTAATACCACTACTATTACTAAGGAAAAAGGCAAAATAAATGCATATGGTACCTACTTGCTAGGGATTTCATTGTTCAGGGATGGAAGTTAACAAGTTTCTAATTATATTAGGCAGAATTATCCTAATTAGGTACATGATCGTTGCTTACACTTATTTTGAATGTCATCATTATAATTCTTCTTCAGTTTTCAAGTTTTATTCTTCGGTAGAAAATAAAACAGCGCCGTCTTTCTAATGATTTAAAAGTTGTAACAGAAAAATACCTAATAATGGAAAACACGGTAACTGGGAAACTAGGAATATGACTTGTTAAAACTTAACGGATCAAGGGATCGTGTAATAATTTTAAAAAACATATAATTTTTTTGATTCCTGGGGACAACATTAAAATTATTAAAACATTGAGAGACAATAACAGTCATACTTAAATATTATTTCATTATAAAGAGAAATCACACCTACATGGTTTCACAATGTGTAACAATTTTATTAACTTACCTATTAAAAATATTTTCCAACCTCTTGAATTAAACTAACGTTAGTGGACAATTATTTTGTTATAGAATAAAAATAAACTGTCAGTTCTATTGTTAGAGAAGTGCATTATGTATATATAGGCCCAATGTATTAAAAATTAACAGTAGAAGCTTAATTAACAAAGCCTTATAAGCATTCACGTGGTGGATTTTGTAGTAGGTAAATCCGAATACAGTTCATTTCATACTTATTTGAAACTAAGAACTATCCATTACCATTTTTATTTTATTTGTTCTACCTACATATTCGTATTTGATTGTGTTTCTCCACTATTAAGCGAATCAAGTATGGAGTTGACGCGGTTTGGCGCAGCTTGTGGAGCAACAAAACGAGTCTAGGTAGGCTCTGATGTGTACCTACCTACCACCGAATCACCCTTAAAGATATACATACCAAGTATATTAAGGTAAATACCTACCTTTAGTATCTTTAGATTTTTAATATGACTTATTACATTTATTTGTTATAAACTTTTACTAATTGTTGTTGAATTTACTTGATATATTTCAGTGTCAATTTTACAATGGCACTATACACCAGATATATGTAGGTAATTTAAATAGGCAGAGTGGTCAGATTCTTCAGTATTCATGTTTATACTGTAAATATTAATGATCTTTTTTGAAGCGGTAGTATGGGTTAATTATTTGTAAGTTACTATAATATGATACTTATAAGGTACTAACAAAACATTGTGACTTGCGAAGTTTGTTTGTCAGTTCTTCTTCGCATTGAATTTAGAACTGGCGAAATTTTCGACATGTCCAAGCGTAGGTTACCTACCTGTGGATAAAATTATACAATAAACAATACCTACAGATATTTACCTTCATAAAACATATATGTTATAATACAAGTTAATATAAATTAAATTCTAGCTACCTATCCTAATAACCAAAATAACTAATTAACTGGAAAATTTGTGAGGACCGATCTATGCTCCGTTATCATTCTACATAATTATGTTCGCTTATAGGTCCAGAACTACTCAATCGATTCGCATGGGGTTTTCGCGGACGTATTTAGGCACGAATAAGTGCAGAAAAAGACGTTGGACGTGTAGGAAGAATTGGTTAATCAAAGAAAGATAACAATTTATGAGGTACATAATTTTGTAAAATTTTAGTATTGAGAGCTTGCACAAATTCTGGAATTCCATCCAGGTTTTCTTTTCAAAAATTACTTACTGTTGATTGGAAAGCTGAAAGTGGACTGTATGTAGGATGATGTGTGGATTTCTGACCTTAGTTCCATAGGCGTGATTCCGTCGGTATTTCCTTACGGTTTTCGGTGGTATCCAGGGTCAACCCTTTCTTGAATGGAATGTCCTTTTAATGTTCTTGCTCCGATAAAGATGATAAACGTTCTTTTTGTCACCGGTTGGTTGTTGGAAGTCAGGGAGAACGAATGCAAATGAAAAATGATATGGAGGTAGGTTTGGAAAGGGAATTTTAATTTTACTCATGAAGTTTTCGACCTACCTACGATAATCTCCTTGCCATATAAAATGTTGTGATGCCAATGAAATATATTGAAAATCCCTAAAATGCGAAGAATAACCACTTACTTAGGTACTTACTTATTTCTGTAAGGTAAACGCATAAAGGTCTAAAATATGTTCGTTTAGGCTTTTTTTTTTTTATGGAAACTGGCACGGTTGGCTACATTACCTACAACATCCGTAATGTCAGCCCATAACACCGGGTGAACTAGGTGCTATGTCAGTGCTTCCCTTCATTTCGCGCCGGCTACACTGAACTGGACGGAAGACACGAACTATTTACATAGCCGTTTCGACCGACGTTTCGCTCAGTGCGGTGGTACCAACCCGGCCGGGATAAACCCTACCACCCAGTAAGGTAAGAAGGGAAGGGACCTACAGTTTAACGTGGAATCCGAACCACGGTCAGCCTCCAACGGTCGGGCGGTCACGCATCCAATAACTGACCGCACCACTGAGCTGCCGAGGCTGACGATCCCTTAGTCGACTTTTACGACATGCGACGGGGAGAGATGCAGTGGAGTTATTTTTAAGTGGGTCGGTACACACGGTACAATTTTTTACCGCTATTATACATTATCGCTGTATTATTATTATTAATTATGTGTTTATTATCACTTTCAGATATATACCGCGTAATCGAAAACATTACTACAATGAAAGTCTAAAGCCTTAATACCGGTTTTCATTTGCATATTCCAGTTGAATATTGACCCTAACATTATTTTTTTATAGTAAGTACACGCGACATGTGGCTCCGAGCCAAACATAAGGTGTCTAACGACGCCCATGGTCATTCGGTTGGACGCGAGAGTTTCGAATGCCATGCCTGCCTGACAGGTGCCTATTCACGCCCCTCTTGAAAGACCCGAGGCTGTACTTGGTTGGGGGGAAATATGAATTATAATTTCTTAAATCCAACGACATAGTTTCAATTAAATGTGATATACATTTTCTCATTTCTACATTCTCTGTAACCTCACAAATTTGAGATAATAGACATGCAACCTTTTCACGCGCATCTTCAACCCCGCGTCTAGGCGCACAAAGGAGCAAGCAGCAAGGTAGCGATGTATGGCAGGGTTCTGTAGACGCGCCTATGTTGAGTTTAGAAGTCAATATGGACGGATCATGCTTGTGTAACTTGAGAAGATCTAACGTCAGACAGGTAGGCGGTATGAGCTGGATGCTGGATGCCGCGGTGAGCGAGATAATAGGTATATTTAAAGTCGGACGTTTGAAGATAAAAAATAAAAGTGACAAATTTGCGTTGATATTTTTTCTAGAACTAAATTAATACGAACAATTAATGCTTCAGCTTTTGATAAATATTTTTCATGAATCACATTTACTTCACAAAAGTACCCTGTAAAGCTTTGCATTCACTAAGAGCCAAATATCGTCGCAATCGCAACGCACACTCAAGTATTTTGCCTACTTATTAAGCGCCATTTTGGGCCGATATCGGCCCTCCGGCGCGCGATAGGTTAATCCATTCTCAAACATCCAAAGGTTTGTCGGAAGAAATATCTCTAAGGATCAAGTCCGCCTTGATCCTTAGATCCTTACCGCCTTTGCACCTCATGTAGGAACCTACATGTTATATTGTGCTGATTTCTGTAAAAGGTTTTTTGGAGCAATAAAGTTTTTTCTATATATCTATCTCTCTACTACATTATGTAAGTATACTACAATAAATTATACACAATCAGTCCTAAAAAAAAATTACACAATTTACACCAAACGGCTCGTCACACGCATTTTAATTAAAGACACTTGGGACAAAAATGTTAGCAACACACAAAGACATATACTAATATCGCCTTTGTTCGCAGACAATGTAAATGTATTTTTATCTGCTCTAAAAGCTCCTCTAACATACTTTTGAATTCATGGAGCCTAAATGTTTTTTTTATCGAAATCACGACGTGTGCTTTTATTTCACCTACGAGTAAGTGTCTAACGATGCCCATGGAAAATCTGGGATGCACGGGGATTGCGAATGCCATGCCAGGAGCCTTTTCACGCCCCTGTTGAAAACCCCAGGCTGTACTTGCACTTAATTTGCTTTCATATTAACATAATAATAAAGTTTTCGATTACGCGGTACACAGAGACGATTTACTTTTGTCGAAGTGTCATCTCCCGCTCTGGAGACATCTTCAGGACTCGAGGTACTGCGGCGACCGCCAGTTGACATGTGACTGGACGAGGTGTCGGGTGTACTCAGGGTCGTCGCAGTTCCGCGAGTCCTGGAGATGTCTCCAAGCGGAACGTCGACAAAAGTAAGAGTTGTCTTTGTGTACCGCATAACCGAAAAAAAAATTATTATAATGCGTATAACAGCGGTGAAAGCTTAAAGGAACATAATATACAGGGTGTATCAGCATAGGTTTTCGAAACTTCAGGGTTCGAAAGGGGCCCATATTTGAAAACGAAAAGCTCTGAAACTTTTTCCCAGATTCGATCATTTTACAGTACTTTTTGGTGAAAATCTATTCTTCAACATTTGGTGGATGGTTAACGTCCGCCTTTAATAAATAAAAAATAAATTCTAACTCATGAATAAAAATGGGTAGCTTGCATACATAACTAGTACAATTTAACTGCGTGTAGGTAAATTCCAAACACTGAAAGTTCAATGAACTCAAAAGAAAAAGAGGACTGAATTAGTTCACTGCACTCTCCAGTCTCACTGTGCATCGAGTTTTTATTACAATTTCCAACTTTTGTATGACAAAAAATCAACGGAATTTCGATTTGTGTGGTAAGGATTTTTTTCTTCTAATAATGAGTACTTTCTATTCCTGAAGTTTCTCAAACCTATCCTGATACATCCTGTATATTAACACACACCACGGGCGTGTCGAGGATTTTAGTTCGGGAGGGATTTCAGATTTGATCAAAGGAAATTTCAATATTGGAACGAGCCTAGACAATATTTAGGTGGTCGAATAATGGAATCCCTAGTTAGTGTGCAAACATTTTTTTTTCGCTTAGGGAGCTTTGAATCCCCAAAAGTCCCCCCCCCCCCCCCCCCCCCTCTCCCCCTCGCGGCACGCCTTTAGGTCACACGGTCCCTAACGTTATCTAGATGGTACGTGCATTCTTGATTAATATACTTTAAAATACATCTCATCTCCTCATATTCTGCATACGGTAGGTAGCGTCAGCGGTATATAGTCGGTAGCCAGGCGCCTACGCGGTCGACAGCAGCGCTTCACACGACGTGTTTCCAATTATACCATTAAGTGCGCCTGGCGGCGCGGCGCGGCGCCTGCGCAGGCCGCTTGACCTCGCAACTGGACAGTCGGCAAAAAAATATCTTACAATTATCAAAAAAACCAGCCAGCAAAATAAATACTGTTCAAAGCATTTGGGAATTTTTTTTCCAATCACAAAAGACCATCAAATGAAGGGCAAAGAAAGGCTGTTGTCTCAGGTTTGCTCTAGGACTAACTCTAAGAAAAGAACTAAGAACAGTGTAGCCGGCGCGAAATGAAGGGAAGCACTGACATAGCACCTAGTTCACCCGGTGTTATGGGCTGACATCACGGATGTTGTGGGTGATGTAGCCAACCGTGTCAGTTTCCATAAAAAAAAAAAAAACTAACTTTAAAAATTTAATAGAATTTGACATATAGGAATGTTATGTCCAAGCAGGAACATATAATATCTAGAAGATGCCGAGGAGTAGAGATAATTTCGTTTAGTTCGTTTATAATTTATCTATTGGTTCATCGTGGATATTATTAATTGTCAGCCTCGATAGCTCAGTGGTGCAGACAGTCGACTGTCGCTATTGATGGTTAAGCAACGCTGAGCGCGGTCAGTACTTGGATGGGTGACCGCTCGACCGTTGGAGGCTGACCGTGGTTCGGATTCCACGTTAAACTGTAGGTCCCTTCCCTTCTTACCTTACTTGGTGGTAGGGTTCAAGCCGCCCGGGTTGGTACGACCGCACTGAATGAAACGTCGGTCGAAACGGCTATGTAAATAGTTTGTGTTTTCCGTCCAGTTCAGTGTAGCCGGCACGATCGAAGGGAAGCACTGACATGGCACCTAGTTCACCCGGTGTTATGGGCTGACATCACGGATGTTCTAGGTGATGTCCAACAGTCAGTTTCCATAAAAAAAAAAATTGTACCTACATTCACTTATTTGTATTCAGTTACTTTTAAAATCACCGCTATTGTAATAAGTAGAATCAGCTACATACTATGCTCACTTTATAAAACGTAAAGACATTTTGTTTTTTATTTTTTTTTTCAAAATACAGACATGTTGTTCTTTGTCATACCTCGGCGACAGAAGTCCTGGCGCAAAAACAATCATTTCAAGTGCTTTATGAAATAGCGGAACAATATTTATAGCTCTTGTGTGCTGTAAAAGGGATAGATTTCAAGTGTTTTTAAGCCTATCGATTTGCGAAATCGTTTACGTAACTCCATAGAATTCATCCAATAATAAATCGTAACAAATTGTAGTAAGGGATAATTTAGTTTGTCGAAGAACTTGCAGGCGTGTGGAAGTAAAAGTTTTCGTGTTTTTGATACGTTTTAGGTCGATTTTCCTTTCGACGTCGTCGGGCAAATTGAAAGCGATTCAGCGGTCATTGTTTCACAGAAATATCCCTTAACGCGTAGGATTTAAGGTTGAATTTTCTAGCAATAGGACGGGAGGGTAGGTCTGAAAGTGTTCGGAAGATTGTGTAGTAACGAGTTTGCACACAAAGCGTAATTGTATCGGGGATCAAACTCCCCTTCGCCGAGCCGCCGCGACCGAGTAGGGCGGGACAGAGATCGATAGAATGTATTTTAATAATTGACAAAGTAACACCTACGTAAAGCCATCGTTCATATGCATATCACACACGCTGAATCCCGACAATCAGGGTAGCAGAGTAATCGGTGTTGTGCTGCAAGAACTCTGGTAAATTACAGAACAACACTGACCACCACGTTTCGCAAAATATTCGAACAAGATTCAATCGATCAAGCAGCAAGTAATGCACGAAGACCCACCTGCTGCATGACTCAGTACCGTGCCAAGGTGAGAGGTGGCAAGCCTGTCGCCCTTTGGCACGACATCTTGTCCTTATCCCTTAGTCGCCTTTTACGACATGCATGGGGAGAGATGCAGTGGGGATATTCGTTTTAAGTACCGGCCCCACACGGTCACGGTCATCGTTCCTTGGTAATAATATGGCTGCTCTAATAAAAAAATTAACCTGGTCACATTAATCATAGCTGGAATAAAGAAGCATGATACTTGATATCAGTCAATTCATTATTCCTTATAATTTCACATTTTGTATTAAATTTAATGGACTTTTCCATTTGATTAATTATTTAGAGGCGGTAAACGCGGTTTAATAGCAAATTGGTTTTAAAATCAAATATAATAATAAATTATCGCTTTTGTATGGCTTCTAACCGCATTCCCTTAGTTTTCGAGGCCGAAGGCTGAGCTGCGTTCAGATAAGCGGTATACTCTGTCGAAGAAAGTAAGTCAAGTAAAAGAGATAATACTCTCTCAGAGAAAGCAAGTCACTAAGGGCGAGGCCGAAGGCCGAGCAGCGTTCAAGTAAACGATGATATACTTTCTCAAAAATAGTGAGTCACTAAGGGCGAGGCCAAAGACCGAGCTGCATTTAGGTATTATGCTGTGTCCAAGAACGTAACTCCCAAACATAAATGATCATATTGGTGAAAACGTGCAAATGACATGAAAGCAGATTCTCATATTTCGATTACTTTTACTTAACTACTCGGTCCCTATAAGTGATGGTGTGATGGATGAGCAATCTCACAAATCACATTGATGGAATTATATGTAAATTAGTTGGGTATTTTTCGATTAAATCAAATTAAAGCAAACCAATTCTCCAGCTATTACTTTTTCCTTTATTACTAGTTCGCTACAAGTAATTGCGTGATGTTTTATTTAACATCACAGATACATATTTAAATAAATAATTTTATTTAAAAACTATGCAAAATGTTCCATTACTTCCAACTATACTACTCAACCCTTATAAGATATCGCGTGATAATATTAGCAAAACATCACAGATGATACTGTTGAAAACTCCATGTAAATTGAGTAGTTAGCTAACCAAATTCGTAGATGTTTTCCAACTGTGATCACTTACGACCCCACAGCTGAGCTCTCATGAGCAATGTAATGACCTTTACGTATATAACCTGGCTGAGATATGTCGTATTACATTGGTACATACATACATACAGACACTACATACATACATAAATACACATAGACGGCCGACGTTGAATCTTATTATTAGGTAGGAATAGGGATTATTGTTTTAATTCGTGGTAATAATTTTAATGGTCATTATTAAATCTGTTTTAAGCATTTTAGTTGCGCAATTTTATCGATATTTTGTTCAAGGTTGTATTTTATCGTGAAACAGTTGAAATCCTTATCGCTAAATAGTAGGGGTCGCGCCCTCTGCAGGGGGTGAGGTAAGCCGCGAGGGGGCGCCAGTTGAAGGGGTTACTTTCGATAATAGTGGTCGGAATGTCGATAGGAATTTATCGAAAATAGGAAGCATGCAATGTTTTAAATATGAACTAACCATTGTAGGTAGTTCATAGTTTAGCAGTTAACTATGTATTGTATTGAGCTATTTTGTTTATTATTTATTTTTGAGAATAAAAAAATCACTCACTAATAAAAAGCAATAAGCAATTATTTACTAGTATTGTAATTATAGCACGTAGCAAAATATGTCACGTAGCTACTGAGATTTTTCAGTAGGTAGGTTACCTAACCCTGTAAATATTAAAAAAAAAATTTATGTAATCTGGTATGGGTGGCTGAATCGGAGGGGCCAAAACACATGCTCCAACTAACCAATATCACCTCCGAGAAGGTAGGGGTCATATTTCTTGGAGACTTCCCTTTGGATTGCCGGCTATACTGGACTAGAGGAGAACACAGCCGAGGCTGCTATGCGGCCATCTTACATCCAATACGGTGGTACCAACCCAGTCGGCTACAATTTCAGCCTACCACCTAGTAAGGGGCAAGGGAAGGGACCTACAGTTTTAAACGTGTTCCGAACGGTGAAGCAGCAGGTGCATAGGTATGCACGTCAGAAAAAACTCATTGGTGCACGCCGACCGGATTCGAACCTCGGACCTCTCGCAAGAGAAGCCCACGCCGAGGCCACTCGGCCAATCGCCGCTTATAAAACTGTATTAGAGTGATGACATGCATTATATGTACATACATATTATGTATCTACTACTTTACATTTCTACAATCTATCAACCTTAGGAGGTCTGAGTCCTAGATAAAATGAAGTACTGTAGTATGGGACCAAACATTAATTAAATAAATACAGACATTTTTACTTTCTATGATCAGCCTGCCCATTTTCTATTAGCGATTATCGCAAAAACAGCGATAGCCGCGGCTATGTCTCACTAGATTATTTGGGAAGCCTATTGGAGTGAGTGTATTGTTTATTGTATAATTTCATCTATAGGTAGGTAAACTACGCTTGGACATGTCGAAAATTCCGCCAGTTCTAAATTCAATGCGAAGAAGAACTGACAAAGAAATTTCGCAAATCACAATGTTTTGTTAGTAATTATCATAGTAACTTACAAATAATACTAAACCGATACTACCGCTCACAAGAACATTAATTATATTTCGCGCTTCGTCAGAGATATTCTAGTTAAATATGTATTCCTTCTATTCTACACGCATCTATGGCACAGGGTTTAGAGCTCAACTCTAAAAAAAAAAAAAAAAACAAAAAGACATCTGTCAAACAGCATAGGCGCGCCCCTTCACGCCATTCTTCTTTCGTGCCCGCATCTCGCGCAACGTGGCCGTTATGCCGAAAAGACGCGCTACAAGCACGAGCAGTACTAGCAGTGTTGAGGATATTCAGTACGAATTAAAGAGGCTGAAGCGACGGCTAGAGCGAAGAAAGCGATGGCGGCGCACGCGCCGCCGCGACTTCTCGTCTTCGGAGTGCGAGGCGTCCGCGTCACCCGATCTACGCAGCGGCCGCCGCCGGTCGCACACGCCGTCTCCGCCGCCATCTCCACCGCCTCGGTCGCTGGTTTGTTCACCGCAATGTTCGGACAATGCAGGTTAGTGCAATGACTGAGACAATAACTTCCACAATAAATACGGCGTGGAATTAAAATGCTGGCAGCATTACGGTTATATGTACCATACTAGAGCTCTCGCTGTGACGATAGCCACGGTACCTACTCATACATTAACTGCCATAACGCATGAATGCGTTTCATTTGGTGTATGCACTGTATTACGAGCCCTCGCCGTGACGTTGGCCATACAATGCACATTACACTAAGACTACTAATCCTTTAACTGCTGTCATTCCGAAAGGTTGGCTATGTATGAAAACATTTTGTGTAATCACTGTATAACGAGCCCTCGCCGTGACGTTGGCCATACAGAGTATATTACACTAAGGCTACCCCCGTTTGGTTACCAATAATGCCTAATCTGTAATGACGAGCCCTTGCTGTGACATTGGCCATACAGATAAAAACACATTTCAAAGAGGTGCTATTCATCAACTTAATGACAGCCTGAAGCTGTATTACGAGCCCTCGCTGTGACGTTGGCCATACAGCAGCATACTGCGACTTGTTGCAAATTACCACCCGTGTTAATGAGTCCTCGCTGTGACGTTGACCACACGGTGAATAAAAACACCTCTCAATCTTCAAGTGACCGCTGGATCTCATTTGTATAAAGAGCCCTCGCAGCGACGTTGGCCATACATTTGGATAGTTTCAGTTTGTAGACCTACACCTAGAGTTAACGTTGCAATGTCGGTCTTGCAATATAGAGCTGAACCACCTCGGTATCATCATCTATAAATTGTGTCAACTTCTGTGACAATTTCTCTATATACAACTTTCAGACCTGCCTCACGAATCAGGCGAAGTGGTTGAAGAACCGGACAACAATCTGCAGGAGACTGACCGCACACCGCTACAGATTGAAGACTTGCCGCAGGAGCCACCGGCGGAGACACCACTACCGGTGTCCCTCCTGTCTGCTTTGGGAGACCCAGTGGAGGAGGTTGTCGACGTAGGCGATGAGATTCACACCGACATCGCTTCTCGATGGACTGCCATTCTGAAGAACGGACTAAATAAGGAACAAAGAAAAGAGCTGCAGAAGACTTACCCGGTTCCATCTAATTGCCCTCTCCTGAAGGGCCCCAAACTGAATGCCGAAGTGGAAGCGGCATTAACGGAATCGACCAAAAATAGGGACAGGAGAATGGAGAAGAAGCAAGAACTCCTCTCGTGTGCCGTCTCCGCTCTCGGCAAAGCGGTACAAAACATAATTAACGACGACATGGACAAACCCACTCTGTTGAAAATAATTAATGACAGCAGCAGGCTTCTGTGCGACCTGCAACAGCAAGAAACCGAATCTCGGAAAAAATTGATTTTACCGAGCCTGGATAAGAGCCTCACTAAAACTTTAAGCAACCGGCAGCGAGATGATTACCTGTTCGGTGACAAATTGGGAGAGGCAATAAAATCAACAAATCAAATTAAGAAAACCGGCCTTCAACTCCAGGCCCCGAAGAGTAATGCACCATTTAAACAACAATCAACGTCTGGCACCAAGAGGTCGCAGGAAAACTGGCGAGGCCCACCCCGTCAACAAGCACCGCAAGCAAAGGCGTGGCGAGGAGCGAGACAGGGCGGGCCGAACAACCGTCAGCCCTTCCGCAGCCGCCAACAGCCACAACCGTCTGCGGGCCGGACATCAGCGTACCGCCCGCCCCCCCAGAAATCTGCCAGACGTCACTAGAGGTAACCGTACACGCTGCCAGACTACAACACTTCAGCAACTGCTGGAAACATATAACAAGAGACCCTCTCATCCTTGAGTGGATCATTGGGTACGACATACCATTCTATGCCAAACCTGTTCAATCAGTGATCCCTGCAAACCCATGTCTCTCCGCAAGCGAATTCAATCACACGAGCAAAGCTATTGATAAACTCTTAAAACTGGGGGCTATATCTGAGTGCAAACCTTGTACCGGTCAATATATCTCTAGTATTTTTCTAGTTCCTAAGTCAAATGGATCAAAGAGATTTATATTGAACTTAAAAAACCTAAATAAATTCATCCCAACCGAACATTTTAAAATGGAGGATATTAAAACTGCTTCAAAATTGGTTTCAAAAAACAGCTTTATGGGATCCGTAGACCTAAAGGAGGCTTACTTACTCATTCCAATTGCAAAAGGACACAGACAATATTTAAGATTCAAGTTTAATGACAAATTATTTGAGTTCAAGTCATTACCGTATGGCCTATGCACGGCACCATTTGTTTTCACAAAACTATTGAAGCCTGTAATGACTTACCTGCGTGCAATGGGATTGTGGTCGGTGATCTATCTTGATGACATACTGTGCATCGGGGAAACATATTCACAATGCTTGTACAATATCAAGGTCACCTGCAACTTACTAAAATGCCTCGGTTTCATAATTAATTATGATAAGAGTAATTTGCATCCGAGAAAGCGATGCCAATTTCTGGGTTTTATTATCGACTCACCCAGACTTAGTCTGTGCTTAACCGAACATAAGCGTAAAAATATTTACAGGAGTATTAAAAAAATATCAAAACTAAAGTATTGTGCAATACGTGATTTTGCTCGCTTAATCGGTGTGCTAACCGCTGCATGCCCTGCGGTGTCATACGGTTGGCTTTATACCAAGCTATTTGAGAGGCAAAAATTCTTAGCTTTATTAAGGAATCATGATAATTATGATTCCAACATGAATTTACCCCCTGAACTTTCAGATGATTTCCTGTGGTGGACCAAAAATATAAATACAAGCTGTAATCCTATAAAGCAATATAACTTTTCTATGGAAATTTTTACAGATGCTTCCAACACAGGATGGGGAGCATTTTGTCATAATAAACGAGCTAGCGGATTGTGGAGCCAGGCAGAACTCACTTTACACATTAACTACCTAGAATTACTGGCAGTTTTGCTTGGATTGAAATGTTTCGCAAGTGACTTGAGGGATTGTGAAATACTCATGAGAATCGACAACACCACGGCCATATCTTACGTAAACAGAATGGGAGGTATTCAATATCCTCACCTAAACAAATTGGCTAGACAAATTTGGCAATGGTGTGAACTTAGAAACATTTGGATATATGCATCTTACATTAAATCAAAGGACAATGTTGAAGCAGACCAAGAGTCCAGGCGTAGAAACATTGACACGGAGTGGGAGCTCTCCCACACCGCCTTTGCCGAAATCACTGACAAATTAGGCCACCCAGAGATTGATTTGTTCGCTACTAGAATAAATTCCAAGTGCAATAAATATATAGCCTGGCACAGAGACCCAGATGCCTATAATGTAGACGCATTCACTATAAATTGGTCTCCTTGGTTCTTCTATGCCTTCCCGCCTTTTTCGTTGATTTTGAAAGTCCTGCATAAAATTAAAATCGATTCAGCTACTGGTATTTTGGTATTTCCATATTGGACTTCACAGCCATGGTTTCCGCTCCTTAAGCCTCTTATCATTTCTGAAATGATCATATTTGAACCAAGTGACGTACTACTAACATCACCTTTCAGATCAGTCCACCCGCTCCACACTCAGCTTACCCTGGCTGCCTGTCTGTTGTCCGGGAAGCATTCAAGAGGAGGATGATCCCCGACAATGCACTACGAGTCATGACCGCCTCACTCTCAGCCGGTACAATTAGACAATACAATGTCGCCTTACAAAAGTGGTGGTCCTTTTGTGCAGAAATGAATATTAACATCTACGAGGGTTCAATACCGACCATCTTGAAATTTTTAACCTCTATATTTGATTCTGGTGCCTCTTATGGCACTCTCAATTCATACCGTTCGGCCTTATCGCTTATTCTAGGGCCGCATATCGGTATAGACGATAGAATAAAACGACTATTTAAAGGCTTCTTTAAAATAAAGCCCTTTTACCCCAAATATCAAAGTACTTGGGATCCGAGCATTGTACTTAATTATTTAAGTAAATGGTATCCCAATGAACAAACGGGATTAGAAAAGCTTACTAAGAAACTAGTTACCCTCTTGGCCCTTTGCACCGCAAGTAGAGTTCAAACTCTCTCAAAAATCAAGCTATCCAACATAGTAATCTTGGAAACCGGTATACAAATTAAGATAACAGATATTTTAAAAACTACTGCCCCAAATAGGCATTCACAAAATATGTTGTTCTTACCTTACTTTGAGGAAAAACCTGAAATATGCCCAGTACGTGCCATATCAACCTACATTGACGTAACAAAACAATTTAGATCAGGCGAAAACACAAACACCCTATTTCTCACTCATAAGAAACCTTACCACGAAGCCTCCTGCCAAACATTAAGTCGATGGATTAAGGAAACACTGAAAGAAAGCGGCATAGATACCAATGTATTCACCGCCCACAGTACCCGACATGCGTCAACCTCAGCTGCTGGACGTGCGGGTGCAAGCATTGAAGTGATAAGGAAAGCTGCCGGATGGACCGATACATCTACAGTTTTCGCTAAACATTATCAAAGACCGTTGTCCCAACATTCAAATTACTTGTTCGCTAAATCTGTTTGTATTGCTTCAGCGAACACAACTGAATAAGAAGTTACAATTTATTATAAAAAACGTTCCACAATTTTTTGAGAAAGATTTGGATGAATAATCAAATGTAAATGTAGGAATCGAAAATGTTACAAATGTGGAAATATTAAAATTATGTCATCACTACTATATACATGTACACTACCTACATAATAATTGTTAGATAATAAGTTATATTATTTTAACAATTAAATGATAAATCATGACAGTTATTTTAATGAGCCACTTTAAACTCCACAACATGTTGCTCTTAACATCTACATATTTAACTAGAATATCTCTGACGAAGCGCGAAATATAATTAAATGATTAAACGAACTTACCTTAAGTGAAGTTCTATCATAATTATATGAAGCGCTTCGTCAGAGATATTCACACCCGCCCGACCCAGAAATATGATTTATCCCCTGCATAATAGTTGTGGAGTTAATATTATAACGATGCTCTGAAATCATGACGTGAAGGGGCGCGCCTATGCTGTTTGACAGATGTCTTTTTGTTTTTTTTTTTTTTTTTAGAGTTGAGCTCTAAACCCTGTGCCATAGATGCGTGTAGAATAGAAGGAATACATATTTAACTAGAATATCTCTGACGAAGCGCTTCATATAATTATGATAGAACTTCACTTAAGGTAAGTTCGTTTAATCATTTAATATTTACAGCATAAGCATGAATACTCAAGAATCTGACCACTCTACCTATTTACATTACCTATATCTAGTGTTATAGTAAATTTTTAATCGTATTTTTTTTTTACTTCAATATATCAAGTCAAATCAATAACAATTTTATTAATATAAGTTTATTAGGAAGAAATGTAATAAGTCATATTAAAAATCTAAAGATACAGTGTGAGATGGATCATAAGAAATTACTAGTAACGACGAATTTCTAATAGAGAATGTAGCCCCGCACGGACATTATCGATCACATATCGACACTAGGTGGATATCATTACTAGGTGGTAGGCTCAAATTGTAGCCGACTGGGTTGGTACCACTATACTGGATGTAAGATGGCCGCAAAGCAGCCTCGGTTGTGTTCTCCTCTAGTTCATTATAGCCAGCAATCCGGGGAAGTCTCCGGTATGGCACCTACCTTCTCGGAGGCGATATTGGCTCGTCGGAGCATGTGCTTTGGCCCCTCGGACTTAGCCACCCGTACCGGATTATATAAAAAGAAACGAATCGACATCGATGCTATAATAACGACCACTAGAACGACAGGGTTGTGCGTGAGCTAAACGCACTGACGTAAACTTTTCCGCGCGGCACGAAGGCGTCTTCCTTGCACATTCCATGACACATGCATCAATATTCAGTCCAGCCCCACTCTAGTAGCCTTCGCCAGGTTGGTAGAGTGGGGCTGGACTGGGCTGGGATTCCGTGTTAGTGTTCACCAAAACGAGGCGTTTTGGAAATGATTTTGTATGTCACCTGGCACGGTTGGCTACATCAATGATGCATGATGTCAACCCATTACACCTTGTTCCTGTCATAGCCGGGTAGCACGTGAGTGATTCCCTTTGGTCGTGCCGGCTACACTGAACTGGATAGGAAACACAGAATATTTTTTGTAGCCATTTCGAATGAATCTCGGTGGGTTGGTAGAAATCCTGATGAGTTTAACCCTACTTCCTAGTATGGTAAGGGACGGGACTTACAGTTTTACATGGAATAAAATCACTCGCATAGTGGTAAATTGAGAAGTTGACGAACTACGAAGTTGGCAAACTATAGTTATGACTAATTAAGAAGTTGACTCTCATCGCTGACACCATAAAATCCATAGTGTGACTGGCTATCTATCAATATCACAGTGAATAAGTACACAAATAAAAGTAAATGAGAAAAAGTTCCTTTATGAAATTTTAAAGTTAGTCCACTTTTTTTACAAAAACATAAACATCCTAGTAGGTCCCTTCCCTCCTAATCTTACTTGGTGGTAGGGTTTAACCCGCCCGGGTTGGTACCACCGCACTGAATGAAACGTCGGTCAAAACGGCTATGTAAATAGTTTGTGTTTTCCGACCAGTTCAGTGTAGCCGGCACGATCAAAGGGGGAAGCACTGACATGGCACCTAGTTCACCCGGTGTTATGGGCTGACATCACGGACGTTGTAGGTGATGTAGCCAACTGTGTCAGTTTCCATAAAAAAAAAATCTAAATATCTCAGAAACTTTTGCATAATCCAATAGTTAATTTTTTTTTATTGTAAGCTCGACATATGGCTCCGAGGCACCCATGAGGTTTCTAACGGCGCCCATGGACATTCGGTCGTATTCGGGGGTTGCGAATGCAATGCCGGCCTGACAGGTGCCCATTCACGCCCCTCTTGAAGGACCCGAGACTGTACTTGGGGCGAAATATATGAGCAGGGAGAGCGTTCCAGAGTTTACCGGTTCTGTAAAGGAAAGATCTGCAGAATCGATTGGTACGCATCCGCGGTAAGTCCAGCGTATATGGATGCAATCCCTGCCCAGTGCGCGTGGTGCGAAGGTGGAAAGCGGACGGTGGGATCACGTTAAACAGCTCCTCCGAGCACTCAGTGGCGCGGTTGGTTAGTCAACTGTTATTAAGCAACGCTGAGCGCGGTCAGTGTTTGGATGGGTGACCGCTCGACCGTTGGAGGCTGACCGTGGTTCGGATTCCACGTTAAACTGTAGGTCCCTTCCCTTCTTACCTTACTAGGTGGTAGGGTTTATCCCGGCCGGGTTGGTACCACCGCACTGAACGAAACGTCGGTCGAAACGGCTATGTAAATAGTTCGTGTTTTCCGTCCAGTTTAGTGTAGCCGACATGAAATGAAGGGAAGCACTGACATGGCACCTAGTTCACCCTGTGTTATGGGCTGACATCACGGATGTTGTAGGTGATGTAACCAACCGTGTCAGATTCCATAAAAAAAAAAAAAAAAACACTCCCCATGGAATAAGCTTTTTTGCTTAAGCGTCCAATTACTAGTCACCCTGTACTCTAATGGCATAGGCCTATAGTTACACCTTAAAATATTCGTAGCTCAAAATACAGCTAGACCTGTGGCTAGCTAGATCGTCAAGCTACAATAAGCGATCCATTTAAATCCATACCGGATTACATAAAAAAAAAACGAATCGACATGCATTTAAATTGTATTTATTAAGTTAGATTTTATGTATTTTAGGGTTCCGTACCTCAAAAGAGGAAACAACGGAACTATCGATTTATCGGCAGATTTTTTAACAAAACTTATCGATAAGAAGACTGCCAGTAAGAACGACAAAAAGCTGCAAAGTACATATAAAATGAAATTATTAAAAAAGGTATCTATTATACGGAAACACAATCGTTTGTCGGTATGTCGGCTCTTGTGTAGGGATCACATCTTGCGGCATTGGGTGCCGACTTAAAGGGTATTTTGCGCAATACCTACGGCGGCGGTAATCGTCTGGTTTTCATTGTTGTTCTGCCCGCTATGATCTATGTTTGGCAAGTGCAATTTTGTTATAGCTATACATAGCCTACCTACAAACGTACCAAAGAATTCAAAGCGACGAAAGAGGCATGAATTTGTAGAGAAGGTGTAAAGGTACCTAGTGATAATGTTATTTAAATGTTGAAATGAAATAAAACTTTATGCTCGCTCGTATTTGTTGTACATAATAAATAATATATTTGGATAGGTATATTTTGCCGTGGTTCGGATTCCACGTAAAACTGTAGGTCCCTTCCCTTCTTACCTTACTAGTTACCTTAGGTGGTAACTGGTAGGGTTTAAACTGCCCAGGTTGGTACCACCGCTCTGAATGAAAGGTCGGTTGAAGCGGCTATTTAAATAGTTCGTGTTTTCCGACCAGTTCAGTGTAGCCGGCGCGACCGAAGGGAGGCACTGACATGACACCTAGTTCACCAAGGTGTTATGGGCTAACATCACGAATGTAGTAGTGATGTAGCCAACGGTGTTGTTTCCATAAAAAAAACAGCATGTCTATCCCTGTCGTAGACTGGCGTGTTTTGTTTCGAGCCGTATGATTCAAACGTGCGTTTGTAGTTTATGTTAACTGATTTGGGGACTAATGAAATTGTATGAAATGTAATAAAATAGGAGTTCAAATGGTTTTTAATGAAATGAAATGAAATGTTTATTTATTTTTCATAAGTTTGCAACATACACATGACAGTTGTACCTAATAAATAATATACTTAAAACTATGAAAAATAGGGTCTGGGCGCAGCGTATGATACTGAGCCGAGACGACCCAGCATCGCTGATTTTAATCCCAGCCTCCAGAATATCCTATTTGACAGCTGTAAAAAAGGCAATATAAATTAAATATAGAATAAATAAAATATAAATAAATAAATATGCTTCGTACCATTATATATAACAAGGTGAGAACGACAATTTAACTATTACTAACAATATTACTAAATTAACACACTAGCACAAAATGAATGAAAATTACAATTTATTATTAATTACTAACCATATTACTAAATTAACAAAATTAACAAATTTTATTATTATTCTTTATCTAAGAGTTTAATATCTTTCTTCAAAATGAATTAAATAACTGATCAGTAGGTAATTTCCATCATTAACACCATTTAGCATTTTAATTTTAAGTTAGATTTTAAACCGATATTTTGTAATAATAAAATATTTAGATGAATAAGTAATTAAGTGATTTTTTTTTCTAATAGATTTTACAATTTTATTTTGGATTCTACTTTTTTTATAATAAATAATTGTCACACAATGTAAATTATGGCTGCCTCGGCTGAGCTGGAAGAAATTTTTTATTTATAAGTTCATGTTTATTTTTATTTTGTTAGATAGATAGCTAAGTTTTGTTTTATGTAAATTTGTATTTAGTAAATTGTTACTCCGAAAAATCATTCTTTTGAGACATGTTTAATCGAAAATAGGCGGTGGACACACGCGCCATATTAATTAATTATTTATATATTAAGTAAAAATTTTAATATATAAACGCTATACACCTTTAAACTCATTTCAATATTAAAAATAAACACAAAAGTTATTTCTTATCGCAACTAATAAGAATATCTAACCTGCACTAGACATATCTAGCGTATCCTAACAGATAATAAACCGACACAAAATGAACACATATTTGGGTTCTCAATAAACGTTAGTTTCGACCAAAGTAATATTCCCAAAATCCAACCCTAATCAAAAAGTTTAATTACCAACCGGTAGGAGCCGCTGTCGGTTCCAGCAACAGCGCCCAGAGATTATCCCCGCTATATAGAAAACTATGAGTCTATAGAAAATTACGAGGTAGAAAGTGGAATCTTATTTTCATACTTCACTTCACGGGACCAGAATGATGCGATTAGTACGCGCCGGCGCACTGCGGGCTTCTGAAGACGATCTCTTGAGAACGGTGAGAGAGAATGTTTTTATGAGAATATTTCATCATAAATCTTTCTATAAAATGTCTCAAGTTATTACTTACTGTGAAGAGAAGTCAACGATTAAAACATTACTAAAAGAAAATTTACATAGACAATAATTGTTTTCTTATTTTCTGTAGTTCAATTGACAAGTTGACTTTCTAATGATGACGATAATTTCACGTGAAAACAAGCTCTCAGCGTATGTACCGGGATCCACTCGCACACACGCTCACTCATCCAAAAACTAACTCGAATTCAACCAATCAGAAAGCGTTAGATAATGTATCTACTCTATACTCGACGCGGTTATTGGTTGAAATCGGCTAACCTTTAGGTGAATTAGCGGTTCAAGTTGCTCTCGGTAGACCCGCAGGGCACAGAGTTAATGCGAGCGAAACCGCAGGCAAAAGCTACATAGTTGCAGTTCCAGAGCGTGAAATGCAGATTCAAGACGAGTAGTTTCCTATGGTACTTCTAATTAAATTCGTATGAAAATGTGTAACGAACTCCCTGCCCATCTATTTCCTCCCAAGGCTGTGGTTTTTCAAAAGAGGCGTGAAAAGGCTTCTGTCAAGCCGGCATGGCATTCGAAATCCCAGTGCATCATGAATCAGAGAATGTCCACGGGCATCGTTAGACACCTACTTCTAGGTGGAACGATGCTGCATGTCGCGCTATACATAAACAAAAAATTTAAAATAAAAAGTAGTCTTAAGCCTTAACATCGAATGAAACCTATTTCTTTAACCACAACGGCTTGCTTAAACCTCAACAGGTCTTCAACTTCTGGTGTTGTAGTTCGCTCAGACCAGATTTGATTCACATGTGAAGGCGATGCAGTAATCAGAACAAGCCGACAGATTCTGATGCGCTCGACCAGCCTGTGACCTGGTGGTTAACGTCTTAGCTCTGTGACTGCGAGGTGTATGGTTTCTATTCCCGATTGTGAGTTTTTGTGTGAAGGCTCTTCTTCTTCTTCTTGTTCTAAAGGTGCCATCTTCTAACGTAGGTTGTCTACTGCAATGGAGCGATCTACACTTTCGAGAATGCAGCCCGAAAAAGAAAGCGCGATGCGTGCGGATATTTAGGTTATTTCTATGGGTTACACTGTTGTTGACGCAGGTTCTTCAACGATGACATGCGGCGTCTTCCAGGTCCTCGTATGCCTTAGATCTTCGCCTGGATAACAATCGATATTTTTCGCCCCAAATGTGTGACTGAAATACAAGTCAATGGTGAACCATTCATTTTTTTCTTCGAATAATGCACGTGCTATCACTCTGGTTAAGGAAAACATTGCGAGGAAGCCTTTACACCTATATATATTGCCAAAGTGTTGTATACCTATTCGTATGAAAGTATTTATGTAGTATTCGTTTGTAGTTTATCATATTGCTTTATTGCTTAATACATACATTGCCACAAACTATTCCTGTTCGGCTGCATATACGTCTTCCATATCCCAAAGGTTAGATAGAAAGAATGCCTCACGGCACTGAGCTCGCCTATTGTGCCTAATTTGTATAAATTGGTGTTCAATAAATAATAATGAACTGGATTTTACTTGCTCCAGTGAATGTTCATTGTTCTCTAGCTTTAAAATGAAACACTTGAGGACGATGCGTAGTGAAATATTTTAATCAAACTTAGATATTTTCTATGACATGTTTCAATTTAGGCGTCTAGGTCCGAACTCAACAATATTTGTAAACAAAATCAAACTAGGACAAGACAAAACAGGATTACATTCGAAAACAAAGATAATAAATCTTTTTGAATTTGAAAATAAAGTCTAAATTGGCTCTATGGAAAAGCATAGAATCTCGCGCTGGCTAATTGCCATTGCAATATATAAGGTCTTTCAAAATTAGTTCAGAGTACGCTGGGGGGGGGGGGGGGGGGGGGGGGGTCCTGTATCTTATAGGGAGTAAAACCGATATAAAATTTTTTGGACCTTGGGCTTTTTTTTTATGTAAAATATTTTTTATGTATTTAATAAAAAAATAGGTGGATTATTTTTATAGCCTAATCGATTCAGTTTCATAACAGTAACAAAAAAGTCTTCATGACTATTATGATCTAACACGTGTAACTTGGTAAAAAAAATCAAATTCTTTCTATTCCATACTAATAAAACTAAAATTGTGGTTTATCACAATTTCTGAAAGAAAGAGATCTATGTGTTTGAAGACTTTTTTGTTCCTGGCATGAAGCTGAAACGATTACAAAAAATTTTTTTTTTTACATTTTATTTAGTTTATTTTATATAGTTTATTTAAATAAAAAAAAATTTTTTGTAGAAAAATAAATCTTTGTTCTTCAAAAGTAATCTATTTCCGATACAGAACCCCCCCTTAGCGTACTCTGAACTAATTTTGAAAGACCTTATATACATACATACGTCATGTACCTGTATTCACTGTGTTCTTTTTATTCTTGTAAAATATTTGTGGATCAATAAAGAATTTTCTATCTATCTACTTTGTTTGAACGAAACTGCATTATGCAAAGTTAGTATTCTGAACCGCAGAAAATTGCCTTATCTTAAAGCTTGCAATAAAATTATCACATTTATATAATCTGCCTTTTAAAATGCCTGGTTTTTCTCATAAGTATCTACAAAAATTTTAAAACTTAAACATCTACTGTTAATATAATATATAAAATTGGATAAGATCGGCTCTGTTCAAAAGATCGAAGCCGACAGATAGATGGTTCAATGCATACCGCATTCCCACCCTCAAGGCTCGGCAAAAATTATCCTTTTCTGTTTGTTTATTGTTCAAATATCAGTTGAGGAAGTTAATCCAACCAAGAGATATTCGCTACCTATGGGAACATTCCTATAGAAACATTTTCAATAAGATGGCTCTTTAGTTTGGGCGGAGGTTTCTGAACTCTACTAAAGTTGGTACCACCGCACTGAATGAAAGGTCGGTCGAAACGGCTATGTAAATAGTTCGTGTTCTCCATCCAGGTCAGTGTAGCCGGCACGACCGAAGGGAAGCACTGACGCGGCACCAAGTTCACCCGGTGTTATGGGCTGACATCACGGATGTTGTAGGTGATGTAGCCAACCGTGTCTGCAGTTTCCATAAAAAAAGGAGTTTTTTTATAATAAGCGCGACATTTGGGCCGACCAATAAGGTGTCTAACGACGCCCATGCCGACCTGACAGGTGCCTATTCACGTCGGACGCCTATTAAAGGACCGGAGACTGTACTTGGGGGGAAATATGTGGGCAGGGAGAGCGTTCCAGAGTTTACCAGTTATGTGGAGGAAAGAACCGATTAGTACGCATCCGCTGTAAGTCCAGCGTATAGGGATGCAACCCCTGCCCGTGCGCGTCGTCCGGAGGTGGAAAGGGGACGGCGGGATCGCGTTAAACAGCTTCTCTGAGCATTCCTCATGGTATAAGCGATAGAACACACTTAGGGCGCCGACATCCCTACGAAGTTGCACTGGTTCTTGATCGCGGAACACGTCAGTGCCATCCACTAGTCTAGAGTTACTCGTAGAGTTAGAGAAATGTTACTTACATATAACACGACAAACTTCTGGTTTCTACGAGTACATCTATTCATTTACTATCCATTCTGCTTTTCATGCAATTTTCATATATAACCATACAATATAAACTTGCTTATAATTTACTTATACATTTTATGGAGAAGTGCTTATATATTTTACTCCCTTCTTATATTACTAGGTGGTTGGGTTTAACCCGCCCGGGTTGGTACCACCGCACTGAATGAAAGGTCGGTTGAAACGGCTATGTAAATAGTTTGTGTTTTCCGTCCAGTTCAGTGTAGCCGGCACGATCGAAGGGAAGCACTGACATGGCACCTAGTTCACCCGGTGTCATGGGCTGACATCACGGATGTTGTAGGTGATGTAGCCAACCGTGTCAGTTTCCATAAAAAAAATTAAAATTATTTATTATATTAATACATGGAAATTAGATTTATGGTGTAATGTCATTTCATCCAGTCCAGTTCATCCAGTTGTGTGCAAAACATTAACTCTTCAGTTTTCAGGTCAGATAACATTATTAGTAATTCTTTCCAGTCAACCTTCATCGTGGTGCAAAATATTCTTTCCGACCGCTACTCGCCAAAACCGCAGGACGACAGGCGCCGACAATGCAAAGCGAAGAGATATTCCATCTGTCACGGATAATTGGATTGTGACAATGAGGTTGAGGCTCCACGGAAGTTCCGGCTGAGTCACGCTCGACCGAACTTGGTTGGAGCACCACTGTACTGGTGATAACTTCATATCATGTCATTCGGCATTTCGTACTTAATAATGACGGAAGGGGGAGTAAGGCAAACAATTTTAAAGGGTAAAGTACCGGTTTTTTTTTTAATGGAAACTGACACGGTTTGCTACATCGCCTATTACATCCGTGACGTCAGCCCATGACACCTTGATGAACTAGGCGCCATGTCAGTGTTTTTCTTCGGTCGTGCCGGCTACACTGAACTGGACGGAAAACACGAACTATTTACATTGCCACCAAATCTCTTACCACCTAGGTGATCGCTCGACCGTTGGAGGCTGACCGTGGTTCGGATTCCACGTAAAACTGTAGGTCCCTTCCCTTCTTACCTTACTAGGTGGTAGGGTTCAACCCGCCCGGATTGATACCACCGCACTGACTGAAACGTCGGTCGAAACGACTATGTAAATAGTTCGTGTTTTCCGTCCAGTTTAGTGTAGCCGGCACGACCAAAGGGAAGCACTGACATGGCACCTAGTTCACCCGGTGTTATGGGCTGACATCACGGATGTTGTAGGTGATGTAGCCAACCGTGTCAGTTTCCATAAAAAAATAAAATTAAAAAATACAAATAAATAATACATTGTACGAGTATCATACAAATACTGGTGCCTGACCTCGAAAATATCCAGTATTATCCAGTATTACACATTCACGCGCCGTCAGGGGTAGAGGCGGGTAGCCGCCCGCGCGGAAAGTGTCACATTTTGACATGTGACGTGATGGCAGCGCGGCGCAACTTTCAAACTCGGAACGTTCCCTTTTCAAAAATATTCTTATTTCTTTTTTTATGATGGTTATCTTGCGATGCATTGTTCAGTTCGACATGGTTCTTTCTGATAAATTATACATTCGACTTTATACTCTATCGCGATAGATTTACAGTTTAAATTTGATATTTGATTCAAAGGTCGAAATAAAGGTAGTAGAAACTGTAATCTTGGATACGGTATCTGTGATCTCGTTACCTGTTGGGTTATATCGTGCAATGAAATGCGATGAATACTAATTAGATGAAAGAATTTAATACAAAAACTGCTTTAGGGATTAAGCTACATGCAATATTAATTTTGTATTATTTTAAATTTGATAATTTTTTAGTGAAAAAAAAACTAGAAACAAGTTGTATAATCAAAAGGAGACGGATACGCTTTCATACAATCTTGGGCCCGATTGTAAAAAGATGAAAATGCTGTCAATTAATAGCCTAAATATCCTTAAATCTTCACTGAAAATTCAGCAGATTTTGGCAATCTGAGAGCAGAGTTTTTAGAGATTTAGTAAAAGTTAGGTTAACTATTATAGACATAACATAGGCGCAGCAACCAGACCCACCGCTTATTACCCACTCAAAATTCACTTCTATGGATCTGCTGTTCATGTTTGCTTGAAAATAATAAAATAATGCAATATAATATCGAAACTTTTTCAGAATTCTAGTTATTATTTATGTTTTGTAAATATTATGAAATGAAAATAAAACTGACAGCTATGACAGCTCTTCTTCTTTATAAATTATTTCCTTTTATCACAGACTATATATGGATACTAGCGTCCTTTTATTATTGTGAATGTTTCATTTTTTTAAATAGTAAAATGTTAATTGTAATGGATTTAATTTAATTACTTTAATTGAGTTATTCATTTGGTGCTAGCGTTTTTATTTTTAAATGTTTAAAATCATGTATCTACATCAATAGATATTTAGTTTAATCGTAATCGTTTTTTTTTTACACTTTTTTAAAGATGTCTCGTTTTCTAGATAAAGAATTGGGTTGATATTTTACAGTTTGATAAAGAAATAAATAAAACCGTTTAAAAAAATATAACCATTTTTTTTAACCATACCTCATTTTATTACAATCGGGCCCAAAACGCGCCGTCTCCTTTACTAGGCTATTTTTATCTGAATGGTAAATCAGGGTACTGAAGAGCTGGCTGGCTGGCCTAACATCCTGAAGTATGTGAAAAATATGTTTTCATATAGGTACGTAGGTATTGCATGGTGTCTGTTTATGAATAACTATATAAATAAAAATATAGCAACGTTATTTCTTCATTGCAAATTGTTTCCAAATCACTCTCCGGTGCATCTCGCATCGGTCAGATAAAAGCGCGGCAAATTAACAGTAAAAAGTATTACCGCTTATGAAATCCAATATGGCTGCCGGCCGCCGACGCATACACAAAACGATTGATAAGAAAACTGACCGCGCACTGCACGCAGGACTTGGATGAAGGTATGTACATTATTTTGGAAGTCTATGTATTTCATAAGAATGTGATTAAATATTTCGGAACAACATTAGATTAAATACCTACGACCAAACTAACAAAGAGTTTGTATTACGAGCGCAGCGACGTAATACAAACTCTTCGCAAACTAAGAGCACTTGACATTGTACTCAAGTTCGATAGAAACACGGTGTAGGTACCTATGTGCTAACATGCACGGGTGTAGCAAGCGAAGAAATAATCAACCGTACACCAATTAGTTTAATTTGCCATTTGTTTTATTTTGTCGCATGGGTTACGTACATTTTATTAATGTAATCCGGTATGCTTGGCTGTTTCAGAGGGGCCAAAGCACATGCTCCGACCAGCCAATATGACCTCCGAGAACGTAGCTGCCACATCGACTACTTCCCTTTGCATTGCTGGCTATACTGAACTAGAGGAGAACACAGCCGAGGCTGCTATGCAGCAATCTTACATCCAGTACGGTGGTACCAACTAAGTCGGCTACAATTTGAGCCTACCACCTAGTAAGAGAATTTTACAACAACAAATTGTTTTCCTAGCATGTAGAACGAAAGACCATAAATAAGTGATCGTAGAACTTAATATGAAATGGATTATAAACATCTTATAATAAAATTAACGCCCAATAAAGCAAGGTATCACGTTGCTACCCGGCACAGCGGTAGTCGCTCACCTATGGGGCACATTCTTTCATTTAAAATATAACTTAATAAAAACAAAAAATAAAAATATAAACAGTGAATATGATACGATGACGCGGCATCATACTGATGTGGCCACTTATAATAATACAAACTCTCTCTACTCTTTATTCAATTATCAACGTTATGTCGAAGGCTTTAGGTACACATTGGTGTGCCAATATAGCATTGGGAATTAAAATATATTTTTCATATTTGTACTGAAATGTCAACCTTTCTCGATGGACATAAAAGCTATTTTGCATCACACAGAACGAAAGCTTTTTCAACGCCGCTGACATGGTCTGTCATGTTCGAATTTCGGACTGTATGACCCTTTATTTTTTAACAAATAAAGTTTTTTGTTTGGGGCTTATGAAATCTGAGATCCAAAATGCACTTGCTACTTCACTTTATTATTTTATACTTTTTCAAAAGCAACATCTGTGTCGGTCGGTGAGTTAAATTTTTCTTTGGATAACTACATACATATCAAATTTGTTGAAGGTATGCTTCATGAAAAGCATTGAAAGTATCTACTATTACATAAGTGTCGTCAAAGGATAAAACTAACTTGGTGATAAAACTAATTAAAATAATTTGATTGAGCAAAACAATAGGGCAGAACAGCATTACATCGAAATTTCTTAATCAGTTAGTAATCGAATGTAGCCGACAGGATAAAGTATTTAGATATGAAACTTAGTTATGCATAGAAATAACATAACACTCAAAATTATTCGAAAACAAAAAAATTTGAAGGCATTGAATTCTTAAGACTAAATAATTCTGATTTGTTATATTTATGTTTTCACTTTCAAGAGATAATAACTTATAGAACATTTAGTTCGTCGAAACGATTACCATTCGAAGCGCTGATCTTAGCTAACCAAATTATACAGTAATATAACAATCATGATTAACCAACTCATTATTCAGTCCCAAAAATACTTCAATAAGCACCTTTATTACTCTATATGTGTAAAGAATGCACAGAATGTGTATTGAAGGCCGGAATTCGAACCTAACACCATGGGATGAATAGTCGGCGCCCGGTGTGGTGTGGTCACACTACACACACAACGCCATCCATCACAAGCTGACAGTTAGGGCAGCAGGCTACACTCTGGCGGCGGCGCGGCGGTGCTGCTTGTTCGGACAATGTGATGGCAGAATAGGCAGGATACTTATATAAGGTGTTTCGTTAGTCATGTCATTAACTTCGGGAAGGTCACATACACACTCAAATAAACACGTTACGCAAAACACATGACATGACAATGACATGACTACGAAACATCTTATATTATACTTTTGCATATTAAATTACAAATTTAAAAAACCCCCGACACATCAAAAACCCTCAAAAAGTTACAATTAGTTTCTATTAAGGCGTCGGGGGACCAATTGTATGTTTTAACTACGCGGTCCCCCGACGCCTTTAATTGACTAAGCGGGAAATATTTTTTTTTACTTTTTGCGGGTTTTTTTTTTCATTGTACATTATTCTTACATCATAATGGTTGCCGAAATTGAGAGAAGAATCATGAATATATTTCCTGGCATAGCCTATGTTCTAAATTTCTAAATATAATAATAATCGGGCATATCCTCAAAAAGGGTCAAGTGCGTAGTACCCGTAACCGACGAGCTTGTATGAAGAACATTATGAGAGTGGAAGAGGCGGCAGGGGTATGTCCGAATCGTGGCAAGTGGAGATTAGTTGTCTCTGCCTGGGAAATAGGTGTGACGCTATGTATGTATGTATGTTTATAATGCCCTTTAAAATAAATGTATTGGCACATTTTCTATTCTAAAATCCTCTACACTTCACAAATTATTTGTTGAAATTGAGCAGAACTGGTGTAAATTAATTGAGCAGAACTGGTGTTTCTTGATATTAGTACTGCAGAATCCACAATATTCTCTCCAGTCCCGAACGAATTACAAACATATAGAATTAATTAGTAATTTCTGTGTATTGAGCAGATTGGTTCATTCACTTGGGCCGGTCAGTAACCTGAAGGCGGCCGCTTTATGCCAACCTTGCTCTATGGTTTAGCATCTTACTCACAGACTATTCTATGGACTCTACATCTTCCTCTATGGTCTTAACATCTAATGAATGTTCATCAACTTTAACTTCATTTCGTTCATTGTAACCTTTTATTTCTTCGTATTACTGTTGTCTTGTCTATGTGTGTCTTCGTAATAATAATTCGCATATCACTAATGACGTGTTTCAGCCACTTCAACGTAGTCGAAATGACCGAAAGGAAAGTACTCACATGGTACCCAGTTCCGACAGAAATATGGTGTAAATGTTTTATGTCAGATTGCATTAAAAAAACTACTGAGTAATATTGCTTCCATATCTAAACTAAATTTTTATCTACATACCTACCTACTATATTAAGTTTTTATTATTAGTATATGTTTTGGACCATGATTTGATTTCAGCCCATCCCTTCCCCCCAAACTTACCCATTAAGGCCCTATGGACGGGGACCATATATTATGGGAGCTAAATAGACGGAAATTCCAACGTTATGTACATACTTGGATCCTATTGTTTGAAGCATTTGGTTATGGCTTCTGAACACGGCAACACAAGTGTAGCTAAATTTTAGGTGAATATTTTTTTATAATTTCTGACGAAAGCGTTTCTTAAAGACATGCCTTCAAGTTTTTCGGCGGCGTTTTCCTTCGCAAGTGTAATAGATAAGCGACAATAGTAGAGGAAGTACCAAAATTGAAAATTGCAAATATCAGATGTAGCTAGGTAATGTAAATAGGCAGAGTGGTCGGAAACATAATGTAGGTATTGACAGGTATTCACATCGAAGTAAATAATCAGGTTCTTGTGAGCGGTAGGCGGTAGTATAGGTTTAATATTTATTTTATTTTATTAAAACTGACACGGCTACATCACCTACAACATCCGTGATGTCAGCCCATACATAACACTGGGTGAACTAGGTGCCATGTCAGTGCTTCCCTTCATTTCATGTCGGCTACACTGAACTGGACGGAAAACACGAACTATTTATATAGCCGTTTCGGCCGACGTTTCATTCAGTGCGGTGGTACCAATCCGGGCGGGATAAACCCTACCACCTAGTAAGGTAAGAAGGGAAGGGACCTACAGTTTTACGTGGAATCCGAACCACGGTCAGCCGCCAACGGTAGAGCGGTCACCCATCCAAGACCGCGCCCAGGGTTGCTTAACATCAATCGACCGACCGCACCACTGAGCTACCGAGGCTGACAAAGTAAAAGTAGGTACTGAAAATTTATAAGTAGGTACTAACAGAACATTGTGACTTGCAAAATGTATCTATTCTTCGCATTGAAATAGAACTCACGGAATTGTTGAAATATTCAAGAGTAGGTTACCTATATCTTGTATGGATGAAAATATACAATAAACAATAAGAAGCAAGTAGTACATAGGTACATTCTTCGAAATTTCGAAACGCTCACTTGACGTGAATTTTCAAACTCGGGCAAGTACCATCCATGTATTTTACACTTCCTTTTGTTTTATGGAAACTGACACAGTTGGCTACATCACCTACGACATCGGTGATGTCAACCCATAACACCGGGTGATCTTGGTGCCACGTGAGTGTTTCCCTTCGGTCGTGTCGGCTACACTGAACTGGACGGAAAACACAAACTATTTTCATAGCCGTTTCGACCGACCTTTCATTCAGTGCGGTGGTATTAACCCGGGCGGGATAAACCTTACCACCTAGTAATATGAGAAGGGAGTCATATCCCTTAGTCGCCTTTTACGACATACACGGGGAGAGATGCAGTGGAGTTATTATTTTGAAGTGCCGGCCCCACACGGTACAAACTACCTGCACGGTTATAGTGAAGACATGAGAAGAGAGAGTGTATGTGGGGTGTGAAAGTGTGTGGGTGGGGTGTGTGTGGGTGTACGCGTGTGAGTGGAGCTAAATTATTCGGAATAATCGTCGGCGACTAATAAAGAGTCACGAGATAAGAAACACTTGTCGCCGGGACCACCTTCGGCATGTCGCATGACTCTCAAACTATTTTCTATTTGTATTCAAGTCCTAGACGTCGAGCGGTGTGAGGTCAGGACCATAGAACTTAAAAAAAATAATTAGTGCGATGAATTATTAGTATTATACTATATAGGTACTTTAAAAGAATAGCCCCACTGCATCTCTCCCCGTGTATGTCGTAAAAGGCGACTAAGGGATATGACTCGCTTCTCTAGGTGGTAGGGTTTATCCCGCCCGGGTCGGTACCACCGCACTGAATGAAAGATAGGTCGAAACGGCTATGTACATAGTTTTCCGTCCAGTTCAGTGTAGCCGGCACGACCGAAGGGAAGCACTGACCTGGCACCAAGTTCACCCATTGTTATGGGCTGACATCACGGATTTCAGCCCATAACACCGGGAAAATATATCCTATAACCTTTGTAAAACATATAACTAGGAGTACAAACTCAAAATTCTTGATAAAATATTAATCTTGGTTCTTTTGAAGATTCCTTGGGGTAAAGTTTGAGAAGCTGGACAGATTGGATGTTTCGAGATGATCGATGGACCGTAGTTGCCGGGACGGTGTCATTTTTAAATGTTTTATTATTACGGGAAGTAAAAAAAACTTTTATCATCAAACCAATCAAGATTGACGGGAGAAGAGAGAAAATCCGAACTTCACATGAGCCTATACACGATAATACATTAAGTATTCTGTGCCTATGCTATGATACCCTGTAGCGTATACGTACGTTATGATGCTATAAGTATGTGCGTACGTTAATACATTGTTCTCTACGAAATTAATCTTTGTTTTTTACGAAAAATAATAGAACCACAATAGAACCGTAGGGCGACAGGCTAGCCACCTCTCACCTTGGCACTGTCCTTCAACCGAGTCGGGCAGTAGGTGAGTGAATGAATTAATAACCGACTTCAAAAAAAGGAGGAGGTTCTCAATTCGACTGTATTTTTTTATGTTTGTTACCTCAGAACTTTCGACTGGGTGAACCGATTTTGATGATTCTTTTTTTATTTTAAAGCTGGTGCTTCCCGTGTGGTCCCATTTCAATTTGGTCAAGATCGGATTGGAAAGCGAGGCGGAATCGCGAGGCCGAAGACCGAGCGATTCCGCCGAGTACATTAATAGCAAAAAATTTAAAAAAAAACTGTGAAGTAAAAAACTATTTAAAAATATATAAAAACCTGCTGCTTGATCGATTGAATCTTGTCCTAATACTTTACTAAACGTGGTGGTCGGTGTTGTGCTGTCATGTAGTTATTGCAGCAAAACACCGATTACTCTGCTTACCCCGATTGTCGGGATACAGCGTTTTGTGTGTATGTATGTAATAGAACAGGCCGGGCTTATTGCCTTAGACAATTTCCTCCAGTCAGCTCATTTTGTAAGGAAGTTGTAAACTTTCTCGTGCTCGACCAGTTCTTGCTGCGCCTGTCCTATGTAATCCTTTGGAATTTGAGAATAATAAACTCCATAAAGACATTGTCACCAAGGGGCGTCCATTGGATCTGACGTTTGCGCGGACAGTTGACGCACGCGCACGCGCAGATGTCACTCCGCGCCGCCGCGGCGGGTCGGCGACGCGGAAACCGCGGCCTAGTTGTTCGCTCGTTCGGACAATCTGTCGCACGTGCAATGGAATTTTCTTGAATCGCCTTGCAATTATGCATCGAATGTTCGTGATTATTTTCCTCATGTATTATGGTGGACAAAGGGCAAGTTATCCGTTATTATCGTGTAGCTGTGCCCGCGACTCCATTCTCGTTAAGCTGGGACCACTGGCGGACTAAGACTTTTTGAGGCCCGGGGCGATCTTTAATTTTGGGCCCCCTGGCGCCCTCCAGATCTGAATATTTACTGAATTAAACACAATGCAGATGGAAACTCAAATTTTAATCAATATTTTTACCACGTTACAAACAGATTTACAAGTGAAAAACAAGCAATGACACTATACAATTAATTAAAATTATAATAATTTCAAATTATGTTTTCTTGCCTTTAATACAAGCGGGTCCCAGCCTGGGACCCGCTTTCCCCCGACTTCAATACTCACCGCCTGTTCAGACCCTACATATATTTAAGATACCCTGAAAGAGAGAAGAAGTTTCATCAATGGTGTGAAAAATAATACAAATAATGTACACAGAATGATAAAAAAAACCGGCCAAGTGCGAGTCGAACTCGCGCACCGAGGGTTCCGTATCGCCATGTCACGGCTAGCGCTACTCACGCCATCTAGATGGCGTGTTATGAAATGCTTCATATTAGTTAATGTCATGCTTCATAAGATTCGATAGATGGCGCGCGCGCATACACTTTTTGGTTTCTTCTATGGGAACCCCCGTGAATTTTTTGCTTTTTATTATTTTTATTATTTCTTGTTATATCGGTCATAATTACACATTTTTTGTGAAAATTTCAACGGGCTACCTATTACGGTTCAAGACATACAGCCCTCGGACAGACGGACGGACGGACAGACAGACGGACGAACGGACAGACAGACAGATAGACGGCGTAGGCTTAGTAATAGGGTCCCGTACCTGATACGGAACCCTAAAAATACACGGAAATTTCAAAATTATAATTTTTTTATTTATTCCCAATATTAATACTGGCAATCTTCAAAGCAATCACCGTCGGATAAATCGTCTGCCTCGGTAGCTCAGCGGTGCGGTCGGTCGACTGTCGGTCGTGATAATAAGCACACCTGGGCGCGGTCAGTACTTGAATGGGTGACCGACCGTTGGAGTTTGAGAAGCGTTGGACTATCGGGGGCCCAATATCAACAACCAAATGGTGTTCAGCTTCCCTGCGACGAGTGTGCTGCGGAGCCAAGTTGGATGGCGGGATGCGAGTTCCGCAGAGCAGCGTCCATGGTAGGACTTACCCACAGTTTGAGCTGGTTAGAGGGGAGGCGTGGCTGACGCGCCGCAAGTAAATACCGCTCGGCACGTAGGCAAGAGACCACATAAATAACTGATATTGTGCAGACGTTCAACCGCAGTAGAATATATACATGTCTGAATAGACCACTTTTATCTTAGGCCCACTTGCACCAACACGAATTTAACGATATAAACCAGTTTAACTCGTTAAGCTAGCACCCGTTGTATGTGGGAACCGCGTTTAAATCCATAACTCGCTACTTAACTCTAAACTCGTGTTGGTGCAAGTGGGCCTTAGTATATGGACTAAAATGTAGTTACGAACAAGTTAAATAGTACGGCCGTTCTGTAGCCCTTCCGGCTACTCCTTATTTCGTGGTGGTATGTATGTACAGGTTGTTCGGCACATCGACCGACAATTTTTTTTTTAGGTAATTGGGTTCATTTGCAATGTTTTGACCCATGATACCTTTTGTCAGATGTCACGTGGTATTGAGATACGATTTTTTTTTCTTTATTTTTGAAAATTACCAAAATCCCAGCTTTAAACCCTTGTAAATTTTTTTGTTTATGATTTTATCAGCACGAAATAAAATGTATTAAACTTTACGATGTATCCTTGTTCTAGAAAAAAATATATTTGATGAAGCTAATACCATGAAAAGGTGTTATGACCTCCCAAAGTCCCGAGAACGAGTAAAAATATGACAGAATCTTAATTTCTTAATTCATTTTAAAAAAACTGACAGCAATTGATAGCTTTATTTTCTTTTAAAAAGTTTGCTAGTTTATACCCTTTTCAACGGTATACCACATGTCACACAAATAATTCACTATGTGGTCAAAATTAGGCACAGAGACAGAACAGAACGACCAAATTAGGGATAATTTGCAAGAGTGCCCGCGCGACCGGTACATATTCTAAATTTGAAAATGCTCCCGAAAAAGGACTCAATACAGGAAGCGAGTGCCGGTGTATATTAAAGTTTATTTCGTGCTGAAATAATCATAAACAAAAAAGTTACAAGGGTTTGAAGCTGGAATTTTGGTAATTTACAAAAATTAAGAAAAAAATCGTATCTTTATACCAAAAACATCTGGCAAAAGGTATCATTGGTCAAAATGTTGCAAATGACCCCACTTACCTACAAAAAAAATTTGTCTGTCGATGTGCCGAACACCCTGTATATTCTTTATTGAACACAAATTTATACAAATTAGACACAATACGTGAGCTTAATGCCGCGAGGCATTAACTAACCTTTGGGATGTGGGAGAAGTATATGCAGGCGAACAAGAATAGTTTGTAGCAATATTATAAACTACAAACTAATACTACATAAATACTACTACAGAACACATCAGGCCTAGGCTGTCAGGCCGGCATGGCATTCGCAGCCTCGCATGCGACGGAACGTCCATTGGCGTCGCTAGACCCCTTATGGGTGGCTAGGCGCCACATGTCGCGCGTGCTATAAAAACAAATAAAAAAAACCTATAACAGACTGAGACGATAAGTAAATAGTTTGCAATGTAGATACGACAAATAGCTGTTATCCGAAAAGTATTTTGAATCATTTGGATATAGGTATGGATATAATATGGCCGAACTTTTCGCGTTGGAAAATTTTTGATACAGAGCAGAGCATAAAATAAACACTAGACACGAACTAAAAACCACACGAGGTAGCCCGTTGTTTGTGCACACTAAATTAAACAACAGACAATTCAATCACATCACAGTGTAAGCGATTCTTGTGACTTTTGAACCGTACTCCATTACTTGTGCGCGCTCCCCGCGCGCCGCTCAGCGTGATTCCTTCACCGGACTCCATTAATTCTGTTCGTTATCCGGGCTTCACTCGCACGGCTTAGTAGACGGTAGTTCTTGTTTTTATTCAAATTGAATAATGATGTCGAGGTGTCGAATGTTATACAGGAAACTTAAACATCAACAGAGTGAAATCGATAATACGAGTATTATCACTTTTATCAGCGCAAGAGGCGAACTTATTGCACAATGAAATTTGTTCTGTAAATCTTTTCCACAAAAGCACTAAATAATTGTTAATATAAACGTTTCTCCACAGTGTTTTCCTTCATTGGATTGAGCGATACATTTTACAAAAATTATATTCTTTGAATTGATAGATAGATAGAAAATTCTTTATTGCTCCAGTAAACATTAAACAGTAACAAATACATTATAAGGTGCAAACGCGGACTTATCCCTTACAGAGATTTCTTACAGTCAACCTTTGGACGTTTGAGATTCGATAATATAGTGGAATGTAAGTGTGAATGGATGAATTGTGTATCTAACATTTAAATTTTCCATATCCTGCATTTATTATACCTTCCTTGTTGGTAGTGGTAGAGTAAAAACTCGGATTGATACCACCGCACTGAATTAAACTGATTCGTAATGAATGACTATAATAATCATAATAATGTTTTTTAATAATGACGAAAACCTAACGATTTATTATGTTTTACATTAGGAATTGTTACTCTGAGTTTCTTTACACAAGCCGGACACATAATACTTACTTATCACAAGCACATAATATAGATATATATATCTCTACATACATATAATTCTCATGTCTGTATCGATCAGATCAAACTAAAAAACAATCTCACGAACGTTGAAACAGAAGCTTTGAAATTTCTCGGTCTGTCAGCCTTCATAGAGCGTGATGTATTGGAGGTACACAGACGGATGGACAGACACGTCTGCGGGTGGCGAGCCCCTCAAACGTCGACAGGAGGTCGTTCACTACCGGTCGGGGACCGCAATGCATTGCTGACTTCTGTTTTTTTAGTGTACGGTCAGTGATTTCAAAATATTTATTTTTGTTTTAAGTATTTAAACTTTCGGGGCATATAGTAACTTCGTTAAAAGTTCTCGAGCTCTCTGTCAACCGTCGTGAGAATGCGCCACATGTTTGACTCGAAACGTCGAAACATATAGGTTCACAAAAGGGGCGTAACCGAACACTTTAAATGAAAGCATGAGGGTACAAAGATTATTGCTTTCCGGCAAACTAGTTATAACTTTTGAACATTTGAGTATATAAACAAAGATTGCACATTCAAATAACTTCCGAAAACGAAAGTCAATAACAGTGTTGTATTGTATCTGCCATTGTTATTGATATGTTTAGAATAGAGTGCTGCTCGACCATTTCTGATTACCTGACTCCTGGCCTGGCACCTACTGGGCGGTCCGTGCTTGTCAACATTTCACAAAAACTGACAGTTTTTAAGAGACAGTGAAAGAGTGCGGTTTTGACATTGTTATTGGAAGGTTTTTATTTCGTTTCTAATAGCTTAGGAGGAAACAACTTACGGATTTTACTTTCTAAAGAGTGTTTGGTTTTTCATAATGCAATCATTTTTATTTTATTTTTGTTTTTATGGGATCCGAATCTTGTAGTACCTATCAGACGTCTTCTATTTTGTGAAACGTAATAAAATGTGGATCAATGAAAGTAGGAAAAAGATAAGCTAACATTTTAAATTGTAAAAGAAATTTATTAATGTACTTAACAATAAAATGTATTACGATTTACAAGTAAAAAAAAACCTATATGAAATAAAATATATACCTTATTATATTAAACTAACAAACAATCTTAAACTATATTAAAAATCTATTATTATTATTTTATTTAATATCTTAATATGGTTAGTTATTTCAGGCGACCCTCTTCGGAAATATCTCAAAGATCCAGAGCGTGGGAGTTCTGCGAGGCGAACGTTCTAGGAACACTCCACTCCATTCTCAAAGAAAATTTTTAGTTTTAACTTTTTATAAAGTGAAAACAGAGATGGTTTTCACGAGAAAGAGACAGAAATGTTTTAACAAGGATGGAGGCCATACAATAGACAGAATAGACAAGAGGCTACACTCTATGCGTCTCTATGGGTGGTATCCGCACGGTTTCGGCGCTTTTTGAGGGATGATCCTAAATCCATAGTTTGAAAGAGACCGAAACTTTGTAGGGTTGCATTGTTACAGAATTTATTGTGACCATGTATTCTAAATTCAATTTATAATATCTTAAAAATTTGTAAAATCTAACTGAACATTTTAAAGTTTTGAACTGAATTATCAATGTGTTTTCTGATAGTAGAGTTTACTTAATAAAAATTGTCAACGAATTAAAACATACATTTCAGAACAAAATAAAGACATGATTCTAATTTAAAATGCCATACAAGTTTTCGAGAATCTATGACAGAAACATTGGCCATGTTTTGTATTTAAAATTTCTTCTTTATTTTCGTAAACTTTATTTTCTTTTACGCGTTGATGTCTTACTAGCTGCCAAAAGCGGTAATGAAGATTATTTCATAAACACCACCTTTATGAAATACCTATTTAAGGTGTAAAAATGACAAGTAGAAGAGTAATATACCTAATAGACACCAATTGATATGTACATTATGTGGGAAGAGGGGAATTAAATAACTTATGCTTAGTCTCTCAAGAATTAGATAACTTGTCGGCATATCGTTGTCAGTATTAGATGCAAACACGACCATTATACAAAATGTATTGTTCCTTATCCCTGCTACGGATTATCCTAGCCTTGAAGTACCGCCGGCCTCAGACTATTTATCGATAGATTTCACTTTTAGTGCGATATCGATGAAGCTGAACATCGATTAAAAAGGCGAATCAAGAATAATTTTTATTGCATACATTTTATATAGCACACTCGTTTTCATTCAAGTCTGTTCAAACTTGTACACCAATCAGCAACATTCAGCATCACACCACTTTGCTGGAGGTCTTCTCATGCTTCTCCTGCCAACTTGACTGCCAATGTGTAGTTTCCAGGTTACTCATTGTGTACCACTATTACCTGGAAAATATAATGGTCTATTTGAACATTTTCATTGCTCGAAAGCGTGGGATGCATTGGAAAACTTCAGTATATCCGGCCAGGGGCCGGTACTTGTACCGTGTGGGGCCGGTGCTTTAAAAGAATAGCCCCACTGCATCTCTCCCCGTGTATGTACGTAAAAGGCGACTAACGGATATGACTCCCTTCTTATATTATCTACTAGGTGGTACGGTTTATCCCGCCCGGGTCGGTACCATCGCACTGAATGAAAGGTCGGTCGAAACGGCTATGTAAATAGTTTGTGTTTTCCGTCCAGTACAGTGTGGCCGGCACGAGCGAAGGGACGTGGCACCAAGTTCATCCGGTGCTATGGGCTGACATCACGGATGTTGTAGGTGATGTAGCCAACTGTGTCAGTTTCCATAAACATATATATACATAAAAATATGGCAAGATAAGCTTAAACAAAAGTGTATCGATATCGAACAGACTGCTCTCCCTAAAGTCTCTAAAATGCATAGTTCTGACTCAAAAACCCATTTATGGTCGAGTGCATATCCATTACACATAGTTACGCGTTTCCATACGAGACTGTAGTGCGGATTCCGAGGCAAACTGGACACAAGATCTCCGATACGGATAATCTTACTGGACGTTGCCGCCAAAACGCGCCGCAACTAAATTGTTGAGAGATTTAAATTTGGAAAAAAATCGGCGCCATATTCTGCGCGGTCAGCGGAGCGATTATTCGGCCATTTTGAATTTTAGAGTGTCGGCCCCGTTTTCATCTTGGTTGTGCGACATTGATATGGTGAGTGAGTTTGAGTGCTTATGCATCAAAGTGCTATATTCCGATGGTAATAAATGCACTCGATTGTTTGCTTCGGAATGGACCAGGTGTTCGGTCGTGTGATAGGTGATTTTCTTCGCTTGATAGGTTTCTTTGGTTGCGTAATCCGTGTTTTATCAACACGGAGCGTTGCAGTCTTTTTCAAGGGAAGGCATGTTCATCGGACTGACAATTTTCTCATTGTATATAATAATGGATTGAAGCTCAACCACAATGTGTTACAGATGTCAAATTTCTTGAAACGAAAACCTACTTGGAGAAAAAAACATTATTTTAAAACCTGCATTTACGCGTTGATGTCTTTTACTTTACCCTACTTTTATAACTATTATGTCTTGGAACATAAAATCAGATAGAGTTTCAGTTTAGTGGATTATGATATACCTACCTGTCTTATTCTTCTTCTTCACCGACCTACTGCCGCCCACTGTTAGGCATAGGTCTCCCCCAGTCGATGCCAGTTTGTTCCGTCCTAGGCTATTGGAAACCACTGGCGACCTGCAGACTGTTTCAGGTCGTCTGACCAACTGGTGTTAAATGTCTGGTACATCCATCTTGGTATGACTATGGTTTTTTTTATGTAATCCGGTATGGTTGGCTGAGTCAGACGGGCCAAAGCACATACTCCGACCAGCCAATATCACCTCCGAGAAGGTAGTTGTCACACCGGAGACTTCCCTGGATTGTTGGCTATACTGGACTAGAGGAGAACACAGCCGAGGCTGCTATGCGGCCATCTTACATCCAGTACGGTGGTACCAACCCAGTCGGCTACAATTTGAACCTACCACCTTTTTATGTATTATCGCGATATTTCTTCAAGTGGTCGAGCAGTTAGCGACCTTGCGCGAAGCGAGAATAAAATGCGGCTGAGCAAAAATGTACAGTACCCGGCATTAAGTAATGAACATCGATTTTTTTTTTATGTGAACCAACATGGGTGGCTGTGCCGAGGGACCAATGGTGCAGTCGACAGAGCCAAAATCACCTCTCCTCGCGAAACCACGCTCAGTTAGGTGCCATGCCAGCAGATTTGCGGACTGTTGCTAGGCTGTCTAGCCCGTTAATACGACGCTTGAAGACACCCAGGTTAAAGGATTCAGGAAATACACTCGCCGGAAGACAGTTCCACACTCTAGCGGTGCGACAAAGAAACGATTTAGAGAACCGATGGGTTCTCAGAAGCCCAATGAAATTTAGAAAGAGACAATCCGGCTGTAGAGTGCCTTCTTTGTCGCAGAGACGTGCGAGTTCGTGCGACAGAGACGGCGCTCTACAAGCGAATTGTCTCTTTCTAAAGCTCGATGATTGCCTACTTATTGCCGGCTACTGTACGCCGGGGCTTAGCTATTAGATGCATCGACATTTCGCTTATTAGATGTAGGCATATGAAACCAGTCCAGGTTGGAATGCTGATCGGGACGTATTTTTTCTCTTTCGCTTTTGCACCCTGTCGCACAGAGACGTGCTAGTTCGTGCGACAGAGACGACGCTCTACAACCGAATTGTCTCTTTCTAAAGCTCGACATGCATTATTTGCTGCTGTGTACTGTACATGCTTACTAAAGCCGCGTCTCCTGCGCATACATTTTTTCGAAACATAGAACATTACACAAAAACATTTGTTTTCATACAAATTTGTATGGCCACGCCCCAATGTTTCGATGTTTCTGTGTAATGTCAGGCATCACGCACTCTATGTACTTGCGCGCTGACAACCTACCGCCCGGCGGGCCGCCGGCCGCGGCGGTCTAATTCAGTAAAAAATCGTCAGCCGCGCGAAACATACCTACACGCTCGCCCACGCAACTGCGCGCAGCTGCAAAGCAATAATGCACTTTACACTCAAACGTTTAGGTACATTTTCGCACGCAGCGATTGGCGACGTGAAGCAGTAGGCTATTAAAGCCGAAGGTATGGAACTTTTTCTTTCTTTATCTGTTACGAAGTAACTATTAAGTATTCCGTAGTAATGTTTCGAAAAAAACATTCGCAGGAGACGCGGCTTAACATACCACAAATAAATTATATGAAAGCAGCTCAGAAACCTTCAGTAAAACCCTCAAATGCTGCGTCAAAATATATTGCGTCATTTTAGAATTTCCTCCACGAGCATCAAACCAAGGACCCGACTGTAGCGAGCCCGCAACAAGCCCGCGATTGATGCCCGCACATCAGATAAGAGTGACCGCGCCCGGCATGTGCTCTCAATAACACTTTCAGTAGCCCCCGCCGACCTTTTGATGCGCCGCCCTTGGGCTACTGCTGCTGTGATCTGAGATGGGGCGCGGACATTTCGGAAATGTGGTTAATAAATAATATTAATATAATATATACATATCACATACGCTGAAGCCCGACATTCGGGGTAAGCAGAGTAATAGGTGTTGTGCTGCAAGAACTCTGGTAAATTACAGCACAACACCGAACGCCACGTTTCGCAAAGTATTCGAACAAGATTCAATCGATCAAGCAGCAAGTAAGGCACCTGCTGCATGACTCGGTGGATGTACCGTGCCAAGGTGATAGGTGGCGATCCAGTCGCCCTTTAGCACGGCATCTTGTCCTTATCCCTTAGTCTCCTTTTACGACATGCATGGGGAGAGATGCAGTCGGGATATTCTTTTTAAGTACCGGACCCACACGGTACATAATTAATATAATGTAATATAATAATATATATTATAATATAATACTAATTAAATGTGGCCCGTCGACTCTACGATCGTTCTGCCCATATCGTATCGGCGCATGGGCTGATAGCGAAGAGCCTCGAAGACCACTGAGGCTCTCGCTGAGTGGTTGGGTCAAGGGCCAAATCCAGATGGCAGCCCTGCTCGACACTGCACGCATCGTCCGGAGGTTTCTCTACCTAGGGCCCGACCATCGGTAGCTTGGGTTCGCCCTGCCGCCGCGCCGCCGGTGGTGGAAACTCCATTTAGTTTTCTATTTAATTTATATATATTTTTCAATGTTTTGTCGGAGCATGTGCTTTGGCCCATCTGACTAAGCCAACCGAAGGGGATTATATTTAAAAAATCGAAGATAAATAGTATAAATCAACTGTTTCTCTGTTTGGGTTTTGGTAAGATCAATATGGATAATCTACATACCTATATCACAATAATATTCATAATATAGAGGACTGTGTGAAAAATGAACAGACGGACAGACATGGCAGCTATTAATAGGGTTCCTGAACGAAACTCTAAACCACGTATAAACATTTCAAGAGGGGCGTGAATGGGCACCTGTTAGACCGGCATGGTATTCGCAACCCCCGCATACGACCAAATGTCCATGGGCGTCGTTGGACACCTTATGGGTGGCTGGGCGCCATATGTCGCGCTTTCAATTAAAAAAACAACAAAGGTTTTTTTATTAATACTCTTACCTCTGTTTTAAAGAACCTTATACCTTGAAGAATTTTTTATTAATACTCTGACCTAACATGCTCCGCAAAGAAAAAATATTATTTTTCTATGTCAACACGTTTCGTCGGCTTCCTTTAACGCACACAATGAAACAAGGTAAAAAATCTTATAACACAGATATTTATAAATAAATTACGCCCCAATAGACACATGCAATACGCACTGTTTTGATTTGAGCTTTCATGTGGGGCCATTCAGATATTACGTAATAAGTTGTAACCACTGGCGGCTGGTCCTAAAGTGCGCTCGTGCGCCGCACTACCATACCACGAGAAGTCTTCACTTCACTCAAAATAAATAATATCTTACAATATACCTACATTAAAACCATAAAGATCGTACTCCAAATAAATACGAATGTGAATTCGACCTTATTTTATAGATCGCAAGACACTTTTTTGCGAGTAAACGCGCGCCCCGTGCGGAATCGGAGGGTGCACGCGGGTCTCCCATGCTGAATGTATGGAGATCGGCAAAACACCGCTGGCGCGTGAGACAAAAGATACTTCATAGAAACAGTATGGGCCGAAATGGAGTTCTGCGTGCGGCGCACGAGCGCCAAACAAGGACGCTATATCGTGAATAGCCGCGCGTGCGACGCGTCGCTTCGCGAGCGATTCGTTTTGCACGAGTCCGTCTGTCTAGCTAGAGTCAGCGCGCTGTCATGTGATGTCACATACCCGTTAGCGCGCGAATATTTAAAATGTGATATGGTTAGGTTTTGTGTTTTCTGTGTGATACTGTGAATTAAGTGGTGCCGATATTTGCCTAAGCGTTGGTTAAAGGTAAGGCTTTACAATCAGGTGATCCCGGGTTCAATTCCTACTTTTCAAATGCTTTTATTTTTTTTTATATTTTTTTTAAGTATTTTTGGGGCATTACTACTGTTTTCTTTTTTAAAGCTGCAGTAGTGTTGTGGTCTATGGATGTGTTCATAAAGGTACTAAAATTTGTTAAAAAAGTTGTTTGGATTTCTTTTCTTGTTTTTTGCAACTCATTGAATGTCTTCATACTAGGTACGTACATAATTATTAAACGCAGGCATTTAAAAAAATCGGAAGTCCCGATCTTAAAATAACATGAGGGAAATGTGTTGGGTAATTTGGTATTTAAGTAGGTAGGTACTTAGCGCACTACCGGTCACTGAAGTCACCAGCCGCCACTGGTTGTAACCTACATACGTTGATAGATATGTAGGTATATAGTACCCTGGCGTTGTTGATAGGTACATGTTACCACTTTTATATGCATGTGTTCCAAGAATGTCTTGTTTACGCGAATATAGGCAGTTATATACACTTAATTTTAAAGTAATTTAGTAACGTTTTCATTTGTTTGATTGCATTTACAAAGTTTCACATCTTGCAACATCTTGCACATTCATTAGGAAGAAACAACCGGACCTGTATATACAAATAAATCATTATATTGTATTTTTTTTATAACACATCCGTTAGGTTTCGGATAAGTCGTGTTAAAAAATATCTTTCTGCGGAATCTGCACATACGTTAGACAACGTTATACCATTTCACGCTCACGTTAAAAATATTTCAACCCTTCCATTATGTTTATTTCCAATATTGTTTTTTTTTTTTTAGGAAAACTGACATGGTTGGCGACCTCACCTATAACGTCCGTGATGTCAGCCCATAACACCGGGTGAACTAGGTGCCATGTCAGTGCTTCCCTTCGGTCGTGCCGGCTACACTGAACGTCCCACCGGTCGTGACGCTTCATTCAGTGCGGTGGTACCAACCCGGGCGGGTTGAACCCTACCACCTAGTAAGGGAAGAAGGGAAGGGACTTACAGTTTTACGTGGAATCCGAACCACGGTCAGCCTCCAACGGTCGAGCGGTCACCCATCCAAGTGCTTAACAATCAATAGCGACAGTCGACTGTCTGCACCACTGACCTATCGAGGCTGACAATATCCGTTCCAAGTTTCCCCATAACTTCGTGAAAAACTTCAATAGTAAAATTTTAAGTCAAGTTAGAAAATTATTGCATAAGTTGGCCTCAGTGGCAACACTTACACTGTCGACTACCAATCAAACTGACTGTAAAATACAAACATTCAGGGTAAAGACATTACCCTCATGTTGGCTTCGCCGTAGTCGGGTTAAAAATAATGCAGTGAAGTTGGCAATGAAGTTTTTCCTGAGTTTACTCCCCATTTTTCAGAACATATTTTCATGATTTTAGCTAACATATATTTTATTTATCTTCAATTAACTGCAAGCGAGCGAGACGAGGCCGCGAACAAAAACGGAGAGTAAGTAGTATAGATTATGCCTACTTTACGTAAATAATCAACATATTTTTTTTTTCATTGTAATCCGTCCAATTCAGTGAGGTGTAGTGTAGTGTCGGCGGAGCACGGCGGCGGTGTAATGTCGGTTTGTTTGTGGCTCACATGGCATTGTCGGTGTTCTATACAGCGCGGCTTTCTTTGTCATGCTTCGTGTAATCGATATAGCTTTTGGGATTTCGCGCTGGGGATGGTGCCTGCCTCATGCCTAAGTATTGTTTGTCTATTATTTCTTACTAGATTAGGGACATGACAGCGATTTCAATTATATTATTTATTCTATTTATATTATTATATTTTCAGTTAATTATAAAACTGAAAATAGAAATTAAATTTAATTACTCAAAACACTGCGATTGGTAGTTTCAGTTTAGTAATAAACTTATTGAACATCATTGAATAATGTAGAGTAGAGAGGGATGCTCTTTGTTAGAGATAATTATATATTCCATCGACCCTAATTAAAGAAACCACTACATAATTATTTCATTATTTCTTATAAATTATTAATCTATTCGTAACTCGTGTGATAAATAATTGCCATTCATACTTTCGTAACTATCATTATCTATACGCACGCACAGCCCGCACAGGTTTGATTTGCACAGCGACATCTAGTAACAATCGCGAGCACTTATACAAGCACACCAAAGTCAAATGTCGCTATCTATGTCAGCAATACAAACAAACTACACGATTCGTGGCGCATTCGTTAGATGGCGCACTTTTAGAAGTCAAAACCTTAAATGAGGTTATCAAGTCTACTACTAGATGGCATAATAAAAGCTTTGTTTATTAAGATACCTTTTTTCTTTCAGAAATTCCTATCTAAAGCGAAAATCCTGTAATTTTCATTGCGCGTCATCATTGTATGTTCGCTTATGATTATGAGACGAGGACTACTCAATTAATTCACGCGTGAGTTTCACTGACGTATTCAGGCACATCTCAGGATGGTTATAGAAAATATATTTTTTTGGCAAACGAAGCCGCGGAAACAGCTATTAAAACAACTACAAACAACTTAAGTTGTTTGTTTGTTTTTAAAAAGGGGCGTGAAAGGGCTCCTGTCAGGCCGGCATGGCATTCGCAATCCCCGTGCATCACGGAATCTCCATGGGCTTCGTTAAACACCTACTTGTAGTAGGTGAAACGATGCCACATGTCGCGCTATCCATAAAAAAATCAAAAACAAAAACAAAAAATCCTATGACTGTGACTAATATTGCCGAAAGATAAAATTATTAGTAAGAATGCAGATCTCGGCACGATTAACTAAATCGAGGTCAGTTTTTTTGTTTCTTTTGTTTTGTTGTGATAATGATAAGTTGCCGTTGAGTAAGAAACATGGTAACCGTAATACACGCCGGTCACTTTCCTTTTGCTATTTGCCAAGGTCGCCACTCACGAAATCGGTTTGATGGAATCCGATTGACGCAGAAAATGCAGAAACTCCACCGAAATTTTAGTATGTTACGTTAAAAGTGCGAATCAGTGAGTAATTGAATACATAATCGGTGAATGATACTGAAAAGTGGCAGTACGAAGGCTTCCAAAACTACCTACGTTTCCTTTCTAGACACAGAGACGATAGAGAATGTAGGTAGAGATTTGTAAGTTTTTGTACCTAATTTTGAATAAGATAATAAAGTCTTTATTAGACATAAAAAAAATAGCACACAGTAGCACACAATTTATTTAAAAACAACTAAAATCGGAAAGGTGAACTTATTGATTTCATCGGGTCAGCGTTCCGACAGCCACTCATTAACTATTTACAAAGAACGGTTGTGCGGACTTAAAAAAATCTTGAAAATGCGGGGTGCATTTTTGAACCTTGGAATTTTATAATCGTGACCCGCGAGCGAATGAAAAACAAAACGAACCAATCCGCGCGCCGATCGCCGAACGAACGAGTCGAGTTTCAGTGTTCTCGCAGCACGGGTTCACTGCGCACGCGCGCGGCTGTTTGAATTTAGAACGTCTGTTTTTATGTTCAAATAGTTTCGAACTTGAGTGCGGTGTTTTTTTAAATGAACATTTTAATAAAGCAACTTGAACGATATTTACGCATGCATTTATAATAAAATATGATATACCTGTAATTTGACGGCAGTTTCGCGTTATATTTATGTGTTGGCAAAATGTTATGATAAAAATTTTGAATAGTTTCGTTTCGTACAGTGTGAAGTGATTTTCGTATCCTTTGTGCTTGTGAAATGGTTTTGTGAGTGTCTTCGTCCTCGATGCGGTGATATTGAAGCCTGTTAATTTCTTTGGATGGACTTTATTTGTCGGTAAGATTTCTGACTGAAAGCTCATACAATTAATAATATCATAAAAGTAGTTTGATTGAACGTGCCAAAAGGATAAAATCTAAAAAAAAATCAAATTACATAATTCGGTAAGTAAGCAAACGCGTTTTTCATGTTTGTTATTTTTTGTTTGTTTTTACCCTTATCGATGGTTGGAAAGAGGAGTCCCTGAAAGTTAGTTTCGCCGTCTTGCGTAGTGAGTCAGTTGAGTGGGCTCCCTTTTTGTTACATGTTATATATATGTTTATTTAAATTCGATTTAATTGTTAGTAATTTTGTGCCGAATAAATAGTTTATTTTTTCTTCTATAATTAATAATGCAATGAAATGTAAGTACATACCTAGTAGTTTAAGAAATATTTAATGTAAATACCTACCTTGCAGGCAGACCTTTCTTTGGGTACATATTTCTAAAAGTAAGCATAATACAATTTTGAAAATAAATTACCCCTCTTGCTCAGTCCTCAAAATCTATGAACATTTCAAGTTTGTAATATTGCAAATATGTAAGGATGTAATATTGGTTGTATGCATCTATGTACGATTTGTTCAAGTAAGTTATGTATTTATATTTCATACTACTATTCATTCTTTAGTACTGCTCTGTCCGCCCCTACACGTTTTACATCTCAAAGGTTAGTTCGTAAAGAATGCCGCAATGCTTTAAACTCACCTTTTGTGGCCCTTTTATACAATAATGTATACAATAAAGTATAGATATTTATTTTCATTCCATTTCAAGTTTCGTCGTAATATCTTAAAAGCATTTAGTCAGGGATATGACTACCTTCTTATATTACTAGGTGGTAGGGTTTAACCCGTCCGGGTTGATACCATCTCACTGAATGAAAGATCGGTCGAAACGTCAGTGTAGCCGGCACGACCGAAGGGAAGCACTGACGTGGCACCAAGTTCGCCCGGTGTTATGAGCTGACATCACGGATGTTGTAGGTGATGTAGCCAACCGTGTCAGTTTCCATAAAAATAAAAGTCAGGAAATTGTTTTATTAAACATTCTTCACGATAGCAACAATCGAGTGACGGCATGTAAGTCAGTCTGACTACGTCAGAGCTACGTTTATTTATTAACCCCCGACGAAAAAAACGGAGGGGTGTTATAAGTTTGAGGTGTGTGAGGGTGTGTGTGAGAGTGTGTGTGTCTGTCTGTGGCATCGTAGCTCCCAAACGGATGGACCGATTTGGATGCGGTTTTTTGTATTAGGTGTATTAGGAAGCTTGTTTAATCGGGATGGTTCTTAGCTATGTTTGTAATCAAGTAATCAAGTAATTAGGTAATAAAAAAAATATTATCTTAAAAAGTGGACCGATTTGCATGCGGTTTTTTTTAAAAAGCTTGAAATAAAAGTTAAATTACAAATTTGAAAAACCCCCGACTCTTAAAAAGTCAAAAATAATTTCCGTTTACTTACTTAAAGGAGTCGGGGGACCGCTAAGTAAATTAAATATAAAGACTCAAGAGTTGCGCAAGCTTTTTAAAAAAAACCGCATGCAAATCGGTCCACTTTTTAAGATAATTATTTTTTTTATTACTTATGTACAGTTTAGTTCAGTGTAGTTCCCTTGCCCCTTACTAGGTAGGTGGTAGGTTCAATTGTAGCCGACTGGCTTGGTACCACCGTACTGGATGTACGATGGTCGCATGCTTCGGTCGTGTTCTCCTCTAGTCCAGTATAGCCAAAGCAATCGAAAGGAAAATCTCCGGTATGGCACCTACCATCTCTTGGCTCGTCGGAGCACATCCTCTGGCCCCTCTGACTGAGGCCAACCATACCGAATTAAATAAAAAAAGTTTAGTATCTAGTAGGTATCCACCAAAGCAAAGCATCACCGACATAGCATCTAGTTCCGAATGCAGTGTAATGTGCTTACCTACATAGGTAACGCGTGTAGCAGTGCAGCTGGTCATAATTAATAGCCTAAACTATGTCAGGCAGGATCCATTAAAAAACTGGTCAAGTGCGAGTCTGACTCGCGCATCGAGGTTTCCGCACAAAAAAAACCTTGATAAAAGACGTTTCTTGTATGGGGACTGGGAGCGCCCCTTAAGTTTTTAATTTTTAATTTTTTTTATATCTTATGTCCGCTTTAATAAATAACACATATTCTGAGAAAATTTCCATCGGCTAGCTATTACGGTTCCAACGATAGAGCAGTAGGATAGACAGACAGACAGACAGACGGCGCGGCGTAGGCTTAGTAATATAGGCTTCCTAAAGAAGCTAGAAGCCTAAAAATCAACGTTTGTATTAAAGTCATAGATAATAGTCATACTACGCTGTGGCAATGGCGAGAGACTGTGACCACCAACCACTTGGTGCCTGACAGGCCAAAATCGGTTTTAAGGGTCTCAGCTGGCTTGGGAGCAGTAGCCACGGAACCCTATTATAAAGCTGTCTTAGTTGACACAGTCATATATAATAGCTAATAAATAGCTGAATAGGTAGTTAAAAGGTCAAGTTTAGTAATTGAGACCAATTTAACAACCGATTAGGAAAGTACGCGGATGCTTGGTTATGCTTCTTGTTAAAAAATTGTACACCTACCAAAACACGCTGACATTAGTACCTACGAAAATCTATTGTCTTGTCTACCACAGGGGGGGGGGGGGGGGGGGGGTGGAGGGGGTTTACAAAAATAAATAAACTCAGAAGACCTGTTTATAAACTCTCAATAAATATTGAATATGGCCCTCTGGAAGATTTTGTAATAAATATAATTTGTATTTATTGTTTTTGCCAACAGAAAATGTAAGGGCCGATTACGCCAACACAGACTTAAATTAATCTAACACCTGTTAGACTAACGACAGCTTAAATCGGTTACTCGATAATTAGTGTAAGCACGACTTGTGGTACAAGTCGACAAAATGACTCGTCTTCAGATAAATGGTCATTATCTCTGACAGTGCGTTCTTTTTTCATCAAATCATAATTTGTTTGCACTCTGGTAGCATTCTATAAGAAACAATGAACAATGATTTAGTGTGATCTCTACATTTCAACGTTAAGATAACAGAGATAGCACTACATTGTACTAATGCAGCCATATAGTCCCTGGTGCAAACTGTTTGACAGACAGCTAAGGTTATTCATGCACTCTTCATGACAGTTGTCAATTTGAATTTTCCTAAGTGCTTATTAGAAAGTTAACTTAACTTCAAGTCTGCTTATGATTCTAATATTTTCATCGTTGGCGTAACTGTCTTTTATATCGTAAGTGTCTTTAAAATGAGATTAAGTGGACTCAATCGTTAATTCTGTGTTGGCGCAAGCGGCCTTTAGCCAATTATACATTTCATTAGATTATATATGATTAGTTTTCATTTTAGGGCTTGAGACAATAAAATTAAAGATAAAAAAATATTTTATGATATGATACTTCTCTACCGTTTCCAGTGTTCAGAGTCCTATCCAGATCCATAGAAGATAGAGAGATCGATCAGTAAAGTTTATCGTAAAATTTTGCATGCATGTCTAAAATTTGAACTCTTTCATCTCTTATCATTGTCGTCATTATGAAATCACTTCTCGATCATGAACGTACATCGGGTGAAATAAAAAGCTACATAATCGTGTTGCAAAATCGTTCATTCACGGGTGGCGAATCAAGAAGGTGAGATTCTAGACGCGAGGTCGCCTCCGCCCCTCCGCCCCGGCGCGGCCGCCCGCGCTGGTCATTTAGTGGCCGAAGATCATTAAAATCATGGCCACAACACTGTTCACAGGTCAAACTAGACGGCTTTAGCGTAGTTATGTGACGTCACTAAGTACAGCCTAGTCTGGGATTAGTGCTGTTAACTCCAAGTGTTAACTACGATTTTTTTGTATTCCTAGGCTGAAATCTTTTATTAGATGTTTTTATCATAGCAAGGACTTTTCATAGCTCTGAAAGCTCCGTTTCCTTTTTCTGTCCACACGAGCAGGCTTCGTAGGTAAGAGATATGCGAGCGCAGCGAACCGTCAAATTTTGTTTTTCCGCGACTAGCGCTAGACTTTCATTCACATTGCTCAGCCACTTGGAGAGAATCGCGTGAAGGTACGTATCCCTTAACCTAACCCGAGATACGCAAGAATTAATTAAGTATTGAAACTACATACAAATCAGTTCAGCTGTTTTCGAGTTTTCTCTTTAGAAGCAAACAGACAGACAGGCAGCAAACAGACAGACAGTCGTTGCCTTTTATAATATTTAGATAGGTAATATAGAGAATAATAGATTTGAAGACGATTTATTAGACATACTCTTCAAATCAAAATAAAAAGTGATAAAATCTTTAACTGTAATTCCTTTGTACATTGCAATTTGTCTGTCCACATTGTCCCATACGTAAATATGCAGACCAGACAGGGTGAGACTATCTATAGGTGCCTTTATAAATATCTCACCTCGTTTACCTTGAGAGATACTCGCTTCTGCGGTAAAGTTTTACGCTGACATTTAGCGAGGCGGCACTGCTGGATAACTTACCAGAGATATTTGCGTACTCGGCTCATGTGTGCGGTTCATATATGGTAGGGTTTTAACCCCGTGCAAAGCTTTGAAAATTGAGTAGAAATTGAGTACTGGTCTGTGTACGATGTTTCTGGACATTTTAAAGAAAATTTGTTTTTATTAATATTTTATGTACACTCGCATACAGAAAGGTTCAGGAAAGTTCTAGTGGCATGAACAGCGGTCTTGGCGAAAATAGGAACCTGATTCCTGTAGGATGTTTTTGCTACATATTTTCGAGGCTAGTCTCCTGAGAGAGTTACCTATGGGCCGAATTCCACCGTTTTTTTATCAGTGCACACAAGGAAGCTCCACATAAGAAATTAATTAATTCATTAATTAATTAATTCCCAAAGAATAACAACAGCTGACAAATATGGCCGCCCATTGTGAATCCCTTCCCTTGCCCCTTACTAGGTGGTAGGCTCAAATTGTAGCCGACTGGGTTGATACCACCGTACTGGATGTAAGATGGCCGCATAGCAGCCTCGGTTGTGTTCTCTAGTCCAGTATGTGTATTCAGAAATCCAGGGAAGTTTCCGGTATGGCACCTACCTTCTCGGAGGTGATATTGGCTGGTCGAAGCATGCGCTTTGGCCCCTCCGACTCAGCCACCCATACCGGATTACATAAAAAAAAAAGAATCAACGTACGCTCACTTATTGCATCTATGAAAATGGTATAGAAGAAGGAAATATGTCATTTAGATAATTCTATAAGAAAGTCTAAGGTTGTATACATCTAACACCTACTGATATATATTTATATAGCTCAGAAACTTCGTCTGAACCCGACAATGCCGCGAGCGGAGCTGCGGGCAAAAACTAGTTGTCAATAATAAATAACTAATAAATAACGAGCTTCATAAACTGGTGGTAGGTAAGCTCCAAGGCTCCAACCACGGTCGGCGCCCGAAATGTTTATTTAGTTTTAAAAATATTATGCAAAACTTTACTTTGACACTTTTTTAGGTTCATAAATTATAAAAAAATCGAACACTTCGAAACTGTAGAAGTGGCATCACCTCTGTGCGAATGTATTTCCCAAATCCTTTTGGATGTCTTCGAACGTCGTTTTAACAGGCTAGACAGCTTTGCAACAGTCCGCCAATCTGCTGGCATGGCAGCTAACTGAGCGTGTTTTCGCGAGGAGATGTGATTATGGCTCTGTCGACTGCACCATTGGTCTCTCGGCACAGCCACCCGACATGGGTGGCTGTGCCGAGAGACCAAAAATAAAAGTGTACATAAAAAAGCCTCGACGAGCAGATGGAGTCATTGTATGTAAATGGTGTACACAGATATGTTTCCCGCCGTTCACCTCTTGCCCCTCTCGTGCCAATCTGAGCGCTACTGGTCTGGTGAAGTTAAGACGCGTCTCTGTCTTATCAATATGAAATAGGTATACAATGATGATGATGGCATTGATATTATAACCTGGCTAGGCTCTCCCAGCGCGACCGGAATTGCTTACCATCCTGGGATTTCTCGTTAAATAGCTTATTTATTACTAGCGTTTTCCCGAGGCTTCGCTCGCTTGAAATTCGTATTTAAAAATAAGAAAGTATGTAAGCCCGCTTACCGTACCTTTATTTCGGCGCGCTGAACAATTCGGTTTGTATGAGAGCCAGATCTTAAAGTAACCGGAACTGAATTTTAATTACCCTATCCTGTGTCACGTTTAGTTCAATGTGCTTGTACTAAGTTTAATCGGATTTGGATGATTGGTTGAAGAGTTATGGATGAACATAAATACATACAGAAAAGATTTCTAAAAATCGTCAATGTAGTTTTAGTATCATACATAGAGTCTAAAAACGCAGTATCTTATAAAACAAAGTAACTTAGTCCATGACCATCCCTTACAGATTTATTATTAGTAGTAGGTATTAATTAAAACCTCAGTAATGTTTTATATGTAAACATTAAAATGTTCGTTTCTGTTAGTTGGACATGGTTTTGACGCATACAAATTCGGGTTTGCATCTATCGAATGAAGAAACATAAAAACTGGATTATCTCGAACAGTCCGAGTAGTTACTAGGAAAAAGTGATACCTACTGAGCTTTTTATTTTATTAAACGAGGTATCCGGTAGTGGTAAGCACATCCGGCCGAACCGTGACCGTCTGTATATATTTAATATCAATGGATAAGGGTAAGGTGTTCGATATAGCGCGCTTCAAGCTATTACTTAAACTATTAACTTCAAATAGGTACAACTACTACTACTTCAACTATTACTTAATCAGCCTCTATTACTTGTCAGCCTCGATAGCTCAGTGGTGCAGATAGTCAACTGTCGCTATTGAATGTTAAGCAACGCTGGGTGCGGTCAGTACTTGGATGGGTGACCGCTGACCGTTGGAGGCTGACCGAGGTTCGGATTCCTCGTAAAACTGTAGGTCCCTTCCCTCCTAATCTTACTTGGTGGTAGGGTTTAACCCGCCCGGGTTGGTACCACCGCACTGAATGAAACGTCGGTCTAAACGGCTATGTAAATAGTTTGTGTTTTCCGACCAGTTCAGTGTAGCCGGCACGATCAAAGGGGGAAGCACTGACATGGCACCTAGTTCACCCGGTGTTATGGGCTGACATCACGGGCGTTGTAGGTGATGCAGCCAGCCGTGTCAGTATCCATAAAAAAAAAATTATAATCTGTGCTTCAAGCGCTACAGTAGTTCGCTGAAACCGCTGAAGCTGAATTTAGAAAAATATTTCTATCTGTCTTAACACTTGTGGACTCACTTGTCTTGTTAGCGACACGCGTGCTTCGATTCGTCTGATGCAAATTGTGTGCATCTACACATGTCGGGTGAGACGAAGTAAACTTTATGAAAATAGCAGTTATATCCTTTTGAATTCTTTCCATAAGTACCACGTCACGCTAGCAAGCTCCCAGCATGACACATCCGTGTTGGCCTCACCGCATCGCTCGTCGCGCGTTTTAGTTTTTTTCTTCTGCCCTCTTTGAGTTCGTAAATAAACAAACTTCTAAGATGAGACGATGACGGCCTTTTAGGACCCCGTTGGAAACCATTTAGAACCCTAAAGGACTATTTTGGTTTGGTATTACTCAAATAACTATTACCTACGAGCAGATAATACCTCGTAAATCTAAAAATCCTAAGTATTCTTGGATCTGGAGATCTATTGAATACATTTTAATATATTATGTTTTTTTTTTCATTGCAAATAAAACTAGGAACTTATGGTAATTACTGAGTAAATTAATTTTTTTCCTAAATTCCTCAAAATGTGCGTTAATTTATGTCATTGCGACTTACTTCGAAATGCTAATTCTTTCAGTTCACCTTGTACACGCTAGGCCTTAATTTCGGCACGACCGAAGGGAAGCACTGATGTGGCACCAATTTCACGGTGGTGTTATGGGCTGACATCACGGATGTTGTAGGCGATGTAGCCAACCGTGTCAGTTTCCATAAAAAAAAAAATCTCGATTAATTAGTTCCTACTTGGTTGCCTCACGAGTTTTTCATCGCCGAAGTGACTGATATTTTATCTACGTAAACGTATATGCTTGTATTGAGCAAAGCGGCAACGGAACCCCTGGCTGACGAATTATTGTCCACACTTGGCAGATTTTTTTTTATAATTTCTTTCCGTTTTTATGCTTGTCTGCTTAGTCGGCTTGGTGAGCTGCCGATTCGAAATTGGATGTTGTTATTAAAATTCCGTGTTAGCGTGTATGCGTCCACTGCTTGACATACGCCTCTCCAATGTTCCTCCAGTCCTCCCGGCCTTCAGCGGTACGGAACCACTGCTTTCCGCCGACGTACTTGATGTCGTCTTCCCACCTGGCGGGTGGTCTCACTCCCCACCCTCTGTCTCCCTGTCCACGGCTGCCGCCAGTGTATGACACACCTAAGGATTCTAGTAGTACATGCACAGGTACATATATAACCTCACGCCTGTTTCCCGGTGGGATAGGCAGAGGCAACGGATCTCCACGTAGCACGATCCTGACACACCTCTGCCGCCTCTTCCATTCTCATAATGTTCTTCATGCACGCTCGTCGGCTTCAGGTACTACACACTTGACCCTTTTTAAGCACATGCCCGATCTGGTCCATGCACGTGCATCTAGGGCGACCCTTCCCGACCCTCGGTTTAGAAAGGGGCTGCGAATGCCGCGTTGCCAGCGTGACAGATGCCTTTTTTTTTACTCTTCTCTTGAAATATCGTAAGTGGAAACACATCGACAGTAAGGCCCACTTGCACCAACACAAATTTAATATATAAACCAGTTTAACTCGTTGAACTAGCACCCGTTGTATTAGTGAACCGCGTTTAAATCCATAACTCGCTACTTAACTTTAAACTCGTGTTGGTGCAAGACGCGCTTAGTGCATTCCAGAGTTTCGCAGAGTGGAAGATAAAAGAAATACTGGACCGCTTAGTCAGCACTTTAGGCAGCTCTACACAGTAAAGGGATGCATTCCTTGTCTGGTGAAATTGTTAGGTCGGAATCGCTTCGAACAGCTCCTCAGAGCATTCACCGCTGAACAGTCGATAGAACACACAGTGAACCAATGTATCTACGGAGCTGCTAAGGTTCAAGTTTGCGTTTGGCGAACTGCACGTCTTTGGATCGAGTCTAACACGCCAAACTATACTGAGCAGCCCCAACCCAAAGATGCGAGCAATACTCCACACATAACCTCACCTGCGACTTATACAATAACAGGATTGGGTCAGGCGTAAAGTATCTCCGCGTTTTATTCAGGACGCCTAATTTTAATAGTTAATAGCACTGGCGGCCAGTCCTAAAGTGCGCCCGTGCGCCGCACTACCATACCACGAGAAGTCTTCACTTCACTCAAAATAAATAATATCTTACAATACAACATACCTAAATAAAAACCATAAAGATCGTACTCCAAATAAATACGAATGTGAATTCGACCTTATTTTATAGATCACAAGGCACGTTTTTGCGAGTAAACCCGCGCCCCGTGCGGTATCGAATAACGCACGCGGGTCTCCCATCTGAATGTATGGGGATCGGCAAAACACCGCATACTTCATAGAAACAGTATGGGCCGAAATGGACTTCTGCGTGCGGCGCACGAGCGCCAAACAAGGACGCTATATCGTGAATAGCCGCACGTGCGACACGTCGCGAGCGATTCCTTTTGCACGAGTCCGTCTACCTAGAGTCAGCACGCTGTCATGTGATGTCACATACCCGTTAGCGCGCGAATATTTAAAATGGGATATGGTTAGGTTTTGTGCTTTCTGTCACTTTGTTACTTACTTTCTTCGAAAAGGTTGTCGTCTTCCTGAACGCAGCTCGGCCTTCGGCCTCGCCCTCAGTTACTTACTTTCATCAAGAAGGTTTATAGTCTTCCTGAACGCAGCTCGGCCTTCGGCCTCGCCCTCAATTACTTAATTTCTTCGAGAAGGTTTATAGTCTTCCTGAATGCAGCTCGGCCTTCGGCCTCGCCCTTTGTTACTTACTTTCTTCGGAAAGGTTTTATACTCTTCGTGAACGCAGCTCGGTCTTCGGCTTCGCCTTTAGTATGTTACTTCATTTCTTTGAGAATGTTTGAGAATGACATTCTCATCGTCGTAACTTTTAAACTATTTGTCCAAATTACTTAGTGTAAAAGCCAAAGTTTATCTACTTTAAATACCAGAAGCGATAAAAGTATGTATTTTGATAAGGATTCATTCAATACCTACTATAAAATGTGCATTGTAAATACAGTATCTAATTTAAATGTATTTATGGTTCACTATTTTGGCTATAGTGGCTTACACATAAAAGGTAGATAATATATGCTGTCGCGAACTTTTTTTTAGAACTATTTAAGAGAAACAACGTCACCATACATTATCTTCGTGTAACTCTAACGGTTTATTCAGCGCACGCCGAGATAGCTCTCAGATGGCAGGATTTTTTCCGACTTACTTACTTGACATTTATCGATATACCTATTTGGGCCAATTTACACAATGTCTTTATAAATTATAGCCTATGTTATTTTGATGTACTGTAAAGGCTCATCAAAATCTGTTCAGTAGTTTTTGCGTGAAAGAGGAACAGAGATCCATTCTATCATATTGCGGCTATTCAGTTCGCTCGCCGCGCCTCCTCCGCGCCGCCGCCGCCGCTGCCCGCGCCGCCAGCTGCCGGCCGCCCGCTCGGTAAATACCTATAGTACTACCGCGCCTACGGAACATATCGGTTTGTATGGGAGCCACATCTTAGCGTAACCGGAAGTGAATTTTATTTAGCCTATCCTGTGTCCCGTTTAGGTAAATGTACTTGTACGAAGTTTCATCGAATTCAGATGATCGGTTTAAGAGTTATGGTGGAACATACATACATACAGAAATGATTTCTAAAAATCGTAAATTTTGTTTTAGTATCATACACAGAGTCTACAAACCAAATATCTCAAAAAACAAAGCAACTTACTCCATGACCATCCCTTACAGATTTATTATTAGTATTGATTGATTGATGATTGATATTGATAGATGGATAAAAATACTTTATTGCTCCAAAACAACATTTTAAAGAAACAAACGATAAGAAATTTACATGAGGGACAAAGGCGGACTTATCCCTTACATGGATTTCTTCCAGTCAACCTTTGGATGTTTGAGAGTCGTATGTTGTGAGATATAAGTATGTAGGTAGTAGCAAAAGACTTGAGTGTGCGAATGTAAAATATAATATAAAGAAAATAGCTATGATAAACTATAATATACACTACATATAAGTACGTACTAGTTAATTAAACGTATAAATTACTATTTATAAATTAAATTAAATACATATAATATTTCCATCATTCAGAGACCCACCCAGTGGATGTACCAATGTGAGTGTGCGAAACAGGTGGGGTGTGTTGTGACCTAAAAAGATAATTATTATTGTAGTGCTAAACGTGTTCTAAACAAAACGATTGATCAATTTTACGACAAATATGAGACTTTATATATATCAACCATAATGAGACAAGTGCTAATGGAGCGATACATTTGTGTAGGCATTTCAATAAATAATAAATGAGACGCCAGTATCATTCATTACTTATCTTTATACTATAAGTAGATAGGTACGATTTATTAGCCAACCGCTTGAATAATGATTACTAGCAGTTTCGATTGATTGCTCTCCTAACAGTATAGAAGATAGGAAAACAGCAAATTATGGAGCTCATCCATGAATATAAAAAATAAATAATAAAAAAAACACTACGATGTTTCTTGCCGGCTCTTCTTCGTGGGTTCAATCGAACCGAATATATAAAACTAATTTTGAAAAGTTCGAGAATAGTAAAACTATTAACAAAACAATACAAAAGTTAAATTTTCGTCGTTTTGTTTTTAAGTCCCTGATAGGCACTAATTCTAGCCGACTGGGTTGGTACCACCGTACTGGATGTAAGATGGCCGCATAGCAGCCTCAGCTGTGTTCTATTTTAGTCTCGTATAGCCAGCAACCTATAAAGGGAAGTCTCCGGTAGGGCACCAACACCGATTACTCTGCTTACCCCGATTGTCGCGATACAGCGTGTGGTATGTGCATATGTATGTATGTATGAAACTTTATGGCGGACGAAGAGGTCATCATATAATTTATTGACACCCCTTTTGAATAGCTCCAGTTTATAGGCAGTCACTCACCGGAAGAACATTCCATATTTGAAATCTTGAGAAAAACAACGTGGGTACCCGAATGAACGAACAAATCATGACGTCTTACCCAGCACGGTCTGGCTTTACGATTCCCTCGCCAAACTATACCCAGCCAAAAAAATCGAATAAACTGAAGATAGAAACTTCGCCCACGCAAGCGATAGAGAACCCCATGTTTTGTTTCCAGAAATAGTAAGCGGGCGTGGCGACATCTGGTGGATATAAATGAAGACAGCTCGCGAGATCTCGGGAGACTTTGAACGGATTTATCTGAAACACCTGTTCCAAAGTGAAGTGGGTAAAGACTCAAGAAGGGATGTCTTGTCTTGTAGGGAGAGATTAGATTTTAAGTATGGTTTATTTTTTTAACGTTCCGTAAAAGTTAAAACAATAAAAAATTAAGTCGGTTACTTAAGTACGTAGGCAACTTTTTTGTTAATGAAAACTGACACGGTTGGCTACATAATCTACTACATCCGTGATGTCAGGTCAGCCCATAACACCTTGGTGAACTAGGTGTCATGTGCTACCCTTCGGTCGTGCCGGCTACACTGAACTGGACGGAAAGCACGAACTATTTACATAGCCGTTTCAGCAGACCTTTCATTCAGATTCGTGGTATCAAACCGGGTGGGTTAAACCTGGTAGGGTTTCTAGTAAGCTAAGAAGGGAAGGGACCTACAGTTTTACGTGGAATCCGAAGCACGGTCAACGTCCAACAGTCGAGCGATCACCCATCCAAGTACTGACCGATTATATTCGTTCTGAAAGTTACCTTCACATAAATAAACTTTATGCATGCAGTGCAATTATTAGTATGGAAACCTAAAACGTACCTACGTTGCATTGCATCATTCTCTCAGGTGCGAACAAAAGATACAAAATATTATTATCTTGAAATTCGTGACTATTAAGCTCATGCCACACTTAAAATGCTTCAGAAAACTTCGGAATTCTACATTATTGTGGTAGTATAGATTTAATAAACGGGTTTCTATAAAAACCGGCCAAGGACGAGTCGAACTCGCGCACCGAGGGTTCCGTATCGCCATGTCATGGTGCCGTGGCGCCGTGGGGCCACTCACGCCATCTATGTATTACTTAAAATGCTTCATACTCATTTCGGTAGATGACGCGCATACACTTTTTAGTTTCTTGTATGGGGACCCCGTGAATTTTTTACTTTTTCTAATTTTTATTATTTGTCGTTATATCGGTCATAATAACACCTATTCTGTGAAAATTTCAATGGGCTACCATTACGGTTCAAGAGATACAGCCCTCGGACAGACAGACGGACGGACAGACAGACAGACAGATGGACAGTCAGACGGCGTAGGCTTAGTAATAGGGTCCCGTACGACGGATACTGAACCCTAAAAAAAGGTATACGTACAATATCTCTATCTTCTCTACATAGTATAAATTTGCATCGTCTGTCGTCGGTCTGTCTGTATGTTCGCTTATAACTCCAGAACGACGTAACAGATCTGCCTACATCCGAAAGTGAACGAATTCGGAAAACAATTTAGTCGTACTTTCTGTAAAATCTTTTCGTTGTACGCCAAAATGGTTTCAATGAAGGCTAGTGCGGCAGAGCCATCGGCGCTCGAACTTGGCGGAGGCCCTGCCGCGTCGTGCCCTCAGACTTTATCGCAATGGAAGATGCGACCACATCTTGTAGAAAATAAAAGCAAAAGCATTCATAGACATTGGACACGCCTGCGTCGGGGCGCGATTTCCAAGAATATTCAATTTAATTATACACTATTCTCGCCTTGACCGGGTAAAATTATTTAATAAGCCTTATTTACTCGCCTTTTGTTGAATAAAAATGCCATCAGGTCACGCCTGATGAACTTATCCTTCAATCTAATGCAAGGCCTTAAGATAATCTAGTACTTACTTGTTTCTCAAGCAGCCTTAAGTGCTAGTAGTTAATTTTCAATAATTATTATTATTATATTATATAATTATATTTCTTTATTAACACATATTCTTAAAACTAATTTTGTACATATTCAAAACCTAACATAAAAAACATATACAAAATTAACCTTAAAAAAAAGGAGTTTCCACCACCGGCGGCGGGGCGAGCCCAAGCTACCGATGATCGGGTCCCAAAGAGAGGAACCTCCGGACGATGCGTGCAGTGTCGAGCAGGGCTACCTTCTGGATCTGGCCCTTGACCCAACCACTCAGCGAGAGCCTCTCAAGGTGGTCGTCGAGGCTCTTCGCTATCAGCCCATGCGCCGAAACGACTATGGGCACAACGATCGTCGAGTCGACGGGCCACATTTTGGTAACCTCGTGCTGCAGATCTAGATACTTCAGCATCTTCTCTGCTTCCTTACTGACGAGGTTACCATCGTGCGGCACGGCGATATCGACGAGCGTTGCGCGCCTCGCCTCCCGGTCCACTATCACAATATCAGGTCTATTCGCGAGAATAGTCCTATCTGTAATAATGGACCGGTCCCAGTAGAGTGTGACATGACCGTTCTCGAGAACTGGCGGCGGATTGTACTTATAGTAAGGCACTTCGGTACCTACAAGGTTGAACTTTAAGGCAAGTTGCTGGTGGATAATCCTGGCTACTAGGTTGTGTCTATGCAAATACTCGGTGTTGGCAAGCTGCGAACAACCGGAAATCACATGTCTGAGGGACTCGCCAGGTTGGTGGCAGGCGCGGCAGATGTCAATGGTCCCGTCCTTCATTATGTGTCTCCTATAGTTGTTCGTCTTGACAACCTCATCTTGTATTGCAAAGACAAACCCTTCGGTTTCCCCGAAGAGGTCCCCGAAGCGTAGCCAGTGCACGGAAGCAAGTTGGTCTACATCCGGTCCCGTGAGAGACCGGAAGTACCTACCGTGCAGCTCCTTGCCTTTCCATACTTCCATGCGGTCCTCGGTGCTTAGTACAACCGGCTTCCGCCAGTTCTCTTTTCCCATGCTCAGCGGGGTAAGACCTTTATCGCTTGTGACGACATCGCGATGCATCTCACAAACATAAGTCTTTTCCAAAAAGTACTGACGGAGATTGCATACCTCGCGGTTGTGCAGGTTCTTGGCATTTAACATACCTCGACCCCCACACTTCCGCGGGATATACAACCTCATGACCGATGATCGTGGGTGATGCATACGGGATTTCGTCATCAGCGTCCTGACCTTTCTGTCCAGCGAGTCCAATTCGGTCTGAGTCCATCTGAGAATACCGAAAGTATATACGAGCACAGGCATGACCCAACCGTTATAGGCACGAATTTTATTGCCGCCTGACAAAAGGCTATTTAGTACTTTTGTAAGACGACGAAAAAACTTTTCCTTAACTGATTGTTTCATGTCCGTATCCCGTATGTTGAGAGCCTCCGATATTCCCAGATACTTATAAGTTTCGTCTTCGGAGAGAGCTCGAACATTATTATAATAATTATTATTATTATATTATTATTATTATTTTATACATTTATTATCACATTCACATAATATTTACATTAATTTTAAATATACAGATTATAAAAATACACCACATATACTCAAAATTAATATAAAAATAATAAACGGAATACCGCCGGCGGCGGGAGGCAAGCCTCCAAGCACACCGGCGGGTGCAGGCCGTGGCTACAGAGTTCTCCGAGACGACGCGAGGCAAGCTACGAGCGATAGGTGGTGGTACTAGACGCGTAGGCCACCACCACCCCCATCTCGGAGAGCTCCGTATCCGCCGGACTGCACGGCGACGTCGTCGCGCAGCTCTTTTAAACTTCTTCCTCTTCGCGCGCGCGTCGCCTGATGTTCGCACAGCACCACCGGTAGCGGGGGCACTAGACGGGACGTGAAGTCCCGATGACCCCAAGCTGGCCGATGGTGGACGTTGCCCTCACCGTAGATGTTGTGGCTCGGCCGACGTCAACGCTCCATCTTCGCCGTCGATGAAATGCACCGGCGGCGTGGAGCTGGGTGATGTGGCGTGCGTGTGGTGTTGGAGAAGAAAGGCGGCTCTCGTATTGGACGACCCGGGCGCGGGGAGGCCGGGCGACGCGGTGAGCGGAGGCAGTGCTGCTGCGGGCGAGCGGTGGCGGCGGCGGCGTCGAAGTCGAGCGCGGCGGCGGCCGGCCGTCGCTGCAGAGCCTGCTCTCCATCACGCAGGTCGCGTCCCGGGTGGTCTGCAGCCGCTAATGTTACCAGGCATGTCGATTTGGGTGGAGTAGTACCAGGGGCGCCGAGCGGCGGCGGTGGTGATGCCGGCACGGTGCCTCCAACCGTGCGGGTCGCTGCGCCGCTGGAGTAGGGTCCGCGCGTGGCGGAAGCTCGGTAGGGTCGTCCCAGGCAAGAAGTTTTTAAAAACAATTTCCAAGAGAAAAATTTTTCGACATGTCGGTTTGACAGCTCTTTTTCTTCTTCTTATTATTATTATCTTTATTTCACATTTTTAAATACATTTACATTAATTTTACATATATTATAACTATAAAAAGTAATAAAAATACACAAAATTAATAGAAACAGATAAAAATGGTAATACCGCCGGCGGCGGGAGGCAAGCCTCCAAGCACACCGGCGGGTGCAGGCCGTGGCTACGGAGCTCTCCGAGACGACGCGAGGCAAGCTACGAGCGATAGGTGGTGGTACTAGACACGTAGGCCACCACCACCCCCATCTGATATTATTATTATCCATTTATTTCCACATTTATTTTTATACAAATTTTACATTTTTTTTTTAAATTAAAACCTAAAATTAATATAAAAACAAACGGAGTTTCCACCACCGGCGGCGGGGCGAGCCCAGGCTACCGATGGTCGGGTCCCAAAGAGAGGAACCTTCGGACGATGCGTGCAGTGTCGAGCAGGGCTGCCTTCTGGATCTGGCCCTTGACCCAACCACTCAGCGAGAGCCTCTCAAGGTGGTCGTCGAGGCTCTTCTTATTATTATTATTATAAGTATAGGTAGCTCGAGATGCCAAGTTCTTTTTTTTAATTGATTTTGACATTCACAACATTATTATTTATATTCTTTTACTCTACATAAAACACCGCCAAGTGCGACTCAGACTCGCGCACCGAGGGTTTCGTACCACCACTAATTGGTCGGTTTGTATTATTTGTTGTTTTAATTTGGAGTTCTTCCTTAATTTGGAGAATTCCTTACGGATATGGAACCCTAAATAACTAGTGATAGGTAGTTGACCAATTTAACTATCGTGTATGTAATGTATATGGATTTTTCTTTATATTTAACCGACTTCAAAGATTTTCCATTCAATTCGTCTCGTCGGCGCGTCCGTATGTATTTTTATCATAGCTAATTCTATTTTAATTCTCAAAGTTCAAATATAGCTTCAAAATACGAAATAAAAGCTTATAATTTTTTTCGATCGGTACTGCAACCCGCACATAAAACTGTGAAATAGCATACGGCCCATCATCAAACTTCTAATCAACTAGCAGACGAGCGAGCTAATCGGTCTTATGGCCTTCGCTCATCGAAGATGGTGCCACACAACATCAGATACCGCAAGGCAAGGCATTGTGATACAGCCTGTCTATTGAGCAAGAGCGTTGAAATCGATACCGCTCCAAATGGGAAGTTACCCGCAATTCTGCGGTCGATCTTCCAACGGTTTTATACAATCAAAATGTCAATAATGCAATTTTGTTGCAATGCAGTCGAAAACAATGAGAAGTGCAACTGATATAGTAGATGTGTTTCTCTCATTTTCAACCGACTTCCAAAAAGGAGGAGGTTCTCAATTATTTGTCTGTATGTTTTTTGTGTGTGTATGTTACTCGATTTCTCCGCCAATTCTGAACCGATTTTTAATGATTCTTTTTTTCTTGAGTAAGGTATATCTAAGGGGTGGTCCCATAAAATTTATGAAAGGAAGGGTGGGAAATTAAGGGATAAACACTTTCACACTAAGGAATTTTTCAATCACCCACTTCCCGTCAACCGAATATTATGTGATATTATTAAAAAGCGTGCAATAAAAAACCTGTTTCAAAAAAACATTGGACCGACTTCAAACTCTAAAAAGTATTAAATAATATTTTGATCTTGAGTAGGAGGAGGTACAAAATCAAACCTGAAAATTTATAGATGTGCACTTTTGTGGTTTTGTACCGCCTTCTACTCAAGATTAAAATAATTATTGAATACTTTTTTATTAAGGTTTGAAGTTGGTTCAATGTATTTTTTTTTGGTTTCGGTATATTCGCTGTTTCCCTTCCTTCACTGTGAGACAACATGCATCGTTGTGAATAACAGAGACACCGGTTCAAAACCCGGGTCTTATTCGTATTTTCGAAAAAGATCCCGGTGAATTAAAAATTCGCCGTGGCGAAATAATAAATATGGGTGCATTACCGCGACGGAGAAATTGAAAAATATTCGCCATTCAGGCGCTGCAGTTGTGGCAGTGAAAATGTTTCATTCTGACAAATACAACACGTAACGGCGGCGACCGAAGAATTCAAAACCATATAACTGCAACTGGCATGCACTGGCATACATTTTAATTTGTCCCCAACGTGTAAAAATGCACACAATTTTCATCAGACGCAGGTTCGGGCGGCGGCTACATGCGTGTTGATCAAAATGCATGACAGAGATAGATACTTGTCCGCCTTATACGAGTAGCTCGTAGCATGGCGCCTCGCTTGGCGTGGTTTCGCCAGTAGTGGTGTTATGGGCTGTGTCTGATCTTCCGTCCGACGGACTTCTGGGCACAGCCACCCGTGCTATCTACTATATAAAATTCACAGATCTCGTGCATTACACGACCTTCGAGGTACATTGAAAATGAACTCAACAAAATAAAAAAAAGTATTACCTACATTTTTATATTTCTTATTATTTTTCAAAAACACAAGCAGCTAAAAAAATTTTAACTAAAATTTAGACAGAAAAAGAGATAAGCTTGACATTATGTATGACTAACTAAAGTAACAAATTAATACAAATCTGAGCGCAGTGTACTGCCAATAGATGCTAAATAAACAATAAACAACAATAAATATCAAATATAAAAATATAATACGCATCTTCTAAGATGCGTATTATATTTTTATATGCGTATTATAGTAATATAGGTTAGGTTAGAACCTAACCTATATTCCTATGGCTTCCTCCCGGCTCCATCATCAGGACCCTGGAAATAACATATGACTAGAGTACTTGCGAAGACAAATCCAACGAGCCCAAACACGGTGGATTTATCATGTGTGGTTTAGGAGTTCCTATGGCTTCCTTCCGGCTCTATCATCAGAACCCAACTAACAAACTAACAAAGTCACCCGAGGATCTGCAGAGCCGTGATTTGATTTTGCACAAATGTATTTCATCCATTCGGATATTCCTCCTCGCTCTCTACGCTGTTGCACTTCCAAAAGTCGATTTCACACTCTCAGCGAAAATGGGAAAAATTTGAGGGACCACATACAGCACTAACCATCATCCATAGACGAATGCTTTTTTTTATTGAAGAAGAGGTTTTTTTTTATTTTTCGATATCACATTTAGTTTTTGAGATATAAGAGATTTAATTCGACTCGCGTAGCCCCAAACCTCGCGACAGCAGGACGATTTTACACTCTCAGCGAAAATATGGGGCTATATACTAAAGGGATAGAAAAAACATTTTCAATGTTAAAAAAATAGGTAAAAAAACTTTTAAGTTAAACGGTTTTATTAAAAAAAACTAGAAAAAAAAACATCAGCTGTACAAAAAACTAGAAAATAATAAGGACACAAGCCTGGCCTTCTTAAGATTTTACGTCTAGGTAAGAAATCGTGCAATACTAGCGTGCTGTCTTCTCATGTCGGATGCCAAAGGGCACATTGTATCGCTGCGTCAGCGGAATAAATTGAGACTTTTAACAGACTAATATAAAAACGTGGGGCGTATAATATGCGTAATAACATGCGCCCCACGTTTTTATATTAGTCTGTTAAAAGTCTCAATTTATTACTTATTCCGCTGACGCAGCGATACAATGTGCCCTTTGGCATCCGACATGAGAAGACAGCACGCTAGTATTGCACGATTTCTTACCTAGACGTAAAATCTTAAGAAGGCCAGGCTTGTGTCCTTATTATTTTCTAGTTTTTTGTACAGCTGATGTTTTTTTTTTCTAGTTTTTTTTTAATAAAACCGTTTAACTTAAAAGTTTTTTTACCTATTTTTTTATTTACTCGCTTTTAGTTTGATTTTTGGCTCGTATCATTCATTACGCAAACTCCTCATCCTTTCCAACTCTCTCATTGCATCTTTGTTACTCGGTTTCTTACCTGTCAATTTCTCACAATCAAGCTCCTCAATACATAGCCCTTCTAAAGACTTTACGCGACTCAATGCAACATACGCTTGACCCTCCTCAAATAGTCTGGAGCCCAAATACACGACAGCATGGTCAACAGTACTGCCCTACATTTTATGGACAGTGGAGGCCCATGCCATAATTTTCGGTAACATCCGTCTCTCAGCTGTTCCATAATTAAACTTTGCTGGAAACTGTATGGCTTTAGGATGGATAAGGTGCCCGCCGTCCCTTTCAAAATCAATTTGAACAGATGGTATGTCTGTTTCATTTTGCGTTCGACAAGTATGGGACACTGGTCCAAACAAACCAAATGAGCCCAAACTTGAGGGGGTTACTAGTAACAGTTGAAGAGTTCCACTGTACACCTCGAGATTCCATCATCAGACCCTCGTCACCAAATGTATTGGTAGAAGTATGGGACACTCGTCCAAACCAACCATATGAGCCCAAACTCGAGGGCGTTACTAGTAACGGTTGAAGAGTTCCACTGTACACCTCCTGACTCCATCATCAGACCCTCGTCACCACGTGTATTGGTAGAAGTATGGGACACTCGTCCAAACCAACCATATGAGCCCAAACTCGAGGGCGTTACTAGTAACGGTTGAAGAGTTCCACTGTACACCTCCTGACTCCATCATCAGATCCTCGTCACCAAGTGTACTGGTAGAAGTATGGGACACTCGTCCAAACCAACCAAATGAGCCCAAACTGGAGGAGATTACTAGTAACGGTTGAAGAGTTCCACTGTACACCTCCTGACTCCATCATCAGACCCTCGTCACCAAGTGTACTGGTAGAAGTATGGGACACTCGTCCAAACCAACCAAATGAGCCGAAACTGGAGGGGGTTACTAGTAACGGTTGAAGAGTTCCACTGTCCACCTCCTGACTCCATCATGAGACCCTCGTCACCAAGTGTATTGGGAGAAGTATGGGACACTCGTCGAAACCAACCATATGAGCCCAAACTCGAGGGGGTTACTAGTAACGGTTTAAGAGTTCCACTGTACACCTCCTGACTCCATCATCAGATCCTCGTCACTAAGTGTATTGGTAGAAGTATGGGACACTCGTCCAAACCAACCATATGAGCACAAACTCGAGGGGGTTACTAGTAACAGTTGAAGAGTTCCACTGTCCACCTCCTGACTCCATCATCAGACCCTCGTCACCAAGTGTATTGGTAGAAGTATGGGACACTCGTCCAAACCAACCAAATGAGCCCAAACTCGAGGCAGGTTACTAGTAACGGTTGAAGAGTTCCACTGTTCCCCTCCTGACTCCATCATGAGACCCTCGTCACCAAGTGTATTGGTAGAAGTATGGGACACTCGTCCAAACCAACCATATGAGCCCAAACTCGAGGAGGTTACTAGTAACGGTTGAAGAGTTCCACTGTACACCTCCTGACTCCATCATCAGACCCTCGTCACCAAGTGTATTGGTAGAAGTATGGGACGCTCGTCCAAACCAAACAAATGAGCCCAAACTCGAGGTGGTTACTAGAAACGGTTGAAGAGTTCCACTGTCCACCTCCTGACTCCATCATTAGACCCTCGTCACCAAGTGTATTGGTAGAAGTATGGGACACTCTTCCAAACAAACCAAATGAGCCCAAACTCGAGGGGGTTACTAGTAACGGTTGAAGAGTTCCACTGTACACCTCCTGACTCCATCATCAGACCCTCGTCACCAAGTGTATTGGTAGAAGTATGGGACACTCGTCCAAACCAACCAAATGAGCCCAAACTCGAGGGGGTTACTAGTAACGGTTGAAGAGTTCCACTGTACACCTCCTGACTCCATCATCAGACCCTCGTTACCAAGTTGAAATTATCATAATATTGTATTGTCACGAGAACTCAATGTGTGTGCAAAGTTTCATAAAATCGGTTCAGTAGAAGTAGTTGAAAAAGTTGTCGCAAGATTTGAAACAAAGATAGAAACAAAGCCACAAATATACGGAGTCAAGCTAAAATAAAACCGTTTAAAAATGAATGTTCGTCCTCTATACCCGTTCATCCGATTACGAGGAAACTTGGTACGCGCGTCTGGGAAGGTTTCTGAAAAAATAAAGCAGGTGATGATTGATGATGCTTGTCGGAACATGTGCTTTGGCCCCTCAGACTCAGCCACCCATACCGGATTTCACGAAAAAACCCTATTTGTTCTACTTTTTATATGTTCGACGAGTAGATGATCCTTCTATGCATTTGAACAGCCTGTACGCGTACGTTACGCACGATACCAAAATATTTAAATCTCTTTGTACGAGTACGATATGCGATACGACATACCGAGAAGCCGACGATAATTCACAAATTAGCGCGCGCAGCTGATGGTTTTTTTTTTTTTATGTAATCCGGTATGGGTGGCTGAGTCGGAGGGGCCAAAGCACATGCTCTAACCAACCAATATCACCTCCGAGAAGGTAGGTGCCATACCGGAGACTTCCCTGGATTGCTGGCTATACTGGACTAGAGGAGAACACAACCGAGGTTGCTTGCGGCCATCTTACATCCAGTACGGTGGTACAAACCCAGTCGGCTACAATTTGAGCCTACCACCTAGTAAGGGGCAAGGGAAGGGACCTACAGTTTTACACCGGTTCCGAACGGTGAAGCAGCGGGTGTAGGTATGTGCGTAAATTTTTTCGTCAGAAAAAACTCATTGGTACACGCCGACCGGATTCGAACCTCGGACCTCCCGCATGAGAAGCCGATGCCCAAACCACTCGGCCACCCGCCGCTCGGCATGTAATGTGTTATCGCGACCACTCCCGCGTACTTCCAGCTAGCCGTACTATCACATGGTGTACCATTGACGCCATCATCGCGGAGCATTGACTTACCTATATTTAACGTAAGCATTCCATACGGACTCAATCATTTATGTCCTCACTCATACTAATAGTAAGAATGCCAAAAATTATCAAGAATTTATTCGGAAACGAAATATAGCATACTATAATTACATCCTGGATAATCAATATCAATATATTATATTTAAACTAATAAATAAATCTGTAATGAATGGTCATGGAGTAAGTTACTTTGTTTTATGAGATACTGAGTTTGTAGAATCAATGTATGATAATAAAACTGTAAATATTAATTTATACGTTTAATTAACTAGTATGTACTTATATGTAGTGTATATTATAGTATATTATAGTTATTTTCCTTATATTATATTTTACATTCCCACACTCAAGTCTTTTGCTACTACCTACTTATATCTCGCAACATACGACTCTCAAACATCCAAAGGTTGACTGGGAGAAATCCCTGTAAGGGATAAGTCCCCTTTGCCCCTCATGTAAATTTCTTATTGTTTGTTTATGTTAAATGTTTTTTGGAGCAATAAAGTATTTCTATCCATCTATCTATCTAAAACTAAATTGACGATTTTTAGAAATCTTTTCGTTATGTATGTATGTATGTTCCTCCATAACTCTTAAACCGATCATCCGAATACGATGAAACTTAGTACAAGCACATTTTACTATACGGGACACAGGATAGGCTAAATAATATTCAGTCCCGGTTACGCTAAAAGGTGACTCTCGTACAAACAGAATTGTCCCGCGCGCCAAAATAAAATTACGGTAGCGGGCTTACAAAATTACTTTCTTCTTTTTAAATCCGGATTTAATGCGAGCGAAGCCGCAAACAAAAGCTAGTACACAATATAATGATACCTATGTACAAGTACTAGCAAGAAGGACCTTATTGGACCGCAAACCCGGACCTTGCTATAATTGAAAGCAACTTGGTTGGTCAATGGCAATTATTATTTGAGACGAGTAAACCATGATTCAATGCGACTTTGCCCACCGCCACATATTTTTGATACATAGAGTCTACAAACTCAGTATCTCATAAAACAAAGTAACTTACTCCACCATCTCTCACAGATTTATTATTAGTATTGATGATAGTAGCTTCAACGTGATTCACCATACGCTTCGTGGGGATTTCACATGCCATGTTTTCCGCTGTGTTGTTCTTCATCTTCTGCTAAAGCTTATATGTTTACAAAATATACATAATTACGAGTAAGGTGGATGTTAATTTTTCCAAAGACAAAAAAGATTTTGATTGCATCTGGTCCTATGTTTCACGTTTTATTTCACTCTGTTTACTAGTTTTTTTTTTCTTCCATATGATTTTAGCCATTTATTTGTTCGCATGAATTTCACAAACCAATGAGAAAATTTAAATTTATCTTTTGTCACCTGGTGCAAAATCTCTTCAAGAATTATTTTCGGGTTATTTTTTTTTCGGTATCCGAGGAATAACAAAAAACGTATGTCAAAATATTTGAAAATAGCAATTTTTAGTACCTTTTTTTTTATGGAAACTGACACGGTTGGCTACATCACCTACAACTCCCGTGATGTCAGCCCATTACTCGTTAGTACGTATACCTACCTTCCAGGTAGTAACCTACCTTCCATACAAACACTTTAGTGAAGACACCTTATATTTTCATGTCAAAAGTTTTTTTTTTTTTTTTTTTTCATTTTATGCACATACAATTTAAGGATAGGGAAGTAGTAAACTAATTGAAACTAATATTTTTATAGGTACATATTTTTAAATATATTTATTGTTCATTTTCTTGAACAGTTCCTAAGAAAACAATCACCTTCTTGCCCAGTACGCAACAATCAAGAACCAGCTGCCTCGAGGAGGAACGGTTCGACCGAGTCCACCACGATCAGTTGAGCAATATTTTCGTACTAACGAGTGAAAGGATACGTATGTACACAAGACCACGGTATAAACGTGGGTACCAACTTGGTGTTGTACTTGTACCCACCCACACAGATTTGTTTATCAATTACCCCAGTTAAGTACAATGTCGCCACGTGAGAAATTGTTTCAGGACATCACCTGCTGTACAGCTAATCACGATGGAACAGACCATACATTTATTTAACTAGGTATATTAATATTATTATATAAACACATAGAACAAATATAGGAACCCAAAAAAAACAAGCACCATTGCTAGAGAGCAGGCGGAGCCGCGGGCACAGCTATAAACCATAAAAAGAAATGTTAGTTCCGCCTTCCGTTGAGGGGTGGGAGTGAGGGGCGGGGGAACAGTTGCATCGGTGTTGGCTCACATAAAAACCACAAACACAATGAATGGTTTTTATATGAAAAAAAAATACGGAATTTCGATTTGAGTGAAAAGGATTGTTTTCTTCTAATAATGAGTACTTTCTATTCATGAAGTTTCTCAGGCCTATCCTGAAACAACCCTGTATATGATGACGACTTCAATCGAAAATCTCCGCTATGACAACTGTTAAGATTGCGGTGTTTTGTATGTAAATGAAATATATTTTTTCCTAGGATGTCTGCTTCGGCTAAGCATTTTTTGTTTGATCGTCGTCTAACTTTGAGTATGTGAAGTTAGTCACGTGAGCCAACACCGATGCACCTGTTCCCCCACCCCTCACTCCCACCCCTCAACGGAAGGCGGAACTAACATTTCTTTTTATGGTTTATAGCTGTGCCCGCGGCTCCGCCCGCTCTCATATTTCACTTCACTGCTAACCTCATAAGCCATTTAGCGTGATAGTAAGTAGCCTATAGTTGATGGGAAGAATCAAGCTATCCGTAGATTTTTTTTTTATTAAATTCGGTTCAGTGGTTCTCGAGTTATAAGCGAACAGACAGACATACACTCAGCCACTCAGACAGAAAGCAGACGTTGGATTTTATTATAGGTAAGGAAGGAGGATGGCTTAATTGAATCTTGCACAATTAGGCCTAACGTCCGTAGAACTTCTTTAATTAGACGAGTTTTTTTTATGTAATCCGGCATGGGTGGCTGAATCAGGGGGGTCATAGCACATGCTCCGACCAGCCGATATTACTCACAATATCACTCGTGTCCCTAAAATCATAGCCGATATCGGGGCATATTGGTGGGATGGGGGTAAAATCGGATGACACCGTACACAAGTAATCGCCCGGATCTCGATATACAGAGATTCACACCCGCTGACCCCTGAATCGCACGTTCGCCCGTCCGAATTTCTATAATACAAATTACTGCGCCGATTTGCCTACACACACGGCAATCTTGTAATCGATTTAGGAAGCTCCGTGTCGAGCCACCTCCGATATCGCCCGTGATTTAGGGATGTGAGTAGGCCGCAATAGGCTGCTCTACCTATTAGTATTCACATTCTGCCTGATAGAGTTAAGAAGGTTGTGAGGGAGCAGTCGATATAAAAGGGGCTTATGGGGGGGAGGGGGAGGAAGGAAGCGATTACCGGCGACACGTCCTCCTACTGCAAATAGCCTTTACAGTTTTTTTTTTTTTTATTTAATATACTTTATTGTTTTATATATTAATGATGCAATACAACAAATGGTGGACTTATTGCCTAACTAAAGCAATCTCCGCCGGCCAATCACCCTATTTAAACATTTATGTGGATATTTACAAAAAAAAATACTTAACTAATAATAACATGTTCATAAATTAATGAAAAAACAACAAAGACAACTTGGACGCCTAAAATAACACTTTAATATTATATACATACATGAACATAGATAAAAATAAACTACAAATTAATACATAGAAACATACTTATATAAGTATTTTAAATAATATAAATACTCCATAGCTAAAATACTTGAACTACATAAACATATTCATATAATAAAAAAACAATATAAATACACCAATAAATTATTTCAGTTACATGCACTTTTAATTAAACTTTGTTTACACTTGTTCAATGTTCGGAGCACGATTTGTAAAAAAACCTTTGAAGAACAACTTTTTCTCATTAACCTTTTGACATTTTATAAATAATATCACTAGCCCCTTACACTCTGGGAGTCGGTTTAAAGTAGGTGATGTTTGCAAGTAGCAAGTTGTTCTTGCAGCAGTAAAGTTTAGACCTTGAACGTTATTATAAACCATGTGATCCGCCACGCGAACACGCGAAGTTCCTTTCCTGCTACGTGATGGTCTAGCGTCCGTTCGTCACACACAAGCCTCTACTATACGGAGTTCTAACTTGGAGTATAATTGAGAATCGAGTCGCGTACGCAGCGATGTCAGTGGTCGCTCGCGTCAGCTTTTTTCACGGTGACTCCGAGCGAATAGCCACGAATAACCTTACAGGCAGGGCCGGCCGAAGGGAATTTTAGGGAGAGGTACCTACGTATGTGCGCCTGGAGCGCCAGATCTAAAGGCCCCCAGCACGCCTCTCCTCTCGTCCAATATAGCCAGAAATCCAAAGAGTATGGCAACTACCTTCTGATTGCAGGCGTGATTTTAGCTGGTCGGAACCTGTGCTCTGGCCCCTTTGACTCAGCCACCTATAACGGATTGCATAAAAAAAATATGAAACGCCATGAACTTATTCAAGATTCTCGACATTTTTAACACAGCGCGCCGCCGTGCGTGACTGACAATATTGTCCGGGGCGCCATAATGGCTTGCCTCGGACACCCACCAATATTGCTAAAACCGGCCCTCCTCACACGAGAACGTGCTTGGATAGAACTATCTTGACACGTCTCACAAGCTTTGATCCTTGTTGAGAACAAGTGGGAAATTGAAAGCGGCGGAGTATCAGGCAGTTAACAAAGAAGGTTAAGGTGGACATTTAAACGCTGTAGACACAGATACATCTGGTATTAATCAAATTAATAGGTATAATGGTGAAGTAAGAGAGAAAACAGACAGTGCAGTAAGATATCCTGTTCTGCATACATAAGTACATACATAACGTCTCGACAGTTTCCCAGTTTCTATTTAACTTGATCTTTCTAGAAGCCAATGTTCCACTCTTGCATGCGCGTGTAACCCCAGGGGTAATTTCCAACATCGATTATTTTCCGAAATAGATAACTATGATTTAGATAAAGTTATATCAGCAAGTACAGTTGTGACTTGAATAAATTCTTCATTACTTATCTTTTAGTATCCCTAACGTAAGTTCAACAAGACAGTTTCAGGCCGGCATGGCATTCGCATCCCCCGCGTACGACCGAATGTCCATGGGCGTCGTTAGACAGACACCTTATGGGCTCGGCGCCACATGTCGCGCTTACTATAAAAAAAAATCCCGAAACAATATACATGGGACGTAACACATAATAAAGTAATAATGAAGGCACTGAATGAGCCCCAATGGCAACTCCCACAGAACACCTATTAATCTTTGGCAACTCCACTTTCAAATATTGGGAACCAAACTTCAGACGAGACGACTTGGTCGCAGATTTAAAAAAATTGGGCGTGAAAAACAATGGAACTAGGGAAGATCTGACATTCTGTCTTGAAGTACGTCCGGATAACGAATAACTGAAATCTAAAGGTGTTGAAGTGTTGAGTGAGACCTCGTGTCAAAATTAACCTTGGCTCTTTTGGTTTGATTAAGAAAAAACCGCAACGTTAATGCGCTACGCACTGATACCCATTATTACTACTAAGACTCCCAGCACAATTTATTAAACCACCAGCGTGTACTTGAAAGAATATACCACAAATCCACAAATTATGTATCTGCAGCCACATCGCGTGGTTGAGCAACGTTTTGTCTGAACATAATGTCGACTGCTCGAACTGCATATTTTTATCTGACGCAGACTACCACAGACTTACGAGTAAATGACCTAGTATGCATAATAATGATGGAGCAAGTTTTCTGCTTGTATGATTACAACTGTTAACGCCCAATTCTATTGCACAGGAAAAAAATGGTTGTTTCATTGTGCAACGTACTTGAGTTATATTTGACAGAAAACCTTCGACAGACTTTCTGACGAGAACACGAAATTGTGTTTACAAAGAAATGCTAAATCCCCGGCCCTTAAAAAGTAAAAAATAGTTTCCGTTTACTTACTTAAAAGTAAATTCCCGCGCAGTTCTGAGTTGTTATATTTTATTTACTTAGCGGTCCCCGAAGCCTTTAATAAGTAAACGGAAATTCTTTTTTACTTTTTAAGAGTCGGGGTTTATTTAATTTGTAATTTAACTTTTATTTCAAGTTTTTTTTTAACTGCATGCAAAGCGGTCCACTTTTTAAGATAATATTTTTTTGATTACTTAATTGCTTGATTACTTGATTACAAACATAGCTAAGAAACCAGCTTTCTAATAAAAAACCGCATCCAAATCGGTCCGTCCGGGAGGTCCGGTCCATCCGTTTGGGAGCTACGATGCCACAGACATACACATCCATACACAAATACACATATACACATATACGTTAAACTTATAATCGTCAAAGTTCTCAAATCAAACTACATAGATTCGCTGGATGGCTGAATACAGATATCCCTTCTTTGTTTATTTTATTGATAAGTAATTATTGTTCGTTAGCGAAAAATTTGTTTTTTACATTTTGACTATTAAGAGCCTACAATCGTCCTAGAAACGTATTCGCAAGAGTTGCATGCACAAATGCATGTTGTGCAACCAATTATTATCGTTTGACTAATTGAAGCGAGGTATGTAGCCAGTTCTTATACAGCGACACCAGCATACAAACAAATAAAAAACACAAACTCACTTAGACTGTAATGACTGTTGCATAAGCCCAATGCTAATCAGGCATACTAGAATAAGCTGACCCAGCAGCTGGGCATATTCTTGCGGAAGCCGGTTCTGATCGAACCCCAATTGACAGATTGCGAACATGTGTACAAACATTCATTACACACCGAATAGAGGTCAATCGGACACTAGGTTTTTTACCTGTACTGTATCACATACAGAGACATTAGTCCACCTCCAAGCCGGACTGATACCTCCTCGGCGGTGAAATTGGCTGCACCTGAGGCTTCGACCTCGGGCAGAGCCACCCAGTTCGGAAGCAATAAAAAACTATTTTCCGGTCAAACTGACCTATCTGTCTTCGTGACACTGCTTTAATCCTAGACTGCAGTAAAACATCACGGACGTTGTAGGTGATGTAGCCAACCGTGTCAGTTTCCATAAAAAAAAAACTAAGACACATATCATTCAATTACCCTCTCCTAATGGTCTAGGACAGCGGTTCTCAAACATTTTTGGCAACGGAACCCTTTTGAAATACTAAATATTTTGCGGAGCCCTAAAATAAGCAATACCTTGTTTATTTATGTTCATTCATTCATTGATGAAATTCATACAAAAATAGGTACTTTACATGACACTGTATTGCTTCCACTGTAAATGGATAAAATTGTTTGAAGTTTTTGATCGCAGCTCTATTTAAGATTTTCGTCTATTACGTGACAAGATTTGACGTGCTTCGTTCTTTCGATTGATATTATTTCGGCGGAGCCCTCAAAGAGGCCTTGCGGAGCCCCAGGGCTCCGCGGAGCACACTTTGAGTATGGCTCGTCTAGGATAAGAGCAGTTTTTGTTAAAATTATCATAATTATCACAATTTCTGTAGTGCAATTAAGAATGTGATCAGACAGGTGCCTCCGACTTGTTATCAAAGTCGATGAAACGTTGGCGTTTGGGTGATAATGGTATACCTTCGCATTTGTTTGCTTGAACACCTTCCCAAATACGATATGAAGCGATTACTACCTCTGAGGAAGAATTCTTCTTCTTTGTCTTAGTTATTTTGCATTTAATGCTGGCACTTCACACGGCGCGGCGGTGGTAGATATATAAATATTTGGCATTCATTCCAGTGCCATCTCACTCCAACTAATCAATTAAATGAAGAATGAACCAAAACGGTGGCCTTATTTTGCCAATTAGACCGACCGCACGTGGAAGAGCTAGCGGGAACTTTTGCATATTCTCACAAAAGATCCGTCCACACAATCGGTATGAGTAATGCGCACTGTGCGCACGCGTTTAAAACGGGAAAAGTGAAGAAGGAGAACTTAAAGACAGACATTGACCAATTTAAAGTGAAAGAATGGTAATGGAACTGGTATTGTTACGAATGAACGAAACGAACCTATCTCCATTTACACGTGTAAAATTCCTAACATAAGTACCATATTCCATGTTCAAATTTATTTTCCGTCATTGCTCGTGTGACGCCTTCGATGTTTAAATTCTTAATTTGAAATTAAATTTTGCATTAAATGTTCAGGCTAGGTACTTATTGACCTACGCAGTTGTTGATATTATCACTATCAACAGAATAGGTCTATCATGAAAAACTCTTGTAATCCCTATTCCTGTGATTCATTTTTCACTGAGGATAAGGTACAAGGTCACGGTATATGTAAGGTAGGTACAAGGTACAAACACAAGGCACATACTTGACATATTGCTAGTAATGCGGATACATTAATTTACGTCATGCCCCTCAGCGTTGCGAAAAATCTTTTTTTCAAGTTTGTGTGGGTGGTAGCGTGAACTAGATCTGACGGTGTGACCACTAGCAATTTGCCCGGCATGCATTGTCGTTCGGTGCGGTGCTAATAGTTGAAACCACAGGTAGAGACGTAGTATGTACTTAATGGCTATGTCACACAAGTGGGTCAATGTCTCTGCATCGGACGTGGCCGAGCGAGGTATGGGCGCTGCTGATCTACTCGGCTCCAATACTAAGATCGGTTTGCTGATCGAACGTAACGATGTACGAGTTGTGTTCGTTTCAAGGTTACAGGTAAGGTCTTCGGGGTGGAGTCTGCCGGGGCAGAAACATCATGTTTGATACTAGAACGGACAACCTAGAAGATATTCCATAATTACGTTTATATGTGGTGATTGGTGACAATAAAAGTTGTTATGTTCGTCGGGACCAGCGGAAGACCAGCGCTGCAATAATCTTCACCTACATGGAGCTAAAAGGTGAGCTGGATCTATTTTCCTGATGAGTAGTTCAATTTGGTTATCTGCCTCCCTGTTTTGTTATCTGCCTCACCATTTACAAAGTGGCCTTGCAGTTGTCGTTGGTAACGAAATTGTGGTCTCTGAACGGGCACAATTCATTACAAAATGATCAAATGGCATGATGATTGCAAAAAAAACTATCAAATATCTCCATACCTGTGGTCGTAAATTGTCTATTCACGATGAACGCGTGTTAGTTTGATTCGACGATATTCACGTAGTTTTATTTGTATAGCTGGCAATTTATTTCTATCTTTAAGCTATAAAAACGAACATCCTATGAAATCTTGCCTCCTGCACAATCTCTCAATTTACCAACGAAAGACTGATGCACTCATAACTATGTAAATAATAAATGAATTTAATAAGATGCATAAGAGGTTTATTGTTAGTTATGTTATGTAGCAGTGATTTTACTTCTCGCTAATATTGTAAAGTAACTTCACTTCCTTTATATTTAATTTTATATTAGACGTATTTGCTCATAGTGCCAATTTACATTGAGTTAGATCGCACAAATATTGACTTCGTGACCACTTTTAATGCCACACTGAGGAGTTAAGTGCCTTCATCTTTGAAGGGTGCTAAACGAAAAAAATCATTATATGAGAACGTCTCACGTTGAACAAGGTGATTCAAATCTGAACGACTGTGCATAGATGTTCCATGACGTCGCCATTTTGAATTTATGCCCGCTTCCGTGATGGCGTCGTCGTCGTCGTGACTGGAACAGGCGTTTGTTTTAATTCGTCACGTACCATGGACTTATTGAATGTTAAACTAAACGAGCACGATTTTGAGAACAATATTAGAGGAGAGACTATCACGGAGAATAAAGGAGGAAGACAAAAAAATATTATCTAGCTAGAGAATGATGTTAAAGAAACATTGGCTAAGGTAAAAGCAATCACGTAATTTTGCCGCTGTCTTAAAAGTGTCGCAAAAGTTTAATTTTATATTCATGTAGTGTATTGGTAGCACATCCTAATTTCACGTTGGCATAGTAACGCAAGATTCCTTCAAGAAATACTTTCTCTTATTTTATAAACCTTTTGATAAACATCTACTCCCCCAACTTCATATTTTGTGTTTGAAATATTTTTTAGAGTGTTCTCTGAGCACTTTTCTTCATTCTCTCGATCAACGACCACGACCACGAACGACGTAAGAACTGGTTTCCTTCCACCAACGATCGTCACAATATCTGCGACACAGTATGGCCGACCCACTGCCATTTTAATTTGATTGTTCGATTTGCAATCTAGCTTAACCTAATTTCGTACGCATACGAGATATTTCGTTCGATAATATATATTCCGATATTTCCGTCTCGAGTACCTACATAGCTTTTTGAGCATGAAACTTAAGACATCAGTAGGTACCCAAGATGTGTCTAAATAAGTGTTATTACTTACAGTACTTACGTTGGTATCAGAATTACTATTTCTAATTTGTAACATTGAAGCCGCAAGTCAAAATATATTAAATTTATTTAATGGTAATAAATAAGTAGTTAGATATATAGAAAAGATAGAAAATGCTTTATTGCTTCAATAAACATTCAACAGTAAAAAGTACATTAGAAAATTTACATAAGGTGCAAAGGCGGACAAACTTATCCCTTACAGAGATTTCTTAAAGTCAACCTTTGGGTGTTTGAGATTCGAATAGTGGAATGTAAATAGGTAAGCAAAAGAGTTGAGCGTGAGAATTTATAAAATAATAATAAGAATACTTATTAAATGCTAGTTACATAAATAAATGTCATACATATTATGTTAGTACATATGAATTACTAAATATATAGAATATAATATACAAATAAAAATAATTACATACATACCTACTTGTCCATCCAGGTATGAAACGAAAGTTTTTTTTTTAGGTTTCACTTCACATGGACGAAGATATAATACAGTTTTAGGTTTTTTTAATAAGGGAAGCTATTTGCAATGTCGGATAAAATGTGGTAGTGAATTTCACAGTCGAGCTGCGTGTACAGAAAATGAGTTTGTATATAAACCAGTTTACGAGAGGAGATAGCTAGAATATTGTCATAACTTGACCGAAGGGGGAGAGAAGATAGGTTCTGAAAACGGGAATATAGAGTCTCGGGAGCAAAAAAGTTGTTAATACCAGAATAAAGGAGACTAAGGATGTGGGAATTCCCGCGGAGACGGATTGAGAGTCGTTAATATCGAGTATTTCCATTTGAAAAAAGTTAAGAGAAACTCTATCCGAAAACCTCTACAGCAACATACCTAACTAGCTAAAATGATAAGGTGTTGTGTAGAAATTTTACTGTAAAGCAATTTATTTTGCAATAAATTATCATTTTAAACTCTGAAATGTGTATGATAAAATAAAATAATCAAATTTTACTGTTTACGCACTACTACAAGTATGTACTTCCATTTACGACGACGTGAAAATAAACTGCAATGTTCTGCTTTGTGAATACGAAAGAAAAAAAACCTCGAGCATATCGTACACTCAATTCCATGACGCATCTTTATCAGAACTGTATGCCTGCAATTTCCTTGTGTTCTTGGAAAATTCGTTTTAAATGTCTTTTTTTTTTTAATGGTTAGCCATATTGTGAAATGTTTGTTCTGCGTGCTCAGGTAATCTGAATGTTTTCTTTACCGCTGTATTTATAGATTTCGAATTAATCGAACCGGCAACGTACGATGGTGCGCGGTGTTGCGACACTGGCAGCAAACTAGAGCAGTTGTGTGAACATAGCAAGAACAATTCACACGTTTACCAATGCGACTAATTAGAGTTGTAAAAACACGGTATGATTCAATAAGACACGGTTTAATACCGGTTTAATACCAATAGATCACCGTGACTTTGGTGACTAACCACATTCGTGAACTAATCAAATTTGTGCGCCAATATATGGAGTTTATACTGACTTAGCTGACAAGTATTATGCTAAATATCACTATCTTGATTATTTTAACTTTTACAGCACAGAGATTTAAAACCAAATGTTAAAATTAACGTTTTTATAGAAATCGATATAGATTTATATCGAGATCAAAGAGTTCCAAAGTACCTTCATACGTAAAATGTACTTACAATTTTTAAATACCTATTCTCAAATATGGAGAAACACTTTTTTTTGTTTAAAATAAAGAGTCGTAGAACAAAAGTTGTTCTATTTCATGTACAGAATCATCCCTTTTCGGGTTTTGTGGTTGAGGTTGCAACACTGTCTATAATCGGGACTACAATAATAAAATACATTTTTAGACATTTTACATTATAATCTTTAAAATCAACACAATAGTATAGGCAACATGGATGATATACAAATTCAAGAATAGAAAATATTTTTGATTGAGTATTTACACAGTCAGTCAGTCCGTCAGTCAGTCAAATCAAAACCTACCTATTTGATTTGGTGACATACTTGTGCTTGCATAAATAATGTATGTAAATGTCTTAATTATATGTGTATGTATATGACGGGGCGGAGGAGCCACAACGCGGCGCGCGGGCTGTTACGATTCTTCCGTCCCCGCCCCGCGCGTGCACCGGAGAAACGGAATGTCTACCTACCCGCATATTCGGATGGAGTCGTGTCGTCGGAGTAACAGAGAACGTGTGCTTTGAGTGAACGAGACAGCACAGCGCACACAGTGAGCAGCCATTCTGGATCGGCGCGAGGCTCGAGCTGTTCTACACTCACGAGACACGAAACCGTCGACGTTTTTCCGTGCCTGCCTGCAAGATGGAACCCGCAGACGACGCCCGCAAGGAGTAACCTACTTCCCCTTCAACCTTGACTCCGACATCAGACAGTGGGATCGGAATACATGCCCGCACAGGAGAAAATGTCGTCACTCCGTGAAATGTTTCGATTGCGGTGCGATCGGACACAAAGGAGCTGAGGGTATAAACGTCTGCGAACCAGGATGCATCAACTATCGAAGCTGCAATGAAGAAGACTACGGTGATTTGTATAAACTGCGGTGATCCACGTCACTTCGCGCCGCGATGCACCAAGTCGGATCGGGTGGCCGGTGGCAATAGTGGCGAGAGCGCGGCAGCGTCGTTGTCGGGACTTCACGAGATACGAAACCGTCGACATTTTCCTGGCCTTTAGCGGTACGGAACCACTGTTTTCCGCCTACGTACTTGATGTCGTCGTTTTACAGATTTACAACTATAAGTTATTGAGGGTATCAATGTCATCCTGTGACAAAGAATTATTTACGGAATTTAACTCAGGAGACGCACACGCAATTGATTCCATGTCACTGTCACTTAAATTAAAACTTTCATTGTGACGTTGTTCCGGCAGTTGTTCGGGATTTTCCAGCTCCGAAAATTTCCCTTCTGTGTATTGTAAATTTGAGCGAATATATATTAGCTTATCAAGCCGGTCGTCCTTCAGTCGATTGCGCCTTACCGTCTGAGTGGCTCCAAATATGCTCCAATTTCGCTCACTCGCCGCTGATGATGGCGGTACGCTCAATAATCTGATAGCTATCGGCGCTAACACCTCTTTCTCTGCAAATGTGCGCCACCACAAATTGGGTGGAACATTATTTACCGCTGTCCATATAGTGTCGGATATGCCAAAGTATCCGGTTTTATTTTTGAAATGAACTATGTTAGTCATGTATTTTGGATAATTCTCATAAAAATCTGGGAGTAGCATGCTAGCAAATTTTGCTATAAAGTCGGTAGCGACAGGGGTTTCCGACTCTAAATGTTCACCCCTATATCGAGGATCTAGCAAATTTGCAGCCATATGTATTGGTTGAATGCAAAATGCTTTTCTCTTGCTTATGGCATTTGTTATTGTAACTTTTTCATCGGCAGTGCAAATATTTAAAGTTTCCATGGCCTGGGCGACAGAAGTAGAAAGTTTACTGAAAACGGCGGGGAGATCTGACATTGCTGCATTATTTGATTCTAATTGTTTCAAAGCGTCCGCAATCGGTAGCAGAATGCTTAATACGTCGTCAACCCGTACCCACAATTCTTCATTTAGTATATCAGCTTTTTTAGCTCGATCTAGGAGATTTGAAATTGCAAGTGTTTCCAGTGCTTCCTTGTTGGTTTTATAGGAAAGCAGTGTTATAACAGCACTGTTCCACCGGGTCTTACAGAATAACTTTAAAGTGCATTTAATTTGGCCATATATCTGTACTTGAATTTTCTCGAACGTGGCTAAGTTGACTCTTACATGTTTTATATCTTTTATAATATTGCAAACCGTTTTCAGAGTGTTCCAAAAAATTGGAATTTTCATTAAGTCATTACATAGCAAATTCATACCGTGAGATGCACAACCTACGCATGAAATGTGTGGATATTTATCAGTGACTATTCTCCATGCGGATTTCATGTTAGCAGCATTATCTGTAATTACAGCAACAAACTTTCTACTGCCAACTTCATCTATGACTTTCAGCATTTCTTGTCCAAGGTATTCTCCAGTTTCTCTGTCACATTCAGGATATACCGACTTAAAATAAATTGGATCTGGAGTTGTTAAAATGAAGTTCACTACTCCCTTTCCATTGATGTTGGTCCATCCGTCTGAGATTAACCCTAGTGCGTTGGAATTATGCAATTTGCATTTCATATTTTCTCTTACTCTGCTGTACTCCGCCTCCAGCAGAGGATTACTGATTGCATGCCTCGATGGTATGTGAATGTTTCCTTCTTCCAGTGCAGCTTGCCAATATTTGGATTCCAACAAAGACAGCGGGACACCTGTTGCATAAATAGCTCTTGCTAATGCAGCATCTATGTTGATAGGGGTTGATGATGTGAATGAAGGTTGGTCGCTGCCAACGGCACCTCTGGGTCGAGCGGCCATTGAAGTGGATGCATCGTAGATGGGTATCGTGGTGTTCATTTGAGAAGTGTCAATATGAAAGTCAATATTATCAGTACTACGAGTAGGTAACGCTATTTCCGGAATCTCCGTCGTCCTTGTTATGGGATCACGTTCTCTTATGGCCTCTACCTCCCGAGTTGGCTTTTCAAATAGTCTCTTTATCTCTTCTGGACAAGATTTACATTTCAAGAGATGCATCTTCATCCTAGTGGCCATACCTGTGTACAATCAATTACATAATATATGTATGTATTGTTTTTAATACGATAAAATGCGGCAATTATTGTAAGGTAGATTTAGAGAAAAATGCGTTTAATGATTTTTTTGGATGACGATTACGATTTTTTGCCTAGATCCAATACGCCACACTCGAAGTTGTAGCTGAGTTTAACATTGTTGAAGGCCGATGACAGTTTCTTTTTATGTATTATTGCTACAAAACGTTGTACACAGCCCCACCATATTTTAGAATAATAACTAATAAAATATATATAAGCAATAAAATATACTTAGTAAAGGCAACTTCGTTACTTTTTTTAACGTGTTCTTGGCGGTTTAAGAACAAACGTTCTTCCACGTATTCCCCGTGGACCAACTGATTTGGTACAACTAGTTGTGCAAAATCAGTTGATTCAGAAAACTGGTCCGCGTAGCACAACTTTGTTTTTTTTTATGTAATCCGGTATGGGTGGCTGAGTTGGACGGGCCAAAGCGCATGCTCCGACCAGCCAATATCACCTCCGAGTAGGTAGATGCCATACCGGAGACTTCCCTGGATTGCTGGCTATACTGGACTAGAGGAGAACACAACCGAGGCTGCTATGCGGCCATCTTACATCCAGTAGTTAGTAAATGTTAGTTAGTAAAATCTTACATCCAGTAGTAGTAACTAAATAGTTGTGCTACGGGGAACTAAATATCTATTTATAAAGTAAAAACTGTAGGTACCTTACCTAGGAGGGAAGGGACCTACAAGGGAAGGAATCTTACTTGGTGGTAGGGTTTAACCCGCCCGGGTTGGTACCTCCGCACTGAATGAAACGTCGGTTGAAACGGCTATGTAAATAGTTTGTGTTTTCCGTCCAGTTCCCGTATTACTAAGTAAGTACCCTTATTCATACGCTGTGAGTAGGTACTGTACAGACGACAGCACTCATTTCTCACACTTCAGGAACCCTGTCAAAATAAAATATTTGATTATTTGTATAATTTTGTAGAGTTAGTGAGTGAATGTTAATTTGACAAGGTTCCTAAAGTGTGAGAAATGAGAGCAGTCTTGAAAGTACTTACTTATACTTACTAGTGTTGTTAATTAATGCGAAAAAGCATTAATTTAATTCACTTGCGAATCGTACGCCATTAACATGCTAACGTTAAATGCTAAATGCGAATGCGAAAAATATCGCTCGACAGTTCATGATGGAATGAACACACACAATGAATGTCTTATACACGGTGTTGCAACCCCAACCGTAAAACCCGAAAGGGGGTGATTCTTTACGTGAAATAGAACAACTTTTGTTGTACGACTTTTTAATTTGAAGAAAAAAATTTTTTTTTCTCCATACATTTTGAGAATAGGCATTTAAAATTTGTATGGAAAAAATCTTTTTTTTTGTTAAAAAAAACTGTTTTCGCCACCTAAGTTGTTTAGTTTCACATATAGAATAACCCCCTTATGTCAGTTAGAAATATTACGGGGCCAACTGCAACACCGTGTATATGAAGTGCGAATTCACTCAAGCGTGTGAATAAACCAAAACAAAAGTTCATGTGACAGATGGATAGATCTCACCGAGAACTGAAGTTTGAGTACCAACACGATGGGTCTAGCACCAGTGGTTCTCGAATTATGACCAAAACAAAAGTTCATGTGACAGATGGATAGACTTCACCGAGACCTGAAGTTTGAGTACCAACACGATGGGTCTAGCACCAGTGGTTCTCGAGTTATGACCAAAACAAAAGTTCTGTGACAGATGGATAGATCTCACCGAGACCTGAAGTTTGAGTACCAACACGATGGGTCTAAGACCAGTGGTTCTCGAGTTATGACCAAAACAAAAGTTCATGTGACAGATGGATAGATCTCACCGAGACCTGAAGTTTGAGTACCAACACGATGGGTCTAGCACCAGTGGTTCTCGAGTTATGACCAAAACAAAATTAAATGTGACAGATGGATAGATCTCACCGAGACCTGAAGTTTGAGTACCAACACGATGGGTCTAGCACCAGTGGTTCTCGAGTTATGACCAAAACAAAAGTTCATGTGACAGATGGATAGATCTCACCGAGACCTGAAGTTTGAGTACCAACACGATGGGTCTAGCACCAGTGGTTCTCGAGTTATGACCAAAACAAAAGTTAATGTGACAGATGGATAGATCTCATCGAGACGTTCAGATTGAGTACCAACACGATGGGTCTAAGTCCATTGGTTCTCGAGATATGACCAAAACAAATTATCACGTGATGGATGGGTAGATCTCATTGAGACGTTCAGTTTGAGTACCAACACGATGGGTCTAAGTTCAGTGGTTCTCGAGATATGACCAAAACAAATGATCACGTGACAGATGGGTAGATCTCACCGAGACGTTCAGTTTGAGTATGTACCAACACGATGGGTCTAAGTCCAGTGGTTCTGTAGATATGACCAAAACTAATGATCACGTGACATGATAATTCCGATCCCTCACTCGCATGATCGCATCGCATTTCGCGTTTAGATGCTAGCTAGCTAGCTAGCAGCGGAGCGCAGGCGCTATATAGCATTTAGCACTTAGCAGTACCACAGATAAATAGCACATACTTCATTGCTTTGTGCGTTCCAAAACAAACGAACCAACAAAGTTTTACGAACGATACAGCAATGCTAACTAAAATGAAATGCGATTATTGCTTAGCATTTAGCATTAATTTTTATTCATCAGGGCGCTTAGCAGTGCTAAATGCTAACGGGGTATTCATTATGAATTAATTTTGTTAATGCTAAGCATAACAAGACTAATACTTACCCACTTTGTAGTCAGTGCTGCAATATATACACGCAACATGTTTCTTCCCATTTGTAGTGTTTAAGACTTGAAAATGTTCCCAAACCTCGCACGCAGTGCGCGGCATTTTGATTTTCGCGGGGATGTGTCGCGCGCGTGGCGTATGTATTGCTTCACGGAATGACAGAATCAGACTGACAGACTGGTGGCAGTGGCAACAAAAAAATTTATGTGATGTGGATGTCGCCCAGAGCGGCAAACAACAAAGGGAAATAAAAAATCAAAGCACAACCGCTCACGCCGCAAGTCCATCTATAAAGAGAAAGACCGAATGCACAAAGCTACTGCACTGCACCGCGCCGCTAGCGCCGACAAAGGGCTGCGTACGTAGGCACGCGGAGCGCTGGCGCGGTGCGGCGCGTGCGCTCTTTGGCGGTGCGGGCGGGCGGTCTCTTTGATTCGGTCGGACGCAGCGCAGGTGTTCGATGTATGTATATGTATGTATGTGCTCACCAGCAAACTAAAAATCAACCGTAATGCGGCGTACTAAATATACTTTTTTGAATAGCACTGTAGGTTAAGGCTAATTTACATTGAGGCATTTACGTGGCGTGGCATAAATACAAAACATATAAATTGCACCCTGAATTGTATAGTATTAATTAAATTGCATATTTTTTTCGTACCGTGTGGGGCCGGTACTTAAAAAGAATAACCCCACTGCATCTCTCCCCGTGCATGTCGTAAAAGGCGACTAAGGGATAAGGACAAGATGCCGTGCTAAAGGGCGACAGGCTCGCCACCTCTCACCTTGGCACGGTACTTCCACCGAGTCATGCAGCAGGTAAACTTCGTGCATTACTTGCTGCTTCATCGACTGAATCTTGTTCGAATACTTTGCGAAACGTGGTGGTCGGTGTTGTGCTGTAATTTACCAGAGTTCTTGCAGCACAACATCGATTACTCTGCTTACCCCGATTGTCGGGATTCAGCGTGTGTGATATGTATGTATGTATTTTTTTCGTTTGAACACACCATTAACAAAAATCCCATTTAATTCTAACCTAGGTAGGTACCTACTTCTCTCTAGAGATGCCGCACGTCACATGGTGATCAAACCGTCCCATTCCCATACACACGTGCGGCGCGGCGTGCGTGCTTCGATATGCTTGTATTTAGTCGAACGTTGTCGCCAAGAACGTTAGAAGAGGTAGGAACGTCGGACTGTCCAATGTTTATATGAGAACCAGCGTCGCCGAGCTCCGCGGGTAGCGGAGGGGACGGCGCGCGCTCTGATTGGGCGGTATCGGGTGGGGGAAGGCTATGTGGCCTGCGAGCGACCGACGAATGTTATCGGTACGTTTTTACTAATATCGTGTAACGCTGGCGCGGGGAAGGTCCGACGTCCCTACCTCTTCTAACGTTCTTGGTTGTCGCTTTGTAGCGTGTGCAACATCGACCAACATTGTTGCATGCGACAGTGTAGCATGCCACAATGTCGGCCGTTGTTGCCTCAGTGTAAATTAGCCGTTAGTCACCAAAGCAACGGTGACTTATCCGTTTTATACCGACCTATGTGCACGCGCTCTTTGGCGTTACGGGCGGCCTCGCGGGGGGATACTACCTACCTACTAAACCAAGAATCAACCTTATGCGGGAGTACTAAACGTCCTTTTTTAATGTTATTTATACGCTAATGATTTTTTTACGTTAGTCACCAAAGCAACGGTGATCTATCGGTATTATACCGGTTTTATACCAAATTTTTGGTATTATTCAGTGTGCAACTTATTGTATTTAAACCGATCGGCATCTCTACGACTAATGGCCTGTTGCTATGCGAATGCACGCTCGGTGCATTTTGAATTTGGAACAATACAACAGCGCGTTGTTTATAGCAAAACTGTCCGTTAGCATGAGCTCACGCTATATAAAAATTAAGTTAATTTTCTTCGCATTTGGTAATCGAATGTGGATGGATATTAGTAATATTTTTCGAAATCTAGATTATGTGATTACAAAACATGAGTGTTAACGAGGTGTGTCAGGCAGGACGCCGCCGGCTTAACGTTGTCATACTAAATAAATAAATACTATTAAAATGTAGTAAGTATATTTTTAGTTAAAGATTGTTAGTTTAATATAGATAATAGGTAAGTATATTATATCAAATTTAAATTCATTATATTATATTTTACATTTCCGCATTCAAATTATTTTTTGCTACTACATACTTATATTTCACAACATACCTACAACTCTCAAACATCCAAAGGTTGAATAGAAGAAATCTCTGTAAGGGATAAGTCCGTCTTTGCCCCTCATGTAAATTTTATATCGAGCTTGTTTCTGTAAAACTTTTTGGAGCAATAAAGTATTTTCTATATACCTACCTATCTATCAATATTATGCCTTGATTAATGTCCCTTCTGTAGGTAGGTAGGTATGTGCCGGTAAAAGGACTATGGAAGGCAAGGATCCTTTAATCTATACGTACAACGTCTGTCCGTTCGCAATGTGCAACCAACATGAAATGAAGTTAACTCATAGTGGCGCAAATTAAATTCACCTCCAATAGCGAAATCACTCTCGCGCTATGCCGGCAATGTCGCTAAGTTCGCACCGGCTACCTACATATTATACACCCGAGGCCTGAAATTATCAAATGGCCAAAAAGCCTGCATTTTGACCCACATGCATGCATACTTACGTCACAACTGTCAGACGCACGCTGCGGTTACTGCGCATGCGACACGCTCCTGGGATGTAAACACCTGGAAGGGGCATCTACTAGATTCTACCACTAGAGAGACTTGACCAGGTCGGGCATGTGTTCCAAAAGGGTCCAGTGCAACCTTACTAAGCATAATATGAGAGTAGATGAAGCGTTGTAGCGGTATCGTGTGGGGCCGGTAGGTACTTAAATAGAATAGCCTCACTGCATCTCTCCCCGTGCATGTCGGCGGCTAAGAGACAAGGACAAGATGCAGTGCTAGAGGTCGACAGGCAAACCGCCTCTCACCTTACCACGGTCCTTCCACCGAGCATGCAGAAGGTAGGTCTTCGTGTCTTACTTGCTGCTTGATATTTATCTCTTCCGTGTAGGTACTTTGCAAAACGACCACCACGCCACTGGTCGGTGTTGTGCTCTAATTTACCAGGATCTTTGCAGTACAACACCGATTACTCTGCTTACCCCGTTTGTTTGGATACAGCGTGTGGTATAAATGGATGGATGAAGCGTCAGAGATGTGTCAGGCAGGATCGAGATCCGTGGTCTCTGTCTACCCCATTAAGAAACGGGCGTGACGTATGTATTTACATATAATGTCAATTTGTCGAGAAAGTGTAATAAAAGTGCACTTAATCTACAGGGTGTTGTCAATCCTCATTTTTTTCCGAGACAAAAAGTGAGCAAAGTTTTTCTCTGAAGTGTCTAGTTTACGAGATATAAATTTTTGAAATTTATATTTTCGTCAAGTATATTATGACGCTCGCAGGGGGAGGGTGCTAGCGCGGGAACGGTAGGGGTCCAAAACTCACGGCGCGCCGCCGCCGCGCATCTCCTCTCTCCGCGCACTCGTCCCTGCTCGCTCCCTCACCGCGAACCTTTCACTCCCACGTTCGTGCGGAACATTAGATCCTTTTTACACTAAATAAATCAATTAGTTTGTATGAAAACTGTAACTTTTTATTTAAAGGGAATTCAGAAAAAAGTTATTTTAATTTTTGTTACTATATTGATCCCAATAATCATTTCCTAAATTTAATGTACTGGCTGTTACAACAACCTGTATATTACAAATTCTTTGTCACACTTGTTCGCTCACGTGTCTTCTGTCTGCTCCAAATGATGTGCATGCCGACCAAATGTAGCTATCGAGACAACATGTATGCAATGCATGGCAATGACTTTTCTGAATATATGTTTCCATGGACACGTTGAACAAGTGGAGAGTGACTTACTTCGTAACTTCGGCCTTGCGACAACTATCACTGGGTCAGACAGATGCCGTTCCTACTTGTTCTGTAGCCGTCAGAATCATTCGGTGATTTCGATAAAATTAAAACATGAATTATTATTGTACCTTACACAAGGTAAGGATTGGCATACCACCTAGTTTTGACTGGAACATAGAATGGGCTAACAGCATGAAGTTAGCAGGTGCTGTAGCCAGAGTAAAAAAATTGATTTTTTGCAGGCAAGTTTTTATTGTTGGTACCAGAGGGGGACAAGTTGAAAGTAGGTATAATATTTACTATAATATTTACTACTCCTTCGGAATCGAAAGTACGAGTATCTCAAACTGCCTTTTGAGTTGTGAAATACTATGATATGAACGCACAAAAACACCACCGTGGGGAAACCGTAGTAAACCAACCAATTGCTAGGGGTGTTGTGCGCAAGGTCGATTGGAAGAAACTGCACTCCGCAATGAGTTCGCCTTCTTCTACTTTCTACATCACATACAAGTACCTACATTACAATACAATTTACCCTGACTAAGTTCTGATTGCAGACATTTTTTATTTCACATTCTGAAGGCCTATATTTATTTAATTTTAATAACATTTCGTTACTAAACTTCAGATAGGTATTTAGAAAGTTCGTTGAACTCGAAATGACCTCGGAAATAACAGAATCTTCCGTAGAACCTCTAGCTACAACGGAACATAATAATATGGCTACAACACTAACTACCCACCATACATTAGAATTGCCTAATTTACTTCTAATAATACTGGCGGAGTAGAAATAAAATAGTGCTAGCTCAGTAAAAAAGTGATATTATTTAAAGACGAATTTACATTTTGCAAAATAAGTTGTAAGAATTTCGTCGCGTCGCGACGCTGTTTTCGTCTATTTTCGTAATTTTCGCGATGCCAAATAGGTTCCTATATAAGTTACGCGACGACGTTTAAAAAATCTTATAGCGATTTTAAATTCGGAACTCTTCGTCGATGAATGTGTTTCGTGTGATTTTGACTTTCATTTTATATTATTTCAGTGTAAATCATCGTTGCAGAGTCGTTTTCTTTTCAACATTAATGTTTTCGATAAGTAAACGCTCAACACACATATTGTACCGCTTAACCAACATAACAAATCATATTTTTTATTACAGAAAGTTATATACACTTCCACAAAACTCCGTAGTAACATTACTGCAAGTACAACAAGTTCCACTCATGTTTGCACGACGCTGTGAAGTCACTTTTTTTTTTTTTTATGGAAACTAACACCGGGTGAACTAGGTGCAATGTCAGTGCTTCCCTTCATTTCATGTCGGCTACACTGAACTGTACGGAAAACACGAACTATTTAAATAGCCGTTTCGAGCGCCGTTTCACTCAGTGCGGTGGTACCAACCCGACCGGGATAAACCCTACCACCTAGTAAAAATGGCGGTATCGTGAAATTGCATTGCACGGACCGGCAATCTTGAATGGGACGTGTTGTACATATCACTGCAGCCAGTGCCATTGTTACACCATCGACTGAACTATTGGGACCTTGAAACAAAACCATCAAAGTCAGTCGACCGATATCTAGGGCACAAAGTCGGATGGCTCAAGGTATTCACGGTCGCTCAGTGTTGTGGCCAGACCAATAATAAATCAATTAAATATATTTACTAAATAGTTTAGTGTCTAGATTGATTGTTACTAATTTGTGAATCGGCAGTGACTCAACGACCTCATAATTAATTAACATTTACAACAATTGATTGCTTGATTTATTTATTTATTTATTTTGTAAAAGAAATCAACAGCAACATGTATCTAATTTAGTACTATGGAACATTACATTGGATGAGAAGAGCGGAAGACCGCGTATGGTGGCGTGCCTTGGGAGAGGCCTATGTCCAGCAGTGGACCGATACAGGCTGATGATGATGATGAACATTGTCATATCAAATTAGCTAATAATAGATTCCATAGATATAATTTTCAAAAAGAAAAAAAAATACATTTTCTTTCGACTAGGTACCATTGATACTGATTTTACCATTGACCGAGGAATGCTTACTGAGCTGTGCAGTGTAGGCCAAAGAACAATGAAAGCATATACGTGGGGCACACTAAAAGTTTCCGGAATTAATAAGAATAAAATACTATTAAAGGTCAAAAATGAATTTATTGTTTCTCAAAATATTCTCCCATTGCGTAAATGCACTTTTTCATACGATTAAACCAATTTTGAAAACTTTTGTGCCACTCCTCCGTGGTGACCTCAGAAACGTGTTTTTCATATTCTTCGACAGCCTCTTCTGGTGATGAAAATCGTTGATCGCGTAATTGGTTCTTAATTTTTGGGAACAGAAAAAAGTCACAAGGTGCCGTCACCTGTTACTATGTCCCACACCAAATTTGAAGCGCCTTTGTTGAATCTGGTAAGCATGGCATTGCACCAAGTGACGCGGTGCGTTTTTTGAGCCTCGGTCAAATTGTGTGGGATCCACCGCGAGCACAGCTTTCTCACACCCAAATGTTTGTGTAGGATTGATTGTATTTGACTCATGCCTATGTCAAAGGATGCCCGAATCTCATGGTAGGTCACATGACTGTCTGTTTCGATCATACGGCGCACAGCATCGATGTTTTTGTTGGTCACAGCGGTGAACGGGCGACCATCGCGAGATTCGTCACTGAGATTGACACGACCGCGCTTGAATTCTGCAAACCAGCAATAAATAGTCGTCTTGCATGGTGCTTCATCGCCAAAAGCAGATTGAAGCCGAGCGAGGCTCTGATGAGCTGTCAAATTACACTTAAAATCGTAGAAAATCATACTACGAAAATTTTCCCGGGTTAAATTTATGTTAATGTAGACAGGCAATTTTTAAAATGGCGCCACAATGGAAAAACAAGTGACAGTCAGATGAAACAAAGTGCATTCTACAGCCAAAGAGTTCCATTTTCAAATGTTGTAATTACTTTTTAAATATTGTTTATGTAAGTGGCCAATTCCGGAAACTTTTAGTGTGCCCTATGTATAAAACATTAGGATTTCAACACGTTTGGAAATGTTGAACACATTGTTTTATACATACATATAAGTAGGTGAGGTGAGGTGAGAGTGAATACGATAAAAATGTTTTATCGTCTGTACTTTTCAGATTTTTTCACTTAATCTATACCCACAGAATATTGTATTATCTAGCTAGAATATAGATATTGGGAAATTCGAAAAAAGTCTTTAAATCTCGATGAGCTAGAAAGGTAATTAAATTATAAAACCGTTTAATAAGGAATGGGACGAGAAGAATAAAATAACAATAAAAACATATTTTTAAAAATTATAAAAAAATATTTCTGATACGTACTTGCAGCACAACCCGGACTTCTCTGCTTACCCCAATTGTCGGGATACAGCGTGTGGTATTTATTTATTTATTTATATTTCTGATAATATTCTCCTAAGTGAACCTCTTTTTAGGTAGTAAAAATTAAAAAGTATTTTATTTAACTAGGGTTCAGGGTTCCAATATTGGTTGAACGAAACATCTTTCTCTTGATTTAGGTGATATTTGTGCATACGTACATACGACACACAGATTATAGATAATGTGCCTGTGCCCAAACGACAAAAAAAAACCTGTTGCCTTCGACGACAGGAAGTTCACGGCAGCGGTAGAGCAGAAGTAGTTTATCCATTACAAGCTGTGCCCGCGGCTCCGCCCGCTCTCATATTTGACTTCTCTGCTAACCTCATAAGCCATTTAACGTGATATAATTGATGGGAAGAACCAAGCTATCCGTAGAAGCAAGCTGTATTAAAATCGGTTCAGTGGTTCTCGAGTTATAAGCGGACAGACAGACATACATACATACAGACAGAAAGCAGACGTTGGATTTTATTAAAGGTAAGGAAGGAAAGGATAAGGATATTATATGTATACTTAGCCATTTTCTAACCTGTCACCATGCCGTATTCTAACTAAATCACAAGACAGCAGCTATCCCGTCGTCACTTAAAATGAAAACCCATTGTTATATTATAACAAATTAGCATAAAGGCAAGGTCACACTAAACGTTTTAAAACGTCGAAGACAAGAGTCATTATGTCAAGAACGAATATTAAGTTGAACATGAACATCTCGTCCAAAGGAACCGGTTAGATGTGTGTAGGTAGTTATCCACATACCTGTCTGGCTGTATTCTGTTTAATGTTAAACGTCGATCTAGTATAGGTCAACAATTTAGAGATTGTCTTAGAAATGTATCAGCTTCCCTTTTACTTTCATATGGAGGGGTATAGAATCAAAGACAGCTCTATCAACTTTTGCAAATTTTTGGTAAACCAAAAAATTTTTTTTCAGATCCAGTTTATTCTAAATGGCCCGTTACTTCGTTAGGATTAATGGAGCTATCCTATTGGACAGTTTTGCTTAGTGTTAGTTTTTAAACATACGTATGGATAGTGCTGTTTTTTATTGTTACTGTTAATTTCTGAACTATGTTTTTAATGGAAAGAGCTGCTTTTGAAGCAGTTTTTTATGACAATTCAATAGCCAATTATATGAAGAAAAATTGTGCATTCATATGCCGTTTCGCCAAAAAGTTGTAAAGAGCTACCTTTGATTCTATACCCCTTTGAAACGGGTTTCCGCTATTGCGTATAGGGTGTGTGGGAAAGGTGTATAGGTGAACATATAATATAAAGGTCAATAAAGTATTATCTGAGAAAGGTTACAGCTACGTTTCAGTGACTTACCGTAGCGCTAGTAACGCGCTCTATCAACCGTGTCTTTTTCATCTGAAATCTGCGAAGGAAAAATGTAGGTATTTGTCGGAAGACTTTCATACTGCAACCGGTCTTTTTTATTTTTTATTTAATCCGGTATGGGTGGCTGAGTCGGAAGGAATAAAGCGCATGCTCCGACCAGCCAATATCACCTCCGAGAAGGTAGGTGCCATACCGGAGACTTCCCTGGATTGCTGGCTATACTGGACTAGAGGAGAACACAGCCGAGGCTGCTATGCGGCCATCTTACATCCAGTACGGTGGTACCAACCCAGTCGGTTACAATTTTAGCCTACCACCTAGTAAGGGCAAGGGAAGGGACCTACAGTTTTACAGCGGTTCTGAACGGTGAAGCAGCAGGTCTAGGTATGCACGCAAAATTTTTCGTCAGAAAAAAGTCATTGGTACATGCCGGCCGGCTTTTGCGCGGCTTCCGCGGCCGAGGCCTGCCGTTACTTTGTCCGTCCTATATATAATAGGGTAGTCGCCGCCGTGGCCGGCTGGCTGGCGGCGAAGAACGGTCACTTTGTCCGCCCTAGCTAGGCTAGGGCGGTCGCAGTGACCAACTGCTGGCTAGGTGGTCTTTTTCATATTAACAGACTGACAGATTTTACGGTTTTCAACCAGTGCATTCGCCGCGCTCAAAGGTGTGTGACAGAGGCAAGAGGATGTGAGTGGGGTAAAGGATATGACAGGGACAAGGGGGTTTTCGGTAAACCGCAATAGAATTAAACTATTTTTTTTATTGAAACTGACACGGTTGGCTACATCACCTACTACATCCGTGATGTCAGCCCATAACACCTTGGTGAACGAGGTGGCATGTCAGTGTTTCTCGTCGGTCGTGCCGGCTGCACTGACCTAGACGAAAAACACGAATTATTAAAATAGCCTTTCAAACGAGTTTTTATTCAGTGCGGTGGTATCAATCCGGGCGGGTTAAACCCTACCACCTAGTGAGGTAAGGAGGGAAGGGGCCTACGGTTTTACGTGGAATCCGAACCACGTTCAGCCTCCAACGGTCGAGCGGTCACCCATCCATCCACTGACTGCGCCCAGCCCATGTACCAGCGTTACTCACTCCCCAATGTGAGTATGAGAAACGATCTCACTCAACCAATCAGAAGGCGTTTGGTGAGGCATACGACCCGGCTATTGGTTGAAATATTCGAGTAGTTAGCCGTTGAGTTAACGCCGGTAGACTCTCTGGTGAACTTAAATGATCCGACCGACAGTCGACCGGCCGCACCACTGAGCTATCGAGGCTGGTCTCAATAATCGATCTTGCCTATGGATCCCGCCTCGTTCCCTCGCAAACACGATGCGCATGGAGCGCATCGAGCGTCGCGTAATGGTCATCATAACACGCATCAAATGATCGCTGACACCGACGCGATGGACGAGCCGAGCCCACCACATGGGCTGACGACCGACCCCCTCCGCCGCGCCTCCGCCCCGCCGCCGCTCCGCGCCGATGCAGTAACAGTGAACATGAAATGAGGAGGTTAAGAACAAAAGGGCACCCATCCACTTTAGACAGTTTTCATTTTTTTTTTTTACTTAAAATGCTGAATTGCATCGATTCCACACCTTGTAATTATCAAAATGTACTCAAATTAGGTTTATTTTAGCTACCAAAAAGTGACATTTGGTTCAAAAGGTAACAAATCCCAAAAAAATCGACATTAAATTATTCCTCTTCGATCACTTTACATCAAAAGGGCAACAAATCCAAACCAATTTCGGTGCATAATGTCGCCCTGTGGTTCTAAAAGTAACATTTTAAATTATTTGTAACTTTGTGGGGCACATATCCGTATACTTGTGGAACAAAAAGTAACAAATCCATGTACAAATTGTTACTCCAGTACAAAAAGGCCAAATCCAAAATTCTAATCCATGTTCCTTGTTCTACTGCACAATTTTTTTAAATCTTTGTATGATACGAATGACCTCTACTGGTAGTATTTTTATACTAAATTAAAATAAATTTTTATATTAAATTAAAATAAATATTTCTGTAATGGCTTAGGGACCATTATGTTTTTTTGTTTTCTGAAAAAAAAAACCTAAAGTGGATTTGTGCCCTTTTGTTCTTAACCTCCTCGAATGTATCACGGGGCGGCGGAAGGCGGCGGAGGCAGCATGAGTGCAATTACAAACGCATTGTTGTTATCATTAAATCGTTCCTTGATATGTATGTATGTAATGCAAACCTTTTTGTCTGCCTTATAGCCGGCATGACGCTTTGCCGAGAGCGTGGTCGCGCAAAGAATCGTGCTATTGGATGTGTCTGCTGAACATCCGACGAAATTTTGGGCACAGCGACCCGTGCTAGCTGATTATAAAAGAATTATAATAATAACCATTCATATCTATTATCGTGGTAGATAAATTAGCCTTTGTTAAACGAGTTATGATTGAAAAGTAATGTATGAGTAGTTAGGTAGTTTATAATTTGTAGAGATGAAGAATAGATTCGCTAAAACTGACGATATTCATCTGTAACTGCATAGCGAGCGAATGAATAAAGACGAAGAAAATTCAGGATAATAAGTTGTATTCATAATTTTTTGTTTTATTTTTAATCTCATATTATTATAAGTATTTAATATGATTAAATATTATTGAAGAATATGGATATAGGTAGGTATTTAATAATCAAATTCTTTGGCGTTTGCCGAAAATTTTATAGCAGGATTTTTTCAGAAAGTTTTATTCATAATTGTTTTTATTTTAATTAAAATGTAATATTATTATATTTAGGTTAGTTTAGTTTTGTTTTAAGTTAGATGTAGTTTTAATTTTATAGTTCTTGTAAGTTCTTTCTGTTTATTTAGTTTTTATGTTTTTTTTTTTATGGAAACTGACACGGTTGGCTACATCACCTACAACGTCCGTGATGTCAGCCCATAGCACCGGGTGAACTAGGTGCCATGTCAGTGCTTCCCCCTTTGATCGTGCCGGCTACACTGAACTGGTCGGAAAACACAAACTATTTACATAGCAGTTTTGACCGACGTTTCATTCAGTGCGGTGGTACCAACCCGGGCGGGTTAAACTCTGCCACCAAGTAAGATTAAGAGGGAAGGGACCTACAGTTTTACGAGGAATCCGAACCTCGGTCAGCCTCTCTTTCTCACTCATGTGTAAATTAATTTTCATATACCTAAAACAAATTATTCTATTGTAAGTATTTAATATTATTAAATATTATATAGCACAATCGTATGCTTATATCCCTCCGTTGTTTCCCTTCGTCATATAAATGAATTTATTTTTCTCCGCTTACTTACCTTCAAGTATGTTTTATTAGTTTTTGAGATTTTACGCAAAATCGAAACCAGTTATCAACCGGTTTATAGAATTTGCTCAAGTTCATTGTAACAAGCGTTATAAATAGGTAGCGCTTGGCGCTTGATCATAATTTCAAAGAGGATAATAAAAAGTTGGAACTAGCCGTTCGGTCGCAACAGTCTTGTTGTAAAAAGTTGTTGCATTGTATCGTGTAACAGCGTAGAGTCGGTGGTCGCACAATCGAAGTAGATACTTACAACCTACACACAGCGATCGTTTTCAAGATTTGTTAGTATAAAAGTGATAACCTGGGAATGAAAACACAATACGACCACGAAATGAGTAAGAATATAACATACTAGCTTTTGCCGGCGGCTTCGCTCACGTAACTTTATTTCGGCGCGCGGAACAATTCGGTTTGTATGTGAGCCACATCTTAGCGTAATCGGAACGGACATAATCATAGAGTCTACAAACGCAGTATTTCATAAAACAAAGTAACTTACTCCATGACCATCCCTTACAGATTTATTATTAATATTGATTTACACAACTACCTACTCACTCTACTACTACATCTACTCATCAATCAATATATCAATGCTAATAATACATCTGTAAGGGATGGTCACGGAGTAAGTTACTTTGTTACTGAGTTTGTAGACTCTATGTATGATACTAAAACTAAATTGACGATTTTTAGAAATCTTTTCTGTATGTATGTATGTATGTGTGTTCCTCCATAACTCTTAAAACGATCATCCGAATTCTATGAAACTTAGTACAAGCACATTTAACTATACGGGACACAGGATAGGCTACACAAATAAAATTCAATTCCGGTTACGCTAAGATTTGGCTCTCATACAAACCGAATTGTTCCGCGCGCCGAAATAAAGTTACGGCAGCGGGCTTACTTGCTTTCTTTTTTTTAAATACGAATTTCAAGCGAGCGAAGCCACAGGCAAAAGCTTGTACATAATAACAACATATTGCATTTCCACGTCTCCCGTTGCGTTGTATTATTTTTTTAAAGAGTAACTGTGCCGAGAGACCAAAGGCTCTCGACACAGCTAATTTCTACTCTCCTTGCGAAACCACGTTCGGTGAAATGCCATAGACTTGCGGACTATTGTAGGGCTGTTCAGTTCAGCCTGTTGTTGATACGAGTCTGGGCCTCGCCGGCAGACCATTCCGCATCCTAGCGGTGCGGAGGCGCGACCTTCCCAGAAGCCCAATGTCAACAACAAGACGATTCTAAGTTTATCTGCATGCGAAGTGTGCTACGGAATAAGGCACGAATAAGGGATGCATGTTCCTCCGAGCAAGGTCCATGGTCCATCGTAGAACAGACTGAGTGAACCTACAAAAACCGGCCAAGTGCGAGTCAAACTCGCGCACCGAGGGTTCCGTATCGCCATGTCACGGTCAGCGCCACTCACGCCATCTATGTATTAGTTAAAATGGTTTATACTCTTTTCGGTAGATGGTGCGCATACACTTTTTAGTTTCTTGTGTGGGGGAACCCCGAGATTTTTTAACTTTTCCTTATTTTTATTATTAAATCATATTTATTTATTTGTTACATTTTATTTATTATATATATATTATACTTATTTTGTTGTTACATCGGCCACAATAACACATATTCTGTGAAAATTTCAACGGGCTACCTATACGGTTCAAGCGATACAGCCCTCGGACAGATGGACAGACAGACAGACAGACAGACGGCGTAGGCTTAGTAATACAACAGATACGGAACCCTAAAAAGTCTGTAATTCAGAGACTCTAGCTGGACTAGCGGACCATCAGTGAGTTTCGGTTTCATTATTTTTCACCCCAGCGATATTTCATAAAATCCTCTACAGGTATGATTTTACTTTAAAATTGTTTTAATATATAATTAGCGTTCATTCAGAGAAGACGGAACTTCCGATATCTAATATCCTCGCATAGGTTATAATAATTATCGCTTATTGCCATCTTATTGCGCAATCTAACCTTCTATTACAATGAATGACACATGGAAGGTTTATTTAATTTCAACCGTCGCGATGAAAGCGCCTACCGAAGAAGTAATCAAAGTGTGTGTTTGTCTTGTACAATGTTTCAGATCCGTTTGATATTATTAAATAATAAAAAGCGGCCAAGTGCGTGTCGGGCCACGCGCAGTGTAGGGTTCCGTAGTTGCGGAACCCTATCGAAATAAATTATTTGATTATTTGTATAATTTTGTAGGGGAAATAAATGAATGTTAATTTGAAAAAGTTCTTCAACAGTGAAATGTTGGCTGTCGTCCGTACATTTTATAAGTTGGTCGACCATTACTCGTCAACCTGTACAGCCTACTTAGCTGTGATAGTTTTCCTTTTAATTTCGACATATATACTACTGCTGTGAATTTTTTCACATATCTAATAACATAATAACAACCGTTTGACTGGCGGGGGGGGGGGGGGGGGGGGGGGGGGGGGGGGGACACTTGACCCTAACAAAAATTAGCACTAAAAAGCTTAATAATTCGCAAACGGATCCCTAAATCAAAAAATGCTTTTCACAAACCTGCCAATGGACCTATCCAATGACACCCCACGCGATGGGGTAGACGTGAAAAAAAAATTCATCCTCATTTTTTGTGTAGGGGAGGTACCCTAAAAAAATAATTTCAAAATTTTTATTTTACCACTTTGTCAGCGTTATTAATATGTATATCCATACCAACTTACAACTTTCTAGTACTAAGGGTCTCTGAACTAAGCCGCGGACAGACAGACAGACGGACGGACAACTATAAGGGTGTAACTATAAGGGTTCCTTGTTGACTACGGAACCCTAAAAACAGGCCAAGTGAGAGTCAATCTCCTGCACCGAGGTTTCCATACCACGTTTCTTGTATAGGGCCCCCCTTAATTTTTTTATTTTCCGTTTTTGTAATTTGTTTTATCCTCCATAATAAATAACACATATTCTGTGACAATTTCATCTGCTAGCTATTACGGTTCAAAAGATACAGCCCTCGGACAGACGGACGGAGGCGTAGGCTTAGTAATATACTTCTGTACTGGTACGGAAACCTAATATAATTTTTTTTTTATATTTTCCCTAAATATTATTTTATTTAAACGCACTCCTATACAAAATTACCAACCATTAGGTGACGTCATCACCAAAATACCTGTATAATCCACTAATCAAAATGTTAAATCGGCTATCGCTTTTTTGTCGGACAGATTAATAATTTCCTTTCCGTTTTTAACGGAAGCAAAAATAATTTTCTTCTTTGTTGTAATGGTCTGTTTTGAGTGTGCCTAATAGATTTTCTAACCTTAAATTAGGTATATAATCATAATATATTAAAGGTATTATAATATATAATAGTATATAAAGTACACGTATGTACGTCTCCGTTTTCCGTAATGTATCTTATTCATAACGGTCTATTAAATATAAACACATCAATCTAAATCAAATGCGATCAATTTAAAACGATGCAGGAGGTCTTCTAACGGTATTTATTATATGTAGGTACTTACTTATGTTCCAATCTAACTTATGATGCCAATTAACTATTTATGTCGTGAGGCAAGGACTGTCACAAAAATACGCCATTCAATATCGATGCATTCAATACTAATATTTGAGTTCTCAATTTGTATCATGAACGAACAATATTATTTCATAACATAGATTTATGTGTTTTGCAATCCGAACTTAACCTTTAATCTCGCCTTTAATTTCAGATACATAGTGTAAAAAAAACTTGGAGAGGTTCAGGACAAATACAAATCATTTATTGCAAATTTGTAGAGTAGTTGAAAAGTAATCGCCTGCCTGGGTCTGGTTGTAGTTATTGCAGAGATATAGTTATTTATTATAGAGTGCTACCAATACTACTCCCTCGAAAGAGTTGCGCAATGCTGAATAAGTATACAATTGACATATTATTAATAATTTTTATTCCTTTATTAACACATATATTTACAATAATTTTACATATAATAAACTATACCTAAAATATACAAAAATTATATATAAAATTATTATAAAATAAATGGAGTTTCCACCACCGGCGGCGGGGCGAGCCCAAGCTACCGATGGTCGGGTCCCAAAGAGAGGAACCTCCGGGCGATATTATTAATAATATTATGTTCTTTATTTCACATTTTCAAAATTTTCTATTAATTTTACATATATTATACAAGTATTAAAAATACAAAGTAATAAAAATACACAAAATTAATAAAAAAATTACAAACGGTAATACCGCCGGCGGCGGGAGACAAGCCTCCAAGCACGCCGGCGGGTGCAGGCCGTGGCTACGGAGTTCTCCGAGACGACGCGAGGCAAGCTACGAGCGATAGGTGGTGGTACTAGACACGTAGGCCACCACCACCCCCATCTCGGAGAGCTCCGTATCCACCGGACTGCACGGCGACGTCGTCGCGCAGCTCTTTGAAGTCTTAATCTTCGCGCGCGCGTCGCCTCATGGTCGCACGCACCACCGGTAGCGGGGGCACTAATAATTATTATTATATTATTGACCACTCCATGCAGACAGAAGTGAGATAGTTTCTTTACCTCGTTCTTTACTCGGGTTACAAAATTATTTAAAATGACCAAGCATTCGGTGACATCATCGCCAGAATACCTGTAGGTATATTCCACTATGCTAATGTAATTATAATTAATACTCAACAAATTATATAAAATCATTAAAAAAATTGTTTTTTAACAAAAATGTTAATAAAACGTGTTATGTTCGTGTCCACCAAAAACCAAAGTTAACTAGTAATTTGACGGCCAATTTTAATGCATTGACTTGACATTGACATTTGACTACCAAATTACATCCAAGCTCTAATACCACTCTATACACTGATACAACATTGATGAGACTAACCATCTATAACGCTGCTGCGATTACAAAATAATCTGTTTGGATAAAAATATCTAATTCCACCATGTCAAGGTTTTCGTTGACGTGGGGTCATTATGGTTTTTGTACGGGCGATGGCTCGCGGTGGGTTGAGTTAGGGATCTAACAGTAGAAATTGCATTGCCATCGCATACTAAAGTTTTACTTACGTAAATATTTATAGCATAAACAATGTACCTACGTAAGTACATTGTTCGCCTATATGTATTTCGAGAATCACTCAATTTTCTTGCGGTTTCCCCAATGCATTTTATCTCCTGAATTATATGCTTTTAACGTCAAAATATATTTAACGCGAGCTACTTGATTAATTAGATTATTTATTTATTGATTTATTTACTTTATTTCAAATAATAATCCTGTGCGCAAAATTATCTTCATGATTAGCCATCTCTTGATTTGCTCTATATTTGCTACAAATTGAATTCTCATAACTGGTAGGTAGGTTAGGTTCATACGAAATTTGTCCCACAATTAAATTACATGACTTTGCTGAATTAGCCGCGTTGATTCCATGTAAACTTGGGGACCTATCGTCAGTATTCGAAGTATTCCGTCTTGATTGATCATCAAATTGTAAATTGCATCGCGTGTCTTTTCGATCCTCAGTCGTTGGTTGTAGCGATAAAACTATGTTCAAAGAGATCTATATATAATCGGTTTGGAGGCTGACCGTGGTTCGAATCCACGTAATACTGTAGGTCCATTCCCTTCTTACCTTACTAGGTAGGTGGTAGGGTTTAACCCGCCCGGGTTGATACCACTGCACTGAATGAAAGGTCGGTTGAAACGGCTATGTAAATAGTTCGTGTTTTCCGTCCAGTTCTGTGTATAGACGGCACGACCGAAGGGAAGCACTGACATGGCACCTAGTTCACCAAGGTGTTATGGGCTGCATCGCGTATGTAGTGGGTGACGTGGTCAATCGTGTCTGTTTCCATTAAAAATTTCAAAAAATATATTACAGTGGGCATTGGGAACATTTTCATACAAAAACTTTGATCTCGAACGTCATTAACGCCATCTACAACCTCACATACGGGCGTATCAAACTCATGTCACACTAGTATCAGGCCTCACGCACTCTATGTACTTGCGCGCACTAACTAGAACTACCTACCTCCCGACGGGCCGCCGCCGCGCGCCGGCGGCGGCGGCCGCCGGCGCGCGGCCGCCGGCAGTGGAATTTCAGTGGAAATTCGTCAACCGCGCGAAGTATACATAGACGCTCGCCCACGCAACTGCGCGCAGCTGCAAAGAAATAACCACTTTACACTCGATCGTTAAGGTACATTTTCGCACGCAGCGATTGGCAACGTGAATGAAGATAGGAACATTTTCTACGGATTGATTTATCTGTTACGAAGTAACTATTAAATTACCTAGGTAACAATTACATAGTAGGATCACAATTTTGTTCCTGTTGTCCGGTCTAGTGTGTAGTTTGAATGTCTTTGTCTATGGTAATCCTAAGCGACTCGAAGTTAAATTTAAATCGTTGCGCGCAGACGATAAAACGTTGTTATTTCTATTATTTAAGCTTCGTGAGACTAACAATGCTTACCTTGCTATGGAGTCCTCGGCTGGCGTCGCGGCAGTCGGGTAATTAACATAATGGCATGTTTGCTTGTTGCCTGACTGACACAAGTAAACGAAACATCCATAGCTTGACGATTCGTTTTGTCGTGCAAAATACACAGCTAAACATTCTAAAGGAATGAGGGGTATCATAATTGGCATCCTCAAAATGAGGGCTTCCCAACCGCATGCCATAATAATATCATCAATCATCAAATATATATCTACATACATACAGCGATATGCTAAATATATAAGTCAATGTACATAAATAATATCCTATAATAGGACGAACTATATTTATCTCTATCTCGATCTCTTGTAGATTTTATATAATCTAAGGTTAATTAAGTAGGTAATAATTAATCTAAACTTTAATTAATGTACAACATATAATAAAATTGGGAAATTGGCGCGTCTGTCTGTACCTACATTTAAGTAATAGAATGCATTGAGATAATTTTTGAAATTTATGTCTGTGTGTTTGTCTTTTTGTATGTTCGTTTGTGCACGCATCACGTAAAAACTAATGAATCAATTCGAACGGAGCTTTCACTAAAATAGTTATATGTAAAGCTTATAGTCTTTTTGGCAAACGCGTAGTTTGGGACTGGCGTTTTTGACATAGCAGTGTTCTGACAACCGCGCGTCCGACCGCAGTCAGGCAGGCACTCGCCCAAAAACCATAATACGAGTATTAACATTATATGGTAGACTAAAATTGTTCATATCGTAACATCGTAACACCAAATCCTAGAGAGCGTTTCAATTAAATCTTCCCTTCGCCGTTATGTTGGATCCACTGTTAGTGTCACTGTCAATGCTTAAATTTGTGTTGCCAGATTGTGAAGATTATATTACCTAATAATGAATTCGGTATTTACCGAATAATAAATACGGTACATACGGATAATTACGGGTAAATCTGTACACATAGCAACCCTCAAAGCTGTTTTGACAGATAGACAGTGGAGCCAACATAACGGCGAAGGGAAGATTTAGTTGAAACGCTCTCTATCAATATAATACCTAGAACGGCCTGGAATCCAAGGCACATTCATAATGACAGCTGTCACTTACAAATAACATTTTCGAAAAACAAATGAAATGTGTCTAGTTTCGTTTCGACGACCGATTCGATTAGAATATGAAATAGGCGCGTTGGCCGTTCTAAAAAATTAGGTATTACGTCACTCATTCCTAGCCTAGACTAGAATGCCGCATAACTGATTCGATGCATGACTGCACTCAATGTCCACTCGCCGCGCAATCTGTTAATGTTTGCCTTGTTATAATTATCTGCAATAATATTTCACTTCATAGATAGTATTAGATTTATCTTCCAGCGCAGCGGTGGCATGGCGCATGTGAAGGCTGATAGATAACGGTGCGCTTCTGTGACAACAAGAAAGCCTCGTAACGTATTGTAGGCACAGAAGCAAAGTCCCGAATAATTAGCAACTCGCTAGATATGAATCCATGTTCATGTGTAGTTCGCTATTAACGTGAAAAATACTGTTTAAAAATATGCATATGTGTACCTACAAGCTGTTTACGGTTTTACATTGAATAATTATTTTTTTGAGAAACCTCCTAATCCTCTGAATACAGAAGAAAATATTGTATGTCTGTAACATGTGGACCAATTGATTCATTTTGTTTATTTAAAGGAGAATGCCTTTTTCGAAACCGTTAAAAAAGTAAAAGTAGAAGGGTAGGTAGTTGAAGGCGATGAACACAACAATCAAGAGAATGACATAATACAAATTCTTTTTTCAAGAAAATATCATCATCATCACCATCATCAGCCAGTATCGGTCCACTGCTGGACATAGGCCTCTCCCAAATACAAAATATAAAAAAGTAATACAAATAACGAAATAATTAAAACCTACCTAAGAAATATTAAAATAACTAACAGAAGGGGCTTTTTCACAAGTTCCCGGAACACTTCCATTACCCCATTTATTATAATTTTTCCATTTAGGTAGGTATTTAAAAAAAAGAAACCATTTTTTTTTTTTCATTTTGACTACGCTGTACTTTTCTCTAAATTAAGTATTGGACAAACGTTTTGCGTATTTTGTCGTCAGTTTTATCAAAATCGGTTCAGTAGATCCGGAGGTACCGTAAACGGTGGCTACTTTCTACAGGTTTTGGAAGTTTTTTGTGTCTAAAAACTTGGGACATCATCGATAGTTGGGAAATTTTCTTGGCTTGCTACAGACATGTGTGTTCCTGGTTTGGGAACGACTTTCTTTCCTCTTCTGTGTCGAATCCTTCCAGAGTTGTAACCTCTAGTCTCTTTTAAAAACTCCAGTAGACTGTTATCGAGGACACGTCCAGTTACTTCTGAGCCATCTGATAGAAGTGTTTTCGTTGTTTTGGCGCGCTGACAAAGTAGCCCCCAGAACTGTCCAAGAAACCCGTAATGTCAATTTAGCCCCGTTTTACGGTACCTATCTCTAACAATATTCCCCAGTAAGAACTTGAGTATACCACCAGGTGGCTAGATTCACTTAGCGTTCCTTAATTTTATTTCCTCGAACACCTATTTTGATTTCTGCGGTCATGTCATTCTAATACAACCTGATAATAAAACAAGTGAACTTTAGAAATGACATGAGCGCGCCTTTTCCGGAAATATGACAAATGGCTAATGGCTGTGCAATATCAAAGCACCTGTATGCATGACAATGTTGCGATGAATCACATTATATATAATCGCAGTTAATGATACAAAGTAAGTATATAAAATATGTACCTCCGATGATGTCGCACAATGAGAACACTCCAATATGCTTCACACATGCTTGTCATAAATTGTATTATAAAATATATTATTATCTACAATGTAAAATACAATGAATCGTGAAAAATCATTAGTAGGTCTTAAAATCTTTTTTTTTAGGGCTCCGTATCCGTCCTACGGGACAAGGGAATCTGTTTTTTAGGGTTCCGTATCCGTCCTACGGGACCCTATTACTACGCCTACGTCGCGTCGTCTGTCTGTCTGTCTGTCCGTCGGTCCGTCCGAGTGCTGTATATTTTGAATCGCAATAGGTAGCCGGTTGAAATTTTCACAGTAGATGTATTTATTATGGCGGATGTGCCAACATACAGGTAATAAAAAAGCTAAACTACCGCGACGAACCAATCGTAGGTATATGTAGGTATCGTGATATATCTATCGCATGCATGCGCGCGCCTTGTTTAGAGTTACACTACACATATATGGAGGTTACACGCTAGGTTTTCCATCAGTTCAGTCCGTGACCTTGGTCACGACCAGATTGACGCCAGACTGACGCCAGACGTAAAATGCATTCACACTATCAGTCTGCCATCAGTCTAGTATCAAAATATTTTAAAATCCATCAGTCTGGTCCATCAGTCCAAACCATCCATCCATCAAAGTAGATTAAACGGTCAGTCTGGACCATGGTTTAACCAGACTGATGGACTGAACTGATGCCAAACCTAGCGTGTAACCTCCGTCATATACGGAGGTTACACGCTAGGTTTTCCATCAGTTCAGTCCGTGACCTTGGTCACGACCAGATTGACGCCAGACTGACGCCAGACGTAAAATGCATTCGCACTATCAGTCTGCCATCAGTCTAGTATCAAAATATTTTAAAATCCATCAGTCTGGTCCATCAGTCCAAATCATCCTTCCATCAAAGTAGATTAAACGGTCAGTCTGGACCATGGTTTAACCAGACTGATGGACTGAACTGATGCCTAACCTAGCGTGTAACCTCCGTCTTACACCGGAGAGCTTATCAAGTTATCAGCGATTATCGCAGAAACAGCGGTAGCCGCAGCTCTGTCTCACTAGACGCAATGAGAAGGCCGTTGGAGCGTGTGAGAAGGGTCATAAAAAATTGCTAGTAGCGATAAATAGCCTCGCTGATCTAGTCGTCTGTACCATGCAGTGGCCATGAAAACAAGTTTGATTTAATGCGGAATTTTTTTATTTTTTCTTTAAATATTCTAGACTAACCGAAGATATATGATTTTCCTGTTAGAATCAAATTAGGCATGCTATTAAGTTAAAGAGTATCAGCCGGTTGATATGTACGTATATCATATTTACATCCGCATAATAAACGTCTTCTATTACGAGGATTGTTTATTAAAGATTTATATTATGAATGGTTGAATTTGCACTAATTGGAACAATAGGCAAACTAATGTCTAGTCCACCAGTAACATGTAAATCGAAAAATGTTTAAAGTATATACTTAGAATTTTATAAAAAAAAGATGGTGATCGATTGTTTAAGTCAAAATGAACAAGGATCTGGCATACACATTTTACTAGTGCACCCGGTGTTATGGGCTGACATCACGGATGTTGTACATAGGTGATGAAGCCAACCGTATCAATTTCCATAGAAAAAAAAAAAATGCCCCTATGTAGATGTTTTAATTGCAAAAATTATGTGGTACATTTTTTAGATTACGAAAAACGTTAGTCAGAAAATGTCTTAAATATTATCTCCAAAATCACTCCTTTAATCTGGGTCCTACCTACCTAAGTGAGGGAAGATGAGTACCTACTATGTGGCTGATATTAACAAATCATTGTTAAAGCCCTAAAAACATATCTCCAAAATCACTCCTTTTCATTAAATACAACCAAGAAGTTATATTTTTTTTAGTATTAATTTATATTAGTTTGGTTTTATGTATTTTATTCATATTGTAAATTCTAAATATACAAAAAATAGTTAAACAAAAATACTAAATGTAGTTATACTACTTATTACTGAGCACGAGGCGAAAATGTCCTTCTCATTCTGAATTTAATGTTTTATTATATCAGAAATAAAATCAATGCACATTTAAAACTATCTTAAAATAAATAAAGAAATAACTTCATGTTTTATTCTTAGTTCTTCCGCATATTGAACAAACATTAAACTTGTGTCATTTCATTCGTCACAATAGTTTACACTTTAACCTATATCGTTTAACCCCACTATCGTAAGTTATCTTAGCACAGCAGTAGTGCCAAATCGCAAATACTTACTGTAGCCAGCAATACCGATTGATGCCATCGTCCATTCACACGTCGAGATAATATCTATTGAGAACAACTGAATTATCAGGCGTTAAGTAGGTGGCATCCGGCTTTCGAGGAGACGTTCTTATCTCAAGATGTACAGGAAATGTTTTATTCTTTGCTTCTTCCGCATCCTTTACACTCTGTGATAATATGTGCTCACGCGTGTTTTTGTTGTGTACAGCATTAGGTAGGTATGAATGTGTATATTTAGGTACAGTACCCGGCAGCAAATAATGTCTGTCGGGCTTTAGAAATAGACAATCCGCTTGTAGAGCGTCGTCCCTGTCGCAGAGGGGCGTGCGAGTTCGCGCGCTCTACAACCAGATGGTTGTTTTAGTTACAAATAAAGTAAGTACCTACTTGTAAAGTATGTACATGGGGAGCGTGTGAGAGTGTAATAGTGTGCGGTAGTGTTTGAGAGGAATTTATGAATATTACTAGCTGAGCCCGCGGCTCCGCTCGCGTGAAATTCGTATTTCAAAGAAGACAGTAAGTAACTATGGGCGAGGCCGAAGGCCGAGCTGCGTTCAGGAAGTCGATAAACCATATCTAAGAAAGTAAGTACGAGTAAGGGCGAGGCCGAAGGCAAGCTGCGTTAAAGTAAACGATAAACCTTGTCAAATAAAGTAAGTAACTAACGGCGAGGCTTCAGGCTGAACTGTATTCTAGAAAGAAAATAAACCTTCTCGAAGAAAGTAAGTAACTGAGGGCGAGGCCGAAGGCCGAGCTGCGTTCAGGAAGACTATAAACCTTATCGAAGAAAGTAAGTAACTAAGGGCGAGGCCGAAGGCCGAGCTGCGTTCAGAAAGACCATGAACCTTCACGAAGACAGTAAGTAACTGAGGGCGAGGCCGAAGGTCGAGCTTCGTTCAGGAAGACTATAAACCTTATCGAAGAAAGTAAGTAACTAAGGGCGAGGCCGAAGGCCGAGCTGCGTTCAGAAAGACCATGAACCTTCACGAAGACAGTAAGTAACTGAGGGCGAGGCCAAAGGCCGAGCTGCGTTCAGAAATACCATGAACCTTCACGAAGACAGTAAGTAACTGAGGGCGAGGCCGAAGGCCGAGCTGCGTTCAGGAAGACTATAAACCTTATCGAAGAAAGTAAGTAACTAAGGGCGAGGCCGAAGGCCGAGCTGCGTTCAGAAAGACAATGAACCTTCACGAAGACAGTAAGTAACTGAGGGCGAGGCCAAAGGCCGAGCTGCGTTCAGGAAGGCGATAAACCTTATCTAAGAAAGTATGTAACTAAGGGCGAGGCCGAAGGCCGAGCTGCGTTCAGAAAAACTATAAACCTTCTCGAAGAAAGTAAGTAACTGAAAGCGAGGCCGAAGGCAGAGCTACGTTCAGGAATACCATAAACCTTCTCAAAGAAAGTAAGTAACTAAGGGCAAGACCGAAGGCCGAGCTGCGTTCAGGAAGACTATAAACTTTCTCAAAGAAAGTAAGTAATTAAGGGCGAGGCCGAAGGCCGAGCTGCGTTCAGGAAGACTATAAACCTTATCGAAGAAAGTATGTAACTAAGGGCGAGGCCGAAGGCCGAGTTGCATTCAGAATGACTATAAACCTCGAACAAAGTAAGTAACTGAAAGCGAGGCCGAAGGCCGAGCTACGTGCGTTCAGGAAGTCGATAAACCATATCTAAGAAAGTAAGTACGAGTAAGGGCGAGGCCGAAGGCAAGCTGCGTTAAAGTAAACGATAAACCTTGTCAAATAAAGTAAGTAACTAACGGCGAGGCTTCAGGCTGAACTGTATTCTAGAAAGAAAATAAACCTTCTCGAAGAAAGTAAGTAACTGAGGGCGAGGCCGAAGGCCGAGCTGCGTTCAGGAAGACTATAAACCTTATCGAAGAAAGTAAGTAACTAAGGGCGAGGCCGAAGGCCGAGCTGCGTTCAGAAAGACCATGAACCTTCACGAAGACAGTAAGTAACTGAGGGCGAGGCCAAAGGCCGAGCTGCGTTCAGAAATACCATGAACCTTCACGAAGACAGTAAGTAACTGAGGGCGAGGCCAAAGGCCGAGCTGCGTTCAGGAAGACTATAAACCTTATCGAAGAAAGTAAGTAACTAAGGGCGAGGCCGAAGGCCGAGCTGCGTTCAGAAAGACAATGAACCTTCACGAAGACAGTAAGTAACTGAGGGCGAGGCCAAAGGCCGAGCTGCGTTCAGGAAGGCGATAAACCTTATCTAAGAAAGTATGTAACTAAGGGCGAGGCCGAAGGCCGAGCTGCGTTCAGAAAAACTATAAACCTTCTCGAAGAAAGTAAGTAACTGAAAGCGAGGCCGAAGGCAGAGCTACGTTCAGGAATACCATAAACCTTCTCAAAGAAAGTAAGTAACTAAGGGCAAGACCGAAGGCCGAGCTGCGTTCAGGAAGACTATAAACTTTCTCAAAGAAAGTAAGTAATTAAAGGCGAGGCCGAAGGCCGAGCTGCGTTCAGGAAGACTATAAACCTTATCGAAGAAAGTATGTAACTAAGGGCGAGGCCGAAGGCCGAGTTGCATTCAGAATGACTATAAACCTCGAACAAAGTAAGTAACTGAAAGCGAGGCCGAAGGCCGAGCTACGTTCAGGAAGACCATAAACCTTCTCAAAGAAAGTAAGTAACAAAGGGCGAGGCCGAAGGTCGAGCTGCGTTCAGGAAGACGATAAACCTTATCTAAGAAAGTAAGTAATTAAGGGCGAGGCCGAAGGCCGAGCTACGTTCAGGAAGACCATAAACTTTCTCGAAGAAAGTAAGTAACTGAGGGCGAGGCCGAAGGCCTAGCTGCGTTCAGGAAGACTATAAACCTTCTCGAAGAAAGTAAGTAATTAAGGGCGAGGCCGAAGGCCGAGCTGCGTTCAGGAAGGCGATAAATCTTATCTAAGAAAGTATGTAACTAAGGGCGAGGCCGAAGGCCGAGCTGCGTTCAGAAAAACTATACACCTTCTCGAAGAAAGTAAGTAACTGAAAGCGAGGCCGAAGGCCGAGCTACGTTCAGGAATACCATAAACCTTCTCAAAGAAAGTAAGTAACTAAGGGCAAGGCCGAAGGCCGAGCTGCGTTCAGAAAGACTATAAACTTTCTCAAAGAAAGTAAGTAATTAAGGGCGAGGCCGAAGGCCGAGCTGCGTTCAGGAAGGCGATAAACCTTATCTAAGAAAGTATGTAACTAAGGGCGAGGCCGAAGGCCGAGCTGCGTTCAGAAAAACTATAAACCTTCTCGAAGAAAGTAAGTAACTGAAAGCGAGGCCGAAGGCCGAGCTACGTTCAGGAATACCATAAACCTTCTCAAAGAAAGTAAGTAACTAAGGGCAAGGCCGAAGGCCGAGCTGCGTTCAGAAAGACTATAAACTTTCTCAAAGAAAGTAAGTCATTAAGGGCGAGGCCGAAGGCCGAGCTGCATTCAGAAAGACTATAAACCTTCTCGAAGAAAGTAAGTAACTGAAAGCGAGGCCGAAGGCCGAGCTACGTTCAGGAATACCATAAACCTTCTCAAAGAAAGTAAGTAACAAAGGGCGAGGCCGAAGGCCGAGCTGCGGTCAGGAAGACGATAAACCTTATCTAAGAAAGTAAGTAATTAAGGGCGAGGCCGAAGGCCGAGCTACGTTCAGGAAGACCATAAACCTTCTCGAAGAAAGTAAGTAACTGAGGGCGAGGCCGAAGGCCGTGCTGCGTTCAGGAAGACTATAAACCTTCTCGAATAAAGTAAGTAACTGAGGGCGAGGCCGAAGGCCGAGCGGCGTTCAGGAAGACTATAAACGTTCTCGAGGAAAGTAAGTAATTAAGGGCGAGACCGAAGGCCGAGCTGCATTCAGAAAGACCATGAACCTTCTCGAAGACAGTAAGTAACTGAGGGCGAGGCCGAAGGCCGAGCTGCGTTCAGGAAGGCGATAAACCTTATCTAAGAATGTAAGTAATTAAGGGCGAGGCCGAAGGCCGAGCTACGTTCAGGAAGACCATAAGACCATAATATTACATAAAAAAAAAACAAAAACTTTCATACAAAGTCGTCGTCCCCATTTCCCCCCTTAAAGTTGTAATTTCCAAAAAATCCTTAACGGATTCTTACGTTATGAAATAAACCTATGTTCCAAATTTCAGCTTTCTAGACTTAGTAGTTTCGGCTGTGCGTTAATAGATCAGTCAGTCAGGACAAACAATTTTATAAGTATAGATATCTACTCTTATTCTACTCGTATCTTCTACCAAAAGCATCTATCTACACTACTCCAACGCAACGCAACAGAACTGCTAACGCCATATATTACGACCATTCGACACTAAATTCCGTTTTCTTTGATACTGCTCAACCCTAAGGCTATTTAACTTTATGGTATATAGCCTACTATAGTGAGCCTGAAGAACTACTCTTTACATTGGTGTAAACCGCATAAAAATCTGTTAAGTGGTTCCGAGTTTACCTCAAACATACATACATACATGCAAACAGACGTTTCCTTTTATAAGAAGTAGAGATAGAGAAAAGAAGATAGAGATTAAATTATCCTCCCTTCCCCTCTCCCCGCGGACTCCTCCCCCGTACCTAAACCCCACTCTTCAACACCACCCCCAGTATGGATAAAATTATTTAAAATCCTAAAACCTAATTTTGAAATCACCCCTATTTTAATTTAAGGGTTGATTTAGCAAAAACGCTGAAACACGTAATTCTTTATTTTATACCAAAAGCCTAAATATGAATTTTCATATCCCTAACTTGAGAAATGATGGGTTCCCCATACATTCTTACATCCCCTATTTCACCGCGTTAAGGGTTGTTTTTTTGAGACAAAAGGTAGCCTATGATCTTCCTCAGGATGCAATTCAGCTCCGTACAAAATTTCATAAAATCCTAAAATCTAATTTTGAAATCAACCCCTATTTTAATTTAAGGGTTGATTTAGCAAAAACGCTGAAACACGTATTTCTTTATTTCATACCAAAAGCCCAAATATAAATTGTCATATCCCTAACTTAAGAAATGCTGAGTTCCCCATACAAACTTTCATCCCCTATTTCACCCCCTTAAGGGTTGTTTTTTGAGACAAAAAGTAGCCTATGTCCGTCCTCGGGATGCAATTCATCTCCGTGCAATATTTTATCGAAATCTGTTCAGCGGTTTAGGCGTGAAAAGGTAACAGACAGACAGACAGACAGACAGACAGACAGACAACAGAGTTACTTTCGAATTTATAATATTAGTATGGAGTATGGATTATGAAGCCCGCGGCTTCGCTCGCGTGAAATTCGTATTAAAAAAGAAGAAAGTAAGTAAGCCCGCTACCATAGCTTTATTTCCGCGCGTGAAATAATTCGGTTTGTATGAGAGACACATCTTGGCGTAAGCGAAACAGAATTTTACTGCCTATCCTGTGTCCCGTATAGTAAAATGTGCTTGTACTAAGTTTCATCGAATTCGGATGATCGGTTTAAGAGTTATGGAGGAACATACATACATACAGAAAAGATTTCTAAAAATCATCAATTTAGTTTTAGTATCATACATAGAGTCTACAAACGCAGTATCTCATAAAACAAAGTAACTATTACTCCATGGCCATCCCTTACAGATTTATTATTAGTAGTATTAGTAGTATAGTATATAAGGTGGTTCGTTAGTCATGTCATTAACTTCGGGAGGGTTACATACACACTCAAATAAACACGTTACGCAAAAAAAATATATATGTTTATAGTGTTACTTTTCGAGAAATTTAACAAAACATGTTTGCTACCTAAACATTAACCTGTGTGTATGTAACTTGCATTGTACGGGGTCAATGACCGTACTATGTTCAAACGCAGAACACCTGTTTGTTGTAAGTAAGTCGCAAGGTCACTATGATTAGTTTTTACAGCTACCTAAATAGGTAGCTGTACTATGTAACTAGAACAATTCATATTTATAAGAAATTGCATAAATGTTATTAATATTTAAAATGAATTCATGTAAATCAATCATCAATATCATCAATACTACACTATATAAGGTGTTTCGTTAGTCATGTCATTAACTTCGGGAGGCTTACATACACACTCAAATAAACACGTTACGCAAAAAAAAATTATATGTTTATAGTGTTACTTTTCGAGAAATTTAACAAAACATGTTTGCTACCTAAACATTAACCTGTGTGTATGTAACCATAGGTAACTTGCATTGTACGGGGTCAATGGCCGTACTATGTTCAAACGCAGAACACCTGTTTGTTGTCAGCCTCGTTAGCTCAGTGGTGCAGACAGTCAACTGTCGCTATTGAATGTTAAGCAACGCTGGGTGCGGTCAGTACTTGGATGGGTGACCGCTGACCGTTGGAGGCTGACCGAGGTTCGGATTCCTCGTAAAACTGTAGGTCCCTTCCCTCCTAATATTACTTGGTGGTAGGGTTTAACCCGCCCGGGCAGGTACCACCGCACTGAATGAAACGTCGGTCTAAACGGCTATGTAAATAGTTTGTGTTTTCCGACCAGTTCAGTGTAGCCGGCACGATCAAAGGGGGAAGCGCTGACATGGCACCTAGTTCACCCGGTGTTATGGGCTGACATCACGGACGTTGTAGGTGATGTAGCCAACCGTGTCAGTTTCCATAAAAAAAAAAAAAAAAAAAAAAAAAAAAGTAAGTCGCAAGGTCACTATGATTAGTTTTTACAGCTACCTATTTGATTTTATTTTTTGTTAGGAGAAAAAATGCTCCTATAAACATATGTTTTTTTTCTTACGTAAAGTGTTTATTTGAGTGTGTATGTAAGCCCCCCGAAGTTAATGACATGACTTACGAAACACCTTATAATAGTGTAGTATTGATGATATTGATGATTGATTTACATGAATTCATTTTAAATATTAATAACATTTATGCAATTTCTTATAAATATGAATTGTTCTAGTTTAGTAATGATCCTATTAGTCAAGCCGAATCAAACTCACAGAGATCTAACCAACATGAATGAACCGATCATCGCTTCCTGCGCACGCAAATTCTTACCTTTTTATTTTCGTCTGAGCGGAGACAATCGCTCCATATAAATCAGCTCGTTTAGCCGTCTGGCTGTCTGCCCGTTGCGTGTTGAGTGAGGCGGGTCGACGAACCGATACAATGCCCTCTGATTACTGATATCCGATTGTCTAACCAGATTCAGCCCCTTCTATAGAGACACCTTATTTACATTTTGATACGCGTTCATATGGAGGAATCTCAATGCGTCTTATTTACATACGTAGTAGGTATCAAACACGAAGGAACCTATCAATCTACTATAACCATGGACATAGAAAGTTTGTCAAACATTTTTCGATGAATGCAACACCTGAACAAACGCGTTTTTTTTTTTTTTATTTGAACCGGCATGGGTGGCTGTGCCGAGGGACCAATGGTGCAGTCGACAGAGCCAAAATCACCTCTCCTCGCGAAACCACGCTCAGTTAGGTGCCATGCCAGCAGATTTGCGGACTGTTGCTAGGCTGTCTAGCCCGTTAATACGACGCTTGAAGACACCCAGGTTAAAGGATTCAGGAAATACACTCGCCGGAAGACAGTTCCACACTCTAGCGGTGCGACAAAGAAACGATTTAGAGGACCGATAGGTTCTCAAAAGCCCAATGTCAACAACAAAAGGGTGCTGAGTCTCTCTGCGACGAGTCATGCGGAGATAGGACGGGTGGCAGGGAATAAGGGATGCTAGTTCCGCAGAGCAGCGTCCGTGATAGTATCTGTAAAACAGACTAAGCGAACCCACAAATCGTCTGTGACTCAGGGACTCCAGCCCATCTGTAAGTTTCGGGTCACCAACAAGACGGATGGCTCGGCGCTGTATCGAGTCCAAGGATGCTAGCAGATAATGGGGACTACCCTCCCAGATGTGACTGCAGTACTCCATCACCGGCCTAATCTGTGTTTTGTACAACAGGAATAGTTGAGCCGGTGAGAAGAACCGCCGATTGCGGAAAAGTATTCCCAATTTTCTGGATGCAGTTTTGGCCTTAGACTCGATTAGTTGCCGGAAACCCACGTCTTTGGAAATAGTGGTGCCCAGGAGGTCCAGGTGTTCCGAGACAGGTACGACGCTGCCTTGGAAAGGAAAGGGATCGACCTTAGCAGATAATGCGCAGCACTGAGTCTTGCTAACGTTGAAGGCGACAAGGTTCTCCTGGCCCCATATAGCTACTTTTCCGAGAATGTTATCGACCTTATCAACAACTGAACGTTGAGCCTCCCTGTGCCGCGTATCCTACATATTAATTTTATATTATTATATTATATCTTTATTCACACGTTTTCTTCTCATAACTTCCCTTCGCTTGCCCCTTACTAGGTGGTAGGCTCAAATTGTAGCCGACTGGGTTGGTACCACCGTACTGGATGTAAGATGGCCGCAAGCAACCTCGGCTGTGTTCTCCTCTAGTCCAATATAGCCAGCAATCCAGGGAAGTCTCCGGTATGGCACCTACCTTCTCGGAGGTGATATTGGCTGGTTAGAGCATGTGCTTTGGCCACTCCGACTCAGCCACCCATAACGGATTACATAAAAAAAAAATAACAATTTTAAATTTTTATAAACTAAAAATGTAAATCTTAAATTGATATAAAAAAACAAATGGAGTTTCCACAACACGGGTCGGGTCCCAAAGAGAGAAACCTCCGGACGATGCGTGCAGTATCGAGCAGGGCTGCCTTCTGGATCTGGCCCTTGACTCAACCACTCAGCGAGAGCCTCTCAAGGTGGTCGTGGAGGCTCTTCGCTATCAGCCCATGCGCTGACACGACTATGGGCACAACGATCGTCGAGTCGACGGGCCATATTTTGGTAACCTCGTGCTGCAGATCCAGATACTTCAACATCTTCTCTGCTTCCTTACTGATTACCATCGTGCGGCACGGCGATATATTATATTATTATAGGATAACAGCTATTAGCTGATGCGCCTATAACGCAACCATGGATGAATCAGAAGTCTGATTGATCCATGATCACAACACTTATTTAGTACTAGCTGAGCCCGCGGCTCCGCTCGCGTGAAATTCGTATTCCAAAGAAGAATGTAAGTAACTAAGGGCGAGGCCGAAGGCCGAGCTGCGTTCAGGTAATCGAAAAACCTTTCTCAAATAAAGGAAGTAAGTAAGGGCGAGGCCGAAGGCCGAGCTGCGTTCAGGAAGACGATAAACCTTCTGGAAGAAAGGAAGGAACTAAGTGCGAGGCCGAAGGCCGAGCTTCGTTCAGGTAAACCAAAAACCCTCTTCCGCCTTCGGGCCTCGCCCTTAAAGACTTCCTTTCTTCGATAGAATATAATATCGTTTACTCAATCTATTTATTTCATAAAAATAAAAAAGTAATATTAATAACCTCAGTTAATAACTAAAGAATTAAACCTACCTAACAAACATTAAAATAACTATCAAAACGGGCATTTTCAATTGTTCTTAGAGATGTACTTGCGGCATTACCCCGCTGGATGGCAAGGCTTACCCTTTGAATGAAGTACATAAGCCCTTGATGGCGGGACATCAGTTGCGTCAACCAGCTCAAGCCTCTTTTGGCTGCTCTGCTCCACGGACCGAGGGTTTCTACCGCAAACGCAACAAATTCGACATCTTGAATTATATTTCTATATTTGCTGCGTTTGAGGCTCTCCGCCCCAGCCTCGGCCGCGCCAGCCGCTCTTGAAGATGTCCTAACGTGACTTGGAGCCAATATGAGAACAAAAGTGGCGTCCCACATCAAAGAACTACCCTTAGTCCATGGCACTAAGGTGATAGCATCGGGCCTCTTGCCATCCAGCCGGGAATAACCGCGAGGTTCTAGGATGCACGGTATATTTGCCGTTAGAAGCGTGGACTTTATAATAAAATTTAAATTAAATTAACTCAATCTTAATATTAATTAACTTTATTCGAGATGGTTTAGCTTCTTCCTGAACGCAGCTCGGCCTTCGGCCTCGCCCTTAGTTACTTGCTTTCTTCGAGATGGTTTATCATTTGTCAGAATGTAGCTCGGCCTTCGGCCTCGCCTTAGTTGCTTACTTTCTTCAAGATGGTTTAGCTTCTTCCTGAACGCAGCTCGGCCTTCGGCCTCGCCCTTAGTTACTTGCTTTCTTCTAGATGGTTTTTCAATTATCCGAACGTAGCTCGGCCTTCGGCCTCACCTTAGTTACTTACTTTCTTGAAGATGGTTTAGCTTCTTCCTGAACGCAGCTCGGCCTGCGGCCTCGCCCATAGTTACTTACTTTCTTCGAGAAGGTTTATTGTCTTCCAGAATAGAGCTCGGCCTTCGGCCTCGCCCTTAGTTACTTACTTTCTTCAAGAATGTTTTTCTTCTTCCTGAACTCAGCTCCGCCTTCCGCCTCGCCCTTAGTTACTTTCATCGAGAAAGAATATCGTTTACGTGAGCGCAGATCCGCCTTCGGGCCCGCCTTTAGTTACTTACTTTCTTTTTTTTAAATACGAATTTCACGCGAGCGAAGCCGCGGGCAACAGATATATAAATTGTATTGCACCAATGACAGCGACATAACTTCGACTTTCAATTATTATTTTTATTTATCAAACAATTTGTCACCGGCCAGCTCATGTCGAGATGACAGTTCTCCGTTGTCAACATGACATTTAAAATAGTTTTTTACCTTTACTTTGGATTACGTTATTTTTATTATATTTTTTTATTATTATGTTCATCCGGGATATACACTGTCACTATAAAAAGTTTCGTCAAATTCCGTTTAGTGGTTTTTGCGAGATGCGCGTACAAATAGACATTTTTGCATTTACGATTTTATGATATGTATAGAAAGAATAGATATGTATAGACTATTGTGTTCAAGTTATAAAAAAAAAGAAGAACTGTCACTTTCGTTGTATCTACTTATTTTTAAATTTCGAATGAATATTTTATTCAAATTGTATTTGCTGACAGTTCTCAAGATATAATTATGTACTTTGGACTACGTGATTTTAAACGCGCAATAATGTTTATAATTTGTTAATTTTTTTTTATTTTTGTTATTTTTTTTTTACGTATTATGTTAACCCGGCATATAAACTGCCACTATACAAAGTTTCGTCTAATTCCGTTCAGTGGTTTTTGCGTGATGCGCGTACAGACAAACAAACAAACAAACAAACAAAAATTTTAAAAACTGTTCTAACATGTTCAGTATCTCATTTTAAGCCACCCTGGTTAGTTTTTTTCCGAATACATTCAATGTACAGACTTTCTTACCTCTACGATTTTATTATATGTATAGACTATTATTGTATTTCCTACTATTTTTGTATTTATAATTTCTTTTTTATATATAATTGTCCAGTTTGTTTTTATTAAAAGTATTCACGGAGACAACCATTTGGTGGTGTAAATCTTTATTAGACAAAGAAAAATTAAATTTTAGACAACCATTTTATGTACTCGTAATGATTCGACATCCCGAACCGGCCGCGATTTTGTGATGATTCGAAAAAAAACCTGCATGCGGCTGGCCTAAAACCGGTCAAATTAAATCAATCGGAAAACCGATTCGAAAATCGAACTGGATGTGACCGACCTCGAAACATGCGGAAATTCCAAACGAGTCGCGTACGTGTGTGTTCTGTTCTGCATTTAATTTTTTTCCGAAACTATGAGAGCTAATAATGACCAACCACCTACAGATACATACATACTACATACCACACGCTGTATCCCGACAATAGGGGCTATGATAGGGGTAAGCAGAGTAATCGGAGTTGTGCTGCAGTGCAGGTACTTTTGTAAATTACACCACAACACCCACCACCACGTTTAGCAAAGTATTCGGACAAGATAACTATCAAGCAGCAAGTAAGGCACGAACACTCACCTGCTGCATGACTCTGTGGAAGGACCGTTCCAAGGTGAGAGGTGGCTATCCTGTCGCTCTTTAGCACAGCATCTTGACCTTATAGGTACCTTAGTCGCCTTTTACGACATGCACGGGGAGAGATGCAGATACTACCTACAGATTGTAATAGAAAGAGAGTAAAAATAAATATTTGTACGTTTGTTTCTCAAATGACTCATATTTCTTACTAGGTTCTAGCGTAGATTTAATATTCCCACTGTCTCTCACGCTTAGTTTGGATAGGATAGCATATTGACTTCCCGTGTTATGAGTTTAATTGCGGGGCAGGTAAGAAAGGAGGTAACCATTTTTAGGGTTCCGTAGTCAACAAGGAACCCTTATAGTTTCGCCATGTCCGTCCGTCTGTCCGTCCGTCTGTCTGTCCGCGGCTTAGCTCAGAGACCCTTAGTATTAGAAAGTTGTAAGTTGGTATGGGTATTAATATTAATAACGCCAACAAAGTGGTAAAATAAAAAAATTTAAATATATTTTTTTTAGGGTACCTCCTCTACACGAAAAGTGGGGATGAATTTTTTTTTTCACGTCTACCCCATCGTGTGGAATATCGTTGGATAGGTCTTTGGAAAATATTGCGAGTTTGTGAAAAGCATTTTTCGATTTAGGGGTCCGTTTGCGAATTATTAAGCTTTTAAGTGCAAATTTTTGTTAGAGTCAAGTGTGTCCCCCCCCCTACCAGCTAAACGGTTGTTATTAGAAATGTGAAAAAATTCACCGCAGTAGTATATATATCGAAATTAAAAGGAAAACTATCACAGCTAAGTAGGCTGTACAGGTTGACCAGTAATAGTCGACCAACTTAAAAAATGTACGGACGACAGCCATCATTTCACTGTTGAAGAACTTTTTCAAATTAACATTCATTTGTTTCCCCTACAAAATTATACAAATAAACAAATAATGTATTTTGATAGGGTTCCGCAACTACGGAACCCTACACTGCGCGTGGCCCGACACGCACTTGGCCGCTTTTTGATAAAAAAAATATATAAAAATTCGTGAAACTTGTGACAGAAATATACATAATTAATATACAGGGTGTCCCAGAAACCGACGATAATCCTTTGACAGGAGATAGGGCTGCCTATTTCCTCTCAGAATATCTAATTTTAGGTTTAGTAAAAATGGCTTAGTTTTTGAGATATTGTCATTTTTGTAAAAATCCAAAATTTTCTCCCTCAGCAAATTTTTTTAAATGCCACAAGTACAAATGTAAGGTTTTCTTAAATCTAGTTTTTGTCAAATATTCCTGAAAAGTAAAGCTTTCACACGGTATAATTTATTTTTTCATGTTTAGTGGCATTTAAAAAAATGAGCTGAGGGAGACAATTTTGGATTTTTACAAAAATGACAATAACTCAAAAACTAAGCCATTTTTACTAAACCTAAAATTAGATATTCTGAGAGGTAATTAGCAGCCCTATCTCCTGTCAAAGGATTATCGTCGGTTTTTGGGACAACCTGTATATACCTACATAAATGTCAGATAATTTTTGACTTCATATCCTCGACAAGTCGAGATACTAATTCTATCCTTCCTTATTACGCATTCTTTGCACTTATCTTAATCCGGAATTGAATGTAGGACCATTAACTGAATGGCAATATCACTCGACCTCAAAATGAGGTCAAGCATCGTCGAAGTGATCCAAATTTGGCCAAACTATCGAGTACATCGATGATCGAGAATGTATGCCGAATGCGTTTCCGATGTTGCAACTTGCATGCAACTTGCCCGCTGCGCCTGTGTTCGCATTTTAATGCATGCGCGCGCGCATCTCAAGTGGAACTTTAATTACTTTGCTAATGGAAATTTTGATATAATGACACCTTAAGTGCTTACTTCTGATTTCCACTTTAATCTACAGTAAATCTGTCTACATAAATATTGAGTATTTTGTATTGTTTTAAGGTGAGATACGAAGAAAATTAATTACGATGGCATTGTAGGTATTCCAGAAAAGAAAAACAACTAGTAGGTGTATGTATGTACTAACTTATAATAACATTACGCGTTTACTGTCTCTATTGTTCAAGGAATGTGCTAGTATGTTAAATTTTGGGGCTTACCCACACACAGGCTTACCTGTACCACAGACCTTACCACAGAGCATGAAATGCGCGCGCCCGCCCCTACTAGAGGCGCCGTGAGCGCGATTTCTCTACAACGCCGTTGAAGCCTGTGGGCGTGGCCTATGACTTATATATGTGTGTTGTGCGTGTGCCTAACTTGCTCCTCTTTGTGTGTAGTGTCGATACTAGCACACACACACACATACGAAGCGCTAGCAGCTCAGCGTACGGTTATTGGGTTTCAAATATCATCGCTTAGGGCGCATCTAGTAGGGGGCGCGGGCGGTAGGTATTTGATGCTCTGTGGACCTTACTAATAATGTAATATATATATGAATAAATAAATTAGCTACCCCCGCAAACGGCTGAATTTCCATGGGCGTTGTTAGACACCTTAAGACGAGACGGAAGCTAACTTTCTCCATACAAAATCGCTTTTCGGCATTTATGTTTTCTAACCCCCTAAACCTTATCCGACTTTTACAATTTTTTTTTCTTGTCTTAAGGATAGTCCAATCTACTTTCCTGTCATTATTTTGTTTAGATGAAATATACCTACAACACCGGAGCCCAAAATTTGTATTTCGATCGAAAAAAAAATTATTTTTATTTTTTTATATCATGAAGTTTATTAAGCTTTATTGAGTCATCACATCACTATAGATATTTAAAAAAGAAAAAGACAGAAACGTGGATTCGACTGTCCTTATAACAACAAAAAAATAATTTAAAAAATCGGATAAAGTTTAGGGGGGTAAAAACATAAATGCCGAAAGACGATTTTACATAGAGAAAGTATCTTCCGTCTCGTCATATGGGTGACTCGGCGCTATATTATTCAGAAACACTTCGTACGCAACGGTAAATAATGCGGGTCGGACTTTGGAGAGAGACAGTGCGGTTGTAGAGTGACGTCCCCTACAGATCTCTGTGCGACAGGGACGACGCTCTACAACCGGACTGTCTCTCTCCAATGCCCGACGCGCATTCTTTACCGCCGCGTACTGTACTTGGGCATGGCGAGGCGAGATGTATCTATAATATAATAGTATATATTATAGTATTATTATAATATAGTAGACATCACGAAGACGATAATTTAGTCAATGTCGGATACCATAAAAAGAAGGTCATGGATGACTGAAAAATATATGAAGGTAATATTATTGTCTCCACAAGCGAGATAACACTTTGTCACACTAACTAGTCTGCAGTCCATTAGCTTTGGCAACGTGTTAGAACCCATTACGTGACGGTCCTCCAACTCACTTTGACAAGGTTCTAATAGAGCGCATTCTTAACTTATAGAGCCGAATGTATGGTTAATTGAGTGACGATGCGTTTAAGCTATGACAATTATTTAAAATTAAAATTGACACCTACTCAACTGATGTTAGTTTATTTATTGTATTTGACTCGTTAGGCAATTGGGAGCGAGGATATTGATTCGACAAACATTACACCTCTAAAATGCCATTATTATGTGAATTTGTCGTTGTCTGCCAATAAACGTGCGGAAGATTTTAAATTCTCGCGTTTTATGTCTAGTCGTATCGCACCTATTTACATATTCAGCACAAATTATAAGGTTTATTCGGACAATGATTCGGTCGAAGGAATTCTAAAACCGAGGAGATATTTTATAAATATTATATGTAAATATTCTTTATAGTATATGTAAATACTCTTTATTGAACACCAATTTATACAAATTAGGCACAACGGGTGAGCTTAATGCCGTGAGGCATTTTATTCTAGCTAACATTTGGGATGTGGGAGAAGTATAAGCAGGCGAACAAGAATAGTTTGTGGCAATGTATTAAGTAGGTACTTAAGGAGTAAAGCAATATGATAAACTACAAACTAATACTACATAAATACTTTAATACGCATATATATGTATATAATATACTTACATATTATGTACATTGATCGGTGGTACTGTTGTTCAACCCCATCAACTGAATGACAAGAGAGAGAAGTACATTAGGTATATTAGTAAGTAAATTACCTATGTCGAAATCGCAAGTGTTGCACCAAAGAGCTCTGGATGCTCGCCCTGACCATATACTTATTTCCCTCAAGTAAGTCTCGGGTCCTTCAAGACGGACATGGGCACGGGCACTTGTCAGGCCGACATGGCATTCGCAACCCCCGCATACGAACGAATGTCCATGGGCGTCGTTAGACACCTTATGGGTGGCTAGCTAGGCGCCATATGTCGCGAAAGAGAATCTTTTATATATTTAAACGTTAAATTATCTTTGTTTTGCACAAACGGGTCAGAATTTTATTCACTTTTCAGTTTTGTTGTGTCTTTCTTCAAAATATTTATTATTTAGTAGTTTTTCTTTTCAATATTGTTTTGTATTTTTTCGTATTATGGTATATGGTATAATGGAAGGCTGAGAAGCTTACTATGATTATAATTAAAAAAATAGAGACACATAACCCCATCTATCCACAAAATTCAGAACTAAGGCAGCGCCATCTATCCGTAGAATTGAAATACTTTATCGCATAGTGTACGAAGAAGCGCTATGTTGATTTCGTCCACGCTTGTAATTGTCAGGATGGCCGAGCGGTCTAAGGCGCCAGACTCAAGGTTACCCTTGCTCGCGCAGCGAGTATGAGTGTTTCTGGTCCTCTCTGAGGGCGTGGGTTCGAATCCCACTTCTGACATACTGTTTTTTAATTTTATTTTTCTTTGATCTAGGTGCCTAGTATTTTATTTATGATTATATTTATTGCGAATGCATTTCTTCATACTTAAAAATTGCTGTTGGTATGAAAATTTTAATATTTTCGTAATAGGCGACTAAGGGATAAGGACAACATGCCGCGCTAAAGGGCGACAGGCTCGCCACCTCTCACTTGGCACGGTACTTCCACCGAGTCATGCAGCAGGTGGGTCTTCGTGCCTTACTTGCTGCTTGATCGATTGAATCTTGTTCGAATACTTTGCGAAACGTGGTGGTCGGTGTTGTGCTGTAATTTACCCGAGTTCTTGCAGCACAACATCGATTACTCTGCTTACCCCTATTGTCGGGATTCAGCGTGTGTGATATGTATGTATGTATGTATTTTCTAGTACAATTTATTACTTACCTACCCTAAATACTCGTTATGTCCTTATTAACGCCTGCCGTCTTCAGTGTGTATGTATCATAAAAATATGTATGTATGTTCGCTCATACATAACTCAATAACGTCTGGACCTATTTACTTGCGGTTTTTGCCTGTGTAATAATAAAAATTCTTGCCCTAGGCTTATAATAGCTTTTTGTGGACATCTGCCGAACATGGAATCAAAATATACGCCGTCGTCGCGTCGGCCTGTCTCTCTTGAACCGTAATACTTAGGTAGCCGGTTGAAATTTTCACGAAATATGTGTTATTTATTATAAGTATGTACCTACTAACAAATAATAAAATAAAAAACACGACCCCTCGACTCTTCTCCCGCCTCAAAGGAAGTACCTCAAACGCGCCTAAGCAAGCTGCCAAAAAAAAAAAAAAAAAAAAATTAAAACTTTGACGACTCATCCATCAATCTTATAATAATTGTCGCAATGTTATTTCAAGCATACTCCTCGCTATTATAGGCACTTTCCGAGATATACAAATTTCCTAGAACACGTTTGTGGTCTTTTTTTTGTGCTCGTTTTTGCGTTACTCTCAATTTCCGTGAATACCTCACCATATTTTACATGCGGGAAAGATAATATAATATTATGTCATTTGGTTACGTGTCAAAAAAAAAAATCTGTCAAGTGCGAGTTTCACTCGCGCACGGAGGTTTCCGTATGTATCCGCTATCAATAATATCCGCCTATCCGCTCAGGTGGCATGGTCTTCGAATTTTAATTTCGAAGATATGTAGGACGATCGGAGAGAAGCCTCAATGAGGTCGATGGCAATTGAGCGGCTATCTTTTGTCTTTCAACAATGCAATGTGTAAAAGCCTGTGGCGCTATCTATTATTCAATAGTGTGAGTAATTTATTTTTCGGACGTTTATTGTATGGGAGCTCCCCTTAATTTTTAACATTTTTTTTTTTTATTATTTGTTGTTATATCCGCCATAGTAACACATATTCTGTGAAAATTTCAACGGGCTACCTATTCCGGTTCAAGAGATACCTACAGCCCTCGGACAGACGGGTGGACGGCGGATGGCGGATTAGTAATAGGCTTTCCGTACGGCATACGGAAAACTAAAAAGTGCTGAATGTTTGCAGGCAGCAAGTGTGGCGCGGCGCGCGGCTGCGGTGCGGGTGTGATGGTGCGGCCGGCGGGGCTGGCGACGACGACGCTCGCGCTGCTGCCGCTGCTGCTGTGTCGCGCGGGCCGCTCCGCGTCACCGACGACCTCGCAGGACATCGACTCCGAGCTCGGTGTCGGCAAGGCGATCAACATCTTCATGAGGTCAGCAGATGTCTGTCTACCGAACTTTGCTAACTCAAATATGAAATTCGGCGGCGGGTGGCCGAGTGGTTTGGGCTTCGGCTTCTCTTGCGAGAGATCCGACCGAGGTTCGAATCCAACCGGCGCGTGTACCAAAGAGTTTTGTCTTATTTGAAAAAAAAATACGTGCATACCTTCATCCTTTGTACCGTGTGGGGCCGGTACTTTAAAATAATAGCCCCACTGCATCTCTCCCCGTGTATGTCGTAAAAGGCGACTAAGGGATATGACTGCTTTCTTATATTACTAGGTGGTAGGGTGGTAGGGTTTAACCCGCCCGGGCTGATTGAAAGTTCGGTCGAAACGGCTATGTAAATAGTTTGTGTTTTCCGTCCAGTTCAGTGTAGCCGGCACGACCTAAGGGAAGTACTGATGTGGCACCAAGTTCACCCGGTGTTATGGGCTGACATCACGGATGTTGTAGATGATGTAGCCAACCGTGTCAGTTTCCATAAAAAAAATCCACTGCTCCATGGTTCGGATTCCATGTAAAAATGTAAGTACATCGACTTGACTGGAGGAAATAGCCTAAGGCAATAATAAGCCCGCCCTTGCCACGCATTAAGTGTGTATTATTATTATAATATAAATGCGACAACAACCTAAAATATGGACGACTGACTGGATTTGAATAAATGTGTTGTCAATATCAAATATTGGTGACTGATGTGTAGTGTGCGGCTGGAGTTGTCAAATAATATATTGCGAGCGAGAGTAAAGAAAGGGCGGGAATGTAAAAGTATCGGTTGTAAATACTTGGAATATCCTATTAAATCAGTACAGTATTACGGTTGATGTTGCAGATATGGCTACCTCAGTATCTGCATGCGCGTGGTGCCGCGCAACGACACGGAGGGCTGGGTGTTCCGCGAGCCGACCGTCAACGTGTTTCGAGACGTGGGCCGATTCTCACTGCAGCCGCGCACACGCAAACCAAAGACCGCCACGTTCGACGGAGACTTCCACATGGAGTTCTGCGATAACCTGAAGCAACTGCTGCAAGCTTACTTCAGGGACTTTAGCTTTGAGAGGTGCGTGTCTGTGCTTTATAAAGTGAAAGGTTATGATTTCACTTGCAAAGATTTCTATCTTTAAAACATAGTAGGTAAGTACTAGAAGATAGATGTGATGACGGGATTTTTTCCAACTTACTTGACATTATCGTTATATTTTGGCAAATTTACACAATATCTTTATAAATTATAGCCTATGTGCTATTCTGATGTATAAGTGTATAAGCTATAGTACTGTAAAGTCTCATCAAAATCCGTTCAGTAGTTTTTGCGTGAGAGGAACAAAGATCCATACATACATCCATCCATACATCCATACATCCATCCATCCTCACAAACTTTACCGTTTATAATATCAGTAGGATTAATTTATGTTCAGCTCTAACTATTCAGAAAGTAAAATGCGGCTGCACCCTTTTGTGCAAATTTCAGATTGGAACGTCCGTGGCGCGCATTCACGGCCGGTTGGCCGACCGACATAATGGCGCGCAACCTCGGCATCAACTCGTCCTTCATCACCGGCGACCACTGCTACGTGCTGATCAGGGTCTCCCGCTTCCGGGACTCGGGGCGACTGAGGGACCTGCCGCCCAACATCGCCGTCGAGGATGTCGTCTTCGATGCCATTCAACAGTCGGACATTGGCGACACAGTGGGCATAGCCGATTTTATAAGGAAATACGGATCGCACTATATAGCGTCCTACATTACCGGTAACTCTCTTTATCAGGTGAGATTCTTTTGTGTTTGATTTGACTTCTCTGCTAACCTCATATGCCATTTAGCGTGATAGTGAGTAGCCTGTAGTTGATGGAAAGAATCAAGCTATCCGTAGATTATTTTTTTATTAAAATTGGTTCAGTGGTTCTCCAGTTGTAAGCGGACAGACAGACAGACAGACAGAAATCAGACGTTGGATTTTATGGTAAGGAAAGGATTAATGAGCAATTTTATTCATATTTAGAGAAACAACAGTCTTGCCACTGAGATTTTAACTAAATTTTTAGCTACCAAATAATAAGCTAAAAATTACCCAAATCTCTAGTTGCATTTTTCACAGTAAGAGGTAAAAGTTTTAAGCGGCGGGTGGCCGAGTGGTCTGGGCGTATCGGCTTCTCTTGCGAGAGGTCCGAGGTTCGAATCCGGTCGGAGTGTACCAATGAGTTTTTTCTGACACCTGCTGCTTCAACGTTCGGAACCGGTGTAAAACTGTAGGTACCTTCCCTTGCCCCCTTACTACGTGGTAGGCTCAAATTGTAGCCGACAGGGTTGGTACCACCGTACTGGATGTATGATGGCCGCATAGCAGTCTCGGCTGTGTTCTCTAGTCCAGTATATCCAGCAATTCAAATGGGAGTCTCCGGTACGGCACCTACCTTCTGATATTGGCTAGTCGGAGCATGTGCTTTGGCCCCTCTGATTCAGTCACCCATACCGGATTACATAAAAAAAACTGGCCAATGGAAAAGAAGTAAATCGATTGAATGACTCTGACACTGAGGTGAGTGTAGGTACCTAAAATCTGGAAAAAATTCCTCTTCAATCCATAAAATACAAGAAAGAAGTGTGTCACTCCTCCAGTGGTCTGAGCAACCTGCTCTCGTAGTCCCATCCATTATTTCAGTGCAATTATTTCTCTTGAGGCCTTTGCAAAGGCTATTGAATGTTAGTGTAAACATCATTCAACTCGTGCATATTTTGTAAATATTTCAGTTACGTGCGATTTATTCTCTTCCAACCTCAACAGTATAGCAATGTGACACAGAAAGCATATTAATTGTGAAAACAGTTCAAGAATTATTTTGTTCCGGCTTTAGCCGATATTTATTAATTTATGCCCTTGCTCGCAATATTTCTATGGTATAGTGACGTCAGTATTCAAATCCTAAAGTCCCTTTAGCTCTAGTTCCGAACATGCATTATCGGGAAGTTGGTTGCTGATTCTCCACTTCAGTAAATAATGCCCGGTGGGGGTTTTTTTTTTTTATGGAAACTGACACGGTTGGCTGCATCACCTACTACATCCGCGATATCAGTCCATAACTAACACCTTGGTGAATTAGAGGTGCCGTGTCAGTGCTTCCCTTCGGTCGTGCCGGCTACACTGAACTGAAAACACCAACTATTTAAATAGCCGCTTCAACCGATCTTTCATTCAGTGCAGTGGTCCAGCCCGGGCGGTTTGAACCCTATACCACCTAGTGTTGAGATAAGAACGGAAGGAACCTACAGTTTTAGGTAGAATCCGAACCACGGTCAGCCTCCAACGGTCGAGCGGACACCGATCCAAGTACTGATCACGCCCAGGTGTGCTTATGATCACGGCCGACCTCACCACTGAGCTAACAAGGCTGATTCCACTTTTCTTATGAGGTGCAGTACAATGGATGATGTGCCAAACGTGATGGTTGTCATCTCGCGGACTGTCGAAACGAGGTTCAATAGCAGGGGCGGCGCAAGGCGTGGGCGATAGCCCACGGCCTCGCGGCCCGAAGGGCCTCGGGCCTCGAAAGTTCATGCAACTTTGATTAATGAAAAACATTCAGCAAGATCTATTAAAAGAGATCCCGAGTAAACATGTTTAAACTTAATCAAAGGCAAACTAAACCTTCCTATAAAGCCTTTATCCGACACAAGATGGGAAAGCATGACAGAGGCAGTGAATATTGCAATAATTCAGTATATAAAGTGTTTCGTTAGTCATGTCATTAACTTCAGGAGGGTTACATACACACTCAAATAAACACTTTACGTAAGAAAAAAAACATATGTTTATAGGAGGATTTTTTCTCCTAACAAAAAAATAAAAATAAAATCAAATAAGTAGCTGTAAAAACCAATCATAGTGACCTTGTGACTTACTTACAAAAAACATCTGTTCTGCGTTTGAACATAGTACGGTCATTGACCCCGTACAATGCAAGTTACCTAAACATTAACACATGTTTTGTTAAATTTCTCGAAAAGTAGATAATACTATAAATATATAATATTTTTTTTTTGCGTAACATGTTTATTTGAGTGTGTATGTAACCCTCCCGAAGTTAATGACATGACTAACGAAACACCTTATATTGCTGTAATATTGCGATTTGATGATGTTGTTGAATGTATTGAATATTGGCAAAATTTATAGGGCCTCGCAAAATTTATCTTGCCCACATCAAATTAAGTTCATGCCCCGCCACTGTTCAATAGAGCATGATATGAATACATTGCAGGCAATGATATTATAAGTTAAAAGGAGGTAGATAGGTTATCTGAGCTCCCAAGCGGCACATTAAACTCAAGACCACAGTCCTGTCTGAAGTTAGTCGCCCAACTACGCACGCGTTCGGACCGCTAACCACGAGCCGCTAACACATCGAAAATGCCGTCGTGTGTAATGAGATTCTGCACTAATTCTAATACTAATTGGAATAAGACTATTCGAGTCGGCGCATCACTTATAGTTCTTCCTCTCAACTTTTCAAGGACGTGCCATGTGTGAGCACTGAATGTCATATAGATAACCTATCTTTCCTCAAATATCATTGATTGCAGGTATTTGTGTTCTCGCGTGCTGTCTACTCCAGACTGAAGGAGCGCATGAAGAGCCAGGGTGTCTCGGACTGGACCGCGAGCGAGTTAAACAATTTCTTTTCACCGCTCGCCGCCGAGCACATCGGACAAGTAAAGGTTAGACGCTGCCTCGCACTTGTGCAGTGCTAGTCGTTCTTTATCAACAATGTGGTACACGCTCTATTTCAATATGAAATACAAAATAAATAGACCTAGACATTTTATATAAAATAAACCTAAAATACTTATTACATTTATGAAACTATATCTATTTTAAGTACCTACTTAAAATATTCCCAAAAAAGTACAACATCCAATCTATCATCCATCCTTTTGTTTCATAACTGGATGGACAAGTATGTATGTATGTATATTTATTTGTATATTATATTCTATATTTTAGTATTTTATAATATGTATTAACACAAGTATGGCTTTGTATTCTTATTAAGTATTATTTTATCTTCAATTCTCACGCTCAACTCTTTAATACCTACTTGCATTCCACTGTATTAATTGAATCTCAAACATCCAAATGTTGACTGTAAGAAATCTCTGTAAGGGATAAGTCCGCCCTTGCACTTTATGTAAATTTTCTAATGTTCCTTGGAACAATAAAGCATTTTCTATCTATTTCTATCTATGAGACGCAACGATCCAATTATTTAAAAGGGACATGCACCAAGAGTCAAATTGGCATGGCATTCAGAAACCCACAAAACCACAAAAGTTCATGCGTGATGTTAAAGTTAATCTATAATTGTGTGCCAACCATGTCTCATGTATTTCCTTCCTATAAAAGTGCGACCGCACTATGCGACGCACAAAATTGTTCATCTGCCGCGCAGTGCGGTTGTTGTTTTTGTTGTTGTCAATGAAAATATTGACGGCCCGTGAGGCGCCGCGGCCACTCCGCTGTAATGCAGTTGCAGCCTAGTGCCGGTGCACTCTAAAACAACATATAAACATGAAAACATTTCACATTGTTGAATAAAGAATTACATTCAAGCACTCTACAGCTGAATCCACTTTAAACATTGAATACAATACAATATTATGTACTTTCTAATCTTTTCATAAATAGACAGTGTTTCAAAAATGATGGTAACTCTACCACCATAAATGAACCACTGTAACTATACAAATTGCTAGCAAAATGCCAAAGAGCTTACTACTCTACCTAAAGTGGATGAGGCAGAAACATTTTCTCAGTGTGCATGCGTAAGTAGAAGTGTCGATCATCCTTAACCACTAAATTAAGCACCTTGAAAATTTTGGCACCGTTACTTACTCTTAAAAATCTACGGACGACCTTATATTCATATCGGTATGATCTGATTAATGGGCTAGACTTTACAACCAAGGTAGGCGTGTAGTGTGTACCAATCGGATGACGGGACGGTTCAAAAAGCAATGTGCGGTGTGTTGCACAGTGTTGTCGCCCTCCTTGCTAAGTTAAGAGTCTATACTACCTCACATTGCTTCGCAAGTTGAACAGTTAGGTACTAACTAATGCTAGGTATTTTATTTAGGGAAACATAATTATTCTTGATCGAAAAAAATTGCAGTTACCTCCGAACCGTCAATGAGACCGCTAGTATTTAATAAATACTTACTTTATTTTAGATCAGGCAACTTTGCATAATATAATAACTAATCTCAATATAATGAAGGTCCTATGCGTTTTACATTTTAAAAATTAACCATTATTTTAATTCAAAACACCGAAAAAACTACAAAATTTAGACTTACGATTAAACCATTGAGTGCTTCTGTCCCTTTCGTTCTCTCACCGATTCTCTATCGCCCAATGTTAAGTTAAGAGTCTATATAATTAGTGTTATATAGACTCTTAACTTAAATGGTCCTGGTTTTAATAATGAATGGTGTGTATGGAACTTACTAAGACTGGGACTACATGTGGTGGGCGGTTCCGAACCGAACCTGAGCCGATTTGGTGATGGAACCGGCCACATGTGGTCCCAGCATAAATGATTGTGGTATTTGGTGTCCATGCGGTGTGGTAATACTTAAGTTTCATTAGATTTCATTGAGTGGTTTTCTAACAACCGTCCGACAAACACTTATAGACCGGACCATGTATAAAAGGAACCTTAACAGTGTAGCCATAATACGTAGGTACCATAGAGAAATAATATACGTCTATGGTAGGTACACTTTATAGCACTGTAGGGAGGTTAGGTATTGATAATAATTTTATTACACATATTTTAAATTAAGTAGGTATGCTAAGTATTTGCTTGAATAATTTGTGTCATTGTAAAATATTATATGTAGTGAAATGTATTAAAATGAACACTGAGAAAATACGTGCGGGCAGCGTCTTTCATTTGCGAAAAGCGAAATTTAATTCAACAGACTGGAGAAGACACAACTTCGCTTTAATTTTACTTGATCCTAAAATGTATTTTGGACCCACTGATAGACCTCAATTAATAAACTGCAATTTATGAAAAAAAAAATGTGTACAACTTCAACTTTAATGTGTGACTTCTAGGCAATTACTTAAATTTTTCATCGAGGGTTTATTTTATTTATTTGGAAAATACTAAGTAAATAGATTACTTACATATCAATAGAAAAGTATATAAAAGGTAATAAATATACACAAAAAATTCTATGTGCTTTGTTTATTATTGCCAAAAAATCAATTAGTGGGTTCAAAATTTCAAGTCTCTTTCACACTGAACAAAGAAAAGTATATCAAAATAAATGTATTTTAGGTATTTGTCTTCTCTAGAATGGCTTACAGTCTGATAAAAGAGCGTTTAAAGGCCAAAGGTGTCACCGATATCTCACCAAAGGAGTTGGAATCCTACTTCAGTCCGTGGCATACTAGACATATCGGACAAGTGAAGGTAAAAGACAATATTTTGATATGATAGCAAATAAATGTACCGGCCCCACTGTACCGTGTGGGGCCGGTACTTAAAAAGAATAGCCTCACTGCATCTCTCCCCGTGCATGTCGTAAAAGGCGACTAAGGGATAAGAACAAGATGCCGTGCTAAAGGGCGACAGGCTCGCAACCTCTCACCTTGGCATGGTACTTCCACCGAGTCATGCAGCAGGTGCGTGCCTTACTTGCTGCTTGATCGATTGAATCTTGTTCGAATAATTTGCGAAACGTGGTGGTCGGTGTTGTGCTGTAATTTACCAGAGTTCTTGCAGCACAACACCGATTACTCTGCTTACCCCGATGGTCGGGATTCAGCGTGTGTGATATGTATGTATGTAAATGTAACTTTTTATTTTATTGGAAAATTTATTGTAGTCAATTGGAAATGATTCGGTATACAATGCTTCTTAGGCCAATTATTGTATTTTTAGAAATGTTACCTAGGCACTTTATGAAATTCTGAAAATTTTATGGGTTAGTAGAAATAATAATATATCTTTGATTCACACAAAAAAATATAAGGTACAAGAAAAGTCGAGGTTAGTTTAATTAAAGTATAATAATAATCTAACCTTTTACAAAAGGACCAAATTAAAAATTATATTGATGCAGTCACTTTTAAAGCCAAAATTTACAATCAGCTGCTGACATTTAGGTATAAAAGACTATTCGCTTACCTATGAAATGTAATAAAATTTGATGATTTTGCAGCAGAAAAAAAATTATTTTATTTTGTGAAAGAAACTTGTGAGAAACTGGGTTTGATTCTTATAATTTCAAGGGCATACTTTTTAAATGATTAACATTCATTATTTTCATGTGTCATTTACTAATATTATTAAAAATAATTAATATATGTAGAAAACATTATTTTCTTTTTTTTATTTACCAAATTTTTCTTTTTCTTTCTCCATCTAGGCCCATACCTAACAACCATTCAAGAATGTATTTACTATTTTCGTCCTTTGCAAACTAAAACCCCCGTACTTCAACGTAACCACTTACAATCTTTTTCACTCTAGGGTTAACAAAATAAAGTCTGTAAAGTAATTTTTTAGTTATTTTCAACCCTCAACCCTGTTTTTAAAACTATCTGTCACTGCTACCTATCTCCTGATATTCCTAAATTTTTTTTAAAAATACCATAGGTAGTTGAATGTCTACCTACCTACCTACCCCATTAAGCACACTTAGCTAATTTTAGCAGATTCTCTCTCTCACACGATGTAATGTCACCAGGTGGCCAGCGGCAACAAGACCGTGGAGGCCTGGGCAGCCAAGCGGCTCCGAACCCAGTACTACATCTTCACCTACCCGAGCCTGCTCAAGCTTCACAGCGAGCCCGCGATGCTGCGCAGTCTCAACACGTTGCTAGGCAACGAAGCGCTCCTCCAACTGGAACTCAAGACCCTCTCACCCGCTTTCAAGGACGAGAAGAAGAAGCAGTGGTTCGAAGAAGTCATAGACAATTATTTGAAGCTTTGGGAGAGCAACATGTGATATATAATATATATATATCTAAATATAATGGGTTTAAATTGGGGACAATTCATTACTTGCAAGGCTTCGACATAGCTTACAACGCATGTTTTAGGTTATGTCGATGATACAAGGCGATACCTGTGACAGACGTCAGAGTTAAGGCCCTGCCAACCCGTATTCACCCGTACTCCTCTTTCAAGACGCCGCTTTCGCTGGTTGGAGTAGGATGCAACACAATCAATAAAAAATTTGGTTTTTATTTTGTTATTCTAAAACTAAAGATCGAAACAAAAGAGTAAAAAGATACGCATTTAGATATATATTCAACAAATAAAATATATTTTTTCCAAAGCCCTGATTTCGTCACGTTGCCTTAAATACGTTTTTATCATCGATGCCCTTTATAACTAAATTCAGAGGCACGTTCATGATTTTTTCTATCGAGCGAAGTTAATCAAATTGTGTTTTCAAAAAGCTATCGATCTGCGCTGATAGATGAAGTAGGTAGATATATTAAAACTGAATCTGTAAGGTGAGTAATATTTGTGGTAAACTTCTTGAAATTCGTGTCAGACGCAGCCTCACGCCACCATAATAGATTTTGCCCGCGGGCAATTTGGAAAACCAATTCGTTGTCGTAAAATGAACCACTTGCAAAACCTTAAGTTCAACATGGCCTGGGTGTGGTGCTTCACAGAACGACAAACGATGTGAACTATTTTAATGTTATTATACCTAATGGGTTTTTCATGAATAAACTGCTGTCACGGGTATCATATCTCGGTGGACAAAGTATAGTGGGTGGGTACCCATACTCTGTGTGCCTGGAATCAATCCTGTGAAAGAACAAAACATCTGTCACCGTAGCATATATATTGCGTCCATTTTAACCAGTAGAACTGACAAAATGGTGGACTATCAGAAGAGCAAAGTAATAAAAACGGAAAAAATTATAGCTTTCCCAAATTGTGTCATAGAATTGTATTAAATAATGTAACATACATATATCCTGTTCAGATTGTGTACAATTTTATTTCCCGGCAGCAGATAATGCGTGTCTGCGATCTTTAGAAAGATACAATCCGGTCGTAGAGCGTCGTCCCTGTCACGCAGAGTCGCACAGAGTCGTGCGAGTTCGTGCGACAGGGACGACGACAGGTGGTCTCTTTCTAAAGCTTGACACGCATTATTTGCTGCCGGGAAATGTATTTGAGGCTATTCTACGCTTTGTAACAAACATAATTAGTAAAAGCGGTAGGGTTCTAGGTACGCCTGTTGCGGAGATATACATTTTTAAAGTTATTAATTTAGTGTAATGTTGTAATTAGCATGAATCACGAAGATGCGAAGATTAGCCAAATCGGGCGCGCGCGGGGCGCGGGGCAGCAGGCAGCGGGAATACGGACGGGACGCGACGCGAGTAAACGCAAACAGATAGTCCGCCCCGCCCGCGTACCGACCGCGCCCCGCCGCGCCGCCGCCGGCTGCTCCGCCCGCGTACCGCCCGCCGCTAAAGACGTTCACACATTGTAGTACGCATTTAGTTTGTTAGGAAATTCTAAAATTTTAATGAAAGCACATATTTAAAAAATTCTTTCACCAGTGCTTTTGTTACAAGGCGTAGAACAGCCTCCATAAAGGAACAACACCAGTCCTAGGACACCCTGTATATCGAATGATACGTAGGTAGTCAAATAACTTGGTTAATAATGGGGTTATGTTGGCAGCTGTGCGTTACAGAGCAAACATGGTTGCCAACATAACCTGTGTGTATTCCGATTTCCGACAGGCCAAAAGACAAATACAATTTTTGCCTCTACTGTAACAAGGTAACCAGCTCGTTAAATATAAGTTCACCAGATAAAAACAAACTGCAGGATGTTCGATATAGTAGTGATATTGTGTATTCCTATGAGTATGTAGATAAGTGTAAAAAATAAGTGAGAAAAGTTCACATACCTACCATTTTGTCAGTAAGAATTTAGCGCAGATTTAGATAGGATAATTTAAAACAAAATGTGATTTGTAGTAAATTATCTAGAAACAAAATTGTCAACTTGTTATTTAATTATAAATGTTGTTGTTCAGTGAATGTGTTCTACTTACACCTTTGTGCAATACAACTAGGAATTAAACTGAACCACATCTGGGGATAAGAATTAATTTTACTAGGTAACAGCTGATTCAATAGGAGCAACGTTGGAGATATTGCATTTATATGTTAAATGTGCATTGTATATTTAAGAATTTAGGCATCACCTTTAGTGCCTATGAATTGTTGTAAATACTTTAGATTTTTGTAATTTATGGTTTAATAAATTAAAATTAAAAACATGTTGTAGTTTATTTTTTTAAAGTATCTAGGGGTATACTAAAGTGTCCCAAGTCGACAGTCGACAAATCCTGCATGTCGACAGTAGGCTGTGAAGCGGCCTAACAATGAAGGCATAATCCTCAAAGAAAGAATGTCCTTTGATTGATAAAGCACAGGCTGATCACACGACGAACAAAACATTAAATAAACAAATTTTAAATCATATGCCGACATTCGGCCGAGTACGACCGAATGCCCATGGGTGTCGTTTTAGACACCGTATGGGTTGGGCGAGGGCCACAGGTCGCGCTTTCAATAAAAAAAAAATTAAGCTAAACTCAGACGCCGTCACAAAGTTTCACAATCGCAAATTATTCAGCTCGAGATAAGCGGAAGGATTTTCCAAGTCAAACAGAGTAATATTATCTTTAAGGCCACGCGTGTCAACTCAGGGTTATCGTACTATCTATCCAGCTCCGGGCGAAAATTGCGTTCAGCTGGAGCTATTACTATGAATATATATTTAGTACTTTGTCATATTCACTACTCTCAAATCAAAACAAACGTGCAACTCGCACAACAAAATTTTATGGCTTGGTGAAGGGAGATTCCCTTCACTAAGCCATAAAACTTTATTATGCGAACTTCACGTTTGTTTTGATTTGAGAATAACTGCCTGCGAGCCCTCTGAAAACAAAATACGGACTAGGTGTTTGCAGGAAGGTTTTACATTTAGATATGACGGGTACTCTGGCACTGAAACTCGTAGATCTTATTGACTGGACTGTTTGGACACACTCCAAATGCCTCTGGTTCAGTACTAATGGCACACGTTAGTATAGCTAGGATGGAAGACACTGGGAAAGGACCACAACGGTGAGGAAGAAGTTCGAGGGTTCGACTGGAAGAAAATATTGAGTGTGCAGCGAATCCGGGCAGACTGGACCACCATGAGCAGGGAGTAGACGGCAGCAGGGAATTTCCCCAACCCCTCCGGGGTAGGCGATATAGTCCCAACCTGCGAACCTGATCGCCGGACTGACCCCGTCAGTCAGTCCTCTTACCAAGAACTATATATACATGGTGTTGTAACGGCCACTACATTAAAAAATAAAACAAAAAAGGCAAATAATTTTTTTCTGAATTCCCTTTAAATAAAAAGTTGCAGTTTTCATACAAACTAATTGATTTATTTAGTGTAAAAGGATCTAATGTTCCGCACGAACGTGGGAATGAAAGGCGCGCGGTGAGTGAGCGAGTAGGGACGAGTGCGCGGAGTGAGGAGATGCACCGCGGCGGCGCGGCGTAAGTTTTTCGACCCCGACCGTTCCCGCGCCAGCACCCTCCCACCGCGCGCGTCAAATTACACTAGACGAAAACATACATTTGAAAAATTTATATCTCCAAAACTAGACACTTTAGAGAAAAACTTCATTTACTTTTTTGTCTCGGAAAAACATGAGGATTGCGCTTCCCAAATTAATGTACTGGCCGTTACAACATCCTGTATAGTATAGCTAGGTAAAATGCTAGGTACACCTACTGCTTCGCCGTTTCGGAACCGGTGTAAAACTGTAGGTCCCTTCCCTTGCCCCTTACTAGGTGGTAGGCACAAATTGTAGCCGACGGGGTTGGTATCACCATACTGTATGTAAGATGGCCGCATAGCAGCCTCGGTTGTGTTCTCCTCTAGTCCAGTATAGCCAGCAAACCAGGGAAGTCTCCGGTATGGCATGGCACCTACCTACCTTCTCGGAGGTTATATTGGCTGGTAGGACCATGTGCTTTGGCCCCTCCGACTCAGCCACCCATACCGGATTATATAAAAAAAAAGTAATTAGAGTGAGTGTGTCTAGGAAACCAAGCCATGAATGATTATGTTATACCTATGTGTGCTGTGGTAATGTATTATCATTATCGCAGATGCATTACACATAACATTTCCCATTATGAAGTCATCTCCAGTACCTAACACGCTTCATTTTCCTGTTTTTTTTACCGACTCCGTCAATGGCAAAAAAGAAGAGTCACGACTTTTGACATTGGATTAAATAGTTATATTTTATAAGGCTTTTTAATTCTTCACACTTCCAAGTATTGGATTAAATTACATTTAAATTCAGAGAGCTCCCTCACGAGTTCACGACCACAAACTACCTTCGTCACTTGTCAAGAGTTGAAAATTAATATTTTGCCGTTCGTGGGCCCTTCGCTTTACAGGTATAAGTGGCCGTTTAGCCAGACATTATCTGGACCGGCATCATGATCTCAAGAGATTGACTTACAAACATTTATCACTGAGCAAACTGTTAAAGCATGTCAGCAAGGCGGCATATTTCTGTGCCGGCCGAGTAAAAATGATTCATTTTGTCATTAATTTTCAACTCATTCACACTGGTTTTTCATCTAACGATATGTGTCACTACTGATGTCGCACGTCTCAATAATATTCATTCTCGAGCGCGTCTAATCTGCTAAGGTCAAGTTCACATCACAACCTTTGCATTTCGCACGCGGACAAAAAATGTTTTGTTTGAAAAAACACTCACATTATTCGTGTATATCTCGTTGACTGGACCCGCTGGTGGACTTTAGTTTACATTTTAAAACAATTCATTGTAGTGTGATGCTCATAGAACAATAATAATTTCTATTAAATAATAAATAGTATTTTGATCTCAGTGTCATGGTGATAGTAAAACGTATGTACGCATTAGTGCAGTTATGGATATTGTGTGCACCGTTTGGGCTTGCTACGAGAACGGATTACGAGAACGAGGCCGACACTCTTCTGCCCACTATTGGTAATGCAATAGATATTTTTGCAAAGTGAGTATTTTTATGAATATATTTTTTTATTTTAATTATGTACCTACGATTTATAGTAACTACCTACATTCTTTAAATTTTTGGATGAGGTCTGTTCAAATGCAATAAACTAAAAAAAAAAACTAAAATATAAAAATATTATTTCCATATTTTGAATTGTCATTCTTCTCAGGTATAAAAAATAATGTATATCATATTATATTATTATTTTCTCACAAAAATGAAACACATTGAAGTGTATAAACATTAAGTATGCATAGATAAAAAACATATCACGTTAGGTATAAAAATGTTTTCAAGTTTAAATAATTTTACACTGTTGCATTTTGCAACACCTTTTTCATCCGTTGTGTCAGCCCACCGCACAATGTTCCTCACGAAACTAGGTGCCGTGGCAGTGCTTCCCTTGTGTCGCGTCGGCTACACTATTTGATTTCTAAGATTCTTTAGTATTTCACATATTATTTGTTAGTTTAATATAATAGGTTTACATTTCATCTTATTTAATATAGGTTTTATTTTTATTTTTGTGATAATTGTACAATTTATCAAAATGTCATAAAAATACTGCATACCTACATGTAAATTTAAGTCTACAAATATCTAGTGTCATTGAACCCAAATTATCTTTAAGTCGTAATTGTTTACATACTACAAATTACGCACATCAAAATCATTGTACTATACCAGAAATAACTAGACACTTTACGATATAGAAAAATCTCTCGCATTTCTTGAAGGTAATATTTTCGCATGAATTAAAAACTAGGTACAATTAATTACAGAGAAGGCTATTTCCTAGGATGCCTTGTTACAACGATGGTTAAAATATGAGTTGCATTTTTGTTGTGTTGTTCAGCATTTTATAGTAATGTAATTTTACATAATATACTATCCAATCCAATCATATCAATAAAATTTCTAAATCAAATAATTGGTGCCAAATATTTACACTTATGTAATTCTTACTTTAAAATAATCTCGTCTAGCAATTATTGTGTTTTACTTACTACTAATTGATATAAAAGCATCTGTTCTATATGTGAAAAAAACTCCCCGACCCTATAAAGTCAAAAATAATTTCCGTTTACTTACTTACTTAAAGAAGTTGAGGGACCGCTAAGTTAATTTCCGCGCAGCTGTTGAGTTTTTACTTTTTATTTTCTTATCGGTCCCCCGACTTCTTTAAGTAAGTAAACGGAAATGATTTTAGATTTTTTAAGGGTGGTTTTTTTTTTGTAATTTAACTTTTATTTCAAGCTTTAAAAAAAAACGCATCCAAATTAGTCCATCCGTTAGGAGCTACAATGCCACAGACACACCTCATACACACACACACACCCCATACACACACACACACACACTCACGTTAAACTTATAACACCCCTCCGTTTGCATCGGGGGTTAAAAACAAGGCATAATATGTAGCGTATCTGTATCTGTACAGTACGCGGCAGTAAATAATGTAGATGGAGCTTTAGAAAGAGACAATCCGGTTGTAGAGCGTCGTCTCTGTCTCATTAATTCCCACGTCTCTGCGCGACAGGGACGACGCGCTACAACCGGATTGTCTTTTTCTAAAGCCCGGCGCGTATTATTATTATACTGCCGCGTACTTTACGTTCATCTGCAATCTGTACCCTAATCACGAGATTTAACCTACTACGCTACGCCGTGTTCTCCGCATCATGTTGTATGGAGAAACGGAGCAGCGCCTCTAGTGATAGATTTGCGACCTTCATTTCTCCATACAAAATGATGCGGAGAACACGGCGTAGCGTAGCGTAACATAGTAGGTTAAATCTCGTGATAGGGGTACTGGTTCAGCGATCCGAAACGTAACGCATGCTGGAGAACTAGACAGAGTGGCCACTCGCTAGTTCCGACCTCGATTGACCCCCTACTCTACTGCCAATGGGCCCGGATATGTTCGGTGAAGCCATCGCAAGCTTAGTTCGACATCTTACCCTTCTCCCCCCTTCCCCTCCTGTATTATGTATTGCTGGCACTTAAATCAGCAACTAGTTAGTCAACTTCAACGACCGCCATGCAAACAAGTATATAGGCAATTTTGAGAAAAATATTTATAGTAATAAACGGACACAATCTGAACCTCAAAACCTCAAAATTGTATATAGATTTAGTAAAATTGTTTCCACAGCTACGGAGACCTCAGTCAAGTCACCCAAGTGATATCGTCCGACTTCGATGAATATTCGCCCGTATTCGACGAACGCAGCATCCGAATATTCAAAAACGTGAGCTACCGACGGACGAACACGAGCAACCAAGTCGAGAACTCCTTGAGTTTTCTCTTCTGCGACACTTTCGATGCGCTGCTGGACAGCTATTATAAAGACTTTTCTATACAAGGGTTGGTATTTTTTTATTTTTGTAGTTTTCAATGTATTTTATTCTTTTATTCTGTAGCTGAAATAATAAAACTATAAATAATGTATCTTCGTTGCTGAAAAACTTGATAAATTAATTTGTATATTTTCACAAAAGTATATATCGTGGCCTGTGAATTGACAGCTTAAAAAATTAAATAAAAAATATGTAAAACCAACGAATTAAATTATCGGGAAGTGGCATACAACGCACCGAATTGAGGCGCGCTATTTGTGAGCATTCAGCACACTCTCCAATCGTTGTCTCCTTTATACATATCAAATTGCCATTTAACCGTCTTACTCTATCGACGTTCACAGAGCGGAAACGTAACGTGATGTATGAGGCGCTCGCGCACTTACGCTGTTTTAAATATTGGCAATATATAGAAGAACTTCAATCAATCGCACCTTTCTACCGGTAAAATGTATGACGAGGGCCCGTCCAGAAAGTAGAATGTCGTTGTGTAAAACCCGTTTGCTAAAATAGTTAAGAAAACAAGAAAAGATCAGTAGAATATGTTGTAGTCGGGGCTGTCTATTCAAATCCCTCTACAAGTCCGATTTTGTATTTAATTAATTTTAGTTCCAAACCATTACATGGGGTATGTTTTTTAAAATCGCCTTTTCGAGCTCTAGACAATTGACGATACATCACACGATGGGGTTTGAAGAAAAACCATTTTCAAGTTTGACAATTTTTCAACAGCACAGACAAGCCATGGAAGAGTTTCATGGGCGACTGGATTCCGGAAGAAATCCTACGCAGTCTCGGCATAACCTACGACAGCGCAATCGGAATGGAAGGCTACTGCTGTTTCGTTCTAACGCGTCTCTCAAGAGTGCACAGTGTTGTGACCTTAGAGGGAGACGACGCAAACTTCTCGGCGACAGATCAAATCAAAGAAGCTGTCAACAGAATGAACGAAGATGATCAGGCTGATATTAGAAGATTTATGAGGAGCTACGGAACACATTACATTGATTCGTATACGACAGGAAATTCTGTTTATCAGGTGGGTGCCATTATTATGCTTCTGATTACACTTTTGGTGTTTCTAGCCCTTCTTTCACCGACGAACTTCAGAAATTCCCGCTAAATGTTTAGACAGAATATTTATTTCCACAACTCAAAGTAGAGAGAAAGAAATCTGCGATTTTCGGAGTTTTGTCGCGTGTCCAAGAACTGATAACTAAAATTCTAGCGTCGCGGCCCACATTCTTGACTGAATAAGACCGTAAAAAATTGCTGAGATGTCAACGATAATATGGTGATCTTCAAGCTCCGCCAAAATACAATCGCAGATTTTTTGAGTAATCTGGTAATTGAGTAATCGGGTTGCTGGGCTGCGCTAGAGGGGCCAAAGCACATGCTCCGACCAGCCAATATAACCTCCGAGAACGTAGCTGCCACACCGGAGACTTCCCTTTGGATTGCTGGCTATTATACTGAACCTGAAGAGAACACAGTCGAGGGAGCCATGTGGCCATTTTACATCCAGTATACCTGTATTAGTGCAACATACCTATCTGTACCAGTCAGTACCAAACCCAACGCTACAAATTTGAGCCTACCGCCTACTAAGGGGCAAGGGAAAGCAAAGGCAGATGTTCAAGTATAAATAAATAAAGTGTCTTTGTCTGTTTGCAGGTGTTCGTATACGAGGAGCACGCATACCAACTGCTGAAGCGGCGCATGCTGCACCGCCGCTCCGCCCAGATGTCCAAGCACGACCTGCGTTTCTATACATCGTCCTTTTTCCTCAAGCAGATCGGACAAGTCATGGTAACCACTACTCTTGCCATCGCCTATTATCATTCATCAAAGGGATTTAAATATTTAATAGATTATAGAGGGGCCATGGGGAACATTTTCATACAAACGCTTAGATATCGAACGTCAATGCGCCGTGCATCGATCGAGCAGGCGTGTCACACTAGTATGAGCGACTTGTTACCTAGGTAACCAAAGGTTTTCGTAATGCCACAAGTCTTAAGACTGTCTACCACGCCTTTGCTCGAAGCGGCCTTGAATACGCATGCTCCATCTGGTCACCTCACTATGCTAAATATGTCAAGCGAATTGAAAAAGTCCAAGTTAAATTTCTCAGTTATTTGAACTTTGCTTCTAAGAATGGTACTATAACGTCGTATAATACCAGTTACTTGACATAAAACTATGACCCTTGAAGAACGCAGGACAATGCTGGACATAATGCTACTTTTTGATGTGGTGAACGGGCGGGCGCCTGGATTGCAGCGAATTGTTGGCTGAATTGAAGCTAAACACACCGACTCTCGACACACAATGCTGTTCCACGAACCGATACGTAAAACTATAGGCAAAATTCACACGTTCCCAGATTCACACACACTTACAACAAACTATTTCAGCAGGTAGATATCTTTAATTTAAGCAAGCCAGTCTTTAAGAAGGAAATTACAAAGAATTTATTCCAAATCACAATCTAAGCGAATGATACAAGTCATTAATTTATAACTAACTAATAAAAACTCACTAACCTCATCAACAAACGCATCTTTTATCACCTACTAACCACACTAACTGAAACTATGTAGGCAGGTACTAACATACACGTACAGCCTCACACACACCCCCACACGCCTTCACAAACATGTACACGCCCTCATACACGCCACACACACATATAACCCTCTCACACACACAATTTCTAAATATAACCTACTTCATTTTTACATGATGAACTTGGTTGATGCTTGACTTGAGTTATGTACTTATTTCATCCATTTTGTTTTTTGATTATGTAGGTAGATACTTGTGTAATCAACTTAGTATTAAGTATAGATTTTTTACATTGTATAATTATTTAGATAGAGCACTGTACTCTTGTACATCATCCCAGATAATCTCAAACAATGATGTTCGTTCATGGAAACATATTTGTGGCATAGGTATCTGTCTCACTAGACGCACTGAGGAGCCCACCGGAGCGAGTGAGACGGATCATGAGAAATTGCTAGTAGCGAAGAATTGTTAACAGAGAATAGCCCCGCTTGTGTGCTTAACATCACGAACGGCGGCTTTTTTAGTCTATTCGCTAATATCTGTGCTAACATGTAAGAAGTGAGTTCACAGTTGACTCATCCGGATAGTGATAAACTGATTCAAGACTGATCTCTTCGCTGTGGAAGTCGGAGCAAGAGGACTACCAGCGAAGTCGCTCTACAGTTTCTTCAAGAACCTAGGTCTGCCAAGATCGACGCTAAGATCATATATGGAGAGCATCGAAAACGTCACTGGAGCCATCCTATAGAACGTGGATAGGTAGAGAGGAGAGAAGGGGGTCGAGAGCGGGACTGGTGGTTCTCCGGATCCTAGTGATCGCAGACTAGCTGACGAGGGCTTGATGCGAGCCGCAACGTAACGCATGCTGGAGAACTACACAGAGTGGCCACTCGCTAGTCCCGACCTCGATTGACACCCTCATCTACTGCCAATGAGCCTGGACATGTTCGGTGAAGCCATCGCAAGCTCAGTTCGACACCTTCCTTCATATTCAAGAATTTTTTGGTTAGGTGGTATATAATGACCGACTTTAGTCGACATCTCGTCCGAATAAGTCATTTTGTTATGCCCTAACTGAAAAATTCTTTGAATGTATCGAACTGCGGTAAAAGCCTTAACCAATCGATACGTAACATGATTTTCATTCTTGATATTATTCCAGGTGGCGAGCGGTAATAAAACTGTAGAAAAATGGGCAGAGAACAATCTACAAGACAGTCAATACCTGTTCTCTCGACCAACACTACTGAAACTATATTACAATTCTACGCTGCTCCGCCAGCTGAATCACGTCTTGGACAACAAGGCCCTGCTCAGACTCAAGCTGAATATAATGGGGCCCGCGTTTAAGGACGAGGCGAAACGGAGCAAGTTCGTTGAGACAGTAGACAATGACTTGAAACTATGGGAGGTCACCGGGTGAAGCAGTGTTCGATTTCAATGACAAAATTGAGGACCGGTTTCTCAGAGTGATACATCATAATTTTTTTCGATATTGATTTTTTAACAGATTGTTTTTTCTTCTTGAAAACCCGGAGGTAATAGTAAAAGAACATTTTCTGAAAGTGATACATAACCTATAGTTTTAGCAGGTCGAAATCATGAGTTTTTTTTTTCAAAATGATACATCCTCAACAAAGGAGTTTTGTCAAACCGATACATCAAACTCTCTCTAGCAAACACCAAACGCTGTATGGCAAGGAACCAATATATTACAATTTAGGAAGTTTTTTGTTTAAGTTGCACATTTGTTTTTGTGGCAGTTTGCAGTTAAACTAAGGAAAATTCCATGTATGTACAACTCTCCGATTCTCCTCGTAGATTTGTATGGAGATTTTTTTCAAAGTGATACATCATCTAATTGATGCAAGTATCACTTTGGAAAAAACTCTCACTTTTTGCTTTCATATTCTGAAGAAGTTCATTTGTTTGATTTTTTTTTTAATAATAAACGTTGAACTCAATAAGCGATTGCCGTTTGTTTTATTTTGCTATAACGCCACTTTTATACACAAAAATATGTCTCTGTAAAAAAAGTAGTCTTGTTGATGTATCACTCTGAGAAAACGGTCCTCTTGAGGATAGACAAATTATTACTTCATAAATTCAACTACTACTATACTAGGTAGGTACTATTATTAGGTAATACTTGTTAAATTTAGTTTGCCGTCAAAATGCCTCAGTGCTCAAATCATAACCATAATACTGATCATATCGAGATCAATGTTACATTTCTTGACTAAGTGTTTTACACTATCTAGTGATGTAGTAATGAAATGGGACTATAGGCTAGGCTAATGACATTAAATCAGAAGAAAAATATATTTTGTGTATAGGCAGGCCTGTAGGCCTATAGGCCCAAATGCGTAGTTTGTCTACGGTCCAACTAATCTAAGAATTATCTCACAGATACAGAAAAGATATACCCAGGTGGAGAACCTAGGTGGAGCACGGACCCAGACCCGTCGCGCTTTTTATAAAAAAAATGCTCTTATTGTATGAGCATGTTGCGACCAAATACAGCATGTTTTTTAGAAGCATGGGTCGATTTTTTTTAATACCTATAAGGTGTCGCCCAATGACGCCCACGGACATTCGTTTGAATGTGGGCGTTGCAAAATCCATGCCGGTCTGATATTTGTAATTGTCTAAACCTGCATATATATATTTTTTTATATATTTTTTTACGACGCTTAACAAAGATTTGTTAATATGAGCCCCATAGTACTCATGACGCTCAATGAACTAATATTAGAGTTTTGTAATTGTTTAAACCTACAAAAGGATTGTTCCATTCTATCTCTGTTTTTGTTACTGTTTTAAAGCCCTAAAAGTGATAAGAACTCAGTACTGCACAAGCAATTTTCTCAACATTCAAAATACACGCAACAGCTTAAAGCTGCTAGCTGTGCTGCTAGTGTATACTAAATTAATAATAGTAATACACAACTATTATGACAAACTATGCTTATATTTATAAAACATCAAGTCTTTCATGTCCCCTAATTACTGAAAAATGTTGCCACGGCATAACCAAACGTCCATATTATAATATTACCTCATACTGCAGACTACGAGAAGTGAGTTTGAGAGAACACAAGGCAATATAAAATTTGGTGAAATTACATATTAACGATTTCATCCACATTATTTCTTAGGTATTTATTTCTCAGAAAATTTGTTAACATAATATTAAAATAAAAAAATCTATCTCACTGAAGTGTGAGACATATAAAAAAAAATCTATAGTCCCACAAGCATAACAGACCTAATATCACAGACAGTGGCGGCTGGCCCTTAAGTGCGTTCGTGCGCCGCACTACCACAAAACAGCGCCTTCACCCGAAAGAAATAAATAAATTAAAATATTAAACATTCTCCATGAATCTCGCCGATCGTAGTAAAAATATCAAACTGAATTCGTTCCTATTTCCTAGACAACAAGGCACGATTTTGCTGTACGTAATACGTACTACTTACTACGTATCGCCGCCGAGCTCGCCGCCGCGCGCCGTGTGCATTAGAAAACACCGCGAACGTGTTACTATGAGAAAATGTTAAACGCCGCTGCGCCGCCGTGTGAAACAAAACACTCTTCATACGATTATGTGTGGAACAAGGTTGCATTCTGCGTGTGACACACGACGGAAAAAGAAGGACAGTATATTGTGGATAGACGCGCGTGCGACACGTCGCGACCGAGCCAGCCGACGATGAGCCGATGTAAGCCGAGATCGTAAACCCGACCGCAGGCACGCGCGGGCGGGGGGCGCGGGCGCGCGGGCGCGGAGGGGGCGATCTAAACTCTGCGTCGAAGTCACACACACACAAGCGCTAAGTACCTACATATACGCTGTTGCACGAACCGACAGGCGAGTCCATTTTTGGAATATGGGTGTTTCTTATATATATATATAACAGATTGAGTTTGCAATTGAATATTTGAATTATTCGAATATCGATTTGATACATATTCGAATGGTAATTTATAAAATATTCGAATGTTACGACAAACATTAATACTGCATATTTCGCTATTTTAAAGTCAAAAATGGAATCACCCAAAGACCTAGGCGTTCATCCGATCGATCGCTCGCCGCGCCGCGCCATCTCTCTCAGTTCGGGGCGAGACCCGTCGTCGTCGCGTCGACCGATAATGGCCGCTCCGCGCCGCCGCGCCGCTTAGATGAAATATTGTACGTAATATATCTTTGCCGCGCCGGGATGTTTTGCAAATCAGTTTTTTAGCAGTTTGAACGACTTTTCGTCAGTTAACAGTACATTGTGAAGTTTTCTTCATTGCCCGGCGCGGCAAGGCTTGCCGGCGGGCGCGGGCGCGCGCGCCGGCCACGCCTCGCGCGCGGCGGCGCCCCGGCGGCCGCGGCTCGGTGGCCAGTGGCCGGCCACTGCGCAGTGAAGTGTCGCTTTGGTTATTCGAGCAATTAGGACTCTGGTCACCTCTGGTTGTGTTTCTAGTGCGTGACAAAAAAGTGATAGAAATATTTGCGCAAGATAAAACCCGACGAATAGACTTACATTATAAATAGAACAGTATTAGACCTACCCAATCAAACTGTAGTGTGTGTGGTGTGTGTGTGTGTGTGTGACTGATTTCTTCATAATTTTCATAAATTCGCTGGCGTGTTCTTCAAAACACCATACCTACATATTTCAATCTAAAAGTGAGTACCTACATTTTTATTACATATATTTTAATAATTTTATCACTTTTATCCTTACCTTATTTTGTCTTTCAACTATGTATCTGTTGAGTGAGAATACTTTTACATAATTTGGGCAATTAATTAACTCAGACATGAAAATAAAATAAAAACTCACGTCTCGGTATCCATTAGATTCACGTTTGGGTTTAGTACTACGAGTAAGTTAGCGCACATTGTGCGCTAGGTACCTATGGGACTGGGTGTGCTGTGCGCCGCACACCCAGTCCCATAGGTCACCAGCCGCCACTGATCACAGCTGATACATTAAGCAGTTTGAAATATTAAAAAGAAAAATAAATGGACATAATAATTTAGATTTTATCCGATATCCTGTTTTAATGAATAAAAACAACAAAAAGGAGTAAACATAAAAATACTGTTCTAAAAATCATAGCTAAATTAAATTAGAGGATAATTTTTTTTAATCAAAACATAAAACTAAAAAACTTTATTGTTAATAATAAATAACAAATTAATCACAGCATACAAATAAAAAAAAAATCTATAGTCCCACAAGCATATCCACAGCTATTTTGTGACACTACCAATACACTACCACCGGGCTCATAGTCAGTCGTGAGCGGCAGACAATTCACATATTAAACAACTGCACAGTCTTGCTTTTAAAAAAAAAGTTCCTAGAAATTCGCGATTCTAATTTGGTTATTGGATTGCCAAAATAATACCAAATGTTTATTATTATTAACAACCATTGATTTTGGGCTTGACCTAGTCGGGTAAAAAGTATGATTGTTTCATTAAATATGCTATATCCGTAATAGTTTAAACTAGTAAGTAACAAATTGGTAGTAGTTCCTTTCTTGCTCACTAATAAATCTAGTAAAAACTTTGTGCTGCCCAAAAAAGGAACTTCTTCCTGTGTTTTTAAATAATTTTAAACTGTTATATTATTTACATAGGTACACATTGGACACATTTTTAATTAATATTAAAAAAAAATATCAAAATGTTGTCTAGAAGTTACATTTTGAGTACATTAAAGATACATAATATATACACGGTGAACAAAAAACCTGTCGAACACTCGAAGGCAGGAAGTACAGTTTCAGATACTGAATCGGATAGGCTAGTTTTTTTTTTATTCGGACAAAATTTTTCAATTAAAAAATCTAATTAGTATCACGACCTTTTATTTCTATGCAAAATTCTTTACTCCAGGCGGCGGCGGCGCGCAACACAAGGCACCCGCCGCGCCGGTGTCATAAATTATCTTGACGCGGTATTCAATGAAGTGAAGACAGAGCGTTTTCTTATGTCTTTAGTGAAATTCTTTGTAAAATAATTTGCCGACATTGATTATTTTTGTCTTCTGTGCTGAAAATGAAGTCGGTAAGTGCTTTGAGGATAGTTAGTGTGCAACAAACTATTATTTTGTATACCTAATAAGTTTTACAATATTACCTAGGTAGGTACCTAGAAAACTGCTATCACGTGCTTAAGACATATGGTAGTAGGGTTTAACTTCACCTCACTGTTATGATGGCATGCAGACATAATTTAGTTGTTTAAATACATCTTGATACTTTAGGAATATTGAAAATTGGCATATTTTCATTAGAATTTTGAAAAAAAAAAACTAGCCTATCCGATTCAGTATCTGAAACTGTACTTCCTGCCTTCTGGTGTTCGACGTGTTTTTTGTTCACAGTGTACATACATATATCACTACAACTAACTTTTAATTAGGCCAATTTTATAAAACACCACTTTTATTGGCATAGACAATAAACACTAGCATGTAAATTATGACTAAGGGATAAGGACGAAATGCTATGCTATAGGGCGACATGTTAGTTACCTCTCACCTTGGCACGGTTCTTCCACCGAGTTATTCCACAGGTGGGTCTGCGTGCCTTACTTGCTGCTTGATAGTTATCTTGTACGAACTATTAAAAGATCAAAATAGATCTATCTAGGTCGCAGTGATAATAGGGCTAAGGGGCCCAACTCTCAGCTTCAAATCATAAATCATAACCCATTTATCCATACACTTTTCAAAGTCTTTCGTCGCATATTCTTATGATGCTATGAATCTATGCTCGAAAATCTCTTTCCAAGAAGAGGCAATTTAAGTTTTGAGAACAGAAAAAAGTCACAGGGTACCATATCTGAAGAATACGGTGCCTGTTGGATGGTATTTATATTTAAATATATTTGAATCGATTAAGTGCGCGTCATTTAAAATACAAATTCCCGGAACTTCTTGATCATAGCCACGATTATGACACACCTCTGCCGCAACTTTCACTCTCATTATGTTCTTCATACAAGCTCGTCGGTTACGGGTACTACACACTTGACCCTTTTTGAGCATATGCCTGATCTGGTCCAGGTACGTGCTACTACATCTAGGGTGACAAAAACAACACATTCAAGTACAAATTCACATTTCCTTTAAATATAGTTTCTTATGTTGTGTCATGTTTCATAATAGATTTCGCACTAACGGTTTTACAGTGTGTCAACATATTTCTATTCAAAATCTATTATGAACAGTGACGGTGTACAACAAAATTTCTCATCATTCCATCAAATTTAACCTATCGCGCACCGATGGGTCTATGTTGGCCCAAAATGCCGCATAATCATTAGTGTCATGTATCAAATCTACCTTTTCACTGGCTTAATATATATGTATCGATCACCCTATGCTCAAACGCGCCTACCCTGAAAGTGATATCGCTAAACATATTTGACTATTCTAAACAATTTCCGAATACGAAAAAGACACATTTAAAACGTGGTTATCCATATAAACATTTAAACACGCTTTTTCATGTACCCACAGGTTTTTTTTTCGAATAACGAGCTCAACCCGACACCATAATCCAAGAAGAGCATTATTGTAACCGATGATCCAATCCAAAAGGCTCATTATTTTTTTATTTATAACTAAATTCATGCTGATATACCTCCATTCAGCAAGCTCATTGTATCTGATACCAAAATTCAAGAAGCCCATTGTATCTGATGCCAAAATTCAAGAAGCCCATTGTATCTGATACCAAAATTCAAAAAGTTCATTGCACATGATACCAATATTTTATTGAATAAGCCCATTGTATCTGATGCCAAAATTCAAGAAGCTCATTGTACCTTGTCAACTGTTTCCATTCAGGATTTCACTGCAGTTGGTACTTGCAGGAGATGCGCGTACTCGCCAACTGATTCTGGCTGATTCTCTTTCCATTGACCATCAGGTGCATGGGGTTGTCGATACGGATTGATCTGAACTCAAAATCCTGAAAATAATATAAACTCATTTTGGTGAACAGCTAATTAATTTATTATAACAATTAATTTCAAATAGGATTGCTTCAAAATTAAAACATAAAAACAAACATATCTATGAACTATAGATTGTAGAAAACGACTACACCTCCCAAAGGGTGAATTATGAAGTTCATGTTTATAAAAAAAATTAATAGTATCTAGATGCGAGCAAGTGTGTTTCCCGAATCCTTTAACCCAGGCTTTTCAAATGTTGTACCAATATGCTAGACAGCCCGGCAACAGTCCGCAAAACTGCCGGCATTGCATCTCACAGAGCTTGGTTTCGCAAGGAGAAGTGAATTTGGCTCGGAGGCATGGGCATGAGGAGGCTCTGTCAACTGCACCATTAGCACTGCTGGTTTTCATAAAAACAAAAGAAATTGAATGGTTGAGTTTGAGGCTGGAGTCTTAGGTTGAATTTGCAAAATGTTGAATTCTTATCATGTTGAATTCGCAAAATGTTGAATCCCAAAACGTTGAATTCGTAAAAAGTTGAATTTTCTGGACCCACAATGTTGAATTCCTAAAATGTTGAATCACAAAACGTTGAATTCGCAAAAAGTTTAATTTTCTCCTGAGGAGGTGCTCGTTTGCCAGTTTGGCTGACTAAAGTCTCAGGCAAAGGGAAATTGAAGATGCGTAGATTGTAGGAGCCGAGAAAGATGTCAGCTGCGAATTCATTCCATTGTTCCAGTGTAGTGCGAGATACAAGAATCCTATAAGTTTTTTATGTAATCATGTATGCGTGCTCCGACCAGCTAATATCACCTCCAAGAAGGTGCTATTTTTTTTTTATTGAAAGGGCGGCATATTGTTTCTAACGACACTCATAGATATTCGGTCATATGCTGGGCTTGCAAATGCCATAACTGACATACTGGAGACTTCCTTTAAGAACTTAAAGTTCGGATTGATGGCTATATTATGAGCAGTGACGGTGTTCCCCACCACCTATAATCTGGGAATCTTCAAAAGGCGTGTCAATAAATTAGACGACCCTTCTTGTTCGCCTCATAGCCGACATGGGCCTATCTGAGGGTGGTTTCGCGAGGAATGGTGTTATTGGCTGTGTCTGATCTTCCATTGAAGTATTGGGCACAGTCCACAGACACCCGCGACGGCTGTCTATAAAAAAAATAATAATACTGGACTGGACTATAGAGGAGAAACAGAGCCGAAGCTGTTAGGAGGTCATCTTTCGCCCAGTACCGCAGTGCCAAGTTATATCAAGCATAGACTTACCGTCTGTCCAGTCCTAACATTGTAAACATTGAGCAGGGGCGCCGGCACAGCGACCGTGTCCCCGATGATGACGCCGCGTCCGTCCGCCCAGTTGTACACAGTCACTCCGACGCACGTCTGACGCGCGTCCATCAACGCAAATGTACTGTGCAAATATAAACTATGCTTAGTTTTTTAGGGTTGTACGTGACCAATATTGATGTCAATCTGAGTTCTATTTTACATTATATTTGATAAAAAATATTTTATATTACTTTAAAATAAATGGTTAATTTATATGAGAAATGAAGCAAATTATTCGCCGCAGCTCTGTGCTCGGACGGCGCCGCAGCGCCGTGATTCGTTCCATCCAGAAGCGTAGAATAGAATAGAATATGCTTTATTGCTTTCCAATACAACGATTTTACAAAAGGCGGACTTATTACCTAAGGCAATCTCTGCCAGTCAACCAGTGGCGGTTCCCCAGGTGAAGCAAGTGAAGCACCGCCTCACTTAATTATCTTGAAAGTAAAGAAAAAAAAAACATTTCAAAATATCAAGAAAGAAAACTTAAAAAAGTCAAGTATATCCGATCCGAACTGATCACAATATTAGCGCGGCGGCGGCGGCGCGGAGGAGGCGGAGGCGGCTGCTGGTGCGACGCGCGCGACGAAATACGTTAAAGATGTGTTAGTGCATCAACACAACCAACACAGCACGCACACACACACAGACGTGACGTGTGACGTCTGACGTGTCACGTACGGCATGGCATATGGTGACTCACCCCGGTCCGGTGCGGCGACGAATCGCTTATTTTGATATCGCTTCACCAAGCGTAAAGAACAACAGGTTGACCTTGGAGGCTTTGGATGTAGGGAGCAGCTGAGGCTCTGATAAATGGCGCCGGACGAGACATCTATATCCAATTAAAAGAATGCAGAGCGAGATGGGGCGATTCACGTTTTCTATAAGTCGGTTTGTTTTACCTCCGTGATTAACGTGATGGCGAAATTCGCACTAGTTACGATAAGTTTCATAGCTCAATGGTATATGCTTCGCTTTTCAATCTAGTGACGTTGGTTCGAATCTCACTTTTGCGAATTCTTTTTTTTTTGTTTTTAGGGTTCCGTATCCGGTACGGGACCCTATTACTAAGCCTACGCCGTCTGTCTGTCTGTCTGTCTGTCCGTCCGTCTGTCTTTTTTTTTTATGTAATCCGGTATGGGTGGCTGAGCCGGAGGGGCCAAAGCGCATGCTCCGACCAGCCAATATCACCTCCGAGAAGGTAGGTGCCATACCGGAGACTTCCCTGGATTGCTGGCTATACTAGACTAGAGGAGAACACAGCCGAGGCTGCTATGCGGCAGCAGCAGGTGTAGGTATGCATACACGTAAATTTTTTCGTCAGAAAAAAACTCATTGTTACACGCCGACCGGATTCGAACCTCGCACCTCTCGCATTTGAAGCCAATGCCCAAACCACTCGGCCACCCGCCGCTTGTCTGTCCGTCCGTCTGTCCGAGGCCTGTATCTCTTGAACCGTAATTTGGTAGCCCGTTGAAATGTTTACAGAAAATGTGTTATTATGGCCGATATAACAAAAAATAATGAAAATAAGAAAAAGTAAAAAACTCACGGGGGTTCCATAGATGGCGCGCTTTTTGGTTTCAAAAAGTGTATGCGCGCGCGCCATCTACCAAATAGATGATGAATCATTTTCTAATCGTGACTAACTAATATGAAGTATTTCATAACACGCCATCTAGATGGCGTGGCGTGTTATGAAATTCATCTAGTGGCGCTAGCCGTGACATGGCGATACGGTACCCTCGGTGCGCGATTCGATAGTAGTTTTTGGTTAAGTTATTGTTAGGGCCAAAAAAAATTAGGTTTAGGTTTTTCAATTTATCATAAAGTAATAGCAATGTAGGTGGATTTTTTAGTCGCCTCACTAAGATTTATAGGTCAAAGCCGCCACTGCAGTCAACCTGACTTTTGTGAAGACTTATTATGTGAAAACTTAAGCGTAGAGTACGAATATAATATAACATGGATTCTCCTTGCGCAGCAATTAAAATTTTTTGGAATAAACATAATTGGACACGATTTTTACGCCTTGCACGCTGTGTGCTTAGGCAAGCAGAGATTTTCTGCTTCTATGGGTCGCCCGCCACTGCTTTACTTCCTAGTATGCGAAAATACAAAGATTTGCGAAATCCAAATAAAAAATTATGTAATAGTGCACCATGAAAGAACAGACAGAATAAGCAATTTATCAATAAAAGTCTATTGTTTATGTATTATATTCTGTTATTTATGAACAAAATACGTGTAACGCAATTTTAGAAAGAGACAATTCGTTTGTAGTGTTTCCTCCCTGTCGCACAGAGACGTGTAAGTTAGTACGACAGAGACGAAGCTCTACAACCGGATTGTGTCTCTTTCTAAAGCTCAATGTACATGATTTACTGCCGCGTACTGTGCATCTGTCTCCCCCTCAAACATCTGCACGTGTAATTCACAACTTCGAAATAACAAGGTACTCACAACGGCACCACACGCTCGCTATGAATGGAGCCCACAACTTTCCCGAGTACGACCTTGTCCCGGTTGGCGCCGGGGCTCAGGTCCTCCAGGTAGCACTGCGTAATCTTCAGATTCTTGGACGTGAACAGGTAATCCGGGTCACCGTACTCGCCAAGCATCTTCTTGTCTATGGACTGGAAAATTATCACAGCGCTTGTGTAAAATTAAATGAGTACCTAAGTGGACGAAATGAGATTGTTTTCATCCATAATTTATGCATCACCTACTACTACAATGGACTGTCTCAGTGTGAAGAACAGGTTTATCAACAATTTTTCCAAAATTCTGGTGAAGGAATAATAGTGAGTAAACCTGTATGCCAACAATGCTAATAATATAATAGTGTGCAAAGCTGGCTGGATGAAATTGTATTCTGAAATAATATGTACACATAGGTAAAAGGAATCCTTTAATATTTTTTTTATATAAACTGACACAGTTGGCTACAACATCCGTGATGTCAGCCCATGTAAACTAGGTGCCGTGTCAGTGCTTCCCTTCGGTCGTACCAGCTACACTGAACTGGACTGGAAACACACTTTTCGACCGACCTTTCATTGGGTGCGGTGGTACCAAGGCAGTTGAAACATAGTAAATGAAATGAAATGAAATGAAATATATTTATTGTTGGCATATAGATACATAACTTAAAAATAGATAAACATACGTCTTAAAATTAACACTTTTTACACATTAAAACTAAACTAGGTAATAAATAACAAAAACAGTAAAAAATTTGGCTATGAAAGAAACCTGTAGAAAATAATTTAAAAATGTAAACAGAGCAGAATAAAACTTAGATTAAGGATAATTAATAACTAATAACAAGAAAAATTAAATAGAAAAAAATAAAAATATGTATCTTTGCGGAACAAAGGTCTGGACGCAGCTTGTGACTTTCGTCGCTGATTTTAAGTCCAGCCTGATTTTAATTTATTGTGTTAGGTCACAGATAGATAAATAAAAATAAAAAAAAAATGCAAAAACTATCAACATATATCAAAATTTTATCGTAAGTATAAAGGAAATAAAACATTAAAATGTTATATTGTAAACAAACAAAAAAATAATAATAAAAGACAAAAAAAAGATAATTAAATAATAAATGAATAAAGAAAACTGCAAAAACTATCTTTGAGAACAGTAATGGGAAGGAGAGCTGTTGAGAGGAATAGTTAAGTCAGGTTTTTTGGTGTAATGATTGAAACTTTGAGCAATAAATAAATGGACTTTGTAATGTTTTTTAAATGCATTAGGGTGCTTTAAGATTTTCAGTGGGGGTGGTAGATCGTTCCAGCACCGTGTAGCCGCATGTTTAAAGCTTCCTGCAAATGCGGCTCCTCGGTGCTAGTAAGATAAGAAGGGAGAGTGTTCCACTGGGAGAATGAGCCCTACAGAACAAGAGCACACATATTTAGCTGTGAACGTTTGTTGTTTTTGTTGTTGTTGTTTGCTGCCCATTCTCTTGGGAAGGCGGGTGGGCCATTCTCCGCACTGAGACCTCAAGACGGTCCGTTGTACGTTGGCGCCCGGGTAGTGCTACTCGAGCTACCCGAGCTCTTTCATGAAGTGGAGAAATCTTCTCGGTCGCTTCCACACTCCATGGGCAGTTCCCACGTTCCCAAGAAACTGCAGTCGTTCTTCCGCCACCACCGGGCACTCCAGGAGCACGTGGGTGGCTGTTTCGTCCTCTGCCATGCAGCCTCTGCATAAGGGGCTGTCGGTGACACCTATTATGAACAAGTGCCTGTTGAGTGGGCAGTGACCTGTAAGAAATCCCACTGCCGTGCGGAGTTGACCCCTGTGGAACTTTAGCAGGTTCTTCCTGAGTCGCAGGTCCAGTTTTCTTAGCTATGGACTGGAAATCTATCTTCGCAGCACTCGCCGCAGAGAAACTGAGCACCCTTTTGTTGTTGACATTGGGCTTTTGAGAACCCATCGGTTCTCAAAATTGTTCCTTTGTTGCACCGCTAGGGTGTGGAACTGTCTCCCGGCGAGTGTGTTTCCCGAATCCTTTAACCTGGGTGTCTTCAAATGTCGTATCAACGGGCTAGACAGCCTAGCAACAGTCCGCAAATCTGCTGGCATGGCGCCTCACTGTGCGTGGTTTCGCGAGGAGAGGGGTCTTTGGCTCTGTCGACTGTACCATTGGTCTCTCGACACAGCCACCACTGTTGGTTGAAATAAAAAAAAAAAAAGTTTTGGAATAGCAGCTGTGAACGTTTACAAAGAACTTCACCGTTACCTTGGCCATCATGAGTAGTTTCTTAGACTTGATCTTGCCGCGCGTGCGTATCAGCTCTGTGAGGCTCGTCAGGTAGGCGATCAGCTTCTTCTGCTCGGCCGTAGGCGGGTCCCACGTGGGGTCGAGCTCCATCGCTCGGCTGAAGCATTCCAGTGCGGAGGAGTACTGCTCGCAGTACTTGTGCGCCTGGGGGGTGTGGACGTGGAACTCTCATATTTGCATCATCTTAACTATTATAAAAGGCAACGTCTGTCTGTTTGATTTACATAGAATTAGACATATCTCGGGAGAGTTATGGGCCATGTATCATCACAATATCTCTCCAAGAGGCTGAGGAGCAGTGGATGAAAATCATGCGCTAGGTGCGGGACCGCACCAAATAAATCAAAGTGCGGGAATATGATAGCAGGTATAAAAATGGATTAATAGTTCTGTTATTATTAAACCTCGTTAAATGGTAAAATCGCATTATGCGAAATTTGCATAACGCAATTTTACCTGGCATAAAATGGGGTATTAAGTACTGTAGTAAGAGAAAGGTTTTTTACGTTTTCATTGTTCTATTTCCAACCATATTTTTCTATTTCCGAGTTTGACAAATGCATTTCCATCATAAGCACAAGATGATCTGTGGTTGGATTGTTTGTTATGTAAAACTGTAGATCCTTTCACTTTAGGTGGTAGGGTAAAACGGCGCCTCGATAGACACCATGGCATTCAATGAAGGTAAGTGAAAATGGCTATGAAATGTGTATTGAGTACAAACAAACCAATTCAAGTAAAAGTGAAAAAAAAAATTTTAAACCTCAAAGAGAACGCAAAACTCACCACTCCTTTATTGTAATGCAAATCGGGTTGCCCTCTCGCGATCGGGTCCGACTCCGCTTGCTTATACGCGCTCATGCACAGCTTCAAGATGTCAAGGTCTTGCGTGACGACAAAGAACACGCATAAATACGCATTTCCGAGCACGCACCACGACACCCCATCCTTTATGTCGAGCGCCACCGCTTCCTTAGCGAGCTCCACCGTGTGCTGAATGAGCTTCTTGCGTTCCGCAAGCGGAGTCGTCAGGTCATTGGTGGCCTCTTGACGCAGGATTATCGACAGGCTACGTAGAGTTACCTTCGTGCGGGCCTGAAAAAATACAGAAGCTTTGGTCGATACAAGTCGTGCTTATTCGACTTGTATCGACTTTTCACGACAAGATCTGTCTCAGCAGGAGGAAATTAATAAAATAAGGTTACATAATAAATAATTATATTAAATTAACTTAATGTTAAAACCGGCCAAGTGCGAGTCGGACACGCGCACCGAGGTTACCGCACCACAAAAAAAAACATTGAAAAAAAAACATCTTTCTTGTATGGGAACCCCTTAATTTTTACTTTTTCTATTTTTTATTATTTGATGTTATAACCGCCATAATAACACATATTCTGTGAAAATTTCAACCTATTTATTACCTTCCAAAGACTGTATCAGGATCAGTTCACTAACAATGCTAGTGTTACTGTGTACAACATTGACTGAAAAAATTATATTCTGCAAAATGTACGCCTTCTGCACTTCAGAGAAAAATACAAGACAATAATAAAGTGACTCACCGTTTTCAGAGCGCCTTCGAAGCTACTTTTCGCCTCTTTAGTGTTAAAGTTCTTCCAGTAACACTCTCCTAGCTCGTTCCACGCGTCAGCGAGGCGCGGGTTCAGCTTGACGGCCTTATTGAGCGCCTGGGTCGCTCGTGGGTCGTACTCATTCACCACGTTGTACGTACGGCCCTTCATGTAGAGGAACCAGGCACGGTGCTCACCAGATAGCTTGTTTTCTGTTCATATACATCATAGTCACAAGGATAAGATGGTAATGATGACAATGGGAAATGGTAGGTAATGATAATTTATTTTTAATGAACTGAATATTTTTTCTAACTTAAAATTATTTTTATTCAAGTGAAGTTTTTTTTATTGAACTTAAAATTTTTTTGTTGAATTAAAATTTTTTTTTAATTGAACTTAAACTTTTTTTTATTGAATGAATAAATATTTTTATTGAATTTAACTTTTTTTATGGAACTTAACATCACATTACACATTTGATGTCAGCCCATTACACCTTGTTCCTGTAGGTAATTATAATTTTGTCATATATGCGGACAAGCAGAAAATTGACAAACTGGTCACCGTCTAGCTCGTGGAAGCTGTCGAGGAGCTTGTCCCGGTGCGTGCGGAGCAGACGCTGGCGGTCGGCGGCGGGCGGGCGAGGGTTCTGCTCGAAGTAGAAGTCCCGGAACGAGTAGAGCTCCTTCACACCGCTCTGAGTCGCAAAAGACACATGCTGATCATTAATTCTCCATGTTACTATCATCATCATCATACAAGCTTACATTATATTACTTTCATATCTTAACCAGTAGACTTCTGGAAGGGCCGATCATCAAGCCGATATTTACAGCCGTCAAGACTCATATAATTCTGAGTGACTGCTAAGTCATGCTGCAATGTATTTGATGAAAATCACTTATGAGTGTTTATTTTTTTATGGAAACTGGCACGGTTGGCTACATCACCTACAACGTCCGTGATGTCAGCCCATAAAGTGTTAACCATAAATTAGTGATTCTAACGTGTTTTACTAAGAACAATTTATTTGTTTAAAAATGTTTTCTCTCCTGCAAAAAATTATTTCACTAAAATGTCTGTTACTGTATGTCTGTACTGTAACTCGACCTACACAATAAGCTTACCAGCAATTTGCGAGCTTGGAACCCCTCTATAAAGCCACACCCTCAAAGCGATTTATTAACCCTTAGGCTTAATAGGACACTGCAGACTAAACAAACACCTACACCAATTGGGCCTTAGTTTCCACACCGGTGTGCGTGCAGGTCCTGTATAAAGGAGGATGAAACGCCCATACACATCCTTTGTGAATGTGAAGTGCTCAGTCACAGTAAAAGCCGTATTCTTAAGGGTTATATGTTTAACCCATGCCAAATACAGGCACTCAAACCTAAGAATATAACTCGGTTCATAGCTTAAATCTGACTTGGGGTGAGCTCTAAACTGGGGAGAGATCACAATAGATATTCCTAGGTTGCAGTGACAACAGGGCTCGGGGGCCCTAACTCTAACACTTTAAATCTTAATCATAGTAATTTGAAATGGTTGGTAACCCTAGGTATAGGTCGTTCGTTCTAACCTATAGGTGCATGTCAAGCATTTGTATTAGAGAAATGCATTTGTGTGCGTACGTGTGTTCGTCTCAAGTTAGGCCGTCCACACACCTAGAGATTGATGATAAGTTGAACAGTTACTCCAGCCTATTCTTTCGGTGATTTCAAAGTTCAATCAATGAAGAACCTGCCAATTCCCCCTGTCCACAGCACACAAATTTCACAGTTCCACTCCCTAGCTTCGTTACATGAGACGATCAAGCACGCCTGTGACAACATTCTAGAGGTGTGTCCCCTTTAGAGCCGACTGAAGGTGACAAAGTGGACTATACGTACACAAGGCAGGGTTCAATCTTCAAAAAGACTGTGCGTGCGTCAGTAACGTAATGTCAACACACGGTGAAATTCTGAAAGAAGATTCGTAGAAAGTTCATAAATCGAACTGCGCAAAAGGATAAATAAGGGTTAGGGTCTGTGCGTAAGCGTATCTACCCAAAGTGTATCCAGCTTCTGCTCGTCCGTGGATTGTTCTGTCGCTTCAGTCATCTCGATGGTATTAGGCAGTACTTATGTGTTCCCAAAACAAATCGTTTTCTCCACAGCAAATATAACATTTGCTGATTTGGAAAGGATATTTTAGACAAATCTGGAAGCAAAACAAAAATTCAAAAATCCTTGGGAGTATTTTTTCTCCGCACCATCTGTCAAACTGTCACTGTCACTGCGCTTGGGCACGTTGGTAGCAATGAAAGACTAGTTTACACGGTACGAGCAAGCAATTAAATAAACGGCATAGTGTTAGCTAGCACACATCCCGTTTTCTGTAAATAAAAGTGGTCGGTACGGTAATGATGATGAAAAACACGAGGAGCGTACAGATCGCGACGACAAATTACGAAGGACTGCAAGCAAGCAAGGGGCGTATTGGAGCGATGCACGCGCGCAGATAGCAAACGAACCCGGTTTTTTTTCCCAGACTTAACCCTTTCCTCCTCCCCCCCGCGCCGTGCCGGCTGCCAACAGCGTACCATGCAATCATAACCACAGATCACTTAGTTACTTTCACAGCGCAACGTTTGCACGTAATAAAGATGCGAATTAATAATATTTATATATCGCAAAAAAGTTAAAATAAAAACCCTATTTTCTCAACATTCCCATTAAATACAGAAAAAAACTGCAATTATAAAAGTCTTAAAAGTATCTAACAACTTCGTTCGTTTCAACAGGTTTCGTTTGTGTCCGATATTTTTTGATAAGCGGGGCTAGAAGATTCCAATGTCCTTTCAGCGGGCTACCTATTACAAAAGATAGAGCCCTCGGACAGACGGACAGACAGACGGCGGCGGCGGCGCGGCGGCGGCAGGACGGGGGCGCGGCGTAGGTTTAGTAATAGGGTAAGGAAAGGATACGGAACCCTAAAAAGATCGTTCTTGCGTGCGTGGCTTGCTTGTCACTTATACATAACTAGCTGAGCCCGCGGCTCCGCTCGCGTGAAATTCGTATTTCAAAGAAGACAGTAAGTAACTGAGGGCGAGGCCGAAGGCCGAGCTGCGTTCAGGAAGACTATAAACCTTCTCGAAGAAAGTAAGTAACTAAGGGCGAGGCCGAAGGCCGAGCTGCGTTCAGGAAGACGATAAACCTTATCTAAGAAAGTAATTAATTAAGGGCGAGGCCGAAGGCCGAGCTGCGTTCAGGAAAACTATAAACCTTCCCGAAGAAAGTAAGTAACAAAGAGCGAGGCCGAAGGCCGAGCTTCGTTCAAGAAGACTATAAACCTTCTTGAAGAAAGTAAGTAACAAAGGGCGAGGCCGAAGGACGAGCTGCGTTCAGGAAGACGATAAACCTTATCTAAGAAAGTAAGTAATTAAGGGCGAGGCCGAAGGCCGAGCTACATTCAGGAAGACCATAAATATTCTCGAAGAAATTACGCAACTGAGGGCGAGATCGAAGGCCGAGCTGCGTTCAGGAAGACTATAAACCTTCTCGAAGAAAGCAAGTAACAAACGGCGAAGCCGAAGGCCGAGCTGCGTTCAGGAAGACGATAAACATTCTCGAAGACAGTAAGTAACTATGGGCGAAGCCGAAGGCCGAGCTGCGTTCAGGAAGAAGAGGATAAACCTTCTCGAAGAAAGTAAGTAAATGAGGGCGAGGCCCAAGGCCGAGCTGCGTTCAGGAAGACCATAAACCTTCTCGAAGAAAGTAAGTAACTGAGGGCGAGGCCGATAGGCCCGAGCTGTGTTCAGGAAGACGATAAACCATCTCTAAGAAAGAAAGTAATTAAGGGCGAGGCCGAAGGCCGAGCTGCGTTCAGGAAGAGGATAAACTTTTTCGATGAAAGTAAGTAACAAAGAGCGAGGCTGAAGGCCGAGCTGCGTTTAGGAAGACTATAAACCTTCTCTCGAAGAAAGTAAGTAACTGAGGGCGAGGCCGAAGGCCGAGCTCCGTTTAGGAAGAAGATAAACCATGGGTCAGGCCGAAGGCCGAGCTGCGTTAAGGAAGAGGATTAACCTTCTTGGTGAAAGTAAGTAACTATGGGCGCTAAGCTGCATTCTGGAATACAATAAACCTCCACGAAGAAAGTAAGTAACTAAGGGCGAGGCCACCGTCACACCCATCCCCCCCCCCCCCATTTATTTGTTTTGAGTAGCTATAATTATGATTTTCCTTTAAAAAACCGATATTTCCCATACAATCTTTAACACTCCGTTTCCGTTTCTCCCCTCTCCCTCTCTCCCTCTCCCTCTCCCTCTCCCTCTCCCTCTCCCTCTCCCTCTCCCTCTCCATCTCCCTCTC